>JAZHEH010001243.1:682570-1365140 GCA_036589455.1 Ateles fusciceps
GGCTGGAGTGAAGTGGCATGATCTCAGCTCACTGCAACCTCCAACACCCAGGTTCAATTGATTCTCCTACCTCAGCCTCCTGAGAAGCTGGGAATACAGGGGCGTACCACCATGCCTGGCTAATTTTTTGGTATTTAAAATAATTACAGGTGATCCACCCACCTAAACCTCCCAAAGTACTAGGATTACAGGTATGAGCCACTGTGCCCGGCCCTACCTTATACATTTTAATAGATCCTGATCTTTTACCAATAAATCCATAAGGCAAAAGTAAGTACACCATTCAGTCATTTCTCTTGTTGAGTCTGCTATTTAGTCACAAGTCAAAACTCTCCTATGATGTAGTACAAGTGAAATGCTATTTGTGCAACATAATGTGACAATTAGACAGTCTAAAGTGAAGTCTTTCTCCTCTCCAGCAAGCAAAGGTCTTGCCTGGAGATGAAGAGGACAAAAAGTTCACAAACAAAAATTTAGAAAGGATTTGCCAAGGTCAGGAACTAATGTTTCTGCCAGCTTTAGCATTCCTCACTATGCATGCTGCAGGGCAAAATATCATCTATTATGTTTCCATCTGTTTAATATCAGAAGAATACCAGGTGCTTTCGACAAGAGAAGTGACCAATGATTCAGCTTTTTTTTTCTTTTTTTTTTCTTTTTAGATGGAGTCTTGCTCTGTTGCCCAGGCAGGAGTACAGTGGCACAAT
The DNA here is from genome assembly GCA_036589455.1 of Ateles fusciceps. NCBI lineage: Eukaryota > Metazoa > Chordata > Mammalia > Primates > Atelidae > Ateles > Ateles fusciceps. The sequence goes on from JAZHEH010001243.1 coordinate 683,278, forward strand.
CTTGGCTCACTGCAACCTCTGCCTCCCAGGTTCAAGCAATTCTGTCTCCGCCTCCCGAGTAGCTGGAATTACAGGCAGGCTCCACCACATCCAGCTAATTTTTGTATTTTTAGTAGAGACGGGGTTTTGCCATCTTGGCCAGGCTGGTCTTGAACTCCTGACCTCAGGTGATCCAATCGCCTCGGCCTCCCAAAGTGCTGGGATTCCCGGCATGAGCCACTGCGCCTGGCTGATTCAGCTTTTAATTATAATGAATAAGTAGATTATTTAGGTATCCTCTACAAAGTTAAAGGAAGGAAAAGAACAGATTGCTTTATGTGACTATTTTTTCAAGCATACACAGTAGACTAACAATGTGTTCTTCTGTTACTTGTAAATTGCATAGTACTTAGCACCAATAAATATCAAATAAGGGTCTGTGTAAACTAATGACTAGAATATTTAGAATGAGGAGGCATAACCTTTATTGGATGGTAGGAAAAAGTGAGGGGGAAAGAATAGCTAATTTCTAGGAACTCTAAAACTAGGTCTGACTACTTTTCTATTTTTTTTCTATTCATCCCTCATAGAGGGGGGAGAAATTGTAAATGGCTGTGCAGAAACAGTGAACAGATGGTACTGAAAAGTCACCATCTGTGCATTGGGAGGCTGTATGACCCAAGTGCATCTCCTACCGTAACTTGTGGCTGAACTATGTCTTGTCAGTATGCTAGTTTAGAGAAGGAAAGGCTTCCTCTGAAGATAAACTGTCATTAATATTTCTTTAGACATAAGAGAGAGAAGGCAGGGAGAAAATGGTCATTATAAGATAATCCAATTTCATTAAAAAAAAAGACAATCCAATGTCATTAAGAAATAGCTAAACAGAAAAACCATGCTGTATCTATGAAAACTGCTTTTAAATAATCTAACAGTGAATGTGTGTGTGCGCGCTTGCGCGCGTGTGTGCGCATGCATGTCTGTGTCTAGTAATGACAGTCCATAACATTTAGCAACAGTGTTTGAAAGTGATGACAGCGAGGAGGATGACAACAGGAAAGTAGTTTGTTCTTTTTTAACATTGTGAAATGCTATTGTAGAAAGTGTTGACGTGTGAGGCTGAAAATCTGAAGCTGTCATCTGTCTCATCCATGATGATTGCACTCAAGCTTTATGTGGTAATTCATTTACTAAGGACTAGTTTAACATATTTTATTATTTGAGGGCAACTTTTAGCAGGAAAAACTATAAATTTAATTCCAAGAAAATATGTTTTTCTGGCCAGGTGTGGTGGTTCACACCTGTAATCCCAGTACTTTGGGAGGCCGCAGAGGGTGGATCACCTGAGGTCAGGAGTTCAAGACCAGCCTGGCCAACCTAGTGAAAGTCTGTCTTCACTAAAAATACAAAAATTAGCCAGGGGTGATGGCAGCCACCTGTAATCCCAGCTACTCGGGAGGCTGAGGCAGGAGAATTGCTTGAACCCAGGAAACAGAGGCTAGAGTGAGCCAGGAACGCACCACTGCACTCCAGCCTGGGCAACAGGGCAAGATTTTGTTTCAAAAAACAAACAAAAAAAAAGAATATATGGTTTTCAAGACAAACTATGTGATATTAATGCATTAATGCAGAGGTTTGTGTATCCCCAAAATTACACACAAAATTGTGTACATGTCATTTTTCTGGAAAGAAGGTCCACATCATTAATCAAATTTTTAATAAATCAGGACAGAACAAAATGTAAATTCTTAATTCTCAGGGGAACTAAGGGAAAATCAAAAGTGTGTGTTGGTAAGTGGCAAGGAGTAGAAATGGGAAGATACAATTCTGTAACAATTTTTAAATCCTTAACCAAAGATTAACACTTCCCTCAGTTCTCTTCTTCCTTACTCACTTTCCTCCTCCAAAGCACAAAAGGAAAACCAGAGTACAGTTCTGATGTATTACTATATTGCTAATACAAATTATTATAGAGACTTGCTATAGTAACTTTACTTCCAATATAAAATACTGAAATTAATCAGAATGACTTTAGCATCACACTATTCTTATTTCCTGCAGTTTAAAGACATTTTTGCCTGGGGACATAAAAAGTTTGGAGATACGTCAGCACGTGGTTTTAAATTCAAACAAATGTTGAGGGGAAAATAAAAGGCAGTAAAGAGAAAACAGGCCATTGTAGCACATAGACCTGGCTTTAAAATTAGCCTCTACCAACTTACTGCCTGTGTAAAGCTGGCCAAATTATTCACCCCTCTATGCTTCTGTTTTCTCACCTATAAAATGGAGACATTATCTACTTCATGAGCCTACAAGCATTAAATGAGTTAAGGTATTATTAGAAAAAAAAAAGAAAAAAAAGTAACAAAAAAATGAGTTAAGGTATTACTATAGTGGTTTTAGTTTTGTTTTGCTTTTGAGACAGTCTTGCTCTATTGCCCAGGCTACAATGCAGTGGCATGACCGCAGGTCACTGCAACCTCTGCCTCCTAAGTTCAAGCTGGATTCTCCGGCCTCAGCCACCCAAGTAGCTGGGACTATGGGCATGTGCCACCATGCCTGACTAATTTTTGTATTTTCAGTAGAGACAGGATTTTACTGTGTTGGCCAGGCTGGTCTCAAACTTCTGACCTCAGGTGATCCGCCTGCCTCAGCCTCCCAAAGTTCTGGGATTACAGGTGTGAGCCACTGCATGAGGCCATTTATAATGTTTTCAATAAACATTAACAGTCATCTTTCCCTTCTAAGAGGTAGCAAAGTACACTGAAAAGAGAAAGGATTTTGTAATCAGAATTGGGTTCATATTATAGTTCTACTACTTAGGTAACTTTGGTCAAGACAGTTAAATATCCTGAACCTCAGGTTTCTCATCTGTAAAGCGCATTGTTCTACTGAACATAGGCAATTTATGTAAAAGCACTGTGTACAGTAAGCACTGGCATAGTAAGCCAAGCAGGATGGCTATTACAGTAGTGTTAGTGTACAGAGTCAAAGACAATGAGCCAATCACCACTGGCTGTTCCAATGGGAAAAATAAAACAAAACAAAATCTGGTCTAAAAGCTTGCAATTTCTTCTTTTTATTTTTTATTTTTTTGAAAGCAGGGTCTCACTTTTATATCCTAGGCTGGAGTGCAGTGGTATGATCTCAGTTGACTGCAACCTCCGCCTCCCAGGGTCAAGTGATCCTCCCAGCTCAGTCTACCAAGTAGCTGGGACTATAGGCACATGCCACCATGCCCAGCTAATTTTTGTCATTTTTGTAGAGATGGTGTCTCACCATATTGCCCAGGCTAGCCTCTAACTCCTAGAAGCAAGTGATCCTCCGACCTCAGCCTCCCAAAGTGCTGGGATTATAGGCGTGCCAGCCTTTTTTCTTCAAAAAAAAAAAAAAAAAAAAAAACAGATTAAATAAAGGATGAAGGCAGTTTTCACTCTTGGAATGCTTTCAAGCACAGTATCAAATTCATTTAAATAGCTGGGTGTGGTGGCTCACACCTGTATTTCCAGCACTTTGGGAAGTCGAGGTAGGTGGATCACCTTAGGTCCGGAGTTTGAGACCAGTCTGGCCAACATGGTGAAACCCCATCCCTACTAAAAATACAAAATTAGCTGGGCATGGTGGCAGATGCCTGTAATCCCACCCTCTGAGGCAGGAGAATCACTTCAACCCAAGAGCGGAGGTTGCAATGAGCTGGAATCACGCCACTGCACTCAAGCCTGAGCGACAGAGCAAGACTCCATCTCAAAAGCAAACAAACAAAAAAACTCATTTAAAGGCACATCTTGTTTTATCACACTTCACTTTACTGCAATTCAGATACATTTTTTTTTTTTTTTTTTTTTTTTTTTTTTTTTTTAACAAATTTAAGGTTTATGGCAACCTTGTGTCAAGCCAAGTCTACTGGCACTATTTCTCCAACAGCATGTGCTCATTTCACATCTGTGTCATGTTTTAATGATTCACACAGTATTTCAAACTTACGCTTTTTTTTTTTGGAGATGGAGTTTCGCTCTTGTTTCCCAGGCTGGAGTGCAATGGCACAATCTTGGCTCACTGCAACCTCTGCCTCCCGGGTGTTCAAGCGATTCTCCTGCCTCAGCCTCCTGAGTAACTGGGATTACAGGCATCCACCACCATGCCCGGCTAATTTTGTATTTTTAATAGACAGGGGGTTTCTCCATGTTGATCAAGCTGGTCTCAAACTCCTGACCTCAGGTGATCCACCTCCCTCTGCCTCTGAAAGTGCTGGGATTACAGGCATAAGCCACCATGCCCAGCCATTTTTTTTAAAAATTATGCTTTAAATTCTGGGAAATTTGTGCAGAATATGCAGGTTTGTTACATAGGGTCACATGTGCCGTGGTGGTTTACTGCACCCATCAACCCATCATCCAGGTTTTAAGCCTTGTATGCATTACATATCTGTCCTAATGCTCTCCCTCTCCTTCTCCCCGCCTGCCCCCGCCACAGGCCCTAATTTACGCCTTATTATTCTATCTATTATGGTGATCTATGATCAGTGATCTTGATGTTATTTGTTACTACTTTAATTGTTTTGGGGTGCCACACAAACACATAAGACGTACACTTAATCGATAAATATTATGTGTGTTTTGATTGTTAGACCCACCAGCTATTCCCCCATCTCAGACCTCCCTATTCTGAGACAAAACAAGACTGAAATTGGGCCAGTTTAACCCTACAATGATCTCCAAGTGTTCAAGTGAAAAGAAGTGTCTCATTGTGTGTCTCTCACTTTAAATCAAAAGCTAGACAGAAAGCATTAAACTTAGTGAAGAAGGCACGTTAAACGGAGAGGCCGAAAACTAGGTCTCTAGCATCAAATAGTTAGCCAAGCTGTGAATGTAAAGGAAAAGTTCTTCAAGGAAATTTAAAGTGCTACTACAGTGAACACATGAATGATAAGAAAGCAAGGCGGCCTTATTTCTGATATAAAGAAAATTGTATCCTGGATAAAATAACAAACCAGCCACAACATTCCCTTAAGCCAAAGCCTAATCCAGAGCAAGGTTCTAACTCTCTTCAATTCTGTGAAGGCTGAGAGAAGCAAGGAAGCTACAAAAGAAAAGTTGAAGCTAGCGGTAATGGTTAATGAGACATAAGGAAAAAAAGCCATCTCCATAACATAAAAGTGCAAGATGAAGAAGCATCAAGTGTCAACGTGGTGAAACCCCGTCTCTACTAAAAATGCAAAAAAAACTTAGCCTGGCATGGTGGCACATGCCTGTAATCCCAGCTAGTCAAGAGGCTAAGGCAGGAGAATCGCTTGAACCTGGGAGGTGCAGGTTGCAGTGAGCCAAGAGCACGCCACTGTACTCCAGCCTGGGCAACAGAGCAAGACTATCTCAAAACAAAAAAAAAAGTGATTAGCTATATTTCACTATCACTTTATGGTGGTGATCTGAAATCAAACTCAGTATCTTCAAGGTATGCCTGTATATGTCAGATCAGTGGGAAAATACATGTTAATCACTGAAAGACAGAGCTCAGAAAGCTTCTTTTATTTTCAGGTACCCAAATATAAAATCTTGAAAGATTCCTCTGTATTTTTATTCTTAGGCAACAAGCTAAAAAAATTGGAAATTAGTCAACCCTAAAAGATTACATTGTTTTATGTTGAAAGAAAATTTATTTTCATATGAATTTTCAGCTAACTGATTAAAGTTGATGATTATATGCTACCTTCAATAAGTTAAAAATAGATTTTTCAGGCCAGGCATGGTGGCTCACACCTGTAACCCCAGCACTTTGGGAGGCTGAGGCAGGTGGATCACTTGAGGTCAGGAGTTCGAGACCAGCCTGACCAACATGGTAAAACCCTGCCTCTACTAAAAATACAAAACACTAGCTGGGCGTGGTGGCAGGCACCTGTGATCCCAGCTACTTGGGAGGCTGAGGCAGGAGAACCACTTGAGCACAGGAGGCGGAGGTTGCAGTGAGCCAATTGCATCACTGCACTTCAGCCTGAGTGACAGTGTAAGACTCCATCTCAAAAAGAAAAAAAAAAGTAGATTTTGCTAATCCGCAATTATTAGGAAGGACCCTCAGTTGTAATTACAATATTTTGAGCAAGTTAATCCTCCCTTAGCTGGTCCATTCTTTGATGAAAGGCACCCATTTTCCAGCTTAAAGTTAACAAGCTAAATGAAGCATGCTATCTGTGCCTAAAACAGAATTCTGCACTTTGGCCTCAATTAGCACTACTCACATTGACCTGTCTTGGGGTGGGAGGCTGGTAACAGAGCAAATATATAAGAAACTAACCATTATTGAATGCACCTTCACTATGCAAGCCGCTGTGCTAGATGCTTTACATACACTGTCATTTAATCCACAGGTAACTCAGCAGTAGCAATTCTTATTCCTACTTTGCAGATGAAGAGAATAACTGGCAGAGACAAAATTCAGATCCAAGTGTGTTTAAATCCAGGACCCACAGTCTTACCAATAAACCATACTTCTTACTAAAATTACAACAAATAGAAATTATAAAGCTTTGGTTTCTAGAAATCATAAATAACAAAAATTTCCCTTCCTTCTGCAAGCAAGAGAAAAATAAACTTTTACTGTCACTACTGAAATGTCAATCCATACTATGAAGAAACTAAGTTTTTTTTTTGTTTTGTTTTGTTTTTTAAAGATAGAGTCTCGCTCTGTCACTCAGGCTGGAGTACAGTGGTGCGACCTCAGCTCACTACAACCTCTGCCTCTCAGGCTCAAGTGATCCTCCCACCTTAGCCTCCCAAGTAGCTGGGACTAGAGGTATGTGCCACCATACCCAGCTAAATTTTTTAAATTTTTTGTAGAGACAAGGTCTCATTATATTGCCCAGGCTGGTCTTAAACTTCTAGGCTCCAGCCATCCTCCTGCCTCCCAAAGTGCTGGGATTACAGGCCTGAGGACTGTGCCTGGCCACTAAGTGAAATTTAAAACATAGGAACATATATCTGAAAGAGATAAAAATACCAATAAATTTACAAGTCATTTTCCTATTGCTTATCCTCAAGCTAATGATCTCAAACTTATGCAGCTATAACAAAGATAATTTTATTTGGTTCTCTACTTTTTATCTCCAAAGAAAACAGATGTAATCTTGAAAGTTGGGGAGATTCAAAGTTCAGGCACAAAAACAAAAAAGTAAAAGTGTGCTAAAAAGTATACCCATATTCTGCCAGGCACAGTGGTTCATGCCCATAATCCCAGTGCTCTGGGAGGCCGAGGTGGGCAGTCAGGAGTTCAAGACCAGCCTGGTCAACATGGTGAAACCCCATCTCTACTAAAAATACAAAAATAAGCTGGCCGTGGTGGTGCGCACCTGTAATCCCAGCTACTCAGGCAGCTGAGGCAGGAGGATCACTTGAACCTGGGAGGCAGACGTTGCAGTGAGCTGAGATTGCTCCACTGCATTCCAGCCTGGGCAATAGAGCGAGGCTCCCTCTCAAAAAAAAAAAAAAAAAAAAAAAAGTATACCCATATTCAAATTATGTAAGCTGCCCTTCAATAAATAAAATTTAATTTTATGTCACAGCCATGAAAAAAATGAATCTGAAAATGCAAAACAAAATATTCTACAAAATGTGCTTGGCACAATAATTGCTCTAATAATTTATAGGTCTGAACAAAATTTTTATATCGGTAGAAAATACTTATAAAGTCAAGATGAAAACATCTCTAGCATAGGACAATCATTATAGCACCTTTTTTTCTTATCAATTGTTGTTATTTTTAAGAGACATGACTTGCCTTTTAAACAACTGTGTGATACACCGTATTATAACAGCATTCAATGTTAACAATTCTACAACATTAACAGCACTGTCAAGTGTTAGCCAAGCATATTTTATGCAATGATTTCTCTGCTTATTTAAGTCTTTTCCTCACTAATAACAAATGTATTGTTCTTAATGGTCACATGAATATTGGTAAGTTTTCAGTGCAACCCAGAAAGTTACTTCCTTATTTCGGATGCTGGGAAAAGATTCACTTCTATGATTTAAATAGGAAGCAAATTAAATGGTACATAAACATATTGAATTCAAGATGTTGGTCATATATAGATTTATTTCATTTTCTCCAGAAAATTCTTAAAATATCTAAATGTCGGGATTTTAAAAATGAATTTTGAGCACTCACCGATTGCATGCTTACTCCAACTTGTTGAAAAACCATCCTAATTAGGCGCTTAATCCAGCCAAGCATTTATATGGCAAAGTCTTCCCAAATTTGCATTTCAAGTACTTCTTCAGGCATACATAGCAGCACATGGTCCATAAAACACACTGAAAATTTAAAATGCAAATACTAAAATGAAATCATTATTATTTAGAATTTGTACTGTCTACATGTCTCACAGAGCAAGCCTAAAACATTTAAAAACTTCATGTGTATGTAATTTAAGAGAAAACAAGATTTGCTTGTGATCAGCTTGCTTAAAGTGACTGTTTAACAGTTTAAGGTGTTTTGTCTGTTGTTAGTATTTTTTTTTCCAGTCGGTGTTCTTAGCTGGAAGCAACAAAAACCTAGTTTGGCTAATTTAAGTAAAAAATACATTTATGAAAAGATATCTGGTGGATAACCATCTTCAGAGAACCCAATTTATAGGCTACACAACCAAAGTAGTTCAAAACTGTAGCAGACTTGGCCCTAGGAAAACACCACTGCATTTGTTACTACCACCACTGACAGGGTCCATGGAGTTCCTCCTTTCCGTGTCCCCGGCTCCAAAGATGCTGTCTGTACTGATGCATTTGCTAGACCAAGTCCACAGCTCACATGTTATACAGCAAAAGGGAAGCAGGCAAAGCAAGTACCTGGCTATAGTAACAAGCAGGTTAAGCTTCCCACCAAAAATCATAAAGGAAGGAATTCAAAATACAGAACAGAAATTCAGATGCTGAAAGACCAAAACCAATGAATAAAGTCCTTTAATACTCACTACCACCATAACCCCTGCCATTTATTCTCTGCCTGACTCGCCATCAATATACTGTATATCTGACAGGATTACAATGTTAACTTCTATGGTATAGATGAGTTTACTGAAAGTGTTGGTCTCCAACAAGACAAGGGAGTTTGCACCAGAATATGAATCAATACACAGCTCTCTCATCAATAAAATCTTGCTTCAGGCCAGGCGTGGCGGTTCACATCTGTAATCCCAGCACTTTGGGAGGCGAGGCAGGCGGCTTGCCTGAGGTTAGGAGTTCAAGACCAGCATGGCCACCATGGTGAAACCACAATTCTATTTTAAAAAAACACGAAAATTAGCTAGGTGTGATGGCAACCTTCAGCTCCTCTGGAAGCTGAAGCAGGAGACTTGCTTGAACCCAGGAGGCGGAGGTTGTAGTAAGCCAATTTGGCGCCACTGCATTCCAGCCTGGGCAACAGAGAGAGACTTTTTTTTTTTTGACGTGGAGTTTCACTCTGTTACCCAGGGTGGAGTACAGTGGCTCGATCTCGGCTCACTGCAACCCCCACCTCCTGGGTTCAAGTGATTCTCCTGCCTCAGCCACCTGAGTACCTGGGATTACAGGTGCGTGCCACCATGCCCAGCTAATTTTGGTATTTTTAGCAGAGACAGGGTTTCACCATGTTGATCAGGCTGGTCTTGCACTCCTGACCTTGTGATCCACCCACCTGGGCCTCCCAAAGTGCTGGAATTACAGGTGTGAGCTACCACGCCCAGCTTGAGACTCCAAGAAAATCTTTTTTTTTTCCTATGAGAAGAAATTTGTTTCAAGAAAATATTGCTTAAAGGCTTGCTATGGTGGCTCATGCTTGTAATCCCAGCACTTTGGGAGGCTGCAGCAGGCGGATCACTTGAGGTCAGGAGTTTGAGACCAGCTTGGCCAACACAGTAAAATCCCATCTCTACTAAAAGCACAAAAAGAAATTAGCTGGGTGTGGTGGTGCACGACTGTAATCCCAGCTACTCAGGAGACTGAGGCAGGAGAATCACTTGATCCTGGGAAGGGGAGGTTGCAGTGAGCTGAGATCGCTCCAGCCTGGGTGACAGAGCAAGACTCCATCTCAAAAAAAAAAAAAAAAAAAAAAAGAGGCTGGGTGCAGTGTCTCCTGCCTGTAATCCCAGCACTTTGGGAGGCCAAGGAGGGTGGGTGGATCATAAGGTCAGGAGTTTGAGACTAGCCTGATCAACATGGTAAAATCCCACCTCTACTAAAAATAAAAAAATTAGCCAGGCATGGTAGCAGGCACCTGTAATCCCAGCTACTCAGGAGGCTGAGGCTGGAGAATTGCTTGAACCCGGGAGGCAGAGATCAGTCTCAAAAAAAAAAAAAAAAAAAAAAAAAAAGAAAATTTGGCTTAAAAAATCCGCTAAACAAAACAGTATGCTTTATGCAATAGTTGACTTACATAGTGATGTAAGCCCTTTATCTCATTATGACCAGAAACAGTTTGTGGTCTACACTTTGAGAAAAACTTTATAGATAATGACAGAGAATAGGAAGAAAAAGTAAAGGTGCCACAAATATGCCAGGTGCTGGGTGAAAATAAACTGAAGAGAGCTAGGCGCTTATGACAGAAGAATGGAGGATGAGCATCATGGGTAAAACTGAACAGCAGTGGGGGAAGACAGGAGACAAGATAGAGTATAATAGGGTGTGAGTTTATATGAGAATCTGAGCTAAAAGTTTATATTGAGAAAAAGGGAAAAAGAAACAGGAATCCAATTACACAAACCTTGAAACTAGGTAGAAGAGTTTAACTCAATAGAGTAGAATAGTTACTTTTGAAAATTTGCTCAATTCAGCCAGGTATGGTGGCTCATGCCTGTAATCTCAGCACTCTGGGAAGCTGAGGAAGGAAGATTGCCTGAGGTCAGGAGTTCGAGCCTTGCCAACAGGTGAAACCCCGTTTCTACTAAAAATACAAAAATTAGCCGGGCATGATGGCGTACACCTGTAATCCCAGTTACCTGGGAGGCTGAGGCAGGAAACTGCACACGGAAAGCAGAGGTTGCAGTGAGCCGAGATCGTGCCACTGAACTCTAGCCTGGGTGACAAAGTGAAACTCCATCTCAAAAAAAAAAGAAAGAAAAGAAAAAAGAAAGTTTGCTGACTTCACCAAAGTTTAAATTAGGTATTATTTTTATCCTTTGAAAAACTGTAAAAAAAAAGTATACACATTTTGCTCTATAGAAAATTTTAACATAATGGAAAGTTCTAACTTTCCTTTCCTTTTTTTTTTTTTAATTTTGAGATGGAGTTTTGTCTTGTTGCCCAGGCTGGAGTGCAATGGCAGTCTCAGCTCACTGCAACCTCCGCCTCCCGAGATCAAGCAATTCTCCTGCCTCAGCCTCCCAAGCGGTTGGGATTACAGACATGCACCACCATGCCTGGCTAATTTTGTATTTTTAGTAGGGATGAGGTTTCACCATGTTGGTCAGGCTGGCCTTAATCTCCTGAGTAAGGAGATCTACCCGCTTTGGCCTCCCAAAGTGCTGGGATTACGGGTATGAGCCACTGCACCCGGCCAGAAAGTTCTAACTTTCTAATATGTTTCTCAGTTACCTTTATAATTCTATCAGATATACAGGATGTATATCTGGGTATGGGAAGTGGGGCAGAGAGTGAATGGGAGGGATTATGATGCCAGGGAGTGTAAAAGAACTTTTGATATATATTTGAATTAGTGAAATAATGCTTTTAGTCCCCCTCATTTACTGGTGTTCCAAACAAGAGCCCTTAGCTAAAATGCCCAAACACCACTAAATTATAGTAATAATGAGCTAACTTCATTGAACAATTGTTATGTACCAGGGATTATCAGGAACATTTTTATGCTTATTAAGTCATTACATATAAAGTCTCAATTATCACAAACCACCTTATTAAGGTCAATATCAAAATATCTTCTATTTGTAGAGGGGCAAACTAAAGCATAGTTTAACTTGAGTAACGGTCACATGTTTATAAGTGGCAAAATTAGGACTCAAACTAGATGCTTCTATAATTCTGTGCTTTTATCCACTATACTATGTGACTAAACAAAAAGAGTAGTTTAAAAAACCTATTTGAAATTTTGAGTTTTTTTTTTTTTTGAGACAGAGTCTCACTCCATCGCCCAGGCTAGACTGCAGTGGCACTATCTCGGCTCACTACAACCTCCATCTCCCAGGTTCAAGTGTTTCTCATGCTTCAGCCTCCCGAGTAGCTGGGATTACAGGCATGCGCCACCACATCCAGCTAACTTTTGTATTTTTAGTAGAGACGGGTTTTCGCCATGTTGGCCAGGCTGGTCTCCAACGCCTGACCTCAGGTGATCCACCTACATTGGCCTCCCAAAATGCTGGTATTACAGGCGTGAGGCACTGTGGCCAGCTGGGTGTTTTCTATTTTAATTTATTCATATTGTGATTGCACCCAACTTTCAACACGTTTATATTCTCAAGCTAATGACATAAAATATTGAAGTATGAAGGCTCTGAACTTGAGTTTACACCCTTGCTGTGCCACCTACTTAATGGTATTAACAAGCTATCTCCAGATAAAAACAGTACTCACAGAGTTGTAGGAATTAATACAGATAATGCATAAGCCATTTTAGTAAAAATACTAAAAAAGTAGGTTAATACTAACAGGAATGGAAAAGAAGAGGTGGATTCAGGATACCAATAAAAGTAAGAAATAACCAGACTTGGTAAAGTGGCTGGCTAAAGCTGGGTGTGATGCTGCATGCCTGAAGTCCCAGCTACTCAGGAAGCTGAGGGAGGATGGTCACCGGAGCTCAGGAGTTGGGAGTCCAGCCTGGTCAACAAAGCGAGACCCTATCTCTTTTTAAAACAACAACAACAACAAAAGTAAAGTGGCTGGCTAGAGCAACAAGGAACAAGAGGAAAATCAAATGACTCCAAGGTTTTAATTGAAGATGACAGAAATTATGGCTGTCAGATAAGGGAATGCTGGAGAGTAAAGCTCTTTAATGAAGATGAGTCTAAGATGACAGAAGTATATCTAGATGAAATTATGTAGTAGAGTGCTAAGCACTGGCAGGAATATATATTGATTACTATAAAAGGTCTGTGACTACGTCTTTGATCAGGCAGATATTTATTAATGTTATCAAGATCTATTATCAGTTGTATGAATGAATCCTCTAAGAGCCAATGGTCAATAAAAAGAACAAAGAACCAAAAAAATGATGTCAAAGCTGGAAATGACTGGCAAAAAAACAGGCAAGGAGAAAAGATGGTTTTATATGGGGTTTGAAAATCTATCATTTTTGTTTAAATTGAGATACAATCTACACAGAAAAATGTACACATATTAAGTATCCAGCAAATTTTTATATATGTATATACCTTGTAACCACCACCTAGAAGTAGATAGAAAATAGTTCCAGGACTGAGTCAACACCCATGCCTTGTCTATCTAACCACTATTCTAACATTTGCAACCATATATTAGTTGTGTCTTCTGACTTCTACCATTCAACTGTGAGATTCATTTATGTTGTTTATGAATTACAGTTCTTTTTTGTAGCTGTAAAAAAGTGATATTACTGTAACACAATTTATATACTCATCTGTTTGTGAAAGTGTGGGTTGTTCCCAGTTTTTAGCTATTACAAATAAGGGTGCTAAGATAATTCTTACACAAAGATAGCAAGGTACACATAAATGATCATTTCTCTTGAGTACCCAGGTGTAAAATTGCTAGATCACAGGATATATATATAGTTTTAACAGAAACTGCCTAACATGGCCAGGTACGGTAACTCACACCTGTTATCCTGGCACTTTGGAAAGCTGAGGTAGGTGGATCACTTGAGGTCAGGAGTTTGAAACCAGCCTGGCCGACGTGGTGAAACCCTGTCTCTACTAAATACACAAAAATCATCCAGGTGGGGGTGGTGCATGCCTGTAATCCCAACTACTTGGGAGGCTGAGGCAGGAGAATTGTTTGAACCCAGGAGGTGAAAGTTGTTGCAGTGAGCCAAGGTCATGCCACTGCACTCCAGCCTGGATGACAGAGCAAGGCTCCACCCCCTCCCTCCCCAAAAAAAAGAGAGAAAGAAAGAAAGAGAGACAGAGAGAGAGAAACAAACAAACTACCTAACATTTCCCAAGGTTATTGTACCAATTACACTCCCACAAGTAATTAGGAGAGCTCCAGGTACTCTACATCCTTCTCAGTAATAGTTGGTATTGTTGGTACTTTTTTAATTTTAGCAATTCTACTGTTTTCTTCACATTTTGGGGGGTATTTTGATATCTTATTTTGTGAAGTATCCGTTTAACTCTTTTGCTCTTTTTTTTTTCCTTGAGACAGACTCTTGCTCTGTCGCTCAGGCTGGAGTGCAGTGGAATCACGTGATCTCAGCTCATTGCAACCTCTGCCTCCCAGGTTCAAGGGATTCTCCTGCCTCAGCCTCCCAAGTAGCTGGAACTACAGGCACATGCCACCACACCTGGCTCATTTTGGTATTTTTAGTAAAGATGGGGTTTTGCCATGTTAGCCAAGCTAGTCTTGAACTCCTGACCTCAAGTGATCCACCTGCCTTGGCCTCCCACAGTGCTAGGATTACAAGTATGAGCCACCACACCTGGCCTTTTGTTCGGAGTTTATTTATTTTTGAGACAAGGTCTTGCTGTCACCCAGGCTGGAGTGTAGTGGCAGGATCCTGGCCCACTGAAACCAGGTTCAAGTGATTCTCGTGCCTCCTGAGTTGCTGGGATTACAGGCGTGCACCACAATGCCAAGCTAATTTTTGTATTTTTAGTAGAGACAAGGTTTCACCATGTTGGCCAGGCTGGTCTGGAACTCCTGGCCTTAAGTGATACACTGCCTCAGCCTCCCAAAGTGCTGGCGTTACAGGCTAAAACGGTTTATTTTTCAGAGCAGTTTAAATTTACAGCAAAACTGAGTAGAAAGTACAGAGATTTCCGACGTGGGCAATCTTCCCACTATCAACATCCCACACAAGAGTGGTGCATTTATTCCAATGGATGAACCTACACTGACACATCATCATCACAGTTTATATAAGAATACACTTTCAGTATTGCACATTGTATAGGTTTCGACAAATGAATAATGATATGTATCCACCATTATTACATCACACAGAATAGTTTCACTGCCCTAAAAATCTTGTGTTCTGCCTATTAATTTACCCGCCTTCCCAACCCTTGGTAATCCCTGATCATTTTATTGTCTCCATAGTTTTACCTTTTCTAGAATGTCATGAAGTTGGAATCATATAGTATATAGCCTGTTCAGATTGGCTTCTTTCACCTAGTAATATGCCTCTAAGATTCCTCCATGTATTCTCACGGTTTGATAGCTCATTTCTTTTCAGTGTGGAATAATATTCCATTTTATGGAGATACCACAGTTTATTTATTCATTCCTCTACTGAAGAACACCTTGATTGCCTCCAAATTTTGATAAACTATGAATAAAGCTGCTGCTCTAAACATCTCTGTGCAAATTTTACTCCTTTTTTAAACAGTATATTTAGTCAGCATTCTCCAGAGAGAACCAAGAGAATATAGATACACAGAAATGTATTTATTATGAGGGGACTGGCTCATGCAATTACGGAGGCTAGAAAGTCCCACAATCTGCCACCTGCAAGTTGAGGGCCAGCAGAGCTAACAGTATTAAATCCCAGTCTGAGTGAGAAGGCCAGAGGGAGGGCCTGAGGGATATCCCGGCTCAGAGTACAAATTTGCCCTCTTTTTGTCTTTCATCTATTCAGGCCCTCAAGGGATTCGTGATGCCTTCATTCAGTCTACAAATTCAAATGCTAATCTCTTCCAGACACACCCTCACAAACACAGGCAGTAGTAACATTTTCCCAGTTATCTGGGCATCCCTCAGACCAGTCTAGTTGATATATAAAATTAACCACCACATATGGTTTTAAAAATTATTATTTGAAAAAGTATCCTTATTTGCCAGAAAAAGACGTTTCTTAAGTCTAGGCTAGAGATAAAGAATACAGAGCACTGGCCAGAAAAAAAAAGATGAAATGAGTAAACTCATATAGAGTAAGAAGGGAAGACTGGACAGAAAGCTCAGGAAATATTAATACTTGCAGAACAAACAGAAAAAAATAAAAGACACTAACCAAAAAAAGATCAGAATAGTAGTAGAAAAATAAGAGTGGTATTATCACCAAAAAAAGAAAAAAAAAAAGGAAAATCTTGAGAAAGGTGATGGTCCTTATTAAACACAGAAGGGAGGTGACATAGATGTTGGACTCCTGCTGCTACCCCTTCCTCCAGACTTCTCCACTGTGTTCTCTGGAACTTGTTTGTCCATAAACATCCCCCAACTCCACATCTTATCTTCAACAGATTCACTCACTACTGGGCTCCCCTGGCTTACTTCCCTCCCTTGACTGAAACTTGGCTTCCCTTTAGAATACTGCTTCTCTTACAGCTACAGCCTTCTCAAAGGGTTTCCACTTGCTTATTCTCTTAGATTTTACATCAGTGCTGTTTCTTGTCAACTATTTTTCTAAAATCTTTTAAAAACTCTTGTTCAAAGGCAAAACTACCCTGGAGTGCAGACAACGTTCTATTTCTTAACCTGGGTGGTCATTACATGGATGTTTGCTTTGTGGCAATTTATTGAGCTGTATTTATGTCTGTACTTTGTGTTACACTTCAAAATAAAGAAGGTTTTAAAAAGACTGCTAAGAATCAGGCTGCATTTTGTTTTCTAGGTTCCTTATGAATCAATGAAGGGGGGGGGGGAGAGAGAGAGAGAGAGAGAGAGAGTGAGAGTAGAGAGAGAGAGAGAGAGAGAGAGTGTGTGAGTGTGTGTGTGTGTGTGTGTGTGTGTATTCAACTCCTAGAAGTGTTATGAAGATGGTATAGGCTTATATTCTAGTCTATCTACTCTACTCTAGCATAGAGTACAAGAAATAGCAAATTACTTTTTCGTTGGCAGTCAGTAGAAGAGAAACCAGGAGTAACTGAGAAATAGATAAATATTGGAAATAGATGTTCTTTTTATTCTACCAACACTGTGAAAACATGTAATAGTATGTAGCTTGACTAAAATTTATAGCAGTCAAACTGAACATAATACAAAATAATACTGTCTTCAACTAACATAATGTCTTTAAGACAATTATAATAAAAAGTTATCAGAAGTAAATAGTTTCATAACAACTCTGTTAGCAATAATGACCATGTTGTCACTACATTTAAGATGCCAAAAATTTACAAAGTTACAAAAGTATGGTGGGGCTTACTTTCTTTTTTATTTATTTTAATCTTTAATTTTTCAACTTAGTTTTTTTAATTGGGGCTTATTTTTATAAGGTCTTTGAGAACTACTCAAGGAAATGGCCATTTAATTATATTTTCATTATGAGAGATGAGCATGACCCATTTTATGGTTGGTGAAAATATCCTAGCACTGAAATCTCCTTTGATGTGATAATTAAAAAAAGAAAGACAGAAAGAAAATATCTAAAAAGTTTAATAGAATATTCTTAGTTATTTGGTTGGCTAAATCATCATTGGAGTAACATTTACTATTCTCAGAATACTAAGAGATAAGGCAAACTATATCAGTGCAACCCAGATAACAATCCACATTTTAAGGCCAAATGATGGAAAATAAAAATAAGGACTATGATACTGAATGCTGCCAACACAAAGAAATGATAAATGTTTGAGATGATGGATATGCTAACTACCCTGATCTGAGCACCACATATTATATGCATAGAAACATCAAGATGTATCCATAAATATGTACAATTATGTGTTAATTAAATTTAAAAAGGAATGTGAAATTCTTGTTCCCTCTACCACTCAGAGGAAGATAATCATTACCCAATTAGTGCTTTTTGTTTTTTGAGATGGAGTTTTGCTCTGTCACCCAGGCTGGAGTGCAGTGGCGCGATCTCAGCTCACTGCAACCTCTGCTTCCCAGGTCCAAGCGATTCTTCTGCCTCAGCCTCTGAGTAGCTGGGACTACAGGCATGTGCCACCAAGCCCAGCTAATTTTTGTATTTTTAGTAGAGATGGGGTTTCACCATATTAGCCAGGCTGGCCTTGAACTCCTGACCTTGTGATCCGCCCAACTCAGCCTCCCAAAGTGCTGGGATTACAGGTGTGAGCCACTGCACCCGGCCTAGCGCTTTTTTTGGAGATAGAGTCTCACTCTTCTGTCACCCAGGCTGGAGAGCAGTGGCATGATCATGGCTCACTGCAGCCTCAAACTCCTGGGCTCAAGCAATCCTCCCGCCTTAGTCACCTGAGTATCTGGGACTACAGGTACGCACTACCATGGCTGGCTATTTTTTTTATTATTATTTTTAGAGACAAGCTATCACTATGTTGCCCAGGCTAGTCTCAAACTCCTGAGCTCAAGTGATCCTCCTATGTCAGCCTCCCAAAGTGTTAGGATTACAGGCATGAGCCAACACCCTAGACCACATAAGCAATTTAGTTTTAACCCTGCTATAATTTAAATATGGTTTGTCCCCACCAAAACAACAAAAACAAAAACTTCTCTAAAAATAAAATCTGGTTTAAAATAATAGGCCAGGCGCAGTGGTTCACGCCTGTAATCCCAGCACTTTGGGAGGCTGAGATGGGCAGATCACCTGAGGTCAGGAGTTCAAGACCAGCCTGACCAACATGGAGAAACCCCATCTCTACTAAAAATACAAAATTAGCCAGGTGTACAGGCACATGCCTGTAATCCCAGTTACTCAGAAGGCTGAAGCAGCAATCCCAGTTACTCAGGAGGCTGAGGCAGGAGAATGGTTTGAACCCTGGAGGTAGAGGTTGCAGTGAGCGGAGATCCCGCCATTGCACTCCGCCCTGGGCAACAAGAATGAAACTCAGTCTCTAAATAAATAAAAAAGGATTATGAACTTAAAAAAAGAAAAGAAAAAAAACTTACTCAATTGAAAGTTACTGTCCTGCCAGGTGTGGTGGCTCACACCTATAATCTCAGCACTTTGGGAGGCTGAGGCAGGAGAATCACTTGAGGCCTGCAGTTCAAGACCAGCCTGGGTAACATACTGAAACCCCTTCTTCACAAAAATTTAAAAATTAACCAGGCAGCCAGGTGCAGTGGCTCACATCTGTAATCTGAGCACTTTGCGGGGCTGAGCTGGGCAGATCACCTGAGGTCAGGAGTTTGAGACCAGCCTGGCCAACATGATGAAACCTGTCTCTACAAAAACACAAAAAAGTAGCCAGGCATGATGGCGGGTACCTGTAATTCCAGCTACTTGGAAGGCTAAGGCAGGAGAATCGCTTGAACCTGGGAGGCGGAGGTTGCAGTGAGCTGAGATCACGCCATTGCACTCCAGCCTTGGCAACAGAGCAAGACCCCACCTCTAAAAAAAAAAAAAAAAAAAAAAATTAGCCAGGCATGGTGGTACATGCCTGTAGCCTCTACCTACTCAGGAGGCTGAGGCAGGAGCTCTCTTGAACCCAGGAGCTTGAGATTACAGTAAGCTATGATTGCACCATTGTACTCCAGCCTGAAAAACAGAGCAAGACCCTGGTGCTAACAAAAAAATAAATAAAATACAAATTAAAGAATAAAGTTATCATCCTTTATTTTGAGACCATGTCTTTCCTATGCTTATGGTGTCAATGCTACTTTTCTTTTACGATATAGGGACAGCAGATGAATGTTGTTTGTTTTTATATTGTTTTGTTTTTTTGAGACGGAGTTTCACTCTTGTTGCCCAGGCTGGAGAGCAATGGCATGATCTCGGTTCACTGCAACCTCCACCTCCTGGGTTCAAGCTGTTCTCCTGCCTCAGCCTCCTGAGCAGCTGGGATTACAGGCATGCGCCACCATGACTGGCTATGATTTTTTTTAAATGTCCTTACTTGTCACAATATTTAGTTGTCAACCCTACAGCAACCCCCATCCTACCTTTTTTTCCCTTTTTGTTAGACAGAGTCTTGCTCTGTCCCCTAGGCTGGAGTGCAGTGGTGTAGTCTCAGCTTGCTGCAACTTCTGTCTCCTGGGGTTCAAGTGATTCTCATGCCTCAGCTTCCTGAGTAGCTGGGATTACAAGCACACACAACCACGCCCAGCTAATTTTATATTTTTAGTAGAGACAGGGTTTCACAATGTTGGCCAGGCTGGTCTCGAACTCCTGACCTCAGGTGATCTGCCCACCTTGGCCTCCCAAAGTGCTGGGCTTACAGCAATTAGCCACTGCACCTGGCCCCTATGCTACCTTTTGAAAATTAAACTTTGAAATTCAAGTGTAGGGACCACTGCTATCCTTCACTTCAGTCTAATTGATACTTAAATCAAAACACTTTACCATACTATAAAACAAAATACAGTACTCAATCTGTGGGTACAATTTACTGGCAGTAATTTAGAATCAATATTCTATACTGTTCATGCAAAATTAAGTACACTGCTATTCCCAGTACCAGCACAGAATTGGACATGTGTCATTTTTTGAGTCCACAAGAGAATAAATCTCATGACCTATACTATATCTCTCAACAAAAAATAAAACTAGTAAGACAAGAGGTCCATGAACACAGGCTAATCAAACTTAGTGAAAATTCTTTCGAGTTAATGCAATTTAGATAAAAAATTGAACTTCTGAAGGGCATTTTTAGATGTTATCTTCCTCGATTTAAAAGAAGTTACAGACAGAGGTCATATTCATAGTTGAACTAAAGGTTGCCACTTTCATGTGAGAATCTCTGAAATACAACCCCACAGTGACTGACACAAAATATTTTAAGTAGCCATATGCAAATGAATTAAGTACTGAGGCATAAATTTTAAAACAATCTTTTGAAAACACTATTCAAATATCTTAAGTGATCCTGGGGTGGACATTAGTAGAAGCAAATAAAGGACTTGAAAGTTAACAATATTTTTCACTGACTAAAAATGTTGCCCTTAAGCCCAAGGAAGTGATGAAAAATCACTATAAAGCTGATGTTGATAAGTTGTGTAACAGTTACTGTCCCCTGCACTATTATGTGTATAAAACATTGCCAAGCCAGGCATGTGGCTCACACCTGGAATCTCAGCATTTTGGGAGGTTGAGGCAGGAGAACTGTTTGAGCCAGTAATTCAAGACCACGCTGGGCAACATAGCAAGACTCCCATCTCTAAAAAAATTTGAAAATTAGTTAGGCATGGTGGTGTGCACCTGTAGTCCTAGCTACTCAGGAGGCTGAGGCAGAAGGATCGCTTGTGCCCAGGAAGTTGAGGTTACAACGAGCTATTAATGCACCACTGTACTCCAGCCTGGGTGACAGAGTAAAACTGTCTCAAAACACAACACAACATAACACAACAAAACTGCTTTACGGGGAAGAACTCAGTAAATTATACCTTCAGGAAGAAAGATGTTTAATTTTTGAAAGCTGGTAAGGGTATTTACTGAAACATAACTGTGAAAAAGAAAACCCAGAGGCAATCTAAATGACCATCAATAGGGAAATAGTTAAAATAAATTCAATACGCCCATTCTAAGGTTATGGCCATTAAAACAAAAAAAATAGTCCGGGGTGCCTATAAGAGGCCGGGTGCTCATGCCTATAATCCCAGAACTTTGGGAGGCCAGGGCAGGAAGATCACCTCAAGTCAGGAGTCTGAGACAAGCTTGGCTAACATAGTGAAACCCAGTTTCTACTACAAGACTGTGCCATTACTCTCCAGCTTGGGCAACAAAAGTGAAACTTCGTTTCAAAAAAAAAAAAAAGAGAAAAAAAACATAGAGCTGAGCCGGGTGCGGTGGCTCACACCTGTAATCCCAGCACTTTGGGAGTCAAAGGCGGGTGGCTACCTGAGGTCAGGAATTCGAGACCAGCCTGGCCAACATGGAGAAACCTCGTCTCTATTAAATAAATAAATAAATAAAAAGATAGAGCTATACATGAAACAATTTTCATAATAAAATGCTGAATGAAGAAAGTTACAAACTAACATGTATATGTAATTCCATTAAAAATAACTAAAACACAATAAAGCAACAGAAACAGTGGTGAAATAGATGACAGATTTGAAAACATACCAAAACTTAGTGACTATATTTGAGGGCTTGGTGGTGATACCCTCCACTTTTATTATATATTATTCTCTCCTGTATTGTTCGTATGGTTTTCTTTTCTTTCTTTTCTTTTTTTTTTTTTTTGAGAGCTAGGATCTCACTCTGTCACCCATGCATTGCTAGAGTGCAATGGCACCATCATAGCTCATTGCAGCCCTAAGCTCCTGGGCTCAAGCAATTTCCTGCTTCAACCTCCCAAGTGGCTAGGACTACCGGCATATCATCACACCCAGTTAACTTTTTAATTTTTTGTAGAGATGGGGTCTCACTATGTTGCCCAGGCTGGTCTCAAACTCCTGGCTTCAAGTGATTCTCCCACTCATGGCCTCCTAAAGTGCTGGGATTACAGGTATGAGCCCCATACGCAGCCTACCTTTGCAATTTTTAAAGACCAGTAACATTTTCTAAATTAAATAACTAAAATCTAAAAAGTAAAAACATAAACATTATTCTAATTTGAACTATCTAAGTAAATAATAAACATTAGCAATATATAAACATTGGGAAACCTCACAGGCTAAACTAGTATTTCTCGATTTCAGACCTTCATACTGGTTTTATGAGTTTTGTCATATCCGGATGCTCTTGAAGTTTTAATTTAATTAAAGTTTTTTTTTTTTTTTTTTTGAGACAGAGCCTCATTCTGTTGCCCAGTCTGGAGTGTAGTGGCACATTATCGGCTCACTGAAACCTCTGCCTCCCAGGTTCAAGCGATTCTTGAGCCTTAGCCTCCCAGAGTAGCTGGGATTACAGGTAAAGACCCCCACGCCCAGCTAAATTTTGTATTTTTAGTAGAGATGGGATTTTACCACATGGGTCAGGCTGGTCTCAAACTGCTGACCTCAGGTGATCCACTCACCTTGGCCTCCCAAAGTGCTGTGATTACAGGCATATGCCACTGTGCCCAGCCTTAAATAAACTCATTTTTAAAAAATTAAATAAACTTAGCCTCATGCCAAGAAATAATATTTATGCAATCAAAATTTGTTCCAGAATATTTTCCAGAATACACATTAAAGTACCCAACTATACACTGTACTCCCTATCTGAGCCAAAACAGACAAAAAGGATACCTTGACTAAAATAAATACAAAGTTGATTCTTGTTCCACCTAAAATCATCTCTTTAGGAAAGCAGTTTACCCTCCTGCCAGCACACATTATATACACTTGTCCCTCAGTATCCATGGTGGATTGGTTCCAGGAACCCCATGGATACCAAAATCTGCAGATGCTCAAATGCCTTATATAAAATGGCATAGCAAGAAGTCCTAGCCAGAGCGTTCAGGTAAGAGAAAGGAATAAACGACATCCAAATAGAAAGGAAGAAGTCAAATTATTCTTGTTTACAGATGATGTAATCTTGTATTTTGAAAAATCTAAAGACTCTACCAAAAAACTATTAGAACTGATAAACTCAGTAAAGTTTCATGATGCAAAACCAACATCCAAAAATCAGTAGCATTTCTATATGCCAACAGTGAAGAATCTGAAAAGGAAATCAAAAAAGTTATCCCATGTGCAATAGCCACAAATAAAATTAAATACCTAGGAATTAACCAAAGTGAAAGATATCTACAATTAAAACTATAAAATACTGATGAAAGAAATCTAAGAGGGCCAGAGTGGTGGCTCATGCCTGCAATCCCAGCACTTTGGGAGGCCAAGGCAGGAGGATCAGTTGAGCTCAGGAGTTCTAGAGACCAGCCTGGGTAACATAGCAAGACCCATCTCTACAAAAAAACAAAAAATTAAGGGCTGCGTGTGGTAAAACCCTGTCCCTACTAAAAATACAAGAATCAACCAGGTATGGTGGTGGATGCCTGTAATCCCAGCTCTCAGGAGAATGAGGCAGGAGAATCACTTGAACCTGGGAGAAGCAGGTTGCAGTGAGCTGAGATCATGTCATTGCACTCCAGCCTGGGCGACAAGAGCAAAACTCCATCTCAAAAAAAAAAAAAAAAAAAAAAAAATTTGCCAGGTGTGGTGGTGCACACCTGTAATCCTAGCTACTTGGGAGGTTGAGATACAAGAATTGCTTGGAACTGGGAGGCGGAGGTTGCAGTGAGCCGAGATAGCACCATGGCATTCCAGGCCCAGCCTGGGTAACAGAGTGGGACTCGTTTCAAAAAAAAAAAAATTAGCCAGGCATGGTGGCATGTGCCTGTAGTCCCAACTACTCAGGAGGCTGAGGCAGGAAGGCTCTGAGCCCATGAGCTGTAATTATGCCACTGCACTCCAACCTGGATGATAGAGAAAAACCCTGTCTCCAAAAAACAAAAAATTGAAAGGAGACACACACACACAAAAATTCCATGTTCATGAACTGGAATAGTCAATATTGTTAAAAGGTCCATATCAGCCAAAGCAATTCAATGCAATGTCAATCAAAACATCAATGAGATTCTTCACAGAAATAGAAAACATAATCCTAAAATGTATATGGAACCATAAAAGACCCGGAAGAGCCAAAGCTATCCTGAGCAAAAAGAACAAAACTGGACTTCAAATTATACTACAAGACTATAGTAACCAAGACACAATGGTCCTAGCATAAAAAGAGACACACAGACCAATGGAAGAGAACAGAGAACCCAGAAATCAATCCATATGTCTACAGTAAACTCATTTTCAACAAAGGTGCCAAGAACTTACATTGAGAAACGACAGCCTCTTCAATAAATGGTGCTGGGAAAACTGGATACCCACATACAGAAGAATGAAAGTACACCCCTATCTCTCGCCATATACAAAAATCAAATCAAAATGGATTAAAGACTTAAATCTAAGACCTCAAACTATGAAACTACTACAATAAAACATTGGGGAAAACTCTCGAGGACATTGGTCTGGGCAATGATTTCTTGAATAATACCCCACGTGGGGTATTAGGCAACGAAAGTAAAAAAGGAAAATGAGATCACATCAAGTCAAAAAGCTTCTGTATAGCAAAGGAAACAATCAATAGAGAAGAGATAACCCACAGAATGGAAAAAAATGTATTTGCAAACTATCCATCTGACAAGGGATTAATAACCAGAATACATAAGTAGCTCAAACAATTCAACAGGAAAAGAAATCGAATAATCCAAATCAAAAATGGGCAAAAGATCTGAACAGACATTTCTCAAAAGAAGACTTACAAATGGCAAATAGGTATATAAAAAAGTGCTCTGATCATCAGAGAAATGCAAATCAAAACTATAATGAGATAGCCAGCATCTCATCCCAGTTAAAAGCGCTAAAAAATACAAAAGACAGGCAATAATGAATGCTGGTGAGGATGTGGGAAAAAGGGATCCTCACACGTTTTTGGTGGGACTATAAATTTGCACAACCACTATAAAGAATAGTTTGGAAGTTCCTCAAAAAACTAAAAATAGAGCTACCACTGACTCATCAATCTCAAGGAAATCAGTATGTTGAAGTGATATCTACACTGCCATGTTTGTTGCAGCGCTATTGACAATAGCCAGGATTTGGAAGCAACTAAATGTCTATCAACAGACAAATGGATAAAGAAAATGTGATACATATACATAATGGGAGTACTATTCAACTATAAAAAAGAATGGGAGCCTGTCATTTGAAAATAACATGAATAGAACTGGAGTTAAATAAGCCAGGCAGAAAAGACAAACCCTACATAAATTCTCACTTTTTATGGGGCCTAAAAAGTAAAACAACTTAACTCACACATGTAAGAGTATAAGGATGGTTACCAGCAGCCTGGCCAACATGGCAAAACTCTGTCTCTACTAAAAATACAAAAATTAGGCCAGGCGCAGTGGCTCACGCCTGTAATCCTAGCACCTTGGGAGGCTGAGGTGGGCAGATCACCTGAGGTCAGGAGTTCAAGACCAGCCTGGCCAACATGGTGAAACCCCATTCCTCCTAAAAATACAAAAAATTAGCTGGGCATGGTGGCAGGTGCCTATAATCACAGCTACTCAGAAGGCTGAGACAGGAGAATTGCTTGAACCTGGGAGGTGGAGGTTGCAGTGAGCCAAGATCTTGCCACTGTACTCCAGCTTGGGAAACAAGAGCAAAACTCATCTCAAAAAACAAAAAAGATAAAATGGCATAGTATTTGTATATAGCCTATACACATCCTCCCATAGACTTGAAGTCATCTCTAGATTACTTATAATACCTAATATAAATAGTTGTCTATTATATTATTTGTATTGTTTCTTGTCATAGTTATATCATTGTTTTTTCAAATGTTTTCTATCTGCAGATATAGAACGTATGAATCCAGAAGGCTGACTATATATCAAATCAATATTTACTAGTATATAAGAAATCCATTCCAAAAAGTAACTAAGAAGGGGAGGTGAAAAAAAATTAATGAAATATCTTAGAGCTATGAGAGCATCACTGCACTCCAACCTGGCAACAAAGCAAGAAAGATTGTCTCTAAAAAAAAAAAAAAAACAAAGGTTTAAAAAGATCTTAGTTATACTGCTTTAAATATATTAATATGTACATCACAATGTATGTTTTTTTGAATCATGGAGACTTAATTTAACTTTCCTGTTTAACTTGTCTGTTTATACTTTAACTGAAACCAACGCACACTAGTCAACTCCAGTTGTATAAATTATCTGTTAAATGATATCGCCCAGTGGAGTGAGAGCAGAAAAAAAAATTTTTATTGATATGAAATATTTACATAAAACCATTTGGTAAAAATAACCTGCATATTGACGGGTTGACAATAACTTGAGTGTCATAAACGAAGAAATTGTTTCAGAGGTGGCATATTCTGGTCCCTAAAACAACAGCCCTGAGTGCTCTCCCAGGTGACATATTTTTCATTTTACTAGCCACTCTGAAGATTTTGAGAAGAGCTATGTAACTGAGAACCCTATTTGCAACCTAATATAACAAATTATTTATATCCCTAATGAATATAAAGTGCTTGCAAATAAGCAAATGATCAAAAGTCCAATGGAAAAATAGGCAGAGTACATGAATAGGCATTTCACAAGTAGAAATACAAATGGAAAATAAAATGTGAAAAATGTCCAATAATCAAATAAACGCTAACTAAAAATGTTATCACTTTTTCCCTCATCATCAGCGGTTATCTTTAAAGGGTGGGATTATAGTGTCATTTTTCTTGCTGCTTATCTAAATTGTGTAATTTCTATCAACAGTATCTAACAAATACATAAAAGAATAGTTTAGTAGCTGGGCAGTAATTACCACTTCAAAGAACAGTGATACAGTAAAAACTCACCACCAACTCATTACCAGGATGGCCCAAGAAAACAAACCCATGGACACTGAAGTGTGTCATCACTTCAAAACCTACTATAGGCCGGCGCGGTGGCTCACACCTGTAATTCCAGCTTTTTGGGAGGCTGAGGCAGGTGGCTCAACTGATGTCAGGAGTTCGACTCCAGCCTGGCCAACATGGTGAAACTCCATCTCTACTAAAAACACAAAATTAGCTGGGCGTGGTAGCATATACCTGTAATCCCAGCTACCTAGGAGGCTGAGGCAAGAAAATGGCTTAAACCCAGGAGGCAGAGGTTGCAGTGAGCCGAGATTATGCCACTGCACTCCAGCCTGGGCAACAAGAGTGAAACTGTCTCAAAAACAAACAAACAAACAAAAAACCCTACTATATACCATACTCTTTTCTCTGTTTCAGGGTGTTTTCTTTGTCTAGTCCTTTCCTTATATCCATACATTTGCCAGCTCCCCACATCTATTTCCTTTATACTTATCAGGTCAACTCACTGCTAATCCTTTGACATGGCTGGTAAAGCCATCTTTGACAGTACCAGCTATCTTCCTGTATCTATTTTCCTGTAAGATGACACTGATCATGTCACTTCTTTGCTCATTAAGTTTAATCTCTTTAAATGTGGCATTCTAGTTCCTTCACAAAGGAGTCTGGCCTGACTTCTGGACTTCTGAATTACTCCTATCCAGTAGGATTCCTAAACTCCAGGTTAACAGGCCTTCTCTACTGTCCTTTGAATAAGTAGAGGAGGCCCAGTTGTTTCTATCTAGTTCCTTATTCATCTAACACTATTTGGATGAAGATGCTGTCTTAGTAGTTTAAGATTAGGAGGATGAAGGATATAGATTAAATATTTAGTATAAATATCCAGTGAATGCTATGTGCTAAAGGAGTGGTAGAGACTATTTGTTGACGTGTATTTTCCTTTTCATTTTAACTGGTCACATATTAAAAAATGTTTTACTTTTATTTTTTAAATACAATGTCTCACCATATTGCCCAGGCTGGTCTCGAACTCCTGGACTCAAGAGGTCCTCCTGCCTCAGCCTTTGCAAAGTGCTGGGCTGAGCCATGCGCCTGGCCAAGAATAACATTTTTATCACTTGTATTTGTTGAACTATGTTTCTCAGGACATTAAAATCAGTAGTAATAATCTTCAACGTTTCAAAGAACAAACATACCTCTCTCACTATTGTTTGTATTTGTGTAAATTTTCAGGCTTTTTTTTTTTCCATTACTGATTTTGGCTTAACAGAAATAATTTTCCACAGCAGTTCCATTTATTCCACAACTCTTGGGACATTCAGTTATGCTAAAAGTGCAATAACTTTGCAATGACAAAGGCCAAGGTTAGCATCCTGAATTTTACTCCCAACCCCCATCCTTTCAGCAGTGTGACCTTAGGCAAATTGTGATCTCCCAAATTTCTTTCCTCTAACTGTAACATGGGATGATAATACCTACTTCATAAGGTTGTTGTAAAAATTAAATGAATAGGTGGAAACAACTTCACAGTCCTTCATACAAAGAACTCTGCAAATAGAAATTGTCAATACAATTATTACTATTCAAAAGCAATAGCACTACTGTCTAGATTATCTGGTACCTCTGATTTTGAAAACCTGAGCGTAAGATAACGAAACTGCACTGTAGCAGTTACCTAAATTCTGGTAGTACAAACTAAGTAAGTAC
The DNA here is from genome assembly GCA_036589455.1 of Ateles fusciceps. Lineage (NCBI taxonomy): Eukaryota > Metazoa > Chordata > Mammalia > Primates > Atelidae > Ateles > Ateles fusciceps. The sequence goes on from JAZHEH010001243.1 coordinate 712,276, forward strand.
TGTCTACACTTTAATATGCCCTTTATTTTACTCGACCCCTCTAGAAAGCAAATTATTATATGTATGATTATTAATTATGACAGAGGCACGGAAATATGTAAAAGAATTGAAATTATATCATGTCTGGGATTTGCTTCAAAATAACCCAGGATAGCCGGGTGCGGTGACTCCTGCCTGTAATCCCAACACTTTGGAGGCCAAGGAGGGAGGATTACTTAAGCCCAGGAGTTCAAAGATAGCCTGAGCAACAAAGAGGAGACACCATCTTTACAAACGGGAACAACAACAGCAATAACAAAAAGTTAGCCGGGTGTGGTGACACCTGCCTGTAGTCCCAGCTACTCCGGAGGCTGAAGAGTGAGGATCGCTTGGGCCCGGGAGGTGGAGGCTGCAGTGGGCGGAGATTGTGCCACTGCACTCCAGCCAGGGTGACAGAGACCCTGTCTCAAAAACGCAAAATAACCCGGGGTCAGGGGAGCAAGTCTGTCCACGTACTGATAATTATTGAGACTGGGTAATGAGTACAGTGAATTCCTTACATTATTCGTTCAATTTCTCCAGTTTGAAGATTTCCATAACAAAATGCTACTGTTGTTAATTAGGAAGCCCCGGCTTTGGTGCTTCCTGCAATCTCTGGTCATGGTCCGAAGCTACACTGGGAAGTTCTAAGAGGCCAAAAGTGACACAGCAACCACGCGAAACTAGTTAAACCTTCCGGCAGACCAGCGAGCGCACTGCTCCTCCCCCGACGCCAGCTGGAGGTGCACCCGCGCAGTCGGGCCTCCCGAGCCCGGGAAGGGCGCTGCACCCAAGGGAGCCGCCACGAAGGGCGGTCCCAGGACCGCCGCCTGGCGGCCGGCGCGGGAACCCGGGGTCCGAAAGATAGACCGAAGGGCGGGGGAGGGGACAGAAGGCGTAGGGGTTGATAGGCGGGTGGGCTAATCTCAGCCTTCAGGGTAAGTCGGCCGACTTCGCTCCTCTCGAGCTCCGGACCCACGCGCCCACAGCCGAGCCTGTCTCCGCCTCCCGGCCGCGGGGCAATACCCAACCCGCCCAGTATCCCGCCGGCCTCCCAGCGTTCCCGAACCGGGCTCCTTCAGCTCCTGACCCGTTTCCAGGGCATCCCATCTCCGTCAGGTCTGAAGCCTGAAGCCGACTTCACTACCCCCTCGCCAACCGCTTTTTTCCGAGTCCCCCACCTCAGTCACCTCCGCCGCGCGGCCGCCAGCACCTTCTCCGGCTCCTCTGGGTTCCAGCTTGGCTGTCCCGTGGCGTTGCTGCCAATCAGCCAATCCCCGCCCCGAGCCTGAGCCAGGCTGACCAATCAGCTGTTTCCTCAGGCTCGGAGGCGGGCACAAAGGAGCCCGGCGGAAGGCGCAGCAACAGCCGGGCGAGCCAGCTGCGGGGCTTCACAGTCAGTGTGCGCACGCGCTGGGCTACGCGAGGGGCGTGTGCTTTCGCTCGGATCTTGCTTTGTGCCTTCACAGTCCTTCCCTGGGAAGTACTTTTGTCAGCTTCATGCTCTAGGGGTTTAGGAACACCACATTCTGAATGTAGCATCAGGTGTATATTATCTTGAAAGAGACTGCGAGTCGTAAGCCCTTTTTTTTTTTTTTAGGAAAAAATGCCTTTGTTAACCTAACATGTGGACCCCATTTCACCCCACGCTGTAGGGACCTGTGTCCATCCGGCAGATCTAATACCTGTGCGGACCTCACATCCGGGGGTGTTTCTCTTTAGGCGGAGCAGGGGTGCGGGGATAACAAAGTGCCTCATAGAAAAGTATTTTACCGTGTTCAGTTCCAGCGTCTGTTCAGTCCGATTTATTTGGGGCACGTGCTTTCCAAAGATTTGAATACTCTAGGAGACTCTGGATTTCAAATAATTGTCGTGAGAATATGATAATTACACTTACAGCCAACTTATGCGGTATAGTAATGTGCGTAGGAGTGATGAAAGATTCCTGTGTAGGGTGGGAAACCTGTCCGTATTTCTGTATGGCTTTTGAAGAGGCCGTTGCTGATTGGCCGTCTCTCTTACCCTCCCATGACAATTGATTCCGGAGGTCGCCGGGCTGGCACTGGAACCCTGATGTTCTTGGCCCTTGGTGGCACACGTATCTTCCTAGTGAGGGCTTTCCTCCTTCACTCAGAGCATTAACTCATTTACTCAACAAGGGCTTGTTGGGGGCGCACTATGACAGTATAAAGATTGTTAAAAGCCTTGAGCCACGCCCTAAATGAGCCTACAGGTTAACCAGGAGATAACACAAACTTAACGTATGTGATCAAATATTACGGAATCAAGGTGGGGGCCTGGGCGCCTCCAGAATGTCTTAGAGAATACTTTTTTGTTTGTTTGTTTGTTTTGAGATGGAGTCTGACTCTTTCACCCAGACTGGAGTGCAGCGGCACAATCTCAGCTCACTGCAACCTCTGCCTCCCAGGTTCAAGCAATTCTCCTGCCTCTGCCTCCCAGGTTCAAGCAATTCTCCTGCCTCAGCCTCCCTAGTAGCTGGGACTACAGGCGCATGCCACCAAGCCCAGCTAATTTTTTTTATATTTTTAGTAGAGAGGAGGGTTTCACCGTGTTAGCCAGAATGGTCTCGCTCTCCTGACCTCGTGATCCACCCGCCTCAGCCTCCCAAAGTGCTGGGATTACAGGCGTGAGCCACCGCGCCAGGCCTGTCTCAGAGTACTAACTGAGAAGCCAGCGCTTGCCTGACGCTGGATTAAAGAGCAGGAGCGGCAGGGCGCGGTGGTTTACGCCTGTAATCCAAGCACTTTGGAGGCCAAGGTGGGCGGATCACCTGAGGTCAGGAGTTCAAGACCAGCCTGACCAACATGGTGAAACCCCATCTAAAAAATAATAATAATAAAAATAAAAAAAAGAGCAGGAGCTTTGGAGCTGAAAGGGTGGGAGCAATGGATGGTGGCTTTTCTCTCCAAGGGCACTCCTTTCTTCCTCTGAGATCTTTTTAGAGGGTATTTACGGCTAAACTAATGAAGCTTGTGTTTTAGGCACGCTGACTTTCGCCAGCCCTTTCAAAAGTCCATATTGGAACTTTAGCACTGAGTTTACGTGATCATATGTTGTTTTCTACTTATTAATTAAAAGGAAAATACCTTAAAGCGCCAATACCTCAAAGAGAAATTGGTTAAGACCTGTCTTTTTTTTTTTTTTCCTTTCCAACTTCCCTTCCTTCATACTTCCTTTCATGCTATATACGCTGGAATGGCCCTGGACATTTTTGGGATCTGAGTGGGTGAAAGAGTTGAATTGAACTTGGACCACTTCATAAGTTACTGCTGGCTCTCCTGGTGCTGGATTAGCTTTGAGAAAGACATGTTCTACCATCTCACTCGGTGCTATGATACAGGGATGTGTCCCTTGGCACCTGGCCCTAGAAGTATTTGGCTAGTGGAGGAGAAAGAGAGTTTGAGGCCTGGCATGATGGTGCATGCCTGTAATCCCAGCACTCTGGGAGGCTGAGGCAGGTGGATCACTTGAGGCCAGGAGTTTGAGACCAGCCTGGTTAACATGGTGAACCCCAGTCTTCACCAAAAATACAAAAAAGCAGAATGTGGTGGCACGTGCTTGTAATCCCAGCTACTCAGGACGCTGAGGCAGGAGAATCACGTGAACTCGGGAGGTGGAGGCTGCAGTGAGCAGAGATCGCGCCACCACCACTGCACTCCAGTGTGGGTGACAGAGCTAGACTCTGTCTCAAAAAAAAGCCCTCCGGGCACAGTGACTCACACCTGTAATCCCAGCACTTTGGGAGGCTGAGGCGCGCTGATTACAAGGTCAGGAGATGGAGACCATCCTGGCCAACATGGTGAAATCTCGTCTCTACTAAAAATGCAAAAATTAGCTGGGCGTGGTGGCACATGCTTGTAATCCCAGCTACTCAGGAGGCTGAGGCAGGAGAATCCCTTCAACCAGGGAATCAGAGGTTGCAGTGAGCTGAGATCGCGACGCTGCACTTCAGCCTGGCAACAGAGCCAGACTCCGTCTAAAAAAAAAAAGGCTGGGCGCCTGCTCACACGCCTGTAATGCCAGCACTTTGGGAGGCCGAGCAGGTGGATCCTTTGAGGTCAGAAGTTCGAGACCAGCCTGACCAACATGGTGAAACCCCATCTCTACTAAAAATACAAAACAAACAAACAAAAATTAGCTGGGTGTCGTGGCCCATGCCTCCTTCCAGCTACTAGGGAGGCTGAGGCAGGAGAATCACTTGAACCTGGAAGCAGAGGTTGCAGTGAGCCGAGATCACTGCCAGTGGACTCTACACTCCAGCCTGGGCAACAGAGCAAGACTCAGTCTCAAAAAAAAAAAAAAAAAAAAAAAAAAAAGAGAGAGAGAGAGAATTTGAAATGTACTGAGCCAGAAGCTAATCTAGAGAAGATCTTCTGGTCATCACGCTTCTAAAATTGTAAGCAGGATGCTTTGCTTTTTGTTTTTAATCATTTTAGAATTATTTTAGATTTACAGAAAAGTTAGAGTACAGAAAGTTCCTATCTACTCCTCACCCAGTTTCCCTAATGTTAACATCTTACTTACCATGATATGCTTGTAAAACTAAAAAGCCTGCCAGGCATGGTGGCTCACGCCTGTAATCCTAACACTTTGGGGGGCCAAACTGGGAGGACCATTTGAGCCCAAGAGTTCAAGGCCAGCCTGGGCAACAAAGCAAGACCCCCTGTCTCTATTTTTTATAATAAATAAATAAATAAAATAAAACTAAAGAGCCAATATTGGTACATTACTACTGATTAAACTCCAGACTTTATTTGGGTTTTAGAAGGCTGTTTTTCTGTTTCAGGATCTAATCTAAGATGCCACGTTCATTTAGTCATCATGTCTCCTTAGTCTCCTCTGATCTGTGACCATTTTTCAGTCTTTTCTTGTTCTACATGACCTTGATATGACTGTGACAGTTTTGGAGTCTGGTCAGGTAGTTTGTAAAATGTCCCTCGATTTGTGTTTGTCTGATGTTTTTCTCATGATTACACCCTGGTTACAGGGTTTGGAGAAACATTCACATGGTAAGATGACCTTCTCATCACATTATGTCGGAGGATACATGATACCAGCATACCTTGTTACTGGTGAGGTTAACCTTGATCACTTGACATAGTAATATTTGTTAGTTACTCCACTATAAAGTTGCATTTTCCCCCTTTCCGTATTCCCTTCTTTGAAAACAAGTCGCTAAATCCTGCTCACACTCAAGTGGAATAGGGGGATTAAGCTTCAACTTCTGGAGTGGAAAATCTGTAAATCTTATTTGGAATTCTGTAAGGAAGATTTGTCTTTCCTCATTTATTGATTTATATTCAATCATTTATTTATATAGACATATAGACTCTTGCATATTTATTTTACACTTCGTTTCATTTGTATACTGTGATTGTTACTTTGTTACTCAAATTGTTTCAGCTTTGGCCACCGGGAGTTATTTTACCTAAGTACATGTGTTCCTTTTGTTTTTTGATTATCCCCTTTTTTCTAGAACTATAAGATGCTCTGTGCTTATCTTGTATTTTTCCTTACCCAGCCCTAAAGTCAGCCATTTCTCCAAGGAGTCCTGGAATGGTATTTAGAAACCAAGATTTAGGTACTGGGTGATCTCATTGCTACTGGGATATCACTTAATTTATTATTTTATTTTATATTTTATAGAGAAGGGGTCTTCCTGTGTTGCTCAGGCTGGCCTCAAACTGTTGGCCTCAACTGTTCCTTCTGCCTTGGCCTCCCAAAATATTGGGATTACAGGCATGAGCCACCATGCCAGGCCCAAGGTATTGTTGAATTTAGCTTCTCTTACCAAATAGAGCTAGGAAATATATTACCACCTTGTTTTTTAATTCTTTGTTTACATCTCCATGATAGCCTCTAAGGTGACCCCTAGTGATCCCTGCCTCTTAGTATTCATGTCCTTGTATAATATCCTCTCCTTGAGCATCTACACTTCTAATGGATAGAATACAGCAAGAACGAAAGGATGTCATTTCTGAGGTTAGGTTACAAAAATATCATGACTTTTGGCCTGGCGTGGTGGCTCATGCCTGTTAATCCCAGCACTTTGGGAGGCTGAGGCAGGCAGATCACGAGGTCAGGAGATCGAGACCATCCTGGCTAACATAGTGAAATCCTGTCTCTACTAAAAATATAAAACATTAAGCCCGGTGTGGTGGCACATGCCTACTTAGGAGGCTGAGGCAGGAGAAACTCTTGAAGCTGAGATTGTGCCACTGTACTCCAGCCTGGACGACAGAGCAAGATTCTGTCTCAAAAAAACAAACAAAAAAAAGATTGTGACTTTCATCCTGTTTGCTCCTTCTAGCTCTCCTTCACTTGCTCTGAGGGAAGTCAGTGTCATATGTGAGCTGCCCTAAGAAGCCCATGTGGCAAGAAACTGAGGGAAGCCTCTGGCCAACACTCAGCAAGGAACTGAGGCTCTCCTTCCATCAGCTATGAGAAACTGAGTCCTACTATTGGCCATTTGAGGTGAACTTGGAATAATAACCTCTCTCACTCAACCCTTGAAATGCCTGAAGCCCCAGCTGGCCTTTTGAGAGATCTGAGCCAGAGGCACCCAGCTAAGGTGCACATGGATGCCTGATGCTCAGTAACTATGAGCTAATAAATTATTATTGTGCTAAGCTGACAACTTTGGTAGAAATGTATTAGGAAGCTATATATAGGCTGGGCACAGTGGCTCACACATATAATCCCAGAACTTTTGGAGGCCAAGATGGGAGGGTTGCTTGAGCCCAGGAGTACAAGACCATCCTGGGTAACATAGCAAAACCTCTTCTCTAGAAAAAATATATAAAAGTTAGCCAGCTGTGGTGGTGTATATCTGCAGTCTCAGCTACTCAGGAGATGGAGGTAAGAGGATCACCTGAACCTGGGGAGGTTGAGGCTGCCATGAGCCCTGATCTCACCACTGTACTCCATCCTGGGTGACAGAGTGAGACTCTGTCTCAAAAATTAAATTAAGTTAAATTAAATAAATAAAATTAAATACAAAGGACACATTAGATAATTAATACAATTTATGTTTTCTCCACAAGGTCAGTGACTCTTAAATTTCACATTGGAGCTGTCTAAAAATACGTATGCTCAGGCCTTTACCACTGCAGGTCTATTCCACAGAACTATGATTGTTCTGCATAGCTAGCTTTGGAAATAAATGTGGAAGGTTACAGGGCAATCCATTTGGGGATGTGAGAAGAAAATAGACAACTTTTCTTTCTTTCTTTTTTTAATACTGAGTCTTACTCTGTTGCCCAGGCTGGATACAGTGGTGTGATCTCAGCTCACTACAACCTCTGCCTCCCATGTTCAAGCAATTCTCCCGAGTAGCTGGGACTACAGGCCCATGCCACCATGCCTGGCTAATTTTTTGTATTATTTTTAGTAGAGATGGGGTTTCACCGTGTTGCCCATGCTGGTCGTGAACTCCAATCCACCCACCTCAGCCTCCTAAAGTGCTGGGATTACAGGCATGAGCCACTGCGCCCAGCCTACTTTTCTTTTTAGTGTATTTGATCCTAGAGGTCTTGACCCAAATTAAGGGCTCAGTTTTCTTGGCAGAATCTGGAATAACTGAAACTTCATCTACTATTTACAGTTTTTATTGAAAAGAAAGAAACAGAGCTCTCTTACTCACTGTATGGCCTTGAAAAAGTCCCTTATTTATTTTGTGCCTTCAAATTTCTGAGTAGGAAATTAAAGGATTATAAATACCATTATTTAGGCAAATAGATTTAGTCATTGTTAGATATGTTAGACAAAAGAAATGTGACCCGGGTGGTGGTTTATGCCTATAATCCTAGCACTCTGGGAAGCTGAGGCGGACAGATAACCTGAGGTCAGGAGTTCGAGACCACGCTGGCCAGTATGGGGAAACCCCATCCCTACTAAAAATACAAAAATTAGCTGGGCGTGGTGGCACACGCCTGTAATCTCAGCTACTCTGGAGGCTGAGGCAGGAGAATCACTTGAACCCAGAATGCAGAGGTTGCAGTGAGCCTAGATTGTGCCACTGCACTTCAGCCTGGGCAACAGAGCAAGACTCACTCTCAAAAAAAAAACAAAGAAAAGAAAAAAGAAAAAGGAAAAGGCCCGGTATGGTGGCTCATGCCTGTAATGGGAGGCCAAGGCGGGCAGATCATCTGGGGCCAGGAGTTCAAGACCAGCCTGACCAACATGGTGAAACCTCGTCTACTAAAAATACAAAAATTATCTGGGCATAGCTGGGCGTGGTGGCTCACGCCTGTAATCCTAACACTTTGGGAGGCTGAGGCGGGCGGATCACCTGAGGTCACGAGTTCAAGACCAGCCTGACCAATATGGTGAAACCCCATCTTAAAAAAAAAAAAAATTATCTGGGCGTCATGGCACATGCCTGTAATCCCAGCTACTCTGGAGGCTGAGGCAGGAGAATCACTTAAACCTGGGAGATGGAGGTTGCAGTGAGCCGAGATCACGCCATTGTGCTGCAGCCTGGGCGGCAGAGCAAAACTCCATCTCAAAAACAAGCAAACAAAAACACATATTGTTGGGACAGGATAACATCTTAATCTGTGTTAATCATGTGCATCTCAATTTAAATGAATGTTTTTACCATGGTGCCCAATGACAAACTGTTGAATCGTTGTGATTTGTCATAGATTTTGGTGTATATTTGGTTGTTCTAAGCCTTGAAACAGTTTTATTCTTCTTAGATCAGTGCATAGTGACAAGAAAAAAGTCCCATATCCAAGTAGGTTAAAAAATCACCACCTTCCAGAGATTGTGACATTCCTTTCTATAAACCAGCTCTTGGGATTGATCCTGACCTATAGAGTTGTTTTTCTTTTTTTTTTGAGACAGTCTCACTCTGTTGCCCAGGCTGGAGTGCAGTGGTGGGATCCTGGCTCACTGCAACCTCTGCCCCCCAGGTTCAAGTGATTCTCCTGCCTCAGCCTCCCTATTATCTGGGATTACAGGCGTCTGCCACCATGCCTGGCTACTTTTTGTATTTTTAGTAGAGACGGGGTTTCACCATGTTAGTGAGGCTGGTCTCCAACTCCTAACCTCAGGTGAGCCACCTGCCTCAGCCTCCAAAAGTGCTGGGATTACAGGCGTGAACCACCTCGCCCAGCCTACAAATTCTTAAAATCTTAAATACCTCCTTGTGGCTTGTAATCCATAGGTGCTTAGGAAACTGGTAATATTTTTGTGGGATAATTATTACTGGCAATTATTTTACTTTTTGAGACTGAGTCTTTTGTGCCCAGGCTGGAGTGCAGTGGTGCAATCTTGGCTCACTGCAACCGCCACCTCCTGGGTTCAAGTGATTCTCCTGACTCAACCTCCCGAGTAGCTGGGATTACAGGCCCAGGCCACCACACCCAGCTAATTTTTGTATTTTTAGTAGAGACGGGGTTTCACCATGTTGGCAAGGATGGTCTCCATCTCCTAACCTTGTGATCCGCCCGCCTCGGCGGGACTGCAAAATGCTGGGACTACAGGCATGAGCCACCGTGCCTGGCCCACCCCCCTGCTTCTTAATAGCAGTCATCTATTCTGTAATGGCAGTGTGCAGGAAAAATTACTCTTCTCAATACTTTGATAGCAGAAGCATGATTTATTTATTTATTTATCTATTTATCTATCTATCTATCTATCTATCTATCTATTTATTTAGAGACAGTCTCGCTCTGTCTCCCAGACTGAAGTGCAGTGCGGCGATCTTGGCTCACTGCAACCTCTGCCTCACGGGTTCAAGCGATACTCCTACCTTAGCCTCTTGATTAGCTGGGATTACAGGTGCCCGCCACACACCACACTGAACTAATTTTTTTTTTTTTTTTTTTGAGACAGAGAGTTTCGCTCTTGCTGCCCAGGCTGGAATGCAGTGGAGCGATCTCGGCTCACTGCAACCTCTGCCTCTTGGGTTCAAGCGATTCTCCTGCCTCAGCCTCCTGAGTATCCGGGATTACAGTTACATGCCACTACGCCCTGCTAATTTTTTGTATTTATTTTTTAATTTTAATTAATTTATTTTTATAAGAGATGGAGTTTCACTATGTTGGTCAGGCTGGTCTCCAACTCCTGACCTCAGGAGATCCGCCTGCCTTGGCCTCCCAAAGTGCTGGGATTACAGGCGTGAGCCACCGTGTCCGACTTTCTAATATATTAACATTAACAAAAATAGCAAGTTTAATTTCTTGTTTGTTTTTTTAGTTGTTTTTAGTAACTACAGTGAACGAAAATTAATTTACTCCACCAAATAGATTATGTTTAACCTGGCTGTGCCCTTTGGATTTTTTTGAGACAGTCTCGCTGTGTCGCCTAGGCCGGAGTGCAGCGGAGTGATCCTGGCTCACTGCAAACTCCGCCTCCCAGGTTCAAGCGATACTTCTGCTTCAGCCTCCCGAGTAGCTGGATTACAAGCGCCCGCAACGAAGCCCGTTTTTTGTTTTTGTTTTGTATTTTTAGTAGATACAGTTTCACCATGTCGGCCAGGCTGGTGTCGAAATCCTGACCTCAAATGATCCGCCAGCCTCGGCCTTCTAAAGTGCTGGGAATCCAGGCGTGAGCCACCTCGCCCGACCGTTTGTTTTCTACTTAGCTTATTTTGCTCCTATTTTTCTTGAGTTTATTGGAAGGAAGAGGATAACCGAGAAGAAGGGAATGCAAAGAAATTCAAGAAGTAACGGCTTGGTTTTTAAATTCACTTACGAAGTATAGGAGATATTAGCATAGAATACAGTCTGGAATATTTATTGTCATCGACACTCTTCCTATTAGAGGCCTCTCATATTCCTTCTGACTTTAATGTATGAGCTACGTGGCCGAATCAAACTGTTATAGAGCGAATCCAAAATCTGTTCATTGGGGTTATTGACTGCAATGGGTACATTATTCTCAAAGATCTGCCTGTGGGTTAAGAGTAGGTTTATATTTAGAGAAATATTTTTTAAAATAAAATCTATGCCTAAAGAAAACAAAAACCTAAATCCTTACTTTGATAAACTACATAGAAGATATCAAATATGATGAATTTGAGAAGATTCTGATCATAAACTCCTTACAAGAAAAAAATAGAAAAATTCGTCCCCAAAGTAAATTACTACCTTAACAAACGAAAACTGTACTTTGCGTCTTTCAAGCTGCTAGGGAGACAAGAAGAAATAAACGAAATCCAAGGAACGCCTAATGCAGTACTAACGTACAGTAAAAAAACAAAACAAAACAAAATTCATGAATTAAGACAGAAGCGAATAAAATATTAGGTACTGCCTTTATTAGAATTGCAAGAGTTGCTAAAGAAGAAACGCTCAATTTGAAGTTCCGAACGCAGGAGCGAACTCCTACCATCCCCCGAACGCTAGGAATAGAGGTCGTGAAGGTGCGACAGTTTCCCACCCGGAATCAAATTTCTTTGGTTAGTGCTTGGTGGACGGCGAGTAGTTAGGGCCAATATAGTGCTCCTGAGTCTTCATTGGATCCGTCCCTTGAACACTTAGCGCATTTCCCTAAACCACCAATGAGCGCTTTACTCTAAAAAGACCTTAACTGATTGGATACTATGTCCTCGCGTTAGACTCATTATCAGCCAATAGGAAGGCACAAGCGACGAAGGTGACAGGTCACCTGTGAAGAGTCTGCAGAGCCTTCCCCGCCAGCGCCTTCGCTCTTTGAGTCTCTGAATTAGTTCGGTTGTTTGCGATCACCGAGACCAAGGCTGTGAACCGAGGGTCTCGCTCCGCGTCGCCTGGGTCTCTGTCTCATCCGTAGGTGTGGCCCTAATGGTGCGGCAGGCTCTGGACTCCTAAAGCTTTTGAGCGGTATGTGGGGTCCACGGGCGGCAGACAAAGCAGTGGAGCCGGGAAGGCCGCGGGAAGCGGCCCCTGCACTGAGGCAGCGAATCTGCCTCGGAGGGAGCGCCCCGCCCGCCTCTTGTCAGATCCAGCAGTGCGTCCTAGTGAGGCGCTTTAGGACGCCCTACCCCCCACGTGTCCCGTAATCTGTTGGCTTTACTCACTTCTTCTCTGTCCCACCTCACATCCGACTTTTCCTAACGCCAGCATTATTAATGGGTGTTATCTCATCTTTTCATGTCTCCAGCTTATTTTTTGTAACTTTCTGTTTTGTGCACCTGCGTGTCTCCTAAGAGTGGAAGGACATAGTTGTATTAGGCTTAATTCAAGAGAGACCAGTTTTCCCGTTTTTATATTTAAAACTGTGTTTTTGGGGCTAGGGGGAGGTATTCCCGTAGTAAGCAACTCCTTTCGTGATACTTAGTGCACTGAAGTGTCAGGGCGGTGCAGAAGGTACCTCCACCGCCTGGCGGGACGGATGTCCAACCCACATGAGCAAGTAATATTCTGGTTTGGTAATTGCTGATGTTCTATTTGACCATTTCGCGTTCTTTCTTTAATTTGATAACCGCTGAGGATTGTTACGTGAGATAACTGAGGCTCCGAGGAGTTAACTTCTCAAAGTCAAATTAACTCCTTAGTAAGGGGAAAGTCAGATTTAATCTCAATGCTTATGTTATTTTTATTAAAGGCCACCTAAGTGAATAAGGATTTAGGTTATACGTTTTCCCTCTGCAGCTCTTAACATGTGAGAATTAAATCTTTGAATTGAATGGTGAATCCTGACTGTAAGAAAAGAAAAAATCAGATAGCTGCCTAATTACAGGTGTCTCACATGTATCATCTAACTGCTAGCTTCTCAAAGTGTGACAAGTAGCATAGGCCTCACCTGGAAGCTTGTTGGAAATGGAGACTCTCAGACTCTCCCACCTACTGAATCAGTATTTTCTTTTTTTTGAAACGGAATCAATTATTACTAATTGAGAACTTTTTCCAGTACCCCACCGTGACGACATGAAATACAGTCAGCACTGACAATTTTTGACAGTCTCTACGGAGACCGAATTTAAATTTAAAAAACAAAAAGGTAAAAAGTCTTGGTCAGGGTGAAAGGAAAGGAAAAATAATAGTAAAAACTCAGACTGAGACAAAAGAAATGTTAAATACTGACAAAATTTCAAGACCCTTTTGTTTGCCCTCATACAGTCTGCACACAGGCTAATTCTGCACTCTAATTTCCTCGTACAATTTTGTTCCATTGAGGAAGAGCTTCCAATTTTTTGGAATAAAGGGGTTGAACCACTGCTGGCGATTTTTCCAGTTTATTTATTTGGTTATCTAGTAATAAAACTGAAACTAGGCCCAAGTTCACATAGTCTCATATTGCTCAGTAATTAAAGAAGGTCTCTTGTAGAGTTTGTTTTGTTTTTTGATCTGGAGTTTTGCTCTTGTCTCCCAGGCTGGAGTGCAATGGCGAGATCTCCGCTCACTGCAACCTCTGCCTCCCAGGTTCAAACGATTCTCTTGCCTCAGCCTCCCGAGTAGCTGGGATTACAGGAGCCTGCCACTACACTTGGTTAAGTTTTGTATTTTTAGTAGGAATGGGGTTTCATGGGCCAGGTGTGTTGGCTCACTCCTGTAAGCCCAGCACTTTGGGAGGCCAAGGTGGGCGGATCACCTGAGGTCAGGAGTTGTTGACCAGCCTGGCCAACATGGTGAAACCCCGTCCCTACTAAAAATACAGAAATTATCGGGGCTGCTGGCATGTGCATCATTGCACTCCAGCCTGGGCAACAGAGCAAGACTCTGTCTCAAAAAAAAAAAAAGAAAGAAATGGGGTTTCACCATGTTGGCCAGGCTGGTCTCAAAACTCCTGACCTCCGGTGATCGGCCTGCCTCGGCCTCCCAAAGTGCTAGGATTACCAGCCTGAGCCATGGCATCTGGCCATTTTACAGTTTTAGAGCCTAGCATTTTATACATACGTTCATAGCAATGTATAAAAGACATGCATTTATACACCAGTGTAAAGTTTTAGTGGCTCTTTTGTTTTGGCAGTGGAAATCACCTGGTATGTTTATTAGAATAAGTCTTGGGCTCTACCTCCAAAGACTCCTATTTAGGAGGGGGGATAGAGCCTAGGTCTTTGCATTTTAACAATAATCCCATTTTTTTCTGTTTAGGTTCCCACTTCTTGGTGTTAGCATTTTAGATAAAAACACAAGTAGAGAAAAACTTATTCTTTTTTTTTCTTTTATTTCTTTCTGCTTATTCTTTGAACATGCACATGGGAGAGAAAAACTTACTTTCTTTTGAACTTAATGCAGTACTCATTATAGAAGAAGGTAGGACTTTTTTTTTTTTTAAACGTACATTGTGGTTTATTGGCTACTGTAAAATTGCTCAGATTCATATATTTTAGATTATTTAACAATTCTCACGCTTGTAATCCCAGCACTTTGGGAGTTTGAGGTGGGCGGATCACCTGAGGTCAGGAGTTCGAGACCAGCCTGACTAACACAGTGAAACCCCATCTCTACTAAGATATACAGAAATTAGCTGGGTGTGGTGGTGCATGCCTGTAGTCCCAGCTACTTGGGAGGCTGAGGTACGAGAATTGCTTGAACCTGGGCGGCAGAGGTTGCAGTGAGCCAAGATTGCACCGCTACACTCCAACCTGGGAAATGAGCAAAACTCCATCTCAAAAAATAAAATAAAATAAAATAAATTAGCTGGGCGAGGTGGCAGGAGCCTATAGTCCCAGCTTCTCAGGAGTCTGAGACATGAGAGTTGCTTGCACCTGGGCAGCAGAGGTCATAGGGAGCTGAGATCATGCCATTGCACTCCAGCCTGGGTGACAGAGTAAGACTCTGTCTCGATTAAAAACAAACCAATTTTGGCCAATGCAGTGGCTCATGCCTGTAATCCCACCACTGGGAACTTGAGATGTACAGATTGTTTAGCCCAGGAGTTTGAGACCAGCCTAGGCAACACAGTGAAACCCTGTCTTTACAAAAAAAATACAAAAAATAACTAGTTATGGTGGCATGTGCCTATAGTCCCAGCTACTCAGGAGGTTGAGGTTGGAGGATAGCTTGAGCGTGGGGAGGTTGAGGCTACAGTGAACCATGATAATGCCACTGCTCTCCAGCCTGGGCAACAGAGCGAGACCCTGTCTCAAAAAATAAAAAAATGAAAATTATTTTGCACTTTGCCAAATCGGGGATATAGCGGGTAGGATAGACTGAATCCTGAAGTATTCATTTAAAAACATTTTTTCCAACCTATAAAGATAGAATTTTTTTGAGGCAGAGTCTCACTCTGTTGCCCAGGCGGGAGTGCAGTGGTGCAATCTTGGCTCACCACAACCTCTGCCTCCTGAGTTCAAGTGATTCTCCTGCCTTAGCCTCCTGAGTAGCTGGGATTACAGATGCGCGCCACCATGCCTGGCTAATTTTTTTAAAAAGTTTTTAATAGAGACAGAGTTTCACCATGTTGGTCACGCTGATCTTGAACTCCTGACCTCGTGATCCACCTGCCTCGGCCTCCAAAGTGGGATTACTGGCATAAGCCACCACGCCTGGCCAAGGCAGACATTTTTTTATTTTTTTAATACGGGGTTTCACCATGTTGATCAGGCTGGTCTTGAACTCCTGGCCTCAGGTGATCCGCCCGCCTTGGCCTCCAAAGTGCTTGGATTACAGGTGTGAGCCACCACGCCCGGCCAAGGCAGACATTTTTATCTAACAGCTTCAGTGTTGTGTGAAGTTGATAAAATTAACACAAAAACAAAATATGTATCTAATACATGAATTGGTGTTACAGTTGTAACTTTTGCTTATCTGTTTTCAATTTCCTAACTGTTCTATTGCTATCTCATAAAATCTGCTTTGTTAACTCTGCTGTCCACAGAAATATTGATCATTTAACAGAATTCAAGCAATGGCTGGGCTCGGTGGCTAACGCCTGTAATCCCAGCATTTTGGCAGGCCGAGGAGGGTGGATCACCTGAGGTCAGGAGTTTGAGACCAGCCTGGCCAACATCGCAAAACTCTGTTTGGACTAAAAATAAAAAATTAGCTGGGCACGGTGGCAGGCGCCTATAGTCCCAGCTACTTGGGAGGCTGAGGCAGGAGAATTACTTGAACCCAGGAGGCAGAGGTTGCGATGAGCCAAAATCATGCCACTGCACTCCAGGCTAGGTGACAGAGTGAAGCCCTGTCTCAAAAAAAAAAAAAAAAAAAAAAATTTCAAGCAGTGTGGTAGTTAGAAATAGATGTCAGAGTAACTTGATATCATCAAGAATATTAAAGTAAGATAATGAATCTTAAGTGTAAGGAGTTCTCTCCTAAAGTTTTACATAAAACTCTTCTTATTTGAGGGACAAATCACAGCTTTTCTTGCCTTCTTTTAAATGCCATGAGAAATGCCGTGACCACAGCTTCTGCCTCTGTTGTATGGTAAACCCATGGCATTGTTTGATTCAACCAACTGTGAATTGAAAATATTATACAATCGTACAATATTCTCAGGATTTTTTTTTTTTTGAGACTGAGTCGCACTCTGTTGCCTAGGCTGGAGTGCAGTGGCACAATTTCGGCTCACTGCAACCTCTACCTCCTGGGTTCAAGCGATTCTCCTGCCTTAGTGTCCTGAGTAGCTGGTACTACAGCCGTGCGCCACCATGTCCACCTAATTTTTGTGTTTTTAGTAGAGACGGGGTTTCACCACGTTGGCCAGGATGGTCTCCATCTCTTGACCTTATGATCTGCCTGCCTGAGCCTCCCATAGTTTGGGATTACAGGTGTGAGCCACCATGCCCAGCTAATGTTCTCAGGATTTGAAACCTGTGGATACAGAGCACCAGATGCATTAGTTAAGATCTTTTATGGATCCTATGCAGATGCTGATTCGAGCCCACTCCTTATCAGTGCTCTTTAAAGACTGGAAGCGTTAGCTGTTTTGATTTTTGTTCATCCCAAAGGAACAGGAAAACTGTAAAACTTTTTTTCAGTATAGTTCCTACTGAATAGTTATCTAATGGCTCCTTGAATTAGAATGGAACTCTCCAGTTTGAAGGCCAGCATTGTATGCAAAAGGCCACCACCCAAAGTATTTGGTTCTTTTTTCCCTGATTTATTTAAAAAATTTTTATTATAAATTGGTAATTTATAATTGTATATATTTATGGGTACAAAATGATGTTATGATTCATGAATATAAGGTGGAACAATTAAATCAAGCTGGTTAATATATCTGTCACCTCATACTTACTTTTTGTGGTGAGACCACTTGAAATTTACTCACAGCAATTTGTTTTTTTTGAGACTGTCTAGCTGTGTCACCCAGTCCGGAGTGCAGTGGCACCATTTTGGCTCACTACAACCTCCACCTCCTGGGTTCAAGCAATTCTTCTGTCTCAGCCTCCAGAGTAGCTGGAATTCCAGGGTTGTGCCACCATGCCTGGCTAATTTTTGTATTTTTAGTAGAGATCACGTTTCATCATATTGGTTAGGCTGGTCTCAAACTCCTGTCAGATGATCCACTCGTCTTGGCCTTCCAAAGTGCTGGGATTACAGGCATAAGTCACCATGCCCAGCAACTCATAGCCATTTTGAAACCTGGAGTACACTATTATTAACTATATTCACCATGTTGTACAGTAGATGTCAAAAAAAACCCCTCACTTATTTCTACGATGTCGTATCCTTTGATCATCATTTTGCCTGTCTTCCCCCAGCCTATTACCGCCATTCTCTTATCTGCTGCTGAGTTCTATTGTTTTAGATTCACCAGTTTAGCAACAACATGCAGCATTTCTCTTTCTGTGCCTAGTTTATTTCATTTAGCATAATGTTCTCCAGTTTTGTCCAGGTTGTCACAAATGAAGAATTTCCTTCTTTTTAAGGCTGAATAGTATTCCATTGTTTATGTATACCACAATTTTCTTTACCCATTCATCGTTGATGGACACTTACGTTGATTCCATAACTTGGCTGCTGTGAATGATGCTGTAATAAACATGGGAGTGCAGACATCTATTAGACAAATTGATTTCAAATCTTTTGGGTAAATACTCAGAAGTGGGATTGCTGGATTGTGTATCTAGTTCTTTAGCTGTGACTTGCCTCTTGGGTCTTTGAGCCAGTGATTGGTTCTGCAGGTTCCATTTTGGATAGAATTTGTGCTAGTGACAGCATTTAAAGCTTATGGGTGGCCAGGCACTATGGCTCACGCCTGTAATCCCAGCACTTTGGGAGGCCAGAGCAGGTGAATCACCTGAGGTTAGGAGTTCGAGACCAGCCTGGCCAACCTGGTGAAACCCTGTCTGTACTAAAAATACAAAAATTAACCAGGCATGGTGGTGTGTACCTGTAATCCTCCCAAAGTGCTGGGATTACAGGTGTGAGCCACCACGCCCAGCCTGATATACTGACTTTAAAATGAAAGTATGGAAATTGAAAAGACTCCTGATGAGCTTAGGAAATAATAAATAAGATTTTAGGCCGGTTCTGTGCTAACTAGCTTTTGTGATGTGGGGCAAATTATTGAATTTCTCTGTGACTGTCTCCTTATCTGGCAAATGAATTATGTCAAATTCTATTTTCTTCTTTCTATTCTTTTTTCCTTTTCTTTTCTTTTCTTTTTTTTTTTTTTTTTGAGATGGAGTTTTGCTCTTGTCATCCAGGCTGAAATGCAATGGCATGATCTCGGCTTACTGCAACCTTCTCCGGGGTTCAAGTGATTCTCCTGCCTCAGCCTCCCGAGTAGCTGGGATTACAGGTGCCCGCCACCATGCCTGACTAATTTTTTTGTATTTTTAGTAGAGATGGGGTTTCACCATATTGGCCAGGCTGTTTTTTTTTTTTTTTCTTAATGAGATGTAGTTTCAACTCTGTTACCCAGGCTGGAGTGCAGTGGCGTGATCTTGGTTCACTGCAGCCTCCTTTTACTGGGTACAAGCAATTCTCCTGGCTCAGCCTCCCAAATAGGTGGGATTGTAGGCATGGGCCACCACACCCGGCTAATTTTTCTGTTTTTAGTGGAGATGGGGTTTTACCATGTTAGCCAGGCTGGTCTTAAACTCCTGACCTCAGGTGATTCACCTGCCTCGACCTCCCAAAGTGCTGGGATTATAGGGATGAGCCACCACACCCGGCCTCATACTTTTGGTTTAAAATCAGTATATCGGCCGGGTGCAGGTGGATCATTTGAGGTCAGGAGTTTGAGACCAGCCTGGTCAACATGGTGAAACCCTGTCTCTACTAAAGATACAAAAAATTGGCTGGGCGCAGTGGCTCGCGCCTGTAATCCCAGCACTTTGGGAGGCTGAGGCGGGCAGATTACCTGAGGTCAGGAGTTCAAGATCAGCCTGACCAACATGGTGAAACCCCGTCTTAAAAAAAAAAAAAAAAAAAGATACAAAAGATTAGCTGGGTATGGTGTCACGTGCCTGTAATCCCAGGTACTAAAGATATAAAAAATTAGCGGGGCGTGGTGTCATGTGCCTATAATTCCAGGTACTTGGCAGAATGAGGCAGGAGAATCACTTGAACCCAGAGGCGGAGGTTGTAGTGAGCTGAGATAGCGCCGTTACACTCCAGCCTGGGTGACCAGAGTGAATCTCTATATTGGAGGCAAAAAAAAAAAAAACGAGAAACAAAAGTATGGAAAGTGGAAAGCTAATGAGTTTAAGAAATAGTAAATAAGATTTTAGGCCAGTTCTGTGCTAACTAGCTTTTGTGATAGGGGGCAAATTATTGAACTTCTCTATGACTGTCTCCTTATCTGGAAAATGAATTACATCAAATTCTATTTCATTCTTCCTGTTCTTGCTTTTCTGTTAGGTGGTAGAATATGACATACTCAGATGGACAGATGTGTTTAAATTCAGTCTCGATTTCACTATGATCTTTGAGACTCTGCTGGCCTGAGCTGCAGGCTAAATAAATACCTTTCCTGGCTTCTTGATTTACATACTTCTGCTCCCTTTTTCCAAGGGCATTTTATTCTTTATAGACAGAGTATGCTAGGTTTTTGTTCACTGATGAATAGGAGAGCTGTAAGCTGGCCACTTTTCCCTCAGGTACTTGTTTAAGCCTAGAAATAGTCTAGAGGGAAAAAAAGCACTGGCAATGTTAGTTTGAGAAGTATAGCAAAGGTTACAAGCTTGAGCTGTAAAGATCTTTATTGTGACTGTATTGTGAAAATATGTATGCTAAAAGGTAATTTATTGGAATATTGATGATGACATCCTTTAAACATTGTGCACACAAATTTTTTCAGTCATCTTATGTTCATTTTACTGTTCTTAAACTGTACAGTTGCCAATTTTTAAGTTTTTGTGGGATTTAGTTTTCGTTACCTGTTTCATTCTAAACCTGTTATAATACTGGTTATTTCACAAGTGCCATCACATACCTCAGCAGCCTAGAGCTAATTCTGCAAACCTTTTCTACAGAATTTAAGATTTTATTCATGTGCATGACATAGAAGATGAATTCTTCCACCTCCACCATGAGTGAAGAGCCTGATGCTCTATCGGTAGTTAACCAGTTACGGGATCTAGCAGCAGATCCATTAAACAGAAGAGCCATTGTCCAGGATCAAGGATGTCTGCCTGGCCTTATTTTATTTATGGACCATCCCAACCCTCCGGTCGTCCACTCGGCTTTACTCGTAAGTTGCCTTTAGTAATTTCAGTCTCTGTTTTATCTTTGCAATTAAGGAGAGAATTTGGAAAAAGTGTTAGATGACATGGTAAAAAACTGAGAGACCAGTTAATAGTTTGTATTTACGTGTGTAGAATCATATATATGTCTGGTCTGTTTACACAAATGGTAACATGCTACATTATTTTTATCCTTTTGTTTCTTTTTTTTTTTTCTGAGACAGAATCTCCCTCTGTCATCTAGGCTGGAGTACAGTATGGCAGGAACTTAGTTCACTGCAGTTTCCACCTCCTGGGCCCAAACCATTCTCCTTGACCTCAGCCTCCCGAGTAGCTGGGATGATAGGCACACACCACCATGCCAGGCAAATTTTTGATATTTTGTAGAGACAGTGTTACGCCATGTTGGCTGGACTGGTCTCAAACTCCTGAGCTCGAGTGATCCTCCCACCTCAGCCTCCCCAACGTGTTGGGATTACAGTTGTGAGTCACCATGGCTGGCCCTGTTTTTATTCTTTAATATGAATGGTATACTACATGCATGGAATGTTCTGCCACTTTTCATTTAACACTCTTGAGGATTGGATCATATCATACACATAGACACTCAAAGAGGCACTTATTTTGTTTTTATTTTATAACAGCTTTTTAAGATGTAAGCACACAGCATCATACAATTCACTCATTTAAAGTATACAATTAAGTGGTTTTAGTATATTCATAGAGTCGTGCCACCATCACCACAACTTTTTTTTTTTTTATACCTAATTTTTTTTTTTTTAAGTAGAGACAGGCTGTAGCTCTGTTGCCCAGGCTGGTCTCAAATTCCTGGCCTCAAGTGATTCTCCTACCTCAGCCTCTCAAAGTGCTTAGATTACAGACGTGAGCCACTGTGCCTGACCCACCACAACTTTTTACCTATTGCTTTCCAGACCCCCACACTCCCTATCCCTAGGCAACTACTAATCTACTTTTTGTTTGTCTATATTTGCCTATTCTGGCAAAAATACCTATATATTTTGTATACAAATAGGGCCAGGAATGGTGGCTCACACCTGTAATCCCAGCACTTTGGGAGACTGAGGCGGGTGGATCACCTGAGGTCAGGAGTTCGATACCAACTGGGCCAACATGGTGAAACCCCATCTCTACTAAAAATACAAAAAATTAGCCGGGCGTGGTGGCAGGTGCCTGAAATCCCACCTACTTGGGAGGCTGAGGAAGGAGAATCGCTTGAACCCGGGAGGCAGAGGTTGCAGTGAACCAAGATTGTGCCGTTACACTCCAGCCTGAGTAACGAGTGAAAATCCATCCCCCTGCAAAAAAAGGTTGTTAAAAAAATTAACGTTACGGAAATTTTATCTATTGTCCTTTTCTTTCTTTCTTTTTTTTTTTTTTTTGAGACAGAGTCTCACTCTGTCACCAGGCGCCAGGCTGGAGTGCAGTGACACGACCTCGGCTCACTGCAGCCTCCGCCGCCCGGGTTCAAGCAATTCTCCTGCCTCAGCCTCCTGAGTAGCTGGGACTACAGGCGCGCGCCACCACACCCAGCTAATTTTTTTGTATATTTGGTAGAGATGGGGTTTCACCATGTTGACCAGGATGGTCTCGATCTCTTGACCTCGTGATCCGCCCGCCTTGGCCTCCCAAAGAGCTGGGATTACAGGCGTGAGCCACCGCGTCCGGCCTATTGTCCTTTTCTTAAGGACTCATGATAAATTCTCCATTTAGTCTAATTTCACAAGTTTGTACAGAAGGTGTATAGGCTTTTCCTTTTGGGGAAAAAAATTCCATTTTGCCTTCACAGAATTTACAGAATGAAGTTTAACAGCCAAAAGAGACATTGGTATAAGAGAATAGTAGTAACAAATGGGAAAAATGGCACAGCTCCTAGTTTGGATTCTATTTCAATAAGAAATGCAGTAAACATGAGAAGAAAGAGGGTGTTGGCTTATAGATAGGGTCTTGGGGCTGAAGGAAGGAAGTCTTTTTTTTTTTTTTTTTTTAATAGACCATGTCTAAATTCAGAGGGCAAGGGCCACTAGAGTGGGAGAGGTTTCAGGGGAAGGCTTTCATAATTGCAGAAAATAGGAAAGATTTGCTGACTGAGGAGAATGGTAAAGTTGTTCAGCAGTGTTGAGGGTCTCATAATTTTGGTGACACTGAATTGATATGATTCAGATCTGCTATAGGCTCGGAGAGCCAGATAATTGGATTTGTCCAGAGTTGTTACTTGGCCAGGTTAAGTTGGGCAGAATAATTGTGCAGGGGAGTTTAGGATCTTGGCAGGATTGGTTGAAATGATACACTATAGGTGCTAGGCTGAATAGGAAGGGAAGTAAAAAGTTTTGGAGGGACGGAGCTAAGGAGAAGAATCAGTGGGTGAAAGTTCCCAAGAGGCAGAAGAACAGATTTTGTTGTTGCCTCTGTTTTAGAGGTGGAGTCTCACTCATGCCGCCCAGGCTGGAATGCAGTGGTGCGATCTTGGTTCACTGCAACCTCCACCTCCTGAGTTCAAGTGATTCGCCTGTCTTAGCCTTCTGAGTAGCTGGGATTACAGGCCTGCACCATTATACCTGGGTAATTTTTGTATTTTTGGTAGAAACAGGGTTTCACCATGTTGCCCAGGCCGGTTTCGAACTCATGACCTCAGGTTATCTGCCTTCCTTGGCCTCTCAAAGTGCTGGGATTACAGTTGTGAGCCACCGTGCCTGGCCATCAGATGTGGTGTTTTTATGATTTCCTTTTATCGTCATTGTTAGCTTATTGTTAGTATACCCTTTTGTTTTTATTTTAGTTTATTTAGTGGTTGCTGTAGGTTTTGCAATATGCATCTTTAACTTATTACAGCCTACCTTAAAATGAATCATACCCTTAACATATAGTATAAGAATCACACAAGAGTATATTTCCATTTCTTCCTCCCATCTTTTGTGCTATTTTTTGTCAAACATTTTACTTCTACATGTGTTTAAATACCTACAGTATATATATTTTTGCTTTAAACAGCCAATTATCTTTTAAAGAGATAAAAAATTTTTAAATGTCTTTTTTTTTTGTTGTTTTTTTTTTTTTTTTGAGATGAAGTCTTGCTCTGTTACCCAGGCTGCAGTGCAGTGGCGCGATCTTGGCTCACTGCAACCTCTGCCTCCTGGGTTCAAGTGATTCGCCTGCCTCAGCCTCCCTAGCAGCTGGGATTACAGGCACCTGCCATCATTTCTGGCTAATTTTTGTATTTTTAGTAGAGATGGGGTTTCATCATATTGGCCAGGCTGGTCTTGAACTCCTGAGCTCAGGTGATCTGCCTGCCTCAGCCTCCCAAAGTACTGGGATTATAGGCATTGAGCCACCGTGCCTAGCAAAAAAAAAAAGTCTTTTATATTTACCTTCATTTTTATGTTTCTGATGTTCTGTATTCCCCAATATAGATTCATTTTTCTTTTTTGGGTTTTGTTTTTATTTTGAAACAGGGTCTCAAGTGGCTTGGTGGCTCACACCTGTAATCCTAGCACTTTGGGAGGCCGAGGCTGGCAGATGACAATGTCAGGAGTTCGAGACCAGCCTGACCAACATGATGAAACCCCATCTCTACTAAAAATATAAAAATTAGCTGAGCATGGTGGTATGCGCCTGTAATCCCAGCTACTCAGGAGGTTGAGGCAGGAGAATCACTTGAACCCGGGAGGCAGAGTTGCAGTGAGCCTAGATCGCGCCATTGCACTCCAGCCTGGGCAACAGAGTGAGACTCTGTCTCAAATAAAAGAAACAAGGTCTCACTCTAATGCCCAAGCTGGAGTGCAGTGACACAATCATGGCTCACTGCAGCCTTAACCACCAGGGTCAGGTCATCCTCCTGCCTCAGCTGCACAAGTAGCTAAGACTACAGGCTGACACCACCATGCCTGGCTAAGTTTTCTGTAGAGACGGGATTTCATTATGTTGACCAGGCTGGTCTTGAACTCCTGGCCTCAAGTGATCTGCCTGCTGCAGCCTCCCAAAGTGCTGGGATTACAGGTGTGAGCCACTGTGTTCATTCCCCAGTATAGATTCAGATTTCTTCTGGTGTCATTTTTTTTCCTGTCCCAAGAACTTCCTTTAATATTTCTTGAAATGAAGATTTTCCAGTGACTTCTTTTCCCTTTTACTTTAAAAGATTTTGCTCAGCTGGGCATGGTGGCTCACGCCTATAATCCTAGAACTTTGGGAGGCCAAGGCGGGTGGATCACCTGAGGTCAGGAGTTTGAGACCAACCTGGCCAACATGACAAAAACCCATTTCTACTAAAAATATGAAAATTAGCTGGGCATGATGGCTGGCACCTGCAGTCCCAGCTACTCAGGAGGCTGAGGCAGGAAAATCCCTTGAACCCGGGGAGGGGAGGTGGGGGGTAGAGGTTACAGTGAGCCAAGATTGTGCCACTTCATTCTAACCTGGGCAAAGGAGCAAAAACTCCATCTCAAAAACAAAAAGGATTTTGCTCTGTTGTCTTCTGACATGTATAATTTCTAGTAAGAAAACTGCTGTAATTCTTATCTTTGTTCTTCTTTTATATTATGCCTTTTTCTGGCTTCTTCTGAAACCTTATTACTCATTTTCAGCAAATGATTTTGATGTGTTTGATATGGTAGTGGTTTTTGCTTTTTTTGTTTTTTTTTTTTTTTTTGAGATGCAGTCTTGCTCTGTCGCCCAGGCTGGAGTGCAGTGGCGTGATCTCGGCTCACTGCAACCTCCACTCCCAGGTTCAAGTGATTCTCCTGCCTCAGCCTCCCAAGTAGCTGGGATTACAGGTGCGTGCCACCATGCCTGGCTATTTTTGTGTTTTTAGGAGAGATATGGTATTGCCATGTTGGCCAGGCTGGTCTCTAACGCCTGACCTCAAGTGATCCACCTGCCTCGGCCTCCTGAAGTGCTGGAATTACAGACGTGAGCCACCGGGCACCTAGCCTTTAAAAAAATATATTTTATTTTTTTGAGATGGAGTTTCGTTCTTGTTGTGGCCCAGGCTGGAGTGCAATGGTGCAATCTTTGCTCACTGCAACCTCCGCCTCCCGCGTTGAAGCAATTCTTCTGCCTCAGCCTCCCAAGTAGCTGGAATTATAGGCATGTGCCACTATGCCTGGCTAATTTTGCATTTTTAGTAGAGACAGGATTTCTGCATGTTGGTTAGGCTGGTCTTGAACTCCTGATCTCAGGTAATCCACCTGCCTCAGCCTCCCCAAGTGCTGGGATTATAGGCATGAGCCACTGTGCCCAGCCAGGAACTTTCATTTCAAAGAGTAGATCAGCTACTAAGCTCAAAGGATCATTTATTCCCTAAGGCATAATTCTCAATTATCACATTTAAAGGATTTTATTCTAAAAACAAAAACCTGTTTTCTCTTTTTTTTCTTGCAGTAAGTTAGTAGTAGTTTTAATTTTGAGTAGTCTGGTCAGATGAATTAACTTATTACTGTTTCTGCTGTAGGCTCTTCGATACTTGGCAGAATGCCGTGCAAACAGAGAAAAGATGAAAGGAGAACTGGGTATGATGTTGAGCCTACAAAATGTTATACAGAAGTAAGTACAATAGATAGTGTCTCATTTATTTATAACTTAGTTATTTTACTTGCTTATAGGGTCTCACTATGTTGCCCAGGCTTTCCAAAGTGCTGGAATTACAGGCATGATTACTACTTTTATTGGATTACTATGTTTTAATGTCCTGTAGTTAATTATTTTTAATTGTTTAACTGGCTGAGGCAGGAGAATCACTTGAACCTGGGAGGCGGAGGTTGCAGTGAGCCAAGATAGTGCCATTGCACTCTAGCCTGGTCAACAGAGCAAGACTTTGTAAAATAAATAAATAAATAAATAAAAATTTCAATTTAGGTCGAGAAAAATTAGAAATTATTCAGGAAGCAATTTATTACCGTAGGAAAATGATAAAACTATGGAACTATAAAATAAGGAAGTTAAGATGGTGCTGGCTGGGGCATTTCATATTTCATACATGCTGGGTATGGTGGCTCACGCCTGTAGTCCCAGCAATTTGCAAGGCCAAAGCAGGCAGATCACTTGAGGCCAGGAGTTTAAGACCAGCCTGGCCAACATGGCGAAATCCTGTCTCTACTAGATATACAAAAGTTAGCCTAGTGTGGTGTCGCGTACCTGTCTTCCCAGCTCCTTGGGAGGCTGAGGCAGGAGGATCACTTGAACCCGGGAGGTAGAGATTGCAGTGAGTTGAGATCCTGCCACTGTGCTCTAGCTTAGGTAACAGAGCGAGACTGTGTCTCAAAAAAAAAAAATTTCATATAACCATTATTGCTAATTTCTCATCTGTAACCACTTTGTGTATCTAAGTAGAAGCCTGTGTGACTCTCTAGATAGAGAGTTTTGTAGTAAATTCTCAAGTTTATAATTAAAATAGTGTGAGTAGCCCCAGTAGCTATACTGGCAATCATAAGCATGCATACCCCCCGCCGCTTTGCACATTGTTCATACGAATAGTTGGCTATTTCTCCCCAACCCTGTTGCTGCTAATGTGGACGCCACTAGAACTGGTTTGTAAGAGAATTAAGCCCTAAAGCCCTAAGGAATCCATTGGATATAATGTATTATCATCTGTGCAATATATCTGGAATGGTTTCAGCTCTATACTGTCCTTGGAGTAATTGAGAAAATAACTCAGGGTTTTTTTGGTTGGTTGGTTTTTTGAGACAGAGTCTTACTGTGTTGCCGAGGCTGGAGTGCAGTGGTACGGTCATGGCTCACTGCAGCCTCAACCTCCCAAGCTTCAGCTATCCTCCTATCTCATCCTCCCAAGTCTCTGGGACTACAGACCTGTGCCATTATACCTGATTAATTTTTAAATTATTTTGTAGAGACATGGTCTCACTATGTTGCCTAGGCTGCTTTCCTGGGATCAAGCATTCTTTCTGCCTCAGCCCCTAAAGTGCTGGAATTACAGACATGAGCCACCACACACTTCCCAGATAGTTTTTTTTTTTCTTTAGTAGAGCTAAATTATTTTACAGGACCTCAGTTCAGAAAGGGTGCTAGAGAAGTGGTTAGAGGGATAGAAGGAATGATTAACCAGGAAGAGGAGGGCTGGTTTACGGATGATGACAACAGAAGGATCTTCCTTTTTTTCTGAAACAGGTCTAATATGGTAATCAATAGCAACATGTGGCAATTTAAATTAATTAAAATTAACGGCTGGGCATGGTGGCTCATGCCTATAATCCCAGCACTGTGGGAGGCAGGTAGATCACCTGAGGTAAGGAGTTTGAGGCCAGCCTGGCCAACATGGTGAAACCCTATCTCTACCAAAAATACAAAAATTAACCAGGTATGGTGTCGGGTGCTTATAATCCCAGCTACTCAGGAGGCGAGGCAGAAAAATCACTTGAACCCAGGAGGCAGAGGTTGCAGTGAGCCAAGATCGCACCACTGCACTCCAGGTTGGCCGACAAAATGAGACTCCATCTCAAAAAAAGTGATGATAATAGTAATTAATTAATTAAAATTAAGTTCCTCAGTCACATTAGCCATATTCCAAGTGTTTAGTCATGTCACTAGTGACTCTATTTCCATCATCTCAAAGTTCTGATGTAGAGTGCTGCTCTAAAATTTTTCTTGTTTTTTTATTTTTTGAGACCAGGTCTCACTCTGTCAAGTTGGCTGGTGCAATGTTAGCTCAGTGCAGCCTCTTCCTCCCGGGCTCAAGCAATCCTCCTGCCTCAACCTCCTGAGCAGCAGGGACTCGGGCCATCATGCCTGGCTAATTTTTGTGTTTTTTTTTTTTTTTGAGATGGATCACTCTGTTGCCCAGGCTGGAGTGCAATGGCAGAATCTTGGCTCACTGCAGCCTCTGCCTCCTGGGCTCAAACAATTCTCATGCTTCAGCCTCCTGAGTAGCTGGGATTACAGGCACCCACCACCACACCCGGGTGATTTTTGTACTCTTACTAGAGACAGGATTTCACCATGTTGGCCAGGCTGGTTTTGAACTCCTGACCTCAAACGATCCGCCTGTCTCAGCCTCTCAGAGTGCTGGGATTACAGGCATGAGCCACCGTGCTGGCCTAATTTTTGTCTTTTTTTTGTAGAAATGCAGTCTCAACCTGTTGACTAGGCTGGTTTCGAACTCCTGGATTCAAGTGATCCTCCTGTCTTGGCCTCCCAACATGATGGGATTACAGGTGTGAGCCACTGTGCTCAGCTGCTCTACAATTTCTTTCTTTCTTTTTTTTTTTTTTTTGAGGTGATGTCTCACTCTATCACCCAGGCTGAAGTACAAAGGGTGTGATCTAAGCTCACTGCAACGTCTTCCTCCCGGGTTCAGGTGATTCTCCTGTCTCATTCTCCCTAGTAGCTGGGACTACAGGCAGGAGTCATCGCCCCAGCCTGCTCTGAGATTTCTTTGCTTAACTGCATATAGAGCTTTTGTGTTTTGGATTATTTTTGTTTTGTAGACTATTTTCCTAACAGATTTTATTGGCGAATTACTGAGTCAAAGATGTAAATATCTTTGTCTTTTTATCCCTGTTGAGTTTCTTCAGATGATACCAATGATGCTTTTACCAGCAGTTGCCTTTTTATTAGATATTTCCAAATACTGGAATGATTTCTTCATGTCATAGTTCTCCTACCCTGTTTAATTTAAAATCAGCTTTAAAAGCAATTTAAACATTTATGTTAAGACTGAGAGAAAATGGATGGTTTGGGTGGGGACATAATTCCACTGAAATTAATTTAGAAAACTTTTTACTTGGATTTTTCTGGTGAGACACTTTACACTAGGTTCTTTTTTTAATTTTTTTTTTATTTCTTTTTTTATTTTTTAAGACAGGGTTTCGCCTTGCTGGCCAGGCTAGTCTTGAACTCCTGACCTCAGGTGATCTGCCTGCCTCGGCTTCCCAAAGTGCTGGGATTACAGGTGTGAGCCACCTTGCCCGGCCTACATTAAGTTCTTAAAGGGATTAATTGGTAGCCTTAATTGGCTAAGAACTACTTTTACAGTTATGCAAAACAGAAAGATAATAATTTCATATTTTAGTATTTTAATATGTTTTGTCACTATTGATTTATTAAGAAACATTAAGTTTGGAAATAATCCATGTTTTTAAAAAATGTATAAGACAGTTACTAGTTGCATGTTTTATGTGTTACGATGATTCATTTTTTTAGTTGATGCAAAACTATTGGCAATGGAAAGGAGTAACAAAAATACTGGTTTTCTTTCTTTCTTTGTTCTTTGTGAGACAGAGTCTTGCTCTTGTCCCCCAGGGTGAAGTGCAATGGCACGATCTCAGCTCTGCAACCTCTGCCTCCTGGGTTCAAGCAATTCTCCTGCCTCAGCTGCATAAGTAGCTGGGATTACAGGCACCCGCCACCATGCCCAGCTAATTTTTTGTATTTTTAGTAGAGATGGGGGTCTCACCATGTTGGTCAGGCTGGTCTCGAATTCCTGACCTCAGGTGATCCACCTGCGTCAGCCTCACATATTGTTGGGATTATAGGAGTGAGTCACCGTGCCTGGCCCTGTTTATTTTTTTTTCCTTAAATTCATAAATTTCTTTAATCATTGTATCTTCATGCTATTTATAACTTGTTCTTGGCTAATATTTAAAATATCTGAGAATTGCAGTGACTTTTCAGTAAACTCTAAAACAGCTATCAAGAAAAATGCTGAGACAACTAACACAAATTAGTCTTTCTGATAGCTTCCTATAACACAGAGCTAAAGTCACTCAAAGTAACTGATCTCTGTGGTTAATGGTGGCCCAGAAAAGCACGTGATACAGTAATTGAGTGTGTGGAATACTGTCAGATTATCACCCCTGGAATTAAAGCTCTAAATAACTAGAACATATGCAATCTGAATATTAGAAACTGAAGTATTCCTGCTCGTTCAATAAATAACTTGCAAACATTTTTGTTAGGTTCTGTGGAAGGTACAAAAAGGATACATTCCTCCTCTTAAAGAGTTTATACGCTTATAAAAGAAATAGAAAATTAAGATCAGTAGTGTAAGTACAAACATAGTACTCTGAATGCAAAGGGAGAATTGGGTTATTAGATAGAGGCTTCATATAGAAGGTGTTGGTCAAGCTGAGCCTTTAAGCGTTGAAATAAGAGTTGGACAGCCTTCGGTCTGGGTGAAACTCTTCCAGCTAAGGAAAAGCCTGAACAAAATTTAAGAGTAGAAAGCATTCTAGAACAAAGAACATATGAAAATGCATGGTCTTTGTAGGAGATGGCCAAGTGTCATAGTCAACCCAAAGAATAATCAAAGGACAAAATGAACTGATGGAGTCAGCCAATTGGGGCTTTTTTTAAGGCCTTGAGTGTACATTAAAGGGTTTGAAATTAGTTGAGCCCATTGATAGGTGAAACAAGGATTCTTTTCTTACAGTTACATGTACTTACTCTTTGTTCAGTTCCACTACTAAGAGCCATTAGAGCTGGGCACGGTGGCTCATGCCTGTAATCCTAGCACTTTGGGTGGCTGAGGTGGGTGGATCATCTGAGGTCAGGAGTTCGAGACCAGCCTGACTAACATGGAGAAACCCTGTCTCTACTAAAAATACAAAAAAATAGCCAGGAATGGTGGTAAGTGCCTGTAGTCCCAGCTACTTGGGAGGCTAAGGCAAGAGAATTGCTTGAACCAGGGAGGTGGAGGTTGTGGTGAGCTGAGATCGTGCCATTGCACTCCAACCTGGGCAACAAGAGCGAGACTCCTTCTCAAAAAAAAATTGCCATTAGACTGTGCTGTCCAATGTGGTTAGCCACTCACTGTGTGTGGCAATTTAAACTAATTAAAGGTAAGTACAATTTCTTTAGTTGCACTAGACACATTTCAAGTGCTCAGTAGCCTCACGTGAGTGGAGACTGCAGATTCTGCAATAATCTTTCTTTTGTTGCAGAAAGATTATTGGACATCACGGCCCTAAATTTTGTTGTGAGGATCTATAGTAGGATTTAAAAGCTCAAGAATGAAAACTTTTGTTTGAGCTGTGATTTTATGATACACACGTAATTTGTAATATGTAAAAAATAGAAATTAAAAAACTGAATTGGTTTCAACATACAAAGAAATCTTGAAATTAGTTTGTAATATGACTGATTCTATTCCAATTTGGTTTCTCCTTTTGGATTTTTATATGTTGTGTTTTCTTAAAAGTCAAGGTACTTTCAAATTGAGAGTTGAATGTTAGTCATAATCCAGGAACACATTACAACCTGATCTTGTTAGCTGATTTTGTATTTATTTTGACTCAATGTGTGGTTTTTGTTTGTTTGTTCGTGAGATGGAGTCTCCCTCTGTTGCCTAAGCTGGAGTGCAGTGGTGTGATCTCGGCTCACTGCAACCTCTGCTTCCTGGGTTCAAGCAATTCTCCTGCCTCAGCCACCCGAGTAGCTGGGATTACAGGCATGCGCTACCAGGCTCAGCTAAGTTTTGTATTTTAGTAGAGACGGGGTTTCACCATGTTGGCCAGGCTGGTCATGAACTCCTGACCTCAAGTGATCCACCTGCCTCGGCCTCCCAAAGTGCTGGTGGCATGAGCCACCGTGCTCAGCCAAATGTGTTTTTATACCCCTATAATGATGGATATTGAATCTCAATGAGCCACAAGTTTAAAATGAAATTAGAAGATTGTTGTAGACAAGATACTTTTTCTATATTATTGATTATTCTAGGATTCACTGCTATTGCTTTTAAATTGAACAAGGAATTACAGTGAAAGAAACAAGGCTCCTTATAGTTGAGAAATAAAATTACAGAATCAGTAGACTAATTTATGTGTTTCTTTTGAAGAACTACAACTCCAGGAGAAACAAAACTTTTGGCCTCTGAAATCTATGACATTCTTCAGTCCTCCAGTATGGCAGATGGTGATAGTTTCAGTGAAATGAATTCACGTCGAAGGAAAGCTCAGTTTTTTCTGGGAACTACAAACAAACGTGCCAAAACAGTGGTTTTGCATATAGATGGCCTTGATGATACGGTAAGATTTGTTAGATGGGAAAGAGAAATCGTGTCTGCTAAAGTTTCTTCAGTGTCACTTGCTAACAGTCTTTAAGAATAAATCCTAATATCAGTATTTTACTGATATAAAGGGTCATTTTGTGCTAACGAGGTCAGTTAAACATAGGATATAAGAATTTAAAATATTTATGCCCCTAGTAATAGAGCATCAAAATATATGAAGCAAAACTGACAGAAATGGGATGAAATAGACAAATCCACAGTTACAGATTTTAACACAGCTCTCTCAATACAGGAAGCATACAGAAAATCAGTAAGGATGTAGAAGACTCAAATAATACTATGAACCAATTTAACCTAATATATATGATATATAAAATATATTAAATATATATCATAATACATATTAAATTGTGTGTGTGTGTGTATACATATATATATATATATATATTTTTTTTTTTTTTTTTTTTTTTTTTGAGATAGAGTCTCACTCTGTCACCCAGGGCTAGAGTGCAGTGGCACAGTCTTGGCTCACTACAACCTTCACCTCCTAGGTTCAAGTGACCCTATCTCAGCCTCCTGAGTAGCTGGGATTACAAGCGTGCACCACCACAACGCCCAGCTAATTTTTGTGTTTTTAGTAGAGATGGGGTTTCACCATGTTGGCCAGGCTGGTCTCAACTCCTGACTTGCCCTGGCCTCCCAAAGTGCTTGATTACAGGCATGAGCCACTGTGCCCAGCCCTAATTCATATTTATGGAACACTCTACCCAACAACAGGATAATCATTCTTTTCATGTGCATATGGAACATTTACTAGGATAGACAACACTGTGGACATAAAACAAGTCTTACAAAATTTAAAAGGATTAAAATAATACAAAGCATGTTTGTTTTTGTTTTTTTTTGAGGCAGAGTCTTGCTCTGTGGCCTGAACTGGAGCACAGTGGTGTGATCTCAGCTCACTGAAACTTCCATCTCCCGGGTTCAAGCAATTCTCTTGCCTCCGCCTCGCGAATTGCTGGGATTACAAGTTCCTGCCACCACACCCAGCTAATTTTTTGTATTTTTTAGTAGAGACCAGGCTGGTCTTGAACTCCTAACCTCAAGTGATCCACCCACCCCAGACACACAAAGTGCTGGGATTACAGGCCTGAGCCACCTTGCTCAGCCCAAAGCATGTTCTTTGAGCACAATGAAAGCAAATTAGAAATCAGTAACAGAAAGATATCTGAAAATTTTCCTCCAAATTTGGAAAACTAAGTGACACATTTCTTTCTTTTTTTTCTTTTCTTTTTTCAGGGACAGGGTCTTGTTCTGTGACTCAGTCATAGTCTATGCAGCCATGAACTCCTGGGCTTAAGTAATCTTTCTGCCTGAGCCTCTTGAGTAGGTGGGACTACAGACATGTGCCACCATACCTGGCTAATTTTTTAATTTTTTTGCAGAGATGGAATCTCACTGTGTTGCCAGGTCTTGAACTCCTGGCGTCAAGCAGTCCTCCTTCCTCAACCCTGCAAAGTGCCGAGATTATAGTCATGAACCACTGCACCCAGCTAAATAGCACATCTCTAAAATAATCTATGAGTCAACAAATAAATCAAAAGAGAATTAGCATTTTGAACTGAATAAAAATGAAAGTGAACTGAATAAAATGAAAGTGTAATAAAAATGAAAGTGAAATATAAGTGAAAGTGTAGCTGAAATTTGTTGGAAGTAAACAGTGTTTAAAGTGGAAATTCATTAGCATCAGATGCCTGTTTATTTACAAAAAAGGATATCAAGTCAGTGACATAAGCTTCTACCTTAAGAAAATAGAGGCGGCTGAAGTGAGATTGCTGGAGCCCAGGAGTTCAAGGTTATGGTGATCTGTGATCATGTCACTATACTCTTCAGCCTAGGCAACGAAAACCCTGTCTCAAAAAAAAATAAAAAAAAAAAACTAGAAAAAGAGCAAATTAAAGTCACAACAAGCAGAAGAAAAGAAACAAAGATTAGAGAAATGAAAAACAATAGAGAAAACCCAATGAAATCAAGAGCTGGTGTTTGACATGATTATTAAAATTGATAAGCCTCTAGTCAAATGGATCAAGAATAAAAAAAGTCATAAATCATCCATATCAGAAGTGAAAGAGGATACCACTATAGATCCTATAGATGTTAAAAGGATGAGCCAGGCACTGTGGCTTACGCCTGTAATGCCAGCACTTTGGGAGGCTGAGGCGAGTGGATCACTTGAGATCAGGAGTTCGAGACCAGACTGACCAACATGGTGAAATCCTGTCTATTAAAATACAAAAATTAGCCAGGTGTGATGGCGTGGGCCTATAATCTCAGCTATGTGGGAGGCTAAGGCAGGAGAATCGCTTGAACCTGCGAGATGCAGTGAGAACAGATCATGCCACTGCACTCCAGCCTGGGCGACAGAGCAAGACTCCATCTCAAAAAAAAAAAAAAAAAGATAAGTGAATATTTTAAATGCCTTTATACCAATAAATTTGATAATGTAGATGAAACGGGAAAATTTCTTGAAGACAGATTACCAAAGCTCACTCGAAGAAACAGATGACCTGATTAGTGTTTTTTTTTTTGGTTTTTTTTTTTTTTTTGAGACTAAGTTTCGCTCTTATTGTCCAGGCTGGAGTGCAGTGGCACGATCTCGGCTCAGTGTAACCTTCACCTCCTGGGTTCAAGGGATTCTCCTGCCTCAGCCTCCCGAGTAGCTGGGATTACAGGCATACCCCACCACGCGCGGCTACTTTTTGTATTTTTAGTAGAGATGGGGTTTCTTCATGTTGGTCAGGCTGGTTTCGAACTCCTGACCTCAGGTGATCCACCTGCCTCAGCCTCCCAAAGTGCTGGGATTACAGGCATGAGCGACTGTGCCCAGCCTAGTTTTATATCTACTAAAGAAATTGAATTTGTAACTAAAAATTGTTCCATAAATAAAACGTCAGGCCCGGATAGAAGCATGTTTTCCAGTGTCTGGAAATCATTGGTTTTTCATTTTTTTCATTTTTTTTTTTTTATCGTGAGAGAGAGTTTTGCTCTTGTTGCCATGGCTGAAGTGCAATGGGGTGTGATCTTGACTCACCACAACCTTCGCCTCCCGGGTTCAAGTGATTCTCCTGCCTCAGCCTACTGAGTAGCTGGGATTACAGGCACCCACCACCACGCCCAGCCGATTTTGTATTTTTAGTAGAGATGGGGTTTCTCCATGTTGGTCAGGTTGGTCTCAAACCCTTGACCTCAGGTGATTTGCTCGCCTCAGCCTCCCAAAGTGCTGGTCTTACAGGCATGAGCTACCACACCTGGCCTTAAATTTTTTTTTTTTTTTTAAATGAAGTTTCGCTCTTGCTGCCCAGGCTGGAGTGCAGTGGTGCAGTCTCGGCTCACTGCTACCTCCGCCTCCCGGGTTCAAGCGATTCTCCTGCCTCAGCCTCCCAAGTAACTAGGATTATAGGTCCCCTCCACCATGCCGAGCCATTTTTTTTTTTTTTTTTATTTAAGAGAGATGGGGTTTTGCCATGTTGGCCAGGCTGGTCTCGAACTCCTGACTTTAGGAAATCCACCCACCTTGGCCACCCAAAGTGCTGGGATTACAGGCATGAGCCACTTTGCCTAGCCTTAAATTTTATTTTGTCTATGTTTTTAGTTGTTTAATTCTAGAGAATAAATCTGGTCCCTGTTAATTAATCTGTACTGCAAATGGAAGATCCCCTGAAGTTACCTTGTGCAGAGATAAGTTTTGTAACTTTACGTATTTAGGGTTGGTAAATATGTAAACTTTACATATTTAGCAGTTGGTAGATTACCACTTCTTTAGCTATGCCAGGTAGATTACACTAGATTATTCACAGATTTTTCTAGTTGTGTTTGGGTGCTTAGGCTCAGGATTTGGGGCTTGAGAAAAGCCTTCCATGTGCATATTATCAGAGCCACATCAGTTTACAGCTATCTTATTGAAAGTGGAGTCACAAGACAGTTTCTAGAAAGCAAATTCTGATAAAGGTAAATTGATTCAATGGAAGATCTTAAGATATATAAAATATCTCCAATACCATGTATTTAATTTTAATGAATAAGAATAATACAGTTTCTTTTTAAAGCTAGCACAAATCAAATAATAAAACCCAGCAAAGCACACATAAAAATATAGGCTAGCCAGGTGTGATGGCACATGCCTGTAATCTCAGCTATATGGGAGGCTGAGGTGGGACGATTGCTGGAGCCCAACAGTTTAAGACTAGCCTAGTCAACATAGACTCTCAAAAGGAACAGCAGAAACCAAACAAATATATAGGCCAATATATAGTAAAAACATGATTGCCAAAGTTCAAAATGAAATATTAGCAAGTTAACTCTAGTACTATATATACTATCATGTTACCATTTTTTGGTGACATAGCCTGGCACTAGTGATAAGTTTATTTCATCGATTCTCTCATTCATTTCTGACAGTCAGCACAGAGAGATGTATATCATTATCTTCTTTTTTTTTTTTTTGGAGACAGAGTCTCACTCTGTCGCCCAGGCTGGAGTGCAGTGATATGATCTCGCTCACTGCAACCTCCGCCTCCCAGGTTTGAGCAGTTCTCCTGCCTCAGCCTGCCAGTAGCTGGGATTACAGGCACACACCACAATGTCCGGCTAATTTTTTTTGTATTTTTAGTAGAGATGGGGTTTCACCATGTGGCCAGTCTGGTTTCGAACTTTTGACCTCAAGTGATCTGCCTGCTTTAGCTTCTCAAAGTGTTAGGATTATAATAGAAAGGCAAGTTGAGTTTAGAATGGTCAAATAACTGAACTATTTCCTCTAACTATGTAACTTTAGCTCAGTCAACATTTGGACTAGGTAGTGTGACTCCCGAATTGAACTTTTGTCTGTATGTTTGTTTTCGAGATGGAGTTTCGCTCTTTCGCCCAGGCTAGAGTGAAGTGGCATGATCTCGGCTCATCGCAACCTCTGCATCTTCCTTCCCTCTCTGCCCTCGTTCAACGATTCTCCTGCCTCATCCTCTCAAGTAGCTGGAATTACAGGCACCTGCCACCACACCCAGCTAATTTTTTGTGTTTTTAGTAGAGACGGGTTTTTGCCATGTCGGCCAGGCTGGTCTCCAACTCCTGACCTCAGGTGATCCAGCCTCCACGGCCTCCCAAAGTGCTAGGATTACAAGCGCTGTGTCTGGCCAAGAATTGAACTTTTAACCACAATATTATAATTTCCTAGAAATAATCTAAACAATCTAGTTTTATCCTGGAGCTGTAAATATCATTTAACATAATGAAATATTTTAACATAATATCAATGTCAATTTGATAATTTGCTATTGATATAGCTGTAAATATAGAAAATCCAGGAGAATGATCTGAAATTTCTTAAAAATATTTTAAAAATACGGTGACATTATTAAATATATGGAAATCAGTCACTTCTTGAAAGGAGAAAAGTAGTTTTATTCTCCCAAACAAAACAAAAAACTAGGAAGAGTACAGAGATATTTTTTGTCTTTTGTTTTTTTAAACTTACTGACCAGTGTGATAGTAGCAAGGGTATTCTTTTTTTTTTTTAATTAATTTATTTTTGTTAGCAAGGGTATTAGTAAGAAAATACAAGACTTAATAAAAAATTAAAGGTCTTCAGTGCTATAAGAAGACTGGAATAAATGGAATGAAATGCAATGCTTGTTTCTGAAAGTTTGTAAGAATTAGTTCTTCCTAAATTTGTAGACTTAATACCAATCAGTCCGATGATTTTGGAACTTTATTTCCCAATCTAAAAGTTCACATGATATAGAATATACTAATTTTTACAATAAAAAGGAGCACCTAATGTTAGGCATTATTTTAGATACTAGGGATACAGTGATGACCGAAACAAGCACAACTTTTTGCTCTTGGAGCTAGCATAGTTGGAGGAGGCAGACAATAAGCCTGCTAAAACAGTGTGTTAATTTATGTTGAAATAAAGATAAATTGGACTTATGAATCTCATTTCTCACTGTCACATGTGGTTGGCATTTAGTACCAGACTGTACCTCTGATAAATTAGGCAAGTTGTTTTTCAACTTTTCACTTTCCCCACATTTAAAATAAGGGATCAGATTAATATTCTAATTCTTAAATTTATTTTGTGAGCTTTGCTTCACTTTTAAGTTTACCTGGTGTTGAATAGGTGGAAAAGATAAACATGGAGCTATTTGACAGCAGTCCTCTAAGCAGGCTTCACCAAATGCAGACCCCTGCAGAGAATAGTCCAGACACAGTGCACTAGATGAGCCACCATGGGCTTGTGCTGTGCTACAGACTGACGTATCCCAGGTCTTTCCCTGAATAGTGTTGAAATGCAGAAGTAGGGAGATGAGCAATGGAGTGAGCAGTTGTTTTGAAGGGTGTGGAACTAAGCTTGAAAACTGGATATAATCTAGAGATTTGACCTAGGGGTCAATTACAGATCGACCCCTCAGAAATATAAATCAAAATCTGATCTCAATACAGAAGATGTAGAGAGCGTGATTTGGTGTGTGGGCTAAAGGTGGAGGGAGCTATGAGGAGAAAATGCAATTACTTTTTCCATTTTCACTTTGGATCTTGTATTGAGATGACCCTTGATGGTCAACTGGATATGTCTGACAGACAAATACAAATAAGAAAGTCATATTGGAGTTAGTAATGTTTGTGATGGCTAAAGTGATGAGAGTAGTCTCCTGAGAGGTGAAGCAGAAAGTAAGTCAGTTTAGGCACTGGACTTTGGAGTTAAGGTGAGACACAGCTGGAACAATCAGTGGGATAAGTGGAAGACTAGGATAATGTAGACCCTGCATTGAAGCATTAAAGCATTAAAGGGTACATGTTGTGTTTTGAAGAGTATCAGGAAAATGAGAACACCACAGAGGGTATTTCTAACCCTTGAGAATGCAATAGTAACCATGAGAATGCCGTAAATGAATGATGCAGTGATATTTATAATACCAGGTGATTTAAGGAATAGTGACTTAAACACTGAATGCTCACTATTTCTAACTTCAGTCTTTTAGAATTTATCCCTGGAGATATTTAGGCTAGAGCAGGAGTCATAAGCCTTTTCTTTATAGGACCAGAAAGTAAATATTTTTGGCTTTGTAGACCACAGTGGTCTCTGTCATAACTACTAACTCTGCCTTAGCATGAAACTAGCATCAGATAATATGTAAACAAATGGATGTGCTTGTGTTCCAATAAAACTTTATTTACAAAAACAGCTGGTGGACTCTAGTTTTCCCCTCCCTTGAGTTAGAAAAACCTCTGCTTTTTGGCATTTTCCCCCCCTGCATTGTGTTCTATTTTTGTTTTGAGACAGAGTCTCACTTTGTTGCCCAGGCTGGAGTGCAATGGCACAATCTAGGCTCACTGTAACCTCTGCCTCCCAGGTTCAAGCGATTCTTCTGCCTCAGCCTCCTGAGTAGCTGGGACTGCAAGCACGTGCCACCGTGCCCAGCTAATGTGTTCTGTTTTATTTAAGATGTAAATTAACATTGGCTAACTTCTTTCTGATAAAAATTATTAAAACTATATACTAGTATTGAAGCTTTAAAAATTTAGCAGGAATTACTATTCTGTTGATTTGTAAAATAAAAAAAAAAAATTTTGACTAAGCACCCCCCGCTCTATGCCCTGATGTAAGATGTTAAAACTGAAATAGTTCATTTGTTCAATTCACCCCCTCCCCAAAATATAGTATGGTTTTAGCTGATTTATTACCTTTTATTTACCTGTTTTCATAACAGTTTGCTTTTATTTTTTCAGTCTCGGAGAAATCTATGTGAAGAGGCTTTGTTAAAAATTAAAGGTGTTATTAGCTTTACTTTTCAAATGGCTGTTCAAAGATGTGTGGTGCGAATCCGTTCAGATTTGAAAGCTGAGGTAAGTATTTGAAATTGCTGAATAT
Organism: Ateles fusciceps; assembly: GCA_036589455.1. NCBI lineage: Eukaryota > Metazoa > Chordata > Mammalia > Primates > Atelidae > Ateles > Ateles fusciceps. The sequence continues at coordinate 752,725 of JAZHEH010001243.1, forward strand.
GTTTGAGATTACAGGTAAACAAATCAATTTCAAAATTGTTCCTTTTTATCCTGGCTTAGGCTTTGGCATCAGCAATAGCATCAACCAAGGTTATGAAAGCTCAGCAAGTTGTGAAAAGTGAAAGTGGAGAAGAGGTAAAAGTTATGTTTAGTTTTCTTTATGTCTGACTTGCTCTGGATTATTTTTTATGGCTAGCAGATTGCCAGTATTTCTAAATAAATGGTACCAAGTATGGAAGCATGTGTTATTTCTTGGTTAATAGTTAACTGTTTTAGAAATAGATCTTTTGTGGATATCAGAGTCTGCTCTTGCTGATTTTATATGGAAATAAACGATATGTGGCTTCCTTGCATTTATCTTTAAATGCTTTCTTCCAAACCTTAACTAATCTTGACAATCCAAAAAATAAAGGTGTAACCACTGGGCAAGTAAATAGGGTGAAAATCTTTGTCTGTTGCTACTCTTTTCACTAGCTTTGTGATGGGAGAAACAAATCTATGCCTTGAGCTCATTTGGGTTTCCAGCTCATAGTTGGGAGTTCCATGGCTCTCCAGTCGCCTGCACGGGCTAGACGCTTGCTTTAGTCACGATTACTCAGACAGAGGTTGCTCATTTACTCCTAGAATTTCAGCAGATTAACTTCTGAGTTCTCATGTACTCTGCTTACTCCTTTCTGTACTTACACAGTGCTTAACAGTTGGGCCTGCTGTCACGTAAGAGGAAAGTTTACCCTGAGAATAACCACGGTAATTAGAGTAGGGAGTAAAGTTGATTTTATAATGACTCTTAATATATTTTCTGTATCAGATGCTTGTCCCATTCCAAGATACTCCTGTGGAAGTAGAACAGAACACAGAGCTACCTGACTACCTGCCTGAGGATGAGAGTCCCACAAAGGAACAGGACAAAGCGGTGTCCCGGGTGGGCTCACACCCAGAGGGTGGAGCTAGCTGGCTGAGCACAGCTGCAAACTTTTTATCCAGATCATTTTATTGGTGACTTCAGTTTAGGGATCAAGAACTGTGTGAACCAACAAGGGGCCAGTTTTCCATTGTTGTGGTGAACTGTCAAGTGCAATTTGCAATAAGTTATCATGGAGAGTTTTTAGATTACATGATCGTGTATGCTGCATTTTACATTTCATTGGACATTTTACCCCACTGAGTGGTAAAAAGGACAGTGGCTATGGATGGAGTTGCTTTGTTTGTGAAAGTATTTTGGTTTTGTTTTCCTTCATTTAATTGCCTCATATTTTAAAAACCATGGGTCCACTGTTGAAACCAAACGTGTGTGTGCAGCTTTACATTTTATTTTACATGAAGCACGTGATTAGGAAAACTCGTTTTCTCCTCAAGCCTCAGGACCTACCTGAAGAAAAGTTTTCTTGTAGCTCAAGTTGTGCATGAATTACTGAATATTTTACTCTGCTTTTCTTCATGAAAGTTACATGCTTTGGTACTCCTCACTGAAAGCTGAAAACGTTTCTTGTTACCCTTTTTGTGCCTTTTTATTTTGCCAACCATGTTTATAGAAAGGAGATTACTAATGACATTTTGCAAATTAAAAACATCCATTTGAACATAGTAGTCCCCTAGAAAAATAACTACAAAAATTTTGCAGCCTTATTCATTATAATTTTAATAAAATTAACACAGAATCAGTCAAGAAGGAAACATGTATGTTAGCAAAGTGTTTTTGGAGACTATTTGAATGTGACTAAATGTGGTTCTAGCTGACGACTTCTCACTTTGGTTTATATCAGCTCTTGAGAGTTAAGTCCAACCATGATATTGCAAACAACTGTAAATGGTCTCTAGGCCTTACTTTGTGATTATACATTATCTCCTGATAGAAAAAAAAAAATGGTAGTAAAGAACTGACAAACTGAAAAAAAAAACAAAAATCAAATGCCTATAATAACATAACGCCACTTTGGTGTAGATAAGACACGAATTGCTTGAGAGAAGCCTATTCAGTAGGTGTTTCTTTGTATTGCCTTTTGTGAATTTATTTTGAAAATGCTGCAGTTGTATTGAATGATAAAGACCCAAATTATTGCTTAAGAAGAAATAAAACCAGCATTGACACTTAATCCTGTTTCTCATGTCCAGCTAGAAAAAAAGAACTTCAGTGAAGGTAAGATAAATAAATACATATACATACAATTTTTTTTGGTAGATAAGTGCTAATTTACATATATGTAATGCTTTATTAAATTTCTGAAATACTTGGTAACTAAAGTTTTCTTTTTGGAAATTAAATCCAGATACATTTTAATGTTGATATGACTGAAAACAGGAAGAAATTGAAATTCCTTTTCATCAACATGTAGAGTTGCTATTTACTGTTTGGAGAATGCAATGTGAAAATTGGACCCCAAAGGGTTTTCTTGTGTTTTCATTGTAAAATACCATCACCACTGAGAGTCTTGAGTTCACTAACATTGTGACCTTCTGGAGGGAGAGTTATAGGGGGTATTGAGGATGATATTTTTTTCATGTGTCTGGTTTCTGATTCAAGTGACATGCACAAACTGAAAAACAAAAACAAAAAACCAAATTGAGGGCGCCTGTTGCTCTAAATGCATAATATAACGTGCTGCCAGAACCAGATATGTTGAAAAAAGAAAATAAAACCACCTTCTTTCTATAGCCATTAAAGCAAAGTTTACTGTTCTAACAAATTTGTATTTTATTTTGCATTGCCACACATCTGCTTATTTAAAACTACATCCCTTTGGTAGTAATGGTTCAGGACAAGTAGGTCTTACAGCTTGATGTTTGTGTGTTTGAAGTGTTCTTTTATTCCAGACCATATAGAGCAGTTAAGGCAACTGTAACAGCAGTTTTTGAAATACATTGTAAAATAATAAAAGGTAACATAATTAAAATTGAGTGGATATTATGTAAATGTGGTATAAGCATTACTGATTACTCCTTTTATTTTTAAATTTTAAGTTCTGGGATACATGTGCAGAACGTGCAGGTTTGTTACATAGGTATACATGTGCCATGGTGGTTTGCTGCACCTATCAACCCGTCATCTAGGTTTTAAGCCCCTCATGCATTAGGTATTTGTCCTAATGCTCTCCCTCACCTTCCCCCCATCCCCCCGACAGGCCTCAGTGTGATGTTTCCCTATGTTGATTACTCTTAAGCCTGTTTGTACACACATTGCCTGGTACGCTTTCCCAGTTCCCTGCAGTTGTGCTACCTGACTAATTCCCCTGTATCTTCCGTTCATCTTTTTCCCGACACAACACCTGCCTCTCCCCCTGATTGGATCACTGCTCCTGTGCATATACTTATTGTAGTATCTATCACATTATATCAAAATTGCATATTTACCTGTGTCTCTCTTGTAAGCTCTCTGAGAAGAGAATCTTTATTTTTTAAGTTTTGTTTTTCATTGACACATAATATTTCTGCACATTTATGAGGTAACAATAATGATGTGAGTTCACATTAACATTGTAGCTGTAGCTAACTTATAGTAAATGCTCAGATATTTTTTAGGGGGAATGAGAAAAGATTTTTTAAAAAATCAGTAAAACAAATGTATTTGTAGGGCAAAGGGAAAATGTCATGTATTTTTTCTGAGTGTGCTTATTTCTGACTTACTGATTAACAAATTTTGGCCAGGCGCAGTGGCTCATACCTGTATTCCCAGCATTTTGGGAGGCAAGGTGAGAGGATTGCTTGAGCCCAGGAGTTTGAGACCAGCCTGGGGAACATGGTGAAACCCCATCTGTACAAAAAAAAAAAAAAAAAAATTAGCCAGCTGTAGTGGTAAGTGCCTGTAGTCCCAGCTACTAGGGAGGCTGAGATGGGAGGATTGATTGAGCCTGGGAAACTGAGGCTGCAATGAGCTGAGATTGTGCCACTGCACTCCAGCCTGGTTCAGCAAGACTTTATTTAAACAAAACAAAACAAAACAAAACAGATGTCTTTATTTTGTCCTTTGTTTTTTTAAAAAATGGGATTGGGCATAATACTTGCTCCATTGAATGAAACCAGGATTATCCTGATTCTTACAGAATTTTTACAGGAGAATATGATATACATAAAATAGTGGTTTTGATGTTCTGTTTTATAACTTATGAGCTGCGTGATCCTAGGCAATATTTTAATATCTAAACTTTTTTCATTTGTAAAATGGAGATGATTTCTCTGCCTCATGGGGCCATTGTTGGATCTAGTGAGATGATGAGTGCTTTAAAAACTGAAAGTTAGCCAGGCACAGTGGCTCACGCTTGTAATCCCAGCCCTTTGGGAGGCTGAGACGGGCAGATTACAAGGTCAGGAGTTCGAGACCAGCCTGGCCAATACGGTGAAACCTCATCTCTACTAAAAATACAAAAATTACCTGGGTGTGGTGGCAGGTACCTGTAGTCCCAGCTACTCAGGAGGCTGAGACAGGAGAACTGCTTGAGCCTGGGAGGTGGAGGTTGCAGTGAGCTTAAATCATGCCATTGCACTCCAGGCTGGGTGACAGAGCGAAACTCGGTCTCAAAAAAAAAAAAAAAAAAAAACCAAAAAATTTACCAGTGTGCAATGGATTTATTGTTACTAGAAGTTTCTGAAGTGATACCACTTTTTTTTTTTTTTTTGAAGACAGTCTTGCTTCGTCGTCCAGGCTGGAGTGCAGTGGTTTGATCTTGGCTCACTGCAATTTCCACCTCCAGGGTTCAAGCAACTCTCATGCCTTAGCGTTCCCAGGAGCTGGGATTACAGGCACCTGCCACCACACCCAGCTAATTTTTGTATTTTTAGTAGAGACAGGGTTTCATCATGTTGGCGAGGCTCAAACTCCTGACCTAAAGTGATTCACCCTCCTTGGCCTCCCCAAGTGTTGGGATTATAGATACGTGCTACTGCGCCTGGCCTTCAAGTGATAAACTATTCTAGTCATGATTTATCTGACTTCTCATCTTCCTGTCTTCCCACATCCAATCAGAGAGGTGTTTTGTTATTGTTGTTGTTTTTGAGACTTAGTCATCTGCTCTTTGATTTTTATCTAAATTTTCTCCTTTGAATAATTTATTGTCAGGATTTTAATTACCTTTCTGTAGATAATTTCTAAACCTCCACTGTACTTTCAACTTTGATTGCTCTTTTTTCCTTTGCAGTCAGTCAGTACCTATCAAATATAAAGTCTGAATTTTAATTTTTATTAGAACTGAGCTCATGGTAGGCATGCAATAAATTTTAAATGAATTCTCTGCCAGGCACTATGCTAATGCTTTACAAATATTTATTCACTGAACCCTAAACAACTATGAGGTGGGTACCCTTAAATCACAGTTTTACAGATGGGGGAAAAATGAGACAGAGATTAAGTAACTCATTAGTGCCAGGTTACAGACCTAGTAAGTGGAGAAGCCAGGACTCAAATCTGAGCATTCTGGCTCTTGAGTTTCTACACCCCTAGAAGGTACCCTGCATCTTGTGTTCCCCCTGCTGTGCCTTTCCAGATCTACCACCACCCTTCTAGTCCTAACAATGAGATTTACAACTGTGTCTTCCATAATCTGAACTAATGCTTGCAAAATTGTGAGGCTCAGCACACAGTAACCTCAATCTCCCAGGCTCAATCAGTCCTCCCATCTCAGCCTCCCTAGTAGCTGGGACTACAGGCACTTGCCACTACAGCTGGCTAATGTTTTTTTTTGTACAGACGGGGTTTCACCGTGTTCCCCCAGGCTGGTCTCAGATACAGACCCTTTGGCTTGTATCTGGTCTGGTGACTTAATTCAGGTACTGTTAGCAGTCAGAAACTCAGTGTCTGGAGACCAGAAAAGTTAGGTACATGAAAGCCATAAGCCTAGTCAGGCAACAGCACAGGAAAACACACCGAAAGTACCTGTCAGAAGGAAACCATGTTGTCCTCATATGGGTGGTTGGCTTTGAAAATGCATAGCTTCTGGACTTTGTGGCTCTTCCAGACCCTTCAGATACTACCAGAGCCACATAAGTTATGTCTGTCAACCAGAAGGAGGCTACTCTTCTTCCTAGAATGGCCCCATTCTGATGTATCAGTTTAATCTTAATAGTATTTTCATCCTTTCCAGCTCTATTGTCAAAGGCCTGTGAACTGACGTTTAGACTGCTTTGTGCACCATCAAAAATGCCCTGAGAGTTTAGTCGCCAGCCTAGTCTTTCACAGTTCTGCAAGCATTAGTTCAGACTATGGAAGGCACGGTGGTAGATCCCATTGTAAGTAACTAACAGTCTGCTTTATTTAGTCTTGCCTATTATAGCATAAATATTCCATATTCATCCTACCCTCTAGATCTTTTTTGTATTCTTTTCAGGAATTTCCTCTTTTATGCTCTTCTTTAAAATATTTCATTATGAAAATAAGCTCAATATATTCCAGAAATGGATAAAAATGCACAAGCCACCTGTCATCCCACAACATAGATAGTCTAGGTAACATCTTGTTTGTGAACTTCTTGTTTCATTTTATTCTCATTTATCTTTTTACAATTTTTTTTACATCAGTAACATTTTCAAGATAGGCATTCAGAACTGAGTGTGATGGCATGTAGTCTTAGCTACTTGGAAGGCTGAAGCAGAAGGATTGCTTAAATACAGGAGTTCAAGTTCAGCCTGGGCAACATAGCAAGACTCCAATAAGAGTCTTGTAAAAGGCATGCAGGGCTGGGTGCGGTGGCTCACGCCTGTAATTCCAGCACTTTGGGAGACCGAGGTGGGCAAATCACCTGAGGTCAGGAGTTCAAGACCAGCCTGACTAACATGGTAAAACTCTGTCTCTACTGAAAATGCAAAATTACCCGGGCATGGTGGCACATGCCAGTAATCCCAGCTATCGGGAGGCTGAGACAAGAGAATTGCTTGAACGTATGGGGGTGGAGGTTGCGGTGAGCCAAGTTTGCACCATTGCATTCCAACCTGGGCAACAAGAGCAAAACTCCATCTCAAAAAAAAAAAAAAAAGGCATTCAGCAGAAAGTTCCAATTATGTTCTTTGGAACCTTAGTTACTGGTTCCTCTAACCAAGGACAGCCATTTTTACTAATTTTATATGCCCATCAGAGATATTTTACAAATTTACTAACTTTTTAACATTTTTTCCCCAAGAAAGTGGTAGTGTGGTATCCTGCACCTACTTCTTTCACTTAAAGTGTATCTTAGAAGTTACTGTATATTCATGTACAAAGCAGCTTCCTTCTGTCAGCTTCACAGCATTATGCTATACTTTATTAATGTTCCATGATTTAGTGCTTTGTAATCTTTTGCTCTTAAAAAAATAGTGCTATGTAAGTATACCTGTAGGATGGATTCCTAGATGTGGAAATGGGCCAAAGGCTGTGTTTTTAATTTTGATAGTTCTTGCCTTCTTAGATGTGAGAGTGGTTCCCCTCAACTTCTCACTGTGTTATCCCATGGTAAGCCCTTTGCCATCTTTAAAAAAAAACAAAGGGCATCTCTTATAAATGAGAGTGAGCTTATAATTATAATATATATAATTAATATATATAATATAATATATAATATGTATAATATAATATATATAATATAATATGTATAATATAATATATATAATATAATAATATATATTATATATTATATATTATATAATTATAATATATAATATATAATTATATATAATATATAATAATTATAATATATATAATATATAATTATATATTATATATTTCTGGCTGTTTGGATATTTGTCTTCTTGTGAACACTATTTCTCATTTTGGGGGGTGAGGAGGGATTGGTCTTTCTTACCAATTTATAGAAGCTGTTTAACATATTAAAGATATTTTCCCATTTCTTTTATACAAATATTTGTAACTTGCACATCATGTAACAGTATTTCCTACTGCTTCCTATACAAATGCATAACTCTGATCATTCACCCCCATGATTCCTTCTTAAGAGCTGTGGTACTTACTCTTGTTTGGGACCTTTAGTTATAGTCCTTTACTTTCCCTAAGTATATTTCTTATTGAGATCTGAAAGAAGTAGAAGTGTTTCTTTTTGACAATTACAGTAGTATTTCTATGTTGAACGGATAGGTATTTGGTGTTCTGGTCTACTGCTCTTATTTGAACCTTAATCGCACATCTACACATCTGCATTACTGCCACTGTCTTAATTTTTTTTTTTTTTTTTTTTTTCCTGAGGTAGGGTCTGGCTCTATCACCAAGGCTGGAGTACAGTAGTGCATTCATATGTCATAGCAACCTCTGCCTCCCAGGCTCAAGCAATCCTTCTGCCTCAGCCTCCCAAGTAGCTGAGACTACAGGCACATACCACCATGCCTGGATATTTTTAAATTTTTAATTATTATTATTTTTTGAGACAGAGTTTTACTCTGCTGCCCAGGGTGGAGTGTAGTGGTGTGATCTCAGCTCACTGCAACCTCTGCCTCCCGGGTTCAAGCAGTTATCTACCTCAGCCTCCTGAGTAGCTGTGATTACAGGTGCCCACCACCACACCCAGCTAATTTTTATATTTTTAGTAGAGACGGGGTTTCACCATGTTGGCCAGGCTGGTCTTGAACTCCTGACCTCGTGATCCACCCACCTTGGCCTCCCAAAGTGCTGGCATTACAGGTGTGAGCCACCATGCCTGTCCTTAATAACTTTTTTTTTCTTTTTTTGAGGCAGAGTCTTGCTTTGTCTTCCAGGCTGGAGTACAGTGGTGTGTTCTAGGCTCATTGCAACCTCTGCCTCCCCAGTTCAAGTGATTCTCCTGCCTCAGCCTCCTGAGTTGCTGGGATTATAGGCCCACGGCACCACACCCGACTAATTTGTCTAGTTTTAGTAGAGATGGGTTTTGCCATGTTGACCAGGCTGGTCTCAAATTCCTGACCTCAGGTGATCCACCCGCCTTGGACTCTCAAAGTGCTGGGATTATAGTTATAAGCCACTGTGCCCAGCCTTAATAACTTCTAGCACTGCTTGAACACTTATGATATCCCACACTCTCTATTGGACCTTTACTTGTGTTATCTCATTTAATTATCACTGTGGTCCAGTGAACTGGGCTTTTTCTCATCAATTTTACAGAGTAAACTAAAGCTTAGAAATAAAATAACTGGTCTATGGCCATATTACCCTGAATGTGCCCAATCTCATCTGAAATAAAGTAACTGGACTTAAATACACTAAAAAACATTAATAAGTGGCAGGGCTGGTGTTTATATCTCAGAGGTCCTTCTTAGTGGCCTTTTAGTCTGTTGCCCAAATAATTGCTGTGAATGAGAGTGAGCCCAGGTTGAGAAGCGTGACTTAGTTCTTGCACATTTAAGATTTTTATTATTTTTTTTGTATTTTTTCATTGTTCAGCATTTTTCAACATCAGCTATTTGATTTTTTCTACTCTTCTGTTCATAAGCATTTGAGTTAAATCTAAATTCTTATGTTTTCAGGATTCTTCATAACCTGCCTTCCTTTTCTATGAATTGACTGACACTCTTATTTTTACTCATGTTGACATCTTTAGACTTAAGTAAATGCATTGTGTACTTGGGAATTCACTCATTCTCTTCTCAACTCAATTCATGTTCCATCTGTTCTTTAAGAACTGGCTATTTCCTGAAGCTGTCCATGTTTGTTTTGGTTCTTGCTGATCTATTTCCCAGTTGTTCAGATTGTTCAAACTTTTTCAGCACTTAAGCCGTCTGCTGTATATTTAGTCACGGGTTTTGTGCCATTTGTGTCTTCATTCCTTAATGGGTTCATGATGTAGATTTTGACAGCAGAGACCACATTCAAAGCTTGTGCTTTCCCTTTTGCACTGCCCCCTTCCTTACCAAGCCAAATTGAAGCCTAACCCCAAGCCTCTTGGCTGGTGGATTCAGGACCAGCCTGCATCCTGAGGTTCTTTCTGGCCCTTACTGACTCTGAAGTCCTTTTCTAACCAATTCCCTTCTGGGTAAGGAGTTGAATCTGATAAGTTGTGTAAGTACTATTTTTCTCATGTTTAATTATCTCAGATGGAAAATAGTACATTAAGACACATTAACATTAATGCTCTGTGTGTGATCTGTAGCAAATAGAAATATTCCAGTTATGCAGAAGGAGCAAAATTGGGCAATGGAAAATGCACTTTTTTGAGATTTTAAGATTGGTCGAAAAAGGAGAAATTTTACTTTAGAAATGAATTAGAAAACTGATAGAAAGTGACATATAATTAATTGAAGATGATAGTAGGGAATAAAAGAAGATGGAAAAAGAAATGAAATACATGGAAAAATCAGCTTTACCTACCTTAAAACAGAGTTAAAGCAAGTGTGGATGAAACCCTAAGGCAGACTGAGAAAATGCTGAGCCAGAAGCCAGGACTCAGGTTTTTTTTTTTTTTTTTTTTTTTTTTGAGACGGAGCCTCGGTCTGTCACCGACGCTGGAGTGCAGTGGTCCAGTCGCGGCTCACTGCAACCTCTGCCTCCCGGGTTCACGCAATTCTCTGCCTCAGCCTCCTGAGTAGCTGGGATTATAGGCGCATGCCACCACACCTGGCTAATTTTTGTATTTTTAGTAGAGGTAGGGTTTCACCATGTTGGTCAGACTGGTCTCGAACTCCTGACCTCCTGATCCGCCCTCCTCAGCACCCCCAAAGTGCTGGGATTACAGGCGTGAGCCACCTAGCCGGGCCTAGGACTCAGTTTTCGGAAATAAACTTTAAGGGAAAAATGAGTCATCACCTCTCAGTGCAGAAGCTCAGAGAAAAAGTACACTGCTTTAAGAAAATTTGTATGTAAAAATAAAGATGTATACAATAAACTTTTGATTATATGGGTATTTATACTTTTAGTTTTGATTTTACTTCTTAATATGTGAAGTTCCTTCAGGCAATTTAAGGTCTGTTTTAAAAAATTCACATAGCACTTACCAGAATGAAAGCAGCACATACTTAGTGGGAAGAAAACCAAGCGTTTCTGAGCCAATTGAGAGGGGAAGACTAGTTTAAGTTAATTAAATTCAGAAGAAAACTAGCTTAAGGGTAGGAAACAATGTATAAACATGCTTCTGGGTGAAGGTATTTATATAGTGCTTGATATAAGGACTATCGATCTTTTATTTAACATTTTTTTGAGATGGAGTGTTCCCCAGGCTGGAATGCAATCACGCAGTCTCTGCTCACTGCAACCTCCGCTTCCCAGCTTCAAGCGATTCTCCTGTCTCAGCTTCCGGAGTAGCTAGGATTACAGGCATGCGCCACCACACCTGGCTAATTTTGGATTTTTAGTAGAGACGGGGTTTCTCCATGTTGGTCAGGCTGGTCTGGAACTCCGCTTCCGATCTCAGATGATCCACCTGTCTCAGCCTCCCAAAGTTCTAGGATTACAGACATGAGCCACCGTGCCCAGCCTTTTTTTTTTTTTTTTTTTTTTTGAGATAGAGTTTTGCTCTTGTCGCTCAGGGTGAAGTGCGGTGGCATGATCTTGGCTCACTGCAACCTCTGCCTCCCAGGTTCAAGCTATTCTCCTGCCTCAGCCTCCCAAGTAGCTGGGATTACAGGCACCCGCCACCACACCCAGGTAATTTTTATATTTTTAGTAGAGACAGAGTTTTGCCATGTTGGCCACGCTGGTCTCAAACTCTTTAAGCTCAGGCGATCCAACCGCCTCAGCCTCCCAAAGTGTTGGGATTACAGGTATGAGCCACTGCTCCCGGCCCTTTTATTTGACTTTTAATGGAAGTAGTATATATAGTTAAACTCGTGGAGATGGCAATCTACAGGAATTTTTTCTCATCCTGTGATTCAATAGTAAACAGGTAACTGTACGATAATGAGTTAAAGAAAAATTGAGATCCTGATCTATTAGTTATAATCTAAGATGGGAAAGCATATCAACATTTTTCCTTCACTGTAAAGTTTCCTAAGGTTATAATAAGATAGACCTAGGGCTGGGTATGGTGGCTCACGCCTGTAATCCCAGCACTTTGGCCAAGGCGGGTGGATCACTTGAGGTCAGGAGTTTGAGACCAGCCTGGCCAACATGGTAAAACCGCGACTCTACTAAAAATACAGAAATTAGCTAGACGTGCTAATTAGTATGGTGGGCGTCTGTAATCCCAGCTACTTGGGAGGCTGAGGCAGGAGAATCGATTGAACCCAGGAGACGGAGGTTGCAGTAAGCCAAGATCAGGCCATTGCAGTCCAGCCTGGGTGACAAGAGCGAAACTCCGTCTCAAAAAAAAAAAAAAAAAAAAAAAAAAAATAGTCCAAGGGATCTCTTATCACCTCCACAAAAGTTTTATTATAAAAAAAAAAATGAAGGTACTTTTTTACTCTATATGGTATGGCCTTTCTGGTTGGTGAAACTCAGGGAAAACACAGAAAAAGAGAAACACCAACAATTACCAACTCATGCTAAAGGGAGTCACAGGCTTCTTGAGTATAGCACTTAAAGGGTGGTTGCTTTTTTTTAGTTATGTCATTAAAATCAGTTACCAAATATTTGAAAACCTATATTGTTCTATTCATGGTGCTACTTGGTGGAATTACAGACAGGATCTTCACGGGGTTCATAGTCTCATGGGAAGGAAGGTCATAGAACAGGTTACCACAAATGTGTTGTTCCAGGAAGTTACATAGTAGGTTTGGAAGACCTGGTGTTTGTGGGGTTGTGCCGTGGGAGAGTCAGGGTAGACTTTCAGGAGAAATTATGATTTAGGTTAGAACTTGAAAGATGAGCAGGAGTTAGTTGGCCAAGTGGAGCAGGGAGAGCATTCCAGGCAAAGGACCTCCCATTGTGATGGCTTCGAGTCAGGCTGGTGGATCAAATCTAAGATGATATTGAAATGTTGGCGGAGGGCAGATTGAACAAGACTTTGCAGGCTCTTTGAGTCCCTGAATATTATAGTATTTCTTCTTCTAATGTCAGTAGTTCAGTTGGTATTAAATATTTGGATGTTAAACTAATAATAGCTACCACATATTATGCTTTGCAGTTGCTAAGTGGTTTTGTCTAGTATTTTATCTTTGCAACAATCCTATGAGCTCTGTTTGAAAAAAAAGTGGACTTCCCATATGGAAAACGTGGAGCATGGTTCGGTACTCGCCTAAGATGAGACTAGTCAGGCTATAGCGTGGAGAATGGATTCGAGAGGAGAAAAGTGGATATGAGGCTACAAAGTTATAGGGCTTTTACTAACACATACAGTACAGGGGCAATGCTGGATCGGACCCAGGTAAGTAGCAGTGGACTTGGAGAGAGGTGACATGTTTGGGAGATGATATTTTAAGGCAGTATCACAGAAGAATGTGATTTGTTTTGAGGCAAGACTCCCAGGATTCTCAGTAGCTGTGCTGATGGTCTTGTTGCACACTGAGCAAGGAGACACTGTTAGGATAGGATTGTGGGCAAGGATACCGATAGGGAGTCCAGGGATGCATCTTTTAAGATGGGGGGAGAGACAAGTATTTAAATCCTGGTAGGATGGATCCAGGAGATCGATCAGGTATAGAAAGAAAGTTTAATTAATGCAGAATGAGGTTCAGAAGCAAGTGGAATCCAGAGTAGAGGTAGAAGGTCTGGCCTTTGACAGATGAACTCCTCTGGGTCCCTCCCTAAAGCTGAAAGAAGACTTTCTAGATCGACCTGTTAGGAAACTTATTGGGTTCTTCAGTTCATTAATGAATTTCTTATATCACTATTCTCAAATTCGTAGGAGATTCAGAAGGAAAGTTGAATTGGTTTTAAGGGTCTTTAAAATTAAGCACAACGAGGTTGGACACGGTAGCTCACATCTTCAATCCCAGCACTTTGAGGCCGAGGTGGGTGGATCACTTGAGGTCAGGAGTTTTAGACCAGCATGGTGAAACCCCTGTCTCTACTAAAAATACAAAATTAGCCGGGCATGGTAGCACACGCCTGTAATACCAGCTACTTGGGAGGCTGATACAGGAGAATCACTTGAATCCGGGAGGTGGAGGTTGCAGTGAGCCTAGATTGTGCCATTGCACTCCAGCCTGGCTAACAAGAGCGAAACTCCATCTCAAAAAAAAAAAAAAAAAAAAAAAAAAAATTATGTACAGTGAGAATGTGTTCATTCTTAATAATTTAGTCACTAATATTAATTTTTTATATTACCATGAATGAGGTAATTTCCATGACAGATCTTCAGCTTTTTTTTTTTTTTGAGGCATGAGTCGCCCTCTGTCACCCAGGCTGGAGTGCAATGGCGCAATCTCGGCTCACTGCAACCTCTGCCTCCCAGGTTTAAGTGATTCTCTTGCCTCAGCCTCCTGAGTAGCTAGGATTACAGGCATGTGTCACCATGCCTGGTTAATTTTTTTATTTTTTGTTTTTGAGACAGGATCTGGCTCTGCTGCCCAGGCTGGAGTGCAGTGGTGTGATCTCGGCTCACTGTAACCTCCACTTCCTGGGTTCAAGCATTTCTCCCACTTTAGCCTCCTGAGTAGCTGGGATTACAGGTGCGTGCTACCACACCCAGCTAATTTTTGTATTTTTAGTAGAGATGGGGTTTCACCATGTTGGCCAGTCTGGCCTTGAACTCCTGACCTCAAGTGATCTGCCACCTCAGCCTCCCAAAGTGCTGGGATTACAGGCGTGAGCCACCATGCCTGGCCTTTCTCTTACCTTTTCATTTAATCCTTTCATCTAGTTTAGTGGCTCTCAGCCCTGTTGATACATTAGAATTTCCTAAATGTTTTTTTTTTTGTGTGTGTGTGTGTGTTTTTGAGACAGGGTCTGTCTCTGTCACCTAGGCTAGAGTACAGTGGCAGAATCATGGCTTACTGTAGCCCCAACCTCCTGGGCTCAAGCAATCCTTTTGCCTCAGCCTCCTGAGTGGCTGGAACTACAGGTGCAAACTGCCATGCCTGGCTAATTTTTGTTATTAGTATATAGTGAGATAGGATCTCACTATATTGCCCAGGCTAGTCTCGAACTCCTGGGCTCAAGCAGTCCTTCTGCCTTGGCCTCCAAAAGTGCTGGGATTACAATCATGAGCCAACACACCTGGCCAGCAAGTTTTTAATAAACACAGCGGTCTGTGTTCCCACTGCAGACAGCTGAACCAGAGTTTCTAAGGATTTGGGTGTTTTGTAACCATGCTGTGGTTATGCTAATGTGCAACCCAGGTTGAAAAGCATGACTTAGTTCTTGCACATCTAAGATTTTTTTTTTTGTATTCTTTTCAACATTGTGTTAACATACAGTACACATCTAAGATTTAAAGATCTCCTGAGATCTGTTACCTTAAGTTTTTGCTCAGTTTAGTGAAGCTCCTTCCAGCTAGCTGGTTTCAGAAACTACACAAATCATGAATTAGAACAAAAACTTGTGTATAAAACTTTGATTATTAGTTGGATATCTTTACTATTTCATTATTTACTAGGCTTTGTGTGGCTTTTAGTGTGCTCATTTTACCCTTGCGCTTATGGCTGATCAGCTATTTGATGACAGATATTCTTCCTAGATTTGAAATTTCTTTCAATTTTTCTTTTTTTTTTAAGTCTAATCAAGTGAAGCAGTAGGAGTGAGGGAGGAACAGAGAAATCTGTAACTGGTTGTGAGGTGTAAACACCACTGCACTTGGACCATAGATTTGAAGTTTCTTAACCTTGAAACTCTATTTTAGCTCCAACTAGTATTATTTTAAAATGGGTGGTTTAGCAACACATATATCCAAAAACAGTTAGATTCTCCAGATATCCAGAATCTAAACCATCATCAGAGTAAAAAGGCAAGAATATACTTCAAAGTTTTCTCAAGACAAGCTGCTTAAGTTTGAGTAGTCAAATACTTGATGAAATGAATATAAAAAGTTTATAACTAGCAACTAATGAAAAGGCATAAATATAAATGTTTTAGGATGAAGAAGCCATTGATGGTTGTAATACCTTTGCATTGTTACTTGGTATCTTACAAATTACAACTTATTATGCAAACAAAATTTTGTTGGTCTATAAATATTGGTTAAATGTACATTTGTAAATTCTCCAAATGAAAAACATTAATCTGAAATGCTAAAAGAAAAATTGTTATCAGCAGAAAAGTAGCTGTTTATGACTTTTTAAAGCAAGTTATGTGTGTTATTTTTCACCTGTTTCAAAGGAATGCGTAAGATGCTTTTGTAAGTGGTTTTGTTCATGTATAACATACTTAGCACTTACTACAGATGAATGCTGTTGACTACTTAATTTCAGATGCCTACATTTTCAAAACAATCAAGACATATTACTGACCATAAAATGGAAATAGCAACCATTCAAAATAGTTGAACATTTATTGTGTCATTTACTCCACGGAGGCAATCTCATTATTAAAATATAGCCAGTTTATGTGCATACATAGATGCAAGTATCTATAATGTACATTATAATTTGTAACTATCAAATACATAAGTGTAATGAATATCGGTTTATTTTCAATACAAGCTTATATAAAACAAAGATTATGTGCCTGTGTGCTCTATAAGGAATAGTTTCAATTTCACCTAAAGATTTGAAAGTTGCTTATAAAATTTTATCTCTTTTTTTTTTGAGATGGTGTCTTGCTCTGTTTGCCTAGACTGACATGCAGTGGTGCTATCTTGGCTCATTGCAACCTGTGCCTCCCGGGCTCAAGTGATCCTCTTACCTCTGCCTCCCAAGTAGCTGGTTAAGTTTTGTATTTTTTCTAGTGGTGGAGTTTCACCACGCTGCTCAAGCTCACCTCGAACTCCTGGGCTCCAGTGATATGCCTGCCTTGGGCTCCCAAAGTGTTGGGATTACAGGCATGAGCTACTGCTTTTGGTCCTGACATATCTTAAAAATAAATACTTTTGCTTATAAATTTGCCAGGGCTTATCTTTTATTTATAAGCTGAGCATGTAAATGACAGAAATTGGTACCAGGAATAGGATATAAGAAACTATTTTAAGATCTTTATTGTGTTATTAGTTTCTTTATGATCATAGTGTAGTCCCATCTGAGGCACATTTGAGCTTTTGGAATACAATTATATGTGCTGGGCCAGAGAGAAGAGAGGGAAAGGTTGAGACTTTAAGTTGGGTAGTCACTTCTGCCTGCCTCTCTCTCTGAAGAGTATTCCCCAGCATAAGTGTTAAAAGGGAGACATTAATCTGCTGTTCCCTCAATTGGTCATAGATTCTTTGTGGCTTGCAGTGTGAGCTTCTCACTGTGCAGAGTGTGATTCTAGTGTTTAAAGATAAGTATTTTTTATACAAGATGGCCTCAAATGCAAGCCAACTACTTCATCTGGTGCTCACCCAAAGAATGAGCCATCTGTTTGAACACTGAAAGAAAAACTGGCTGTGTTGGACATATTGAGAATCTGCCTCCAACATAGTCTGTAAATGTTGTATACTGTATTTTAAAGGTGACTTAGATTTCCAAGCATAATTTGGACTCCAAGAGATTTTTTTCTTGTGTGTACAACTCTGTGAGATGCAACCACTATAATAAATGCTGCATCCTTCCCGTTTTCCTTTGTTACCAGTTAACGGACAATCACGAAAGCTCTTTCTCTTCCAAGGTGTGTGGATACCTCTTAAAAAAAAACTTTTCATTTAAGAGAATTAAAATAGTGATCTGAATATAAAGCAGGGTCTTGTGCAAACATTTAAAAAATTACATGCAACTATAAATGACTTATACAAAGTCATTTATAAAATTAACAAAATAAGCCCTAGTCATTTCAGCAGTCTTATAGAGTTACCATCTGTAATTGTCCATTCCAGGAGGCTATGTTGACAGGTCTTGCTGTGGACTAGAAGATAATGCTCTGGAGCAGGGATCAGCACACTTTTCTGTAAAGACTAAAAAAGGCTTTGTAGGCTGTAAAGTTTATTGCAACTACTCGGTTCTGCAGTTGTACTGAGAAAGCAGTCACAGACAATATGTAAACAAGTAAGTGTGGCTGTGTGTGAGACAGTAGGAACACCACTCACCACTTCACCTTTGCTCACCAAAACGTGTGAGGATTTCTTCCCACCAATAACCAGTTCTCCAGTGGCCACCAACTTGGTGTCCTGTAATTCAATTCAATTCTGACACTATACCTAGAGATAGTGTTGGATCCCACAGGTTAAGGCTCAAGCCCACAAGACTGCCCCAACATTAGATACTTTTGTAAGTCCCAGGTTTTAGCCTGTATTTCTGATCAACTGACCATAAGTTGGGATTCCCATGACCCCCTCTTAACAAATTTGATTGATTTACTAGGACAGCTCACAGAACTCAGGGATCAGTTTATCATATGAATACTGGATATAATAAAGAATACAGATGAATAGCCTGATAAAGAGATGCAAAGAGTGAGCTTTGGAAAGGTCCCAAGAGCAGGAGCTTCTGTCCTCATGTAGTTAAGGGGCACTACCCTTCAGCATGTTGATGTGTTCATTAATCCAAAGCTCTACTGATTCCATTTTGTGGAGGGTTTTAATGGAAGTTTCATTACATAGCCATGATTGAGTACATCATCATTGGCCGTTGGTGACCAACTCAACCTTCAGCACCTCTCCCCCTCCTCAGAGGATCAGGGAGTGGGACTGAAAGTTCTAACCCTCTAATCACATAGTTAATTCACCTGGCGACCAGTCCCTCATTTTGAGACTATCCAGGAGCCCACCAAGAGTCACTGCATTAGAACAAAAGATGGTCATATCATCCAGGAAATTCCAAGAGATTTAGGAGCTCTATGCCAGGAACTGGGAGAGGAGACCAATATACATATTATTATTTCATTGTTACAATAAAACTTTATACAGACATGTGACAGATTGGATTTGGCCTACTGGCTTTTCAGAGCTAGAAAATGATGCCCTAAGCAGTTCTTCTCAAAGTGTAATTCCGAGGCCTGCAGCATGGCATCACTGGAAACTTGTTAGCAATGCACATTCTCAGACCCCACTTGCCAGTTGCTACTGAGTCAGAAACTCTGGGACAGGACCCAGCATTTGGTGTTTTAAAAAGTGCCCCAGGGGATTCTGGTGTATGCAGTGCTGAAGTCTGAGAACCACTGCTCTAAAGATCCAGATCCCTTTAAGGCCAACCCTAAAACCATACAAATAACTATTTTTTTACAATGTTTTTATTGGTGCACATGATAGTAATTTGAGCAATGAAATAGTTGTAAGCACTCCATTGAGTCAGAAAATAATTTTTTTTTTTTTAAAGGAGATGGGGTTTCATCATGTTGGCCAGGCTGGTCTCGAACTCCTGGCCTCAAGTGATCCACCCGCCTTGGCCTCCCAAAGTGCTGGGATTACAGGCGTGAGCCACCGCACCCGGCCTGAGAAAATAATTTTAATACTTCTAGTAAGAAAATGTTGTTTTTTTCAATTTCTAAAGTTGACTTTTCTAATATGTTTTAATGCATCCTAAATTTCTCTTGAAAATTTCTCCTTAAATTTGAGACCAGCTTTCATTTGTGCTATTAAAACATATACTAAAAAGTATGAAAATAGCCTACCCGGGCTCAGTGGCTCATGCCTGTAATCCTAGAACTTTGGGAGGCTGAGGTGGGCAGATCACTTGAGGTCAAGAGTTTGCGACCAGCCTAGCCAGCATGGGGAAACCCCGTCTCTACTGAAATTACAAAAATTAGCTGGGCGTTGTGGCGCACGCCTGTAATCTCAGCTACTTGGTAGGCTGAAGCAGGAGAATTGCTTGAGACTGGGAGGCAGAGGTTACAGCGAGCCAAGATCACGCCAATGACCTCCAGCCTGGGTGACAGTGACACTCCATCTTGAAAATAAAATGAAAATAGCGTGAGGTTTTTTATTGTTAGAGTGGGAGCTAATAATGCAATATTGTTGCCTATGAGCATTCCAAGTGTGGTTTTAAAAGACCTATGTCTGGCCAGGCATGGTGGCTCACGCCTCTAATCCCAGCAATTTGGGAGGCCAAGGTGGGTGGGTCACTTGAGGTCAGGAGTTCAAGACCAGCCTGGCTAACGTGGCAAAACCCTGTCTTTACTAAAAATACAAAAATAAACTGAACATGGTGGTGCATGCCTGTAATCCCAACTACTTGGGTGGCTGAGGTGGGAGAATTGCTTGAACCCGGGCAGTGGAGGTTGCAGTGATCCAAGATCGTGCCATTGCACTCCAGCCTGCGGAAGCGAGACTCCATCTCAAAAAAAAAAAAAAAAAAAAAAAAAGGTATATTCAGTGGGGCATGGGGCCTGCTATGGTTGGGATGTGTCTCCCAAACTTCATGTGTTGAAAACTTAATCCTCAAATTCATATACTGATGGCATTAGGAGGTGGAGTCTTTGTGAGGTAACTAGAATTAGGTAAGGTCATCAGGGTTGGGTCCCCATGATGGGACTGGTGACTTTATGAGAAAGGAATACAGACTTGAGCTGGCATGCTCTTGCTTCTTCTCTCACCATGTGATATCTTGTGCCCTGTTATGGCACAGTGAGAGGGCCCTCAGCAGCTACAGCCTCTTGACCTTAACTTCCCAACTTCCAGAACTGTAGGAAATAAATTTCTTTATAAATCACCCAATCTGTGGTACTCTGTTATAACTACAAAAAATGAACTAAGATGGGCCTTTCTTACTATTCTGAAACTTCTGGCAAGGGCCAAAGCTGAGAGCAAAGTGTTTCAGATTCTCTCATACTCTGGTGTCCAGCACTGCCAAATTCCAAATTTACACTTTCAACCACTTTCTTCACCCCCAGGTGTATATAAGGAAAGTCTTGGGAAGGAGGAGTGAAACCTTGGCCTTGTGGGAAAACAGTTACTGTGGCAGAAGGCCACTTCTCTCTGAGTGATGGTTTTCCTCAAGCCAGGGTGTGGGGAGGGTGGCTTCAAGAGAATCAATCTGAGACCAAGGGTGCTTACAGGCCCTTCTTGTACTGTCACTTTAGTGGAGATGGACAGAGCCTAGAGACAGCTTGCAATATATCCCAAAAGAATTTGGACAGTAATGTGTCCATAGAAACGAGTACCCATGTATCTATCCAGAGGCTTCTGCAAATGCAAGATCAATAAAAGTAGCCTGTGTTTGCAGAGCTTGAAAGGACCTTGATGTGGCATGCCTGGATAAACGTGGGAACTGCCACCCTATTCTAGGTGTCCGTAGCCTTCAGAGGCTATAAAAGTGGTATCCAGAGGTTCTTTGGGCTCCTTGTGAAGGAGCTTGGAGGTTAAAGGAAGAGAAGGAACTGTAGAGCCACCTACGTCAAGTGAGAAGGAAACTTATCTCAAGAGGGGGTTGAGGTCATTACCACTCTCAGGGTCAAAGGGGACTAGGCTGTTCCTCCCTGAGGGGCTCCTCAGCAACCAAAGGAACCACGGTGAAGTGACAGTAACCCAAGAACACAGAGCTGTTTGGAGACCACCAGCATCAGACAGAACCAAGTCCAATCATGAGGGCCCCTTCCTACCACCATGAGGCAGGCAGGCAAGTACATCATATTTTGGTCTCCCTAATCCTTCTCCCCTGACTCCAGCCCTAAGATGGAAGGAGAGAAGGTGTTACAAAGACAACAAGCTACAAGCCCCTTGAGTTGGCATCCAGCCCGTGATTGAGATGGTCACAGGAGTAGGGGTGAGTGGAGATTTTGCATCAGATATGAGGGCTGAGAAGTATGAAGGGTATGATTTTACCTAACTTACTAGCCTGCTATGATCGTATCTGCTAGCAGAAGTTGTCAGACTCCTGCGTCAGAAACAAGTGGCTTTTCGTACTCATAGCATGATGAAAGCATGAGCCTCAGTGTATTTGTGTTGGTTTTTCTTGTTCCCAAGTCCCAAGGGGGTGATTTCCTGAGCTGAGACAACACAAACACTGGCAGTGGGTTTTGTCCCAGGAGAAGCAGCCAGGGCCAAGAGCCCAGTGCTTTTTGAGCGAGCAGCACACTTTGTGGCAAACAGCAGGCAAGCTGGTTCCCCTGGCCTCAAGAATGAGCAGTTAGGTGGTGGTCATCTGCTCTGGGATAGGGATGAGGCAAGGGATGGTACCCAAGCACGCAATGTAAGGAGGTTCTTACTCTCAGGTTTGTGCAAATGCAGAATTGGCACCTGAGAGGGAGAGCCTCCTTAAATCTTATGCCCTGGGTGGCTTGTTTGCCCTCCTCTCTTCCTAGCTCTGCTGGTCATACTGGACTTCCCATTGACTTATTGACTTACTTAGTTGCCTGTGGGACCAGCTACAGAATTTGCTCAGTGTCCGAGGACACACAGTCCTGGCAGTCCAGTCCACTCAGCAGGAATGTGTCGGGACTCTCAGGGCCCAAAGCGCCTATCCTAACAATGAGATCAAAGCCCAAAGCTGAGCTGTTTTAATAACCCATGGGCCAGATGCAGCCCAGCTCATGGTTCTGACATTTTTAGAGGATTGTAAAATAAACAAGAATCTGCAATAGAGATCATCTGTGGCCCACAAAACTTAAAATATTTACTATCTAGTTCTTTACAGAAAAACTTTGCTAACCCCTATAACAACTGAAAAGCATTTAATCTGTACATATTTTTAAAAGATGAGAGGGAGACTCAATGTAATACAGCTTGAGGCAGTCATTTGAAAAAAAGAAACCATAGTTTTACATTTATTTCCCCCAAAGAGGTGAGTCTCTTCAATAAAATTGTTATGGAGATGATAGGCATTAGTGCTCTTTCACCCAACTTTAATTAAAGCCAAAAAGAATGCATCAGTTTCTATAGATAAACCGCAGACAGGGCAGGCATAGAATGTGCCTCAGGGTCCGCTGGATCTAGAGATGTAAATGCCATTGGAACTTGTGCACATGTTGGCTTCATTTTTGCCTGTATGAACTACTGTGGATGGAAGGGCTTTTCCCAAGTGGTGGGGACCTATGCTCAGGCCCTTCCAGAACTCCCCATCCGGGGGCTGCAATCTGGGAGGCAACAGGAGGTCTGCTTCCTAGCTACAGGTTGGCCATTGTCCAACCCCGCCCAGCAGTGTGGCTGGGATGCAGAGGTGCTCTAGGATTAACCTAACCAAGTGCCCATCTCTGGAGCCAGGGGAGAGGTAAGATCTTTTTACTAGAGAATAGTGAGGAGCAGTGCACAGATGCGACCCTGTGTGTACACACTGGGGACAAACTGGGGCAGCTGCCAGCGATCACCCAGGGTCGCACCTGTGCCACTGCTTCTCACTGCTCTCTGGTAAAAGAAGAAGCGTCCTTTAGTTGGGAATAATGTGGGATTCTTAGGCTCTGTCTATATCTGCAGTCAAGGACCTTCACCTGTATAATTTTCTTGGCTTTAGAATTAGTTTCTCTGTGTCTGACTGATGTATTAGACTGGCCTCTCTACCCTTGTTCTCTTCCTTCCTTCCTTTTCCTTCCTCCCTCCCTCCCTCCCTCCTTCCTTCCTCCCTCCCTTCCTCCCTCCCTCCCTTCCTTCCTTCCTTCCTCCCTCCCTCCCTCCCTCCCTCCCCTCCCCTCCCCTCCCCTGCCCTCCTCTTTCAACGGAGTTTCACTCTTGTTGCCCAGACTGGAGTGCAATGGGACAATCTTGGCTCACTGCAACATTCGCGGCCCAGGTTCAAGCGATTCTCCTGCCTCAGCCTCCTGAGTAGCTGGGATTACAGGCATGCACCACCACACCCAGCTGATTTTGTATTTTTAGTAGAGATGGGGTTTCTCCATATTGGTCAGGCTGATCTCAAACTCCTGACAGGTGATCCGCCCACCTTGGCCTCCCAAAATCCTGGGATTACAGGCTTGGGCCACCACGCCCGGCCTCCACTCTTGTTTCTATAGTTGTATCACTTTGGAGGTGTGCTTTGCTGTGACTATGCCTTGCAGCCCTTCCTCTTTTAGGGCTAACCCCAGAATAGTTTTTTTTAGGAGCATCTTTGTTATTTTTTATTTTTATTTTTTGAGACAGAGTCTCACTCTGTGACCCAGGTTGGAGTACAATGGCATGATCTTGGCTCACTGCAGTCTCCACCTCCCAAGTTCAAGTGCTTCTTCTGCCTCAGCCTCCTGAATTCTTTTTTTACAGGCATGCACCACCATGGTTAATTTTTACATTTTTAGTTGAGATGAGTTTTCACCATGTTGGCCAGGCTGGTCTCAAGCTCCTAAGCTCCAGTGATCCTCCTGCCTCGGCCTCCCAAAGTGTTGGGACTACAGGTGTAAGCCACTGCACCTGGCCTGGGGGCATCTTTGATTAATCATCCTCTTATGGTCAGACTCTCATCCTGTCCACATGTGTGGCCCAGCCTGATAATTCTATGGCAAACAGTACGTTCCTGATTCTAGACTCTGTGTCCTGTAATTACAGTGAGGCTTCTGTTTTGCAAATTAACTTTTTTAAAAATATATATTTTATTGCATTTTAGGCTTTGGAGTACATGTGAAGAACATGCAAGATTGTTGCATAGGTACATACATGGCAGTGTGGTTTGCTGCCTTCCTCCCCATCACCTATATCTGGCATTTCTCCCCATATTATCCTTCCCCAACTTTTAGTGTGGCATGTAGATGATGCTCATGAAAAAAGTGAAATGTGACAGCCTCATAATCCATGAAGAAGCCTGAAAAGACAAACCCTGTAGAGGGTTGACTATATTTGGGAGTTAATGCCACGTTGATCCTAACCCCTAGAAGATTTTCACTGCCCCAGGCAGGAAGCTTGCGCTGGGCCCTTCACATTGCTGATGTCTAAGCAGCTACAGCAAGGTGCCATTTTATTCTTTTGTTTTGGGGGATCCCCCCCCCTTTTAAACCTATTTTTTATTGCTCAGTTGGTTACTTTTTGCCCACTCTTTCCACTTTTTTTTTTGAGAGTGGTCTCACTCTGTCGCCCAGGCTGGAGTGCAGTAGCGTGATCTGGACTCACTGTAACCTCCGCCTCCCCGGTTCAAGCGATTCTCCTGCCTCAGCCTCCCGAGTAGCTGGGATTACAAGTGTGCACCACCACACCCAGCTAATTTTTGTATTTTTTTGTAGAGACAGGATTTCATCTTGTTGCCCAGGCTGGTCTCGAACTCCTGAGATAAGCAATCCATCTACCTCGGCCTCCCAAAGTGCTGGGATTACAGGTGTGAGCCACTGTGCCCAGCCTCAATTTTTTTAAAATGAAAGGTTACATGTTAAAGTATTTGGTGATTTTAAAAATATGTCTAAATTTATAGAGTACAAGTGCAATTTTGTTAAATGGTGAAGTCTGGGCTTTTAGCATAACCATCACTTGAACTCCTCCTCCTCCTCCTCCTCTTCCTCTTCCCCTTCTTCTTCTTTCTCCTTCTTCTTCCTCCTCTTCCTCTTCTTCCTTCCTTCCTTCCCTTTTCTTTTCTTTTCTTTCGTCACCCAGGCTGGAGTGCAATGGCACAATCTTGACTCACTGTAACCTTTGTCTCCTGAGCTCAAGTGATCCTTCTGTCTCAGTCAGAATTAGAGAGTTTCACTCTTTGGGTCAGGCTGTTTTTGAACTCCTGACCTCAAGTGATCCACCTGCCTCAGCCTCCCAAAGTGCTGGGATTAAAGGCATGAGCTACTGTGCCCAGCCATCTGGCATATTTCTTTATCCAATAATTTGTTGATGGACTGTTAGGTCCATCTTTACTATTGTGAATAGTACTGATATACATATAAATACAGGTATTTTTTGATATAATGATTTTCCATTGGGTAGTGGGATTGCTGGATCAAATGATAGTTCTATTTTTTTTTTTTCAGAAAAAAAAATACTGCTTTTGATAGAGGTTGTACTAATTTACATTCCCACCAACAGTCTATAAGTGTTCCCTTTACTCCACATCCTCACTGATATGATTTGGCTGTGTCCCCATCCAAATCTAAACTTGAATTTTATTGCCCCGAATTTCCACATGTTGTGGGAGGGACCCAGGGGGTGGTAATTGAATCATGGTGGCTGGTCTTTCCCATGCTATTCTTGTGATAGCAAGTCTCACAAAATCTGATGGGTTTATCAGGGGTTTCTGCTTTTGTTTCTTCCTCATTTTTCTCTTGCTGCCACCATGTAAGAAGTGCCTTTTGCCTCCTGCTATGATTCTGGGGCTACCCCAGCCATGTGGAACTGCAAGTCCAATTAAAGTTCTTTTTCTTCTTAGTCTTGGGTATGTCTTTTTTTTTTCTTTGTATTTCTTTTTTTTTTTTGAAAGAAAGAAAAAGAAAAGAAGAGAAAGAGAAAGAAGGAAAGAAAAAGAGAATGAAAGAAAGGGAGAAAGAAGAAGAAAAAGAGGGGAGAGAGAACGGGAATCTTGCTCTATTGCCCAGGCTAGAATGCAGTCTAAAAATGGGTATTGAAAACCTCTTTTATACTAATAATTGTGTTATACAATGGAGACAGGAAGGAATAAGGGAGGAAAATAACAAACAGCCAACCAATATTTCATTTAAACCTATGAAATGCTATGCAATTGCTGGGGGAATGATTTACTTCCAACCATGTGGTCACTTTTAGAATAGATGTAATGTGTTACTGAAGAAAATGTATGTTTTGTGGATTTGGAGTAGAGTTCTGTAAATGTTTATTAAGTTTACTTGTTCAAGGTCTAAGTTCAAGTCCCGGGTATCCTTGTTAACCTTCTGTCTCATTGATCTGTCCAATATTGAGAATGTAGTGTTAAAGTCTCCCACTATTATTGTGTGGGGGGTCCGGGTCTCTTTGTAAGTCACCAAGAAGTTGCGCTATGTATCTGGGTGCTCCTATATTGGGTGTGCATAGACTTAGGATTGTTAACTCTTCCTGTTACATTGATCCCTCTACCATTATACAATGTCCTTGTCTCTTTTGGTTTCTGTTACTTTAAAGTCTATTTTATCAGAGACGAGAATTGCAACTACTGCTTTTTTTTTTTTTGCTCTCCATTTGGTTGGCAAATCTTCCTCCATCCCTTTGTTTTGAGTCTCTGTATATCCTTGCATGTGAGATGGGTCTGGATGCAGCTTACCGATGGGTTTTTTGGAATGGCTGATACTGGTTGTTCCTTTCTATATATAGTGCTGCTTTCAGAAGCTCTTGTAAAGCGGGTCTGGTGGTAATGAAATCTCTGAGTACTTGCTTGTTCATAAAAAATTTTATTTTTCCTTCACTTATGAAACTTAGTTTGGCTGGATATGAAATTCTGGGTTGAAAGTTCTTTTCTTTAAGGATGTTGAATATTGGCCCCCACTCTCTTCTGGCTTGTAGGGTTTCTGCTGAGAGATCTCCTGTGAGTCTGATAGGCTTCCCCTTGTGGGTAAC
Organism: Ateles fusciceps; assembly: GCA_036589455.1. Classification (NCBI taxonomy): domain Eukaryota; kingdom Metazoa; phylum Chordata; class Mammalia; order Primates; family Atelidae; genus Ateles; species Ateles fusciceps. Next base: position 779,876 of record JAZHEH010001243.1, read on the forward strand.
CTGACCTTTCTCTCTGGCTGCCCTTAGTATTTTCTCCTTCATTTCAACCCTGGTGAATCTAATGATTATGTGCCTTGGGGTTGCTCTTTTTGAGGAATATCTTTGTGGTGGTCTCTGTATTACCTGAAGTTGAGTATTGTCCTGCCTTGCTAGGTTGGGAAAGTTTTCCTGGATAATATCCTGAAGAATATTTTCCAGCTTGGATTCATTCTCTTCGTCACATTCAGGTACACCTATCAAATGTAGATTAGGTCTTTCACATAGTCCCATATTTCTTGGAGACTTTGCTCATTCCTTTTTACCCTTTTTTCTCTAATCTTGTCTTCTCGTTTTATTTCGTTAAGTTGGTCTTTGACCTCTGAAATCCTTTCTTCTGCTTGATCAATTCGACTGTTAAAACTTGTGCATACTTCGCGAAGTTCTCCTATTGTGTTTTTCAGCTCCATTAATTCACTTAATATTCCTTTCTAAATTGTCCATTCTCTTTAACATTTCGTCAAACCTTTTTACAAGGTTCTTAGTTTCCTTGCATTGGGCTAAAACGTGTTCTTTTAGCTCACAGAAGTTTCTCATTATCCACCTTCTGAAGCCTGATTCTGTTGATTCCTCACATTCATTCTCAATCAGGCCTTGTTCAATTGGTGATGAGGAACTGCAATCCTCTGTAGGAGGAAAGGTATTCTAATTTTGGGTGTTTTCAGCCTTTTTGCACTGGTTTCTTCCCATCTTTGTGGATTTATCCACCTGTCGTCTGTGTAATTGCTGACTTTCAGATTAGGTCTCTGAGTGGACGTCCAGCTTGTTGGTGGTAAAGTTTTTTCTGTTTCTTAGTTTTCCTTCGGCGGATACCCCCTCCCCCACAGAGCTGGACCTTCCCGGGTTCAGCTGTACTTGCTGTGAAACTCAGTCCTCAGCAGTTCCAATTGCTGTTTTTTTTTGTGGGGGGGGGGGGACCAGCCTTCCCCTGCGGTGACCCACTACGCCGGCTGAAACAGTGGTGTTGAGATTCGTGGCGCTTTTCTGCCCAGGAATCTCTCGGTCTGGTTCCCCCACTTCAATCTGCTTTTCAATCAGCTGAATGGGAGACTCTGCCTTCCCTGAGCTCCAAACGCCAACTAAAAGGGCACTCAGTCCCGTATACTCTGGACTGAGAACCACAGCACCGGGGCGGTGGCAAAACCACCACGCCGGCCAAAAGAGTTGCGCTGGTGACCCGTGGGGCTCCTCTGCCGGGAATCTCCTGGTCCGTGGGCAATAAAAATTCATCTGAAAATGTGGCGTCCACTCACTCTCTGCCCTTTCAATGGGAGCTACAATCCTGAGCTGCTGCTAATCGGCCATCTTGGATGTCTCTCCCGAGTGGTTGTTCAGGTATGTCTTTATCAGCAGCATGAAAATGGACTAATACACTTGCCAACATTTGTTATTTCTTGACTTTTTAGTAATGGCCATTCTCACTGGTGTATGATGATATCTCTTTGTGGTTTTAATTTGCATTCCTCTGATGGTTAGTGATGTTGAGTATTTTTTCATATGCATGTTGGCTATTTGTGTGTCTTCTTTTGAAAAATGTTTATTCATGTCCTTTGCCCACTTTTAATGGAGTTTCTTGTTTTGTTGTTGTTGAGTTGTTTGAGTATATTCTGAATATTAGTTCTCTATGGAATGCAAAGTTGTTACATTCTGCATGTTGTCTGTTCACTCTGTTGACTCTTTCTTTTGCTGTGAAGAAGCTTTTTAGTTTAATTAAGTCCTATTTTTCCCTTTTATTTTGTTGCTTATTCTTTGGAGGTTTTAGGCACTCTAAGACCTCCAAAGGAAATTTTTTTTTGCCTAGACCAATGTCCAGAAAAGTTTCCCCTAGGATTTTTAAAATAGTTTCAGGTCTTACATTTAAGTGTTTAATCCATCTTGAGTAGATTTTTGTATATGGTGACAGATAGGGATCTAGTTTAATTCTTCTGCATATGGATATCCAATTTTCTCAGCACCATTTGTTGAAGAGGTGTCCTTTCCTGTGTGTTCTTGGCACCTTTGTCTAAAATCAGTTGGCTGTAAATATGTGGCTTTGTTTCTGGATTCTCTATGCTATTCCATTAACCTATATGTCTATTTTTATGCCACTATATGCTGTTTTGGTTGCTATAGCCTTGGAGTGTAATTTGAGGTCGGGTAATGTGTTGCGTCTAGCTTTGTTCTTTTTGTTCAGGATTGCTTTGGCTATTTGGACTCTTTTCTAATTCCATGTGAATTTTAGGATTGTTATTTCTAATTCTATGAAAAATGATATTGGGCTGGGCACTGTGGCTCATGCCTGTAATCCCAGCACTTTTGGAGGCCGAGGCAGGTGTATCACTAAGGTTAGGAGTTCAAGACCTGTCTGGCCAACATGGTGAAACACTGTCTTTACTAAAAATACAGAAAAAGGTGTTGTAGTGAGTGCCTGTAATACCAGCTACTTGGGAGGCTGAGGCAGCAGAATCACTTGAACTCCGGAGATGGAGTTTGCAGTGAGCTGAGATTGCACCACTGCACTTCATCCTGGGGGTGGCAGGAGCAAAACTATGTCTCAAAAAAAAGAAAAAAGAAAAATGACATTGGGGGATTACATTGAATCTGTAGATTGCTTTGGCAGTATGGTCATTGAAATTATATAATCTGATCTATGAGCATGGGATTTTTTTCCAATTAAAATTTGATTTTTTAAAATTATTATACTTAACTTCTGGGATACATGTGGAAAACATGCAGGTTTGTTACATAGGTATACATGTGCCATGGTGGTTTGCTGCACCCATCAATCCATCATCTACATTAGGTATTTCTCCTAATGCTATCCCTCTCCTCCCCCTCCTCCTCACACCAACAGGCCCCAGTGTGTGATGTTCCCCTCCCTGTGCCCCTGTGTTCTCATTGTTCAACTCCCAATTATGAGCAAGAACAGAGCATGGGATGTTTTTTGCAAGGTACTGTTGTGGAACTCTATGCTCAGTAGACTACCTGGTGCCCAGTGGTGCCAGGGCTAAAGTGCAAGAGAAACACAGGCTGTGGCTTTGGGGCTTAGGCGCAAGCAACTGTAGCTACTGCACTGGGGGCGAAGGCACGGCTGAGGTGTGCAGCTGCCTTTAGGACTGAGGTGCAAGTGAGGTGTCATTCTAGAGCCCCATCTCCAACAAACTGCTCACTGTCCTGGAACCCACTGGTGCTGGGACTGAGGCATAAGGGAAGAGCTGGCTGTTGACCCTGGTGCTTAGGCACAAGCAACTGTGGGATGCTGTACCAGGGGCTGAGGCACGAATTGCATGTGTGCTCCCCAGCCACTGACCTAGGCTGCTGTCACCAAAGGTAGCAATCCTTCACACCCTGTGGCAGAGCAACAGCAGAGCTGGTGCTGTCCCCTACCCGAGCATTCTGCTGGTGGCTTGGAGATGGCCTTGTCCTTACCTACCACATCCAGCTCCTGTACACATGATTGGGGGTTTTGAGAACAAGCCAGCCCACCTCATACCAGAACACACAATCCAGGAGCCAGGATATTGCCGAGCCCAGCCCACCATCATTGGTACCTGAACACTCTCCTGAGAGTCTGAGATTGGGCCTACCCACCTGGCCACTAAAACCACAGCTGGTACTTTCCTGCATGTGCCACGTGTAGTCCTTGAGACTGGCTTGCCTGGCCCATTACAGCCATCACCAACATCAGCACACAGTACATGGCATAAGACCAGAGGGTCATCCTGTCACTGCCACAACCCATGCCACACTGGCTGCCCAGGGGCCCAAGAACCTGCCTACTTGCCTGGTCCATGGCTGCCACTACCAGCATCTAAGTAAGCCACGTGAAGGCTTAAAAATTGATCCACATGTCCTGCTAACACTGGTGCCAGCATATGCCACCAAGGACAGGCATGCTCAGCCCATGGCTCCCACCACTAGGGCCCAAAGAGTGGCCTATGTGACATCCCAGTTCCCAATAAAACTGCACACAGCCTCCGCAAATACCACACTATAAGCCACCAAAGATCTTGGTTACCACTGATACTGTTTACAGTGAAAGAAATCAGACTACATTATTGCACAGACTCAAAATAAAAGTCAAAGTGTTTTACCCAACTGACATCATAGATTCATCCTCAGGAGAAAGTCCTCCCTATGAAAGCAAATTCAAAAAATTGGAAGAAGCAATTAATATACCAGATGTGCAGATATTAACATAAGGATACAGGAAGCATGAAGAGTAAGAAAATATGACATCTCCAAAGGAACACAATGATTCTCCAGAAATATATACCCATCAAAAAAAAATTCATGAAAACCTGGAAAAAGAAATAAAATTATTGATTCTAAAGAAGCTCACTGAGATACAAGAGACTCTCAGGTGTAAGCAACCATAAGCCACTGTAACATGGGCTGAGGCAAAAAGGCTAGACCAGCAGGTGGCTTGCACCTAACTGAAAAAACAATACAAATAAATCAAAAAACAGTTCAGGATATGAATGAGAAATTTACCAAAGAGACAGATATCATAAAAAAGAACCAAACAGAAAATCTGAAACTGAAGAATTCATTTAATTATGAAATACATTTGAAAGCTTCAACAATAGACTAGATAAAAGAAAGGATCACTGGGCATGGTGGCTCACAACTGCATTCCCAACCTTTGGGAGGCTGAGGTGGGAGGATCACTTGAGCCCAGTTTAAGGCCTGGGTGGCAGGCTGGAATGCACTGCAGCCTTAAACTCCTGAGCTTAATTAAGAGTTTAAGGCCTGTCTCTCTCAAAAAAAAAACAAAACAAAAAAAAACAAAAAAAAAACCTCAGAACTTGAAGACAGATCTTTCAAAATAACACAATCAGAGAAAAATAAAACAATAAAATGAATGAACAAAGCCTTCTTGATAGATAGGAGACCATAAAGTGACCAAATAAAGAAATTATTGGTATCCTAGAAGGTGAAGAGAGAATGCAAGCATTCAAATACCAATTTAATGAAATAATAGAGGTAAACTTCCCAAGTATAGCAAAAGATTTAGCCATCCAGATACAGAAGGCCCAGTAATCCTCAGACAGAGACAATGAAAAAGATCTTCCCCATAGCACATTATAGTCAAAATGTTGAAAGTCAATGACAGATTCTAGAAACAGTAAGAGGAAAGTGTCTAGTCACCATTAAAGGAACCCCCATCAGGCGAACAGACTAATAGCAGATTTCTCAGCAGTAATGTAGTCCAGGAGAGAATGGGATAATGTATTTGAAGTGCTGAAAAAAAACAACAAAAACAACTAACAACCAAGGGTAACATATACAGCAAAATTACCCTTCATAAACGAAAGAGAAAAGGTTTTTCTTAGATGAAAGTAGGAGAATTAATCATCACCAGACTGGTCCTACAAAAATGTTCAAGGGATTCCTAAATCTGGAAGCAAAAGGATGACACTTATCATCATGAAAATACACAAAAGTATACAATTCACTGGCAAAGCAAAAATACAGATGAGAAAGAGAAGGACTAAAATGGTACCACTACAGATAACCATCAAAACAAAATAACAATAAAAAAAAAAAAGAGACTGGGCGTGGTGGCTCACGCCTGTAATCCCAGCATTTTGGGAGGCCGAGGTGGGTGGATCACCTGAGGTCAGGAGTTCAAGACCATCCTGGCTAACATGGTGAAACTCCATCTCTTAAAAAAAAAAAAAAAAAAAGAATGTACAAAACAACCAGAGAATAATTAACAATATGACAGAAAAAACACCTCACATATCAATAATAATCTTGAATATAAATGGATGATATTCTTAATTTAAAAGCTATACACTGGCTGAGTGGATTAAAACAATGATCCAACTACATGCTGTTTAGAAGAAACTGATTTTACTTGTAGAGATATGTATAGACTGACAGAAACAGATGGAAAAGATATTCTATGCAAGTGGAAACCAAAAGCAAGCAGTAGTAACTATACTTATATCAGGTAAAACAGACATTAAGCTAAAACAGTAAAAAAAAGACAAAGAAGATCATTATGTAATAATAAAGGGATCAATCCAGCAGAAGGAAATAACAATCTAAATATATATATATGCACCCAACAATGGATCACCCAGATTCATGAAGAAAATATTACCAGATCTAAAGAGAGAGGCTCCCATACGATAATAGTGGGAGACTTCAACACTCCACTTTCATCATTAGACAGATAATCTAGGCAGGAAATCAACAAAGAAATAATGGATTTAAACTGGATTTTAGGCCAAATGGCTCTAAACAGACATTTACAGAACATTTTAATTAACAACTGCAAAATACACATTCTTTTCATCAGCACATGGAACACTCTCTTGGATAGACCATATGTCAGGCCACAAAACAAGTCTCAACAAATTTAGAAAAACTGAAATCATATCAAGTATCTTCTTAGACCACAGTGGGATAAAACTAGAAATCAATACCAAGAGAAACTTTGGAAACTATATATACATGGAAATTGAACACATGCTCCTGAATGAATATTGAATCAATAAAGAAATCAAGATGAAAATTTAAAAAAATTTCTTGAAAGTGAAAATCAATATACCATAATCTGTGCAGTATAGCAAAGGCAGTACTAAGATTTCAGATAAACAATCTAATAATGCATCTTAGAAACTAGAAAAGCAAGAACAGACCAAATCCGAAATCAGAAGGAAAACAATAATAAAGATCAGAACTAGATAAAATGAAAACTTAAAAAAAATACAACGGATCAATGGAAAAAAGTTGATTCTTTGAAAAGAAAAATAAAATTGATAAACCGCTACCTACACAAACCAAGGTAAAAAGAGAGAAGACCCAATAAACAAAATCAGAAATGGAAAAGGAGACATCACAACTGGTACCACAGATACAAAAGATCACCAGATACTATTATGAACATCTGTACACTAAGAAACTGGAAAACCTAGAGAAAATGGTCAAATTCCTCTGAAACATACAATCTACCTAGATTGAATGAGGAAAACATAGAAAACCCTTGTTCAACATAGTACTGGAAGTCTTAGCCAGAGCAGTCAGCAAGAGAAAGAAATAAAGGGAAAACATAGAAAACCTGAATAGATCAATAATGAGTAGTGAGATCGATCAGTAATAGAAAGTCTCCCAGCAAAGAAAAACCTAGGACAGGATGAATTTACTGCCAAATTCTACCAAACATAAAGAACTAATACCAGTCCTCCTAAAATGATTCCAAAAAATTGAAGAAGAGGAAATGATCCCTAAGTTATTCTGTGAGGCCAGCATTACCCTGATGCCAAAGTGGATACAACAACAACAAAAAGAAAACCACAGGCCAATATCACTGATGAATATAGGTACAAAAATCCTCAAGAAATACTGTCAAATTGGCTGCGCACAGTGGCTCACACCTGTAATCCCAGCACTTTGAGAGGCCGAGGCAGGTGGATCACTTGATGCCAGGCATTTGCCAACATGGTGAAACTCTATCTCTACTAAAAATACAAAAATTAGCTAGGCATGGTGGTACATACCTGTAATCCCTTCTACTTGGGAGGCTGAGGCAGGAGAATCACTTGAACTCAGGAGGCAGAGGTTGCAGCGAGCCACAATCACGCCACTTCAGTCTAGGCTGGTGACAGAGTGAGACTCTGTGTCAAAACAAAACAAAACAAAGCAAAAAACCAAAAACAAAAAAACCCCACAAACTGTCAAACCAAATTCAACAGCATCATGACAGATATATATATAAATATATATATAAAAAGATAATGCATCATGACAATTTGGGATTTATGCCAGGGATGCAAGGATGGCTTAACATATGCAAATTAATATGGTTTATTTTTAGATTTTTAATGAAAAAAATATTTTTAGAGGCAGGATCTCTCTCTTTGCCAGGCTGGAGTGGAATGGCATGATCATGGCTCACTTTAGCCTCACCTCTTGAGCTCAAGTGATCCTTCTGCCTCAGCCTCCTGACTAGTTGAGACCACAGGTACACACCACCTAGATAATTGAAATTTTTTTTTTTTTTTTTTTTGTAGAGACAGGGTCTTGCTCTGTTGCCCAGGCTGGTCTTGAACTCCAGGACTCAAGAAATCCTGTCACCTTGGCCTCCTAATGTGCTGGGTGTGAGCTACCATGCCCAGGTGCAAATCAATAAACATGATACATCATATCAGCAGAGTCAAAGAAAAATGATATAATCATTTCAATAGATGCAGAAAAAGCATTTAATAAAATTCAACATTATTTCATGATAAAATGCTCAACAAACTAGGTATAGGAGAAACATACCTCAAAATAATAAAGGGCATATATGACAAACCCACAGCTAATGTCATAGTGAATGGGAAAAAGTTGAAAGTGTTTCTTCTAAGAACTGGAAGAAGACAAAGATGCTAGATCTAGTATCTTTTCAAAGCAACTAGATTTCATGTGAACTTACTTTCACCACCCCTGTTCAACATAGTACTGGAAGTCTTAGCCAGAGCAATCAGCAAGAGAAGGCATCTATGTTAGTACATTCATTCATTGCTATAAAGAAATATCTAAGGGTGGGTAATTGATAAAGGAAAGAGGTTTAATTGACTCATGGTTGGCAGGCTGTATAGGAAGTATGGTGCCAATGTCTGCTCCTGGTGAGGGTCTCAAGAAGCTTTTAATAATGGTGGAAGGCAAAGCAGGAGCAGATATATCACATGGTGAGACAGGAAGCAGGAAGAGGAGGGAGGTCCCAGATTTTTAAGCAACTAGATCGCATGTGAACTAACTGAACAAGAACTCACTTATCACCAAGGGGCTGGTGCTAAGTCATTCATGAGGGTTCTGCCTCCATGATTCAAACACCTTCCACCAGGCCCCACCTCCAACATTGGGGATTATATTTCAACATGAGATTTGGACAAACATCCAAACCATAGCAGCATCCAAACCATAGCAGCATCCAAATTGGGAAAGAGGAAATCAGATTGCCCTTGTTTGTAGATGACATGATCTTACATTCAGAAAGACCAAAAGACTCCACCAAAAACCTCTTAGAACTGATGAACAAATTCAGAAAAGTTTTAGGACACAAAGTCAACATATAGTGTGTCTGTAATTTCAGTTACTTGTGAGGCTGAAGTGATAGAATCGCTTGAGGCTTAAAATTGTAGACGAAGTCAGCATTACAGAAATCAATAGCATTTCTTTATTTTTAAAATCCTAAAAAATCAAATGTTTTAGAGACATCAGTAGTACTTCTATACCCCAATAATGAAATAGCCAAAAAAGGAATCAAGAAGGCAATCTCATTTACAATAGCTATAAAAAAAGCCTAAGAATAAATTTAATCAAGGAGGTGAAAGCCCTCTACAAGGAGAACTGCAAAACATTAATGAAATAAATGGAAGAGGACACAAACAAATGGAAAGACATTCCATGTTCATGGATTGGAAATGACCATATTGACTAATTAATAAAATGATCAGATTGCCCAAAACAATCTACAGATTCAATGCAATGAAAATACCAAAGTCATTTTTCACAGAATTAGAAAAAATAATCCTAAAATTCATATGGAACAACAACAACAGAAAGAGCCCACATAACTAAAGCAATCCTGAGCAAAAAGAACAAAGTTGGAACATCATACTACCTGACTTCAACAATATATTACAAGACTACTGTAACCAAAACAGCATGTTATTGGTATAAAAAGAGACACATAGATCAATGGAACAGAATAGAGAACCCAGAAATAAAGCCACATATTTACAGGCAACTGCGTTTTGACAAAGGTAGCAGGAACATACACTGGGGAAATGACACTCTCTTCTTTTTTTTTTTCATTTTTTTTTTTTTTCACATTGGACATTTGTACAAGACACTCTCTTCAATAAATGGTGCTGGGAAAACTGGATATCCCTATGCAGATGTATGAAACTAGACTCCTATCTCTTGCCATCTACAAAAAAATCTACTCAAGATGGATTAAAGACTTAAACATAAGGCTTGAATCTATAAAACTAATAGAAGAAAACACAGAGAAAGCACTTCAGGATATTGGTCTATGCAAAGATTTTGTGGTTAAGACAAAAAAAGACAAAACATAGACAACTAAAACAAAAATAGACAAATGGGGCTTAAACTAAAAAGGTTCTGCCAGCAGAGGAAACAGGCAACAGAGTGAACAGACAACCTGCAGAATGGGAGAAAATATTTGCAGACTATTCATTGGATAAGGGATTAATATTTAAAATACACAAGGAATTCAAGTAACTCAATAATAATAATATCCCATTAAAAAGTGAGCAAAGGACATGAATAGATAATTCTCAAAAGAAGACATACAAATGGCCAACAGGTATATGAAAAAGTGTTCAACATCACTAGTTATGAGGGAAATTAAAATAAAAACCACCACGAGATATCAGCTTATCCTGTTAGAATGGCTATTACTAAAAAGTCAAAAAATAACAGATGCTGATGAGAATGTGGAGAAGAGGGCATTCTCATACATGCTGGTGGGGATGTAAATTAGTATAACCTCTATAGTAAACAGTATGGAAGTTTCTCAGAAAACTACAAATAGAACTACCATACGATCCATCAATCCCACTCCTGGGTATCTACCCAAAGGAAAAGAAATTAGTTTACCAAAGGGACCTGCACTTGCATGTTTATTACAACACTATTCACAATAGCAAAGATATGTAATCAACCTAGATGTCCATCAATGGATAATTGGATAAAGAAAATGTGGTATATATACACAATGAAATACTATTCAGCCATAAAAAGAATGAAATAAGGCTGGGCTTGGTGGCTCACACCTGTAATCCCAGCACTTTGGGAGGCTGAGGTGGGAGGCTCATTTGACCCTGGGAGTTTGAGACCAGCCTGGCCAACATGGTGAAACCCCGTCTCTACTAAAAATACAAAAATTAGCCAGATGTGGTGGCGGGTTCCTGTAGTTTCAGCTACTCAGGAGACCAAGAAGGACAAGAATCGCTTGAGCCTGGGAGGTGGAGGTTGCAGTGAGCCAAGACTGTACCACTGCACTCCAGCCTGGGCAACAGAGCAAGATGCTGTCTTAAAAAAAAAAGAAAAGAAATCATGTCATTTGTAGCAACATGGTGGAACTGGAGGTCATTATAGTGAATGAAATAAGCCAGGCCTAGAAAGACAAATATTGCATATTCTCACTCATTTGTGGGAGCTAAAATAGTTGATCTCGTAAAGGTAGACGGCAGAATGATAGGTATCAAAGGTGGGTTTGGCAGATGAAAAGAAGTAAGTTAAGGGGTACACATATACAGTCAGATAAAAGGTAGAAGTTCTATTGTTCCACAGCAAAGAAGAGTGATTATCATTAACATCAATGCATTGTATACTTCAAAGTAGCTAGAAGAGAGGACTTGAGTTGTTCCCAATATGTAGAAATGATAAATACTCAAAGTGATGGATGACACCTCGATACCCTGACCTGATCTGATCATTACACATTCTATGCATGTTACAAAATACCACATGTACCCCCTGGATTTTTAAATATTATGTATCAATAAAAAAGTAAACAGGGCATGGTGGTTCACACCTGTAATCCTAGCACTTTGGGAAGTCTGGGCAGGAGGATCACTTGAGCCCAGGAGTTTAGGACTAGACTGGGCAACTGACCAGACTGGTCTCAACATTTTGTAGAGACCAGACTGTCTCTACAAAAAGTTAGCTGGGCATGGCGGAGTGAACCTCTAATCCCTGCTACTTGAGAGGCTGAAGTGGAAGGATCGCCTGAGCCCAGGAGGCTGAGGCTGCAGTGAGCCAAGATTATGCCACTGCACTCCAGCCTGAGTGACAGAGTGAGAGACTCTGTTTCAAAAAACTAAATAAGCCAGGTGCAGTGGCTTGCACCTGCAAGGCCAGCTACCTGGTAGGTTGAGGCAGGAGGGCTGCTTGAGCCCAAAAGTTGGAAACTGCAGTGAGCTATGATCACGCCACTGCACTCCAGCCTGGGTGACACAGTGAAATCCCAACTCTAGAACAAACAAACAAATTTAGAAATAAATACTGCATTTAGAGTGGGTGCAGTGGCTCATGCCTGTAATCCCAGCACTTTGGGAGGCCGAGGTAGGGGATCATAAGGTCAAGGGATTGAGATCGTCCTGGCCAACATGGTGAAACTCTGTCTCTACTAAAAATACAAAAAGTAGCTGAGCATAATGGCACATGCCTATAGTCCCAGCTACTCAGGAGGCTGAGGCAGGAGAAACGCTTGAACCCAAGAGGCAGAGGTTGCAGTGAGCCAAGATCACGCCACTGCACTCCAGCCTGGTGACAGAGCGAGACTCCATCTCAAAATGCATACATACATACATACATGCATATAGCATTTAAATTGTTAGCATTATGAAATTTAAATATATAGTCTTACTATGTAAGCATGTATTATTAACACTGAGTCAGTAGGATTGGAATAGCAGAGAAGGAAATGTACTCTTGTTTCACTAAACCTGTGCCTTAGAAGGAGAATCCTTCCTGTTTGGCTGATGACTTTTTTTGTAAATTTCTCAAATTTTTCTGAGAGTTCTAGAGTGGCTTTTTAAATTCTTGTTGAGAAAAAAAATAATGCTTCTTTGACGTATCAATTAAGTTCTTTCAGCCTCCTAATCAATGCTTTGTAGAATGAAGTCCATTCCTACATTGAAGACATTCTTCTTTACACCTTCTAACGTCATGTTCCAGCCACATAGCTGCCGTCTGGGAATTTCTTTTCATTGAACTCCCTGGGTTGGTGTCATTGTTTTCAGATGCTATGTAATTTTTCCAGAAGGGTGTGTCAAATTAGTATTTTCATATCTATAAAACTTTTTTTCCTCACCCTTGATTTTGTTGCTGCTGTGAATGGTAGCGTACTTTCAATTATCTTTTCTCATTGGTAGGTGCAGAACAACACCATTGATAAGTTGATCTTTTAGCTGGGAACTTTGCTCAACTCTCTTATTAGGTCTAAGAGTTAACTACTTTGCAGATAAAATCTTCTACAAATAATCAGTTTGATCTTTTTCCTTCCAGTTCTTATATTTTCCTTATCACATTGGTCAGAATGTCCAGTACAATGTAGTATAGAACTGTAGGTCCATACCATTTTTTTTTCTTCCAAATTTTAAAGACATTGTCTTTTAATATGCCGGGACCCTATTGAAAAATCTAATGTTATGTAGAATTCCATTCTTTTGTAAGAAACCTATTTTTACTCTAGAATTTTTAAGATCATCATCTTTTCCTTGGAGTCCTGTAGTTTTGTGTGTGTGTGTGTGTGTGTGTGTGTGTGTGTGTGTGTGTGTGTGTGTTTTTGAGACGGAGTCTTGCTCTGTTCCCCAGGCTGGAGTGCAGTGGCGTGATCTCCGCTCTCTGAAACCTCCGCCTCCCAGGTTCAAGCAGTTCTCTGCCTCAGCCTCCCTAGCAGCTGGGATTATAGGCACCCGCCACCACGCCCGGCTAATTTTTGTATTTTTAGTAGAGATGGAGTTTCACCATTTTGGCCAGGCTGGTCTTGAACTCCTGACCTCGTGATCCACATGCCTCAGCCTCCCAAAGTGCTGAGATTACAGGTGTGAGCCACTGCGTCCGGCCAGAGTCCTGTAGTTCTATAAGGATATACTTCGGTATAAATCTTTTTGTTTATCCCAATGGCATTTCATGCTGTACACTTACATCTTTTTAGTTCTAAGAACTTCCTTCTATTTTCTCCCAGTAGTTGTCTCTTTTTTCCTCTTGTAATGCCTATTTGACTAATATTGGACTTCCTCAGTTGATCTCCATCTCCAACTTTTTTCTTGTATTTTCCATGGTTCCATCTTTCTGATCTACAGTCTGAGACATTTTCCCAGCTTTCTCTTCTAGATCTTCTATTGAAATTTTAATTAAGGAAACCATACTTTTGATTTTGAGGAATCTTTCTGGCCACTCAGCCCTGTTTTTAGAGAGGCATATCTGATCTATTGTCTCAGATATTCCTAAGTGTACTAATGATATCAACTTCTTTTGATTGCAAGTGATAGAAAATCAAATCTAAACCGCATAAGGAAAGAAAGCACTTAATGCTCACCAAACTAAAAAGTTCAGTAGTAGGGCTTAATTTGGGTGCAGTTAGTTTGACATAGGAGCTTAAATGATGTTACAAGGACCTGATTTACATCTTTCTTCATCTTACCTTTGCTTGTTCTAGCTCCGTTCTCACTCTCCCCTCATGGTAGCAACAGTCAGCAGCAGGCTCAACCCACACAAGTTAATGTTCCATGAGAATGAATGAAGTCCTCTTCCTAGGGTTCCCAGCAGGAGTCTCCTTGCAGCCTGCTGTCTCTGACCGGGCACATTTCTGAACAAATGCCAGTGGTCATAGGAATGGAAGTGGGAAGGTGTACACTCGTGCAGTCGTACTCGTCTTTCTTCCGTTACGGAAGAGCGTGTCTGACCGTAGAGTTTGGGCCTAGGTTGCAGAGTAGATTCAAACATGAAGGCTGACTGTAGCAGGATATGGTTCAACAGAGCAAAATGGGGTAAACTCAGGACAGGGAGTCCTAAGCGTAAAACATAACAAATGCTTTCTGCAATAATACAATATAGATAAATATTGAGTGTTTTGAATACGTAGGGGCAAAAGGTAGATGAGTATTGGGCATTGTACTGGGATGGAGGGTAGTAAACAGGGGGAGTGGTAAGTATGTACTATAAAAATTGTCCAGAGGTCCCTTATATCTCACTGTTATAGATTTATGTGAGCATGTGTGGAGGGATGGGCAGGGAAATAAACCTTTTGTGTTTTGTTTTGTTTTGTTTTGTTTTTTTGAGACAGGGTCTTGCTCTGTTGCCCAGGCTGGAGTACAGTGGTGCAAACACAGCTCACTGCAGCCTTGATCTCCTGGGCTCAAGCCATCCTCCCACCTCAGCTTCCCAAAGTGCTGAGATTACAGGTGTGAGCTGCTTCTTCACCCAGCCTAAACCCTTGATGATTAAAAGTATCTCTGTGTTTATATCTGAAATTTCACCGTTTTGTTAGAACAGGGAGGTACTACTGGGTGGATTGAGAAGGTTGAAAACTATTAATCACTCACATTTTAATGAGAATGGTCTTAATCAATTTTCCTGTTTCTAGAAGAGATCAAACTATACTATTCTTACATATATGGTAACATGGGGGGAGGGAGAAAAGACTTTCTCAATATGACATCAAGGACTTCAAAGAGCAAGATGTCCTAGAGAAAGGGAGATTGGAAGAACTGGAAGTAAGAGGAAAATGAAGACATATCCTCTACTACTTTGATGCCATTTTCTCCTTTTCCCAGAGACTGGATCTCAGCTCTATTCATCTTTCTTCTTCCCCCTCTTTATTATTTTAAGTTAAAGTAACAAGTAGAGGAAGGATGAGACTCTATCATAAATAACTAACATTAGTAGTTTGTAAGTCGACGTCTGCCCTCTACCTGCTTCTGTGAACCAATTGTCAACACAATGTAAATTTTCCTCATCAGTTTGTTTCAAAGTCCAGAGATTAGCCTTTTGAAGCAACTATGTGAAGACAAAGGGTGGGATGAGTAGATTTTACTTGCTGAATAAGCTGGAAGCATCACCTCCAATGTTAATAATTTTTTTCCATTACTTTTCTAAGCTCATTGTGCGTGTTGCTCTGGTTGGAGTGTTAGTTCCAATATGGGCAGCAGGCTTTCTTGTAATCTTTTTTTTTTTTTTTTTTTTTGGAGATGAAGTCTTGCTCTGTCGACCAGGTGTAGTGCAATGGTGTGATCTCGGCTTACTGCAACCTCTGCCTCCCAGGTTCAAGTGATTCTCCTGCCTCAGCCTCCCAAGTAGCTGGGATTACAGGCACCTGCCACCATGCCCAATTAATTTTTGTATTTCTGGTAGAGACAGGGTTTCATCACGTAGGCCAGGCTGGTCCCCCAACTCCTGACCTCGTGATCCACCCGCCTCGGCCTCCCAAAGTGCTGGGATTACAGGCGTGAGCCACCACGCCTGTTTCTTGTAACTCTTTTTATAATTCTTCCTGCTTTAATAGTTTTGGTCCCTGGAAGCATGAATTAATAAATTATTTGGAAACTGAGATATGGGCTAAACCATCTTCATGGCCAGACCTCACCTAAGGAAGCAGCAGCCAGGAAAAACTCTAGGTGAAGTTCGTGGATTAGGAGTCAGCTTATTTGATGCCTGCTGGCTGGGGGATGGCAGGCTTCCGTTTCATAAAACACACATGCTGGATGAGAGCACCAAGGTTATTTCCAGCTTTGACATTTTATTATCTGGCACACAATGTATAGGTTTTGAAGTTTGCCAATAATCAGTGCAGACAGTTGTAGTCTATTTCTTTTAAATAAATCTCTTCACCTGACAGTCACATCTCTTTAGTGATGAGATCAGGCATTGCAGGCTTTATTGGGGGGACAGGGGAGAAGGAAGAGGACAGACATGAAATCCCCATTTCCTTTATATTACTATTTATATCACATGATTATCTTATGTCTCTTTCCTCTGCTGGACTGTGAGCTTCTTGGGAACAGGGGCTGTGTCTTGTTCATCTTCTTCCCCGTGTCCAGCATGGATGGTGCCTATCTAACGTGGTGCTTACCAAATTTCTGAATGACTAAACTGGATAATTCCACCAACCTTCAATTCTGCCTTTAAATTATAATCTTGATATATTTGGAAAACTTGTTACTCAGTGTATTTTTATGCTATTTTATCTTTTTCTATTTTTTAAACTTAATTTTAAACATTTTTTGGAAAGACCGTGTTTGCCCAGGCTGGTCTCAAACTTCTTCTTCTTCTTTTTTTTTCTTCATATGAGCTGTGGCTTTGTTATAGCCGGTCTCAAACTTCTGATGCTCCTGCCTGGGCCTCCCAAAGTGTTGGGATTACAGGTTTGAGCCACCACACTGCTATTTTACCTTAACGATTAAAAAATAACTTTATGTTAAGAGAACTGGTTTATTTTTCTCTAGTTGCAATATCCGTTTTCTTTAGCTGGCATCAACAGTACTTTGGGGAAGGAGAAAATTTATGTAGGGTTACTAGATAAAATTCAGGATGTCCATTAGAAATTTGACTTTCAGGTAAATAAGAAAGACTTCTTTAGTGTAAGTATGTCCCAATTGTTTGTTGTGTTTCTGAAATTTTAATTTAACTGGGTGTTCTATTTCTTTCCTCCTAAATCTACCAATCCCAGGCTCTACTTCTGGAGTATCTACTATTCTATATCGAAGCCTTCCACACTTAGGTTCTAGAACCTAATGGAGAAGTAGAATCTTGGAGGCCAGGATGTAGCTCAGAAGGCATGATCTGTTAGGTCAACACCCTTCTTTCCCACAGAACCATCTAAATTACAACCAAAGGGAAAGAAATATCCAACTGAGAGCACACAGGAGCACCCTACTTTCCCATCTTTCTTTCTTTTTTTTTTTTTTTTTTGAGACAGAGTTTCGCTCTTGTTGCCCAGGCTGGAGTGCAATGGTGTGATCTTGGCTCAATGCAACCTCCACCTTTGGGGTTCAAATGATTCTCTGGCCTCAGCCTCCTGAGTAGCTGGGATTACAGGTGCGTGCCATCACACTGGGCTAATTTTTTGGATTTTTAGTAGAGACGGGGTTTACCGAGTTGGCCAGGTTGGTCTTGAACTCCTAACCTCAGGTGATCCACCCACCTCAGCTTCCCAAAGTGCTGGGATTACAGGTTTGAGCCACCACGCCTGGTCCCCTATCTTTCTTTAAAAGGGATTTATTGTATGCCTGAGTAGCAACCTGCTCAAAGGTGATAGTCGGACAATGAGTGTAGAAATACAAGTCTTAGATTTTGTTATGGGCTTCTGAAGAACAAACTTGAAGTATCTCAAAAAGATTTGAAATTTCTCACACAGAATTGAAAATTCTTTCCAAATGGAACATTTTTATACATTTCTGATTTATTGGGGAGAGAAGTGAGGGGATAGGCAGACAAAATTTTTTCCAGTTTTTTTTTTCCTTGATTCTCCAGTGCATGTGTTATGACTGACAAGGATTTCCACTTTTTTCCCCCTTTATTCCTCTCTGGGTTTATTGCTGACTTTAAAACTTCGTTACTCCAAGGAATGTCTGAAGGTCCAGGAATGGTTTGCAAAGTGCAGCATCATTAACACCACCTGACAGTGGGTGTGACAGCCACATATTAACATATTAAACACATCCCCCTCTCATCACACTAGCATTTGCTACTGGGACCATGTTCAGAATCTGACCAGGGATGGTCCCTTTCCCATCTTTCCCTGGTCCAAGCCTTTGCAGAGGATGCAGAGGAGAGCTCTGAAGTCGAGATAATGCCAACATTGTGTGTTAAAAATCTAGTTACTTTTAGTGATGATTTCATAGAGATATAATGTCTTTTGTAACAATTATTGCTTAGCAATGGCAAAAGCATTTTGTCTTCTTTATCAAAGTTAACAACGTTTAAAAGTGAAAGGATCTTAAACATTGCTCTTAGGATGAGGTTTAATATGTAATATGTAGTATGCTATATACATTAAGTTATGTTTTGTTCTGTCAAATAAATGACTAAGTAATCAATATGACTTTTCATATCCGGTAAAATTTTAGTGGGAAGGACTTTAGATTTGCCTTTGCCTTTGACTACATTACCTAAACAATCCACGAGATGGCAGCAGAGAAATGCTCATTTAAATTTATCATCTAGGGAGAGGTTGTTAACAAGTGCACTTTAACAAAAAATAGACTAACCTTTGTAATTCGGTCCTTTCTAAACATAGAGTAGCCAGTCAGAATTTTCAAGTCGTTTCTCATGACTTTTATGAGAGATGTAATGAGAGTTTATTTTTTTATTGGTCTTAAAGTTGTTTTCCTTGCTCCCCACATTTTGCAAGGACCAGGTCTAAGTGCCTGGAAATGTACTCGCTGGGCTATGTTTTTCTTTCACAGTGAGCAGTCTCATAAGTGATCTTAGAAAAGCTGGGAACAAGAAACTTTGGGACATCACTAAATGTGTTCTTTGTGGTGATTTACAACCTGCTGCCACCATCCTTTAGGAACAAACAAGAAAGTGAAAAGAGATGGTTTTCAGGTATTGGAACCTGAGTTTAGGCGGGGGAGTGGGTGGTAAGTGGGGTAAGAAGAGAGGGAGTATGTGGGGGAAAAAGGATATTTCCATAGAGACTGCAGTTTTCACCTAAATGTGTATTATAGTTACATTATTGGCTATGTTTTCACTTCTTTGTTAGAGGGAGTAATTGGAGTTAACAATAGATAGTTGCAGGTGCTTTTTATTCAGAAGAAAATAAATTGTTTTCCTATAAGTGACCTACGTTTTCTAAGTTTAGTGTCATGTATTTCTTATGAAGTGATAAAAGGCACAATATAAGTCTGTTCTATAGATATAATTAATAACAAATTAATTATAATTACTTTGTATCATTTATTACTTTGGATTTCATTATGCCTGAAGCTTGGAAACTTAATTACACACACAACACACACACACACACAAGCACACACACACAACACATACACATGCCTGAATGTGCTTTTTGTTTATATAAATAGGACATGATTGTTGCAGACTTTTAAATCATGCAGGAATATATGAAATAGAAGATGAAGAGTCCCATAGTCCCCTGAGGTAGTTTGTGAATATTCTTGCAGATATTTCTCTAAGGAAAGATGAACACATTTACGTATTTTAGCAGATGAGATCATACAGCACTGATACTGCGTTGCAACTTAGGTTTTCAATTTACTTGATCATGGACACATTTCCATGTTTGGTTTTTATAAGCCACAGATTATGCCATTGCATGTTCATGACATAATGTTTTAAACTGACTCTATTGATGGATATTGTTTTCCATGTTTTGTGTTGCTGTAATTACAATGCTGCACTGAGCAATTTTGTATGTTTCTCTGTGAGTATTTAAAATCTAAACTTTTAACCAAATAGCATTTTCAGAAGTGGAACACCACCGTTCAAATTAGTAATAAAATCCTATGATGACACCCACATGGGCAGAGCTGGTACGTTACACGTGGGAACATGTTGGTGAAGCGCTCTTCTTTTTGAAAGCACTCGGATGAAGCCTGTGTGTGAACAGCCGCAGCGCGCACCCCGCTGTCAGCTTGCACCGCACACCCCGCTGTCAGCTTGCACCGCACACTCCGTGGCCGCGGCTTCCCCCGAGCTCGGCTCTTCGCTGCGGTCTTCACACCTGTGCGGCCCCGATAGCACTGGCTCCAAGCGCACCTCGCCGCGCCAGCAGGTGCAGGTGTTGGCTTTTATCCACACAGCCAGGCCGGATTGAAATGCGCTCTCCCTGGGGACCCTCCTTCCCTTCGATTCCTCCACGGTGCCAGAGATCAAGGAGAGGAAGTTCTGAAGTCTGGGAAGCCAGGGGCAGGGCATTGTCAGGGAGCCACGCAGGACTCTGGAATGCGATCCGCCCAGGTCCAGCAGGGCAGAGGCTGTTTGCCTTCGGGGCACAGCGGAGGCCCCATCTGTTTGCTCCAGCGTTTTCCTGAGTGGTCGCCTTATGGCAGCCCCCTCACCCGCAGGCTCGCGGAGCTGCGGATATCATCTCGTCATCTCTGCCACTTCACACACAGGGGCGAACCCTAGCAAAGTATTGTTTTATGACAGAGTTTCTCAGCCAAGGGATTCAGACTCTTATTTATTTCATAAAAAGGAAGGAAAACATTTTATACAAATAATGAAAATTCAAATCTAAGACAACAAGGTGTAACAGTTCGAATTCAGAACTCCTTTTCAAGTCCCATAAGTATTTTTTTAATCGAGTCTTGTATCCCAGTGATTATATAAATTGAGTATGTGGCCTTTCTTGGGGGTCTGGAGGGTGTCTCTGGGATTGCAGCAATGGGTGATCTCAACCTCTATCAACAAGGGTAGATCCTGGGTAACTAGGATCTTGAAAAATATCCGGGCTCTTCCATTTATAAGGTCCTAGATTTGTAAACAAGACCATTAGACACAACTTTTTCTTATAAGGCAGCCATTATTCTTTTACAATAATGCTTGTCTCTTCTTGCTCCATTTTGAACTGTGTCTAGTTTTGTAGGTACAGTTTGTAGATTCCTAGATGTGGGTCTGGTTTGAGAGGTGCCCTTTAGGTTCTGAAGGCAGCAAATGCATTGTTGGTGACAAAAAAAAAAAAAGCAGTATGGTTTTGCTGCTTATGAGTAAAATATTGGAAAGTTAAACCATTGAATGTGCCCTCTGCTCTGCAGAGGCTGTTTTTTATGTTTTGTATTTCCATGCAGTTTGAATAGTGACAATGGCCAAATAGAAAACTTGTAGTAAATTAATATTTGGAGTTCATTCATTCAACAAGTTTGCACTTAGAAATTGCTGTATACCAGGTATTGTTCTTGTCACTGTTTTGTGAGCAAAAGAGACAAAACGTCTTGGCCTCAGGGTACTCAATTTTTAGTACATAGGGACAATAAGCAAATCAACCATTCTTAGTATATGAGGTGGTGATCAGTGCCAAGCATGGAAAGGGAAGGAACTGGATTCTTTGGTGGGGACGTCAGGGTAGGCCTTACTCAGGGATGAGTAGGGTGGCATTTGAACAACGACCTGAAGGAGTGGATGGTAGGGAAAGTGGTGCCCCCAGCAGGACGGATAGCAAATGCCTGGCAGGTGTGAGGCCAGGCCCTTGTGGCAGGAGTGGATTGTGGAAGGAGAGAGTATGATGCCAGCTCAGAGAGGAAAAAGGGCTGGACTACATGGGCCTGTGTAGGCTGGCCAGGACTTTGCCTTTACTATGAGTAACTTGGAGGAGCCATTTGGGATTTGAAGTAGAGGAGTAAAATGATTTGCTTTGATTTTTAAAAGAGTTATTAGAGCTGCTGTATTGAAGACAGACTGGTGGGGCAGGCAGGGAGACCTATAGAACTGATTGCTGCACTCCTAGAAAGAGGTGGTGGTGGCCTGTCCCAGAGGGTAGCAGTGGAAATAGAGATTGTGCCTATATTTTGAAGGTCATGCTGACCTTCCAAATCAATTTTTCCTGATAGTACAGGACCTACCTAGCAAGTCTTCAAGGAAGGAGAGAATTTCTAAAACAATGTAAGTGAGTGGAGAAGCAGAAGAAAAAACTTAAAAGAGTAGAGTGGGGGTGGGATAATAAGGAGATAATCCTGTTAAATGAGGGAGAGTTTTGGGAGGAGGCTAAGAATTCAGGTGATTTGTAGTATCTTGATGAAGCACCCTGTAAAGACTCTTGATGTGATCAAAAGGCCTGTGCGATTCCATTATGGTTTAAAGAGTGAAATAGCCCCCATTTAAAGCAGAAGGTGGAGAAATACCTTCGTCAGCAGTAATAAGGCTAGTCTAAAGGCAAAGAGTGTTGGGAAAATATAAGAAACTCAACAAAGCTGTAGTGAGCGAGGGATAGAAGGGAAGGGGTAGTTATGAAAAATTTGTTACAGAAAACATTGGCAGAACTTGGCAACTAATTTAGCATTCTGAGTATGGGCTAGGAGATGAATTCAATACTATTCCAAGGTTTCTACTTTGTAGCTTTGAAGAGATGCTGGCAGTCTTTCCAATACTTGGAAACTAGAACCAGGGAAGGGCCACGCATGACGAGTAGGTAATGTGTCTCTTGAGAAATATAACAGATCTTATAGAAAAAGCACTAGGCAGAGTACATAAACTCATGGGATGAAAATACAGGATAAAAGATATTGGGGGGGTTTAGTGGGGTCAGGCGAAGTAGTAGCCAAAGAACAAGTGATTTTCTCTTATGCTGATTAGAAAAAGCAAATGGTCACTGCAGTGCTCTTAGAGATGATAAAAAGGTTCCCGGAGAGGACAGAAAGGCCGAGGGAAGCCGCCCTCCAGGCCACAGTTTCACTGGGCACCAGCTCAAACAGGATGTGAGATGCCGACGGTGCCCTGTGGTGTCATAAGTTATAGACAAGTTTGATGTGGGGTCTCTGGACCGTGAGCCATAACAATCCAATTGGCAAGGAAGCTAGACTTCTGTCTTGTCCTCCAAAGATACCAGCAGGATTGGAGATTCTTTTATTTTTTTTCAGTATTGGTGAGAACAAGTTTTGGGCAGAACAGAAAAAGGGAAAGATGCAAGTGTGAATTAACATGAGAGAAGAGACATCCATGAAGTTCATATCTATTTTTGTGTTTTTATAAATAACCAAGTGATGAATAAAACTGACTAAGTGTTTGCTATAACTGGTCATACAATTGATGTTACTGCTATATGGAAAAAGGTTGTATTTTTGGAAAGAAAAGAACTCTTTACTTTCAGTAACTGCTTGCCCAAAATCCATTGATTCCTCATTTGACAAAACTTACATGGGTCCAGCTCTGTGTCAGTTGCTGAATTAGATTCCAAAAATACAAAATTGAGCAAGATGTGAACCTTATCCAAAAGATTCTCACAGTTTAACTTGGGAGAGAGACATTCAAACAAGCAATTGCAACACAGTGTGATAAGGTCAACAAAGTAAAAAAAAATGACTTGGACTTTGTAGTCACACAGACAAGCTGTTCCACCACTACCTTCCTTGTGTAACCTTGAGAAATCTACCTCAGATTCTCAATCTCCTTATTTGAAGATAGATATAACTTTTGCCTTGCATTTCGGGGGAACAACATAGGCCGCAAAGCAGCACGGACAGTAAGAGGTTTGAGAAAATCAGATACGGGGTTTTCTGAAAGTCAATTTTTACGGTAGGGAATCAGGGAAAGTAGAGAGAGGAAAGAGGCCTTTGATCTTTTAAATTTGTATAATATCCTTATGAAAAACACTGCTATCTGCTAAATACGTTACTACGTATCATTCCAGACCCTGGCCTTATAAGACGAGTAGGAATCTCACATTTCAAGCAACCTGATCCCTTCCTGTGGTCTTTACTTCAGTCAGACTGCTGCTGTTTCCTTACACACCATGCTCTTTCCAGCTTTGGAGCTTTTATTTCGGTGTTCTCACCATACCACTTCCTTGCAAATATCCCATTTATCACTGGAAGCCCATTTCAAATGCCACCCAATCCAGGAGAATTTTCGTCGCCCCCAGCCGTCTGAGCCCTCTCACCCCTTTGACCTTCCTTAGCAATTTTCTGCTTAGTGGACTTTCTCTACCATCATTTGCATGCCCATAGCCCTGGATGAAAAGTTCACTGGGATCAAGAATAATGTCTTATCTATCTTTGCATGCCCTCAGACCTTAGCTCCATGTCTTACACATCTCACACATAGTCAATGACATCTAAATATTTGTGAAACTGAGTTTGGTTGGTGAAACAATTTCTTATAGCCACAGAACAAGAGCAAATCCGTAGGTGTAAGGGGTTCTGGATCATTGAATGAAAGCTGCTCTTTCAGCAGATCATAATTGTGAAAAGCTGTTAAGTGTATACTTTTGATGAACAGGTTTTGCTGTGCTGCTGAGTTCATGTTGCCATGACAACCTTAACTTTTGGCACTTTCTTAATTTAGTGTCCTACTTAATTTCCTGTATTTGGCTCTGAGAGCCTTATTGTTCTGTCCCTTGTGCTTGCCTATATGAATCTTTAGACTGAGTCATTTATGAATGCATCCTATTGTGCTTTATTAGATAGTAAATGCTTTGAGATTGGGGATTTGGTCTTATCCTTATAATCCTGACAACACCCAAGTGTGCCTTCTACATTTTAGATAGTTAATATGTCAATACATATTTTAGATGGATCGAGAAATCATTGGTATAGTAGGCTGTTATAGTGGCCACCCAAACATGTTCATATCCTGATGCTTGAGACCCATGAATATGCCATTGTCTGTAGTAAAGGGGACTTTGCAGATACGGTCAAGAATTTTAAGATGAGATTATGCTCCATTATCCAGTTGAGCCAATGCCATTGCAAGGGTCTTTATAAGAGAGAGGCAGTAGGACCTGAATTGGTAGTAGGACACATGACGATGGAAACAAGAGGTTGGAGTCATGCGAAAGGGGACCACAAGCCAAGGAATGCAGGTGCTTCTAGAAGTCCTGCAAGGAAAAGGAAATAAATTGTACCCTGATCCTTCCAGAGGGAGCATAGCCCTGCTGACACCTTGATTTTAGATTTGTGACCTCTAAAGCTGTAAGAGGATATATTTGGTTGTTTTAAGCCATATGGTTTTTGGTAATTTGCTATAACAGCAGTAGAACACGAATACAATTGGGCCAGCCATTGTAGTAAGTTTCAAAGACCACTGAGAGGAGCTGTTAAGCAACAGTCCAGTTAGAGGTATTATTTTGGTCAGGCTCTAGACAGTACTACTTCTAACAATACAAAAGGATGAAGTGAGAAAGAAGCATAGAGATTATCTTACTAATTCTAATGTAGTCACTGTCAGAATTCCGAAAATATATAAAATAGATATAAAGTTATGTATAATGAACCCACAAAGTTTGAAAATGCCATTTATTCAAGAAATTCACATTGTCAAATGAGTGCCCTGCATTGTGCTAGAATACTGGACCTATTCAGCTCCCAGGTCAGCTCTCATAGGAGGCTTGATGGAGATTTTCTGTGGTTAGACAGGCCTTGTACCTCTGGCCACCTATGGCCTAGTAAGTGCATATGGCTTCAGGGAGGAATGAATAGAATTTGGTTTATTGTGGAGTAAGAATTACTATGTGAAACCAAGTGTCAAAATCCAGAATGGATGGTGTCTTCAGAATCCATGTGAGCTTTCCACAGCAGTTTTTCTCAATGCTGACTGGACATCAGACTCTTTGATGTGTGTATCAGGAGGTACTAGTCCATGAGTGGGGAACTGCAATTATCTTAAACTCACTTGTGATTCATTAATTCACACCCAAATAAACAAAGGTCACTGTATTTTTCTAACCAAGATGGTCCATTAAAAGTTAAAGTTTTAAGAATCACAGAATCACACAACTTTTATCAGGTGGTAACCCCTATATTGGTCCCGGGTGGGAGGGCTGCTGTTCACACAGTGCATTTAAAAAAAAAAAGATTGGGTGGCCTGGCACGGTGGCTCATGCCTGTAATTCTAGCACTTTGGGAGGCCAAGGAGGTGGGAGAATCACCTCAGGTTGGGAGTTCAAGACAAGCCTGACCAACATGGAGAAACCTCATCTTTACTAAAAAAATACAAAATTAGCTGAGCGTGGTGGTGCTTTCCTGTAATCCCAGCTACTTAGGAGGCTGAGGGCAGGAGAATCACTTGAACCTGAGAGGTGGAGTTTGCAGTGAGCTGGAATCATGCCACTGCACTCCAGCCTGGGCAACAAGATTGAAACTCTATCTCAAAAAAAAAAAAAAAAAAAAAAAAAAGGCAGATGCCAGTGTCCTGCCCTTGGAAATTTTGACTCTGCAGGTCTGAAGGAGGGCCTGAGAATCTATGTTTTAAGGAGTCTTGTATCTGTGGTACCCCGAAGTGTCAAACATGGCTTATGTATTGTTAATTAACACTACTTGGTCCTAAATGTACAACATGGACTGCTGGCAGTCATATTGAGATCAGCATTTCCCAGTGTATATTCTTAAGAATACATGTACCCTTGGGTGGCACCCAGAACCAGGTTTGTGAACTTTGGTCAACAACCTATCGTATATTCCTTTTTGGAGGTTCATGATGGACATTTCAATATTGAACACTCTAAGATACCTGAGTTAAAAGAATCTGTTTAGTCTTATTTAACCCATGGTTTCCAAACTTACTTGGCTTTTGAACTGCCTCATTAAGTAACATTAATTAAATAAGTTGTGTGACAAACTCTGACCAGGGAACACTTGGGAAAACATTGGTCTACAATGGAACAGAACAGAGGCCTTGGAGGCAATGCCACACATCTACAAACATCTGATCTTTGACAAACCTGACAAAAATAAGCAATGGGGAGAGGATTTCCTGTTTAATAAATGGTGTTGGGAAAACTGGCTATCCATGTGCAGAAAGCAGAAACTAGACCTCTTCTTGACACCTTACACTAAAATTAACTCCAGGTGGATAAAGACTTAAACATAAGACCTAAAACCATAAAAACCCTAGAAGAAAACCTAGGCAAAACCATTCAGGACATAGGCATAGGCAAGGACTTCACTACTAAAACACCAAAAGCATTGACAACAAAAGCCAAAATAGACAAATGGGATCTAATTAAACTCCAGAGCTTCTATACAGTAAAAGAAACAATCATTAGAATGAACCGGCAACCAACAGAATGGGAAAAAATTTTTGCAATCTACCCATCTGACAAAAGGCTAATATCCAGAATCTACAAAGAACTAAAACAGATTTACAAGAAAACAAACAAACAAACCCATTCAAAAGTGGGCAAAAGACATGAACAGACACTTTTCAAAAGAAGACATATATGAGGCCAACAAGTATATGAAAAAATGCTCATCATCACTGGTCATTAGAGAAATGCAAATCAAAACCACATTGAGATACCATCTCACGCCAGTTAGAATGGTGATCATTACAAAATCTGTAGACAACAGATGCTGGAGAGGATGTGGAGAAATAGGAACACTTTTACACTGTTGGTGGGAGTGTAAATTAGTTCAACCATTGTGGAAGACAGTGTGGCAATTCCTCAAGGACCTAGAAATTCCACTTGATCCAGCAATCCCATTACTGGGTATATATCCAAAGGATTATAAATTATTCTATTATAAAGACACATGCATACATATGTTCACTGTGGCACTGTTTATAATGGCAAAGACCTGGAACCAACCCAAATGCCCATCGATGATAGACTGGACAAGGAAAATATGGCACATATACACCATGGAATACTATGCAGCCATCAAAAACGATGAGTTCATGTTCTTCATAGGGACATGGATGAATCTGGAAACCATCATTCTCAGCAAACTGACACAAGAACGGAAAATGAAACACCACATGTTCTCACTCATAGGTGGGTGTTGAACAATGAGAACACACAGACACAGGGAGGGGGAGCATCACACACTGGGGTCTGCTGGGGGGGGGGGACTAGCAGAGGGACAGTGTGGGGTAGGGAGTTGGGGGAGGGATAACATTGGGAGAAATGCCAGATATAGGTGACGGGGATGTAGGCAGCAAACCACATTACCATGTATGTACCTATGCAACAATCCTGCATGATCTGCACAAGTACCCCAGAACCTAAAGTGCAAAAAAAAAAAATAATAATAAATAAATAAATAAATATATATATATATTTAAAAAAAAAGAAAACATTGGTCTAGAAAAACAGAGATACTGATGGCATTTGCTTTAGCTTAGGAGGTATCAGTCCATGAATGGGGAACTGCGATGATCTGAAACTCACTTGTGATTCACCAGTTCACATATTAAAAAAAAGGTCACAGTAGTTTTTAACCAAGACAGTCCATTAAAAGTATAAGTTTTAAAAACCACAGAGTCACACAACTTCTATCAGGTGGTCTTCCCTGAATTGGTCCCAGGTGGCAGGGATGCTGTTCACGCAGTGCTGACTGCTGACCACACACCCTGTATGCTTTCTCTCATTTCCATTGACAGCCACTCCTCATTTTCCATTTTAAAGATTAAAGAAAACAAGAGGCACAGAGGTTAAATAGCTTGGCTGAAATAAAATACTTATCAATTACACATCTGTTGTTCCATGCAATACTGTGTGTTTTATGTGCAGTGTATCATTTAATCCCTCCACAAAATGTACAGGGAAGGAATTAATGTGAGTACATTTGTCGAAAGTCTCAGCTCATATGTGACAAATCTGAGACTGTCTTCACAGATGCATCCTCCCTAGCACTAGGGCATCCCACTTTGGACTTCTTTGGGTTGGTAGGGAAAGGAAAAGTTTTTGTGCTTCAACAAATGGTGCTGAAACAACTGGACATTCACATACCAAAAAGCAAACCTAGACACAGACCTTAACCCCTTTATGCAAATTAACTCAAAATGTATCATAGACCTACACGTACAATACAAAACTATAAAACTACTAGAAGATAACAGGAGAAAAATCTTGATGATCTTGGTTTCGATGAAGACTGTTTAGATACAACATCAAAGGCATGATCCATGAAAGAAAGAATTGATGAGCTGGACTTCATTAAAATGAATAATTTTGGCTGGGCACAGTAGCTTATACCTGTAATTCCAATACTTTGGGAGGCTGAGGCAGGATGATCATTTTAGCCCAGGAGTTTGAGACCAGTCTGGGCCACATCAGGGACCGTGTCTCTACAAATAATTTAAAAAATAGCCAGGTGTGGTGGCACATGCCTATAGTCTCAGCTACTCAGGAGGCTGAGGTGGGAGGGTTGCTTGAGCCCCAGAGGTCTCTAGGCTGCAGTAAGCCATGATTGCATCAGTGCACTCCAGCCTGGGTGACAGAGCGAGCCCTATCCCCAAAAAGAAAAAAAAAAAGGATATCTGCTCTGCAAAAGTCAGTAGACAGTGTCAAAAGAATGAAAAGACAAGCCACAAACTGGAAGAAAATATTTGCAAAAGACATTTGTGATGAAGGACTGCAATCCAAAATATACAAAGAGCTCTTATAAACTTAACAACCCAATTAAACAACCTGATTAAACAGCTCAATTAAAAAATGGGCAACAGATCTGAACACACACCTCATCAAAGAAGACATACAGATGGCAAATAAATATATGAATTGATGCTCCACATTACATCGCCTTAAGGAAATGCAAACTAAAATAACAATGAGAGATATTACTTCACGCCTATTAGAATGGCCAAAATCCAGAACACTGACAACACCAAATACTGGTGAGGATATGAAGCAACAGGAACTCTCATTTGTGGCTGGTGGGAATGTAAAATGGTACCCCAACTTTGGAAGGCAGGTTGACAGTTTCTTACAAAATGAAACACACTCTTACCATATGATCCAGCAATTACACTCCTTGGTATTTCCTAAAGGAGCTGAAAACTTAGGTTCACACGAAAACCTACACACAGATGTTTATTAAACCTTTATGCATAATTGTCAAAACTTGGGAACAACACCCAGTCAATGGAATATTATTACTCAGTGCTAAAAAGAAATGAGCTATGAAACCATGAAAAGACATGGAGGAAACTGACATGCATATTACTAAGTAAAAAAAGCTGTATGATTCCGATTAGATGACATTCTTGAAAAGGCAAAACTATGAAGACAGTACAAAAACGTCGTAGTTGCTAGGGGTTTGGGGGAGCAGCAGGATAAGTAGGTGGAGCG
The DNA here is from genome assembly GCA_036589455.1 of Ateles fusciceps. NCBI lineage: Eukaryota > Metazoa > Chordata > Mammalia > Primates > Atelidae > Ateles > Ateles fusciceps. The sequence continues at coordinate 810,108 of JAZHEH010001243.1, forward strand.
CAGAGGATATTTAGGGCAGTGAAACTGTTCTTTATGACACGACAGTGGTGGATATATGTCATTACACATTTGTCCAAACTTATAGAATGCACAACACCTAGGCTAAACTCTAAACCTTGGGTGATAATGATGTGTCAATGTAGGTTCATCAGTTCTAACAAATGCACTGTTCTGGTGGAGGATGTTGAGAGTGGGGGAGGCTGTGCATGGGTGGAGGCAGGGATATGTAGAAAATCTCTGCACTTTCCACCCAATTTTGCTGTGAATCTAAAACTGCTTTAAAAATGATGCCTATTAAAAAAAACTTTTTGTGAATGACAGCTTCACATTATTCTTTAAAATGGGGCTTGAAGGTTCACATGTAGAAAGCTGTACATAATCAGATACAACTCTTTAGTAAACCACAAAGCTGCCTCTGTCTGTCTGTCATTTAATGTATCAAATCTCTAGCTGGTGGAAATAGTTCAAGATCACTCAATGGAAATAAAAACAAAACCAGAAAACAATTGGTATAGGGGCTAATGTGAAAACCAAGAAACATAAAAATTAGCTCATCCCATCACCTGTAATTTCTTAACCCATATGCATGGGACCATTTGCTGAGCTAGGAATCTGGCAGTAAGTCTCAAGGTTCTTCTTACATATTTGACCCATCATTAGTAAATGTCAAAGACACACACACACACACACACACACACACATATATATATAAACACACCCATATATACACATACACACACACACATATATACACACACACATATATATGTATGGCCAACAAATTTATACTCACTTGGCTGACTTACAAATACAATTATAAATCAGATATTCATTCCCAGTGTTGCCACCTATGCTGCATAAGGGCTGGGCTTTGGAAGTTTTGAAGATGATATCCCTTTCCATGTGATTTTTATACATCTTCTGTGTTGATAACCTCTCCTCTCTAACTCAGTAATATGATTAGTATCAAAATGTGCAGATCTGAACTATGTTACTGTTTGCCACTGGCCCTTATTATGCGTGGAAACCCCAGATGACTTCAGTAGGTTTCCTACATGCGGCTCTACCTCCTTGCAATCATTCTTCACTGTTCCTGCCAAAATAGTTTCCTCTGTTTACTGTTTTGATTTGAGAAATGCATTCAATATCTATTGCTGTGTAACAAGTTACCACAAATTTAGAGGCTTAAAACAGCACCCACTTATTAGCCCACAGTTCTGTAAGTCAAAGTACAGCATGGCATGGCTGGGTTCTTTGTTCAGGATGAACTCGAGGCCAGAATCAAGGTGTCAGACTAAGTTCTTGTCTGGAGGCTCCAGGGAAAAATCAACTTTTTAGGTTATGCTTGTTGTTGACAGAATTTCCTTGGTTGCAGTTGCAGCACGAGGATTTCATCTCCTTGCTGTTGCCAGCTGGAGCTGCTCTCAGCAACCAGATCCTGCTCCCATTCCCTGCCACGAGACCCCTCCATTTGAAGACCCATAATGGTGAAGCAAATCCTTCTGATGCTCATAGTCTCCAATCTTCTCTTCTTCCACCAGCTACAGAAAACTCCCAGCTTTTAAGGCTTTCAGGTCATTGGGTTATGTACATCTCGATAATCTTTCTTTCTTACAGTCATCTGTGCCATATTACATAATGGAATCATGGGGGAGAAATTCATCAAATTAACGGTACTGGGGATCATGCAGGGTGTGTACAGAGGTTGGGGGAAGAGGCAGGAAATCTTGGTGACCATCTTAGCATCTTGCCTGCTACCCCACCCACAACCCTATGGTGCATCGTACCTGTGAGCTTTAAAACTCTCTCCAGAGTACCATGGACAACCTACATTCCTTTGGGCCCTGGTCTGCATCTGCTGCGTCATCATTCTATTCTCAAGCCTCTCTCAAGGAAGCATCTCATGGTGCAGTTCTCCAAATGTCCCCAAATGTTCACTGAGCTCCATCACACCAGTCTTTAGAAGCTCCAGCTGCTCCAATTCAGATCTGTAGGGATCTTTGGCTTGTACACAAATCTGTGTTGTCAGACACAGAGAAGCGCCCTGCCAATTTTCTCCAAGGATGGCCCATGAATATTGAGATATGTTACAATCATTAAAAACAAAACAAAACAACAACCACAAAACTGAAGACAGCACAGTTCTCAAACCTCAGAGCTTATAGTCACTTGACTGAATCACTTAGAATCTTAGGAGCTGACAGTCCTCAAATTTCTACCAAGAGACCAGAAATTAAGTTCTTGCAATCTGCCATCTGGGCCCTGAATGAAAGAGAAAATTGCTTCTAATCCTCATTCCAGTTTTGTTCAGAGATTAAAAAAAAGAAAAGAAATTAAAAAAGGTCTTTTGCAGGCAGAACCTGAGAAATGGTGTGGTGTTTTGTTCAAAATTATCATACTTGCTCATTTGTCACAGAGCCTGGGTGGCCTGGTGATGAGTACTATATAAAATTATAAGCAAAAAAATGCTTTATTTAGTCTTTGACAATGTGCTTCTTGATTAGACTTTTAATTTTTTTTCTGGATCTGCATATCAGTTAGAACTTTATGTTGTTATAAGTAACTGAAAACCAGCCAGGCACGGTGGCTCATGCCTGTAATCCTAGCACTTTGGGAGGCTGAGGTGGGTGAATCACCTGAGATCAGGAGTTTGAGACCAGCCTGCCCAACATGGTGCAAACCCGTCTCTACGAAAAATACCAGAATTAGGCAGGCATGGTGGTGGAGCGCACCTGTAATCCTAGCTACTTGTGAGGCTGAGGCAGGAGAATTGCTTGAACCTGGGAGGCAGAGGTTGCAGTGAGCTGAGATTGCGCCACTGTACTCCAGCCTGGGTGACAGAGCCAGACTCCATCTCAAAAAACAAACAAACAAACTAAAACCCCAAACTGAAAACCTATCTTAAATTTCCTTATCATTAAAAGGGGCTGATTAGCTTATGTTACTGTAAAACGAAATGAAGTCAGGCTTCAGAACTTGGTGTCAAGGCTCAATAATGTTATCAGGGGGGGGGGGGCGTTGTTTTCCTTCTCTTTATTTTGCCTTTCAAGGTGTCAGATTTATCCCAAGTCTGATTCTCCATAGTGCTTGCAAGATAACATCTAGTAACTCTTAGTGCTGTGTGTTTTTATCGTTTATTTTAACGGGGGAAAAGAACACATCTGAACCAATATTCTGAATATCATGTTTACTGGATCTTGTAAAGGCCCATGGTCACCACTGAACAATGACATACGCAGGGAAACAGAATATGTTGGTTGGTTGATGTCAACATAGGATACCTGGAGAGGAGTAAGATACCTGGAGAGGAGTAAGATACCTGAAAAAAAAAATATAGTCTTATATACAAGATACTAAATACTATGCAATACAATCTCTGTATTTTAAAAAATCTGTAAAGGCATCTTTTTATCCTTTAAAGGATTTTGGCATATCGTCACCTCAGCAGCAGTCAGATGAGTCGTTCTGGGCATTTGTATACTTTTTCAGGTTTTTTATTGAGTTTATATCTGGCTTAAAATCTAAGGAGCTTCATGTGCTACCTGTACTTTTGACTGTTTTTTCTAAGTGGTGGGTGATACCAAACTGTTGCAGAAATAATTTCACATTCCCTTAGTAAGAAACATGAAGACGCTGCCCACAGAGTATCCCAGGAGCATCCTCTTAAAAGGCAAGCTATTCCTCTGTCAGAAGCAAAGATGGAGCAGTGGAGTAGAAGGGCTCAGCACTGTGAAAAGCAGTGGGAGGAGAGAGGAGCGCAGCTGTTTGCTCTCTAAATGAAGGGTTGGATATTTTCAAACTAATACAAATAACTTAGTATTCTCAAAGTGTCTCAGCAAGTTGATTCTAATACCAGAGAATAACTTTTAATAAGCAGAAGAAATAGTAATGGATTTCAAATATGCTTGTTCCCCAAATGGCAAAATTATGCCTTCCTTTACCTAGAAATGGGAGTTCTACTTCTGCTCTTGGAATTCTCATAACTAGGAGATATTAATATAAATGCTATAATTGCTTAGAATGTATAATTTGGTAAATAAATAAGGCCAACACCTGAGAGAGTTGGAACAGGATATATATGAAAAGGACCTTTCGTGACAGCAGGTGTCTCTCTTTCTTTCTGATTCACACACATCCTGAAACCTTTAAACTGCTATTTGGTGACACCTGACAGTGAGCAAGACCTTTCCTTCCTCTGAAACATATCTATCAATTTAAATGTTGAAAAAATACCCAAACTTGTCTCATCTATGCTCTTTACAAAGCTGCAATAGGGAATTTTCTCACCAAATATTTGAGTTTTGGTGTATTTACATTTTTTTTCTCTAAATGACATTAACTCCTTCATTTCTCTTTAATACTTGTAACGCACCCATCCCTCTGCATGGTGCCTGTGTAGCTCAGCAGCCTCTGCAGCCAAATAATGGCCAAGTAATGGCTGTGACTTCACACCTAAGGCTGACTGCAGTGTCAAGGGTACGTATTCAATGAGAGAAGATGATTTCTCAACATCTTGCCCTCAAATTCTGGAACTTCCTCCTCAATACTTCTTGGAGGTCTTATAAAAAAAAATGTATCTCATCTATTCCCTCCAGTGGGGTATTTTACCTTGGTTATTATTACAACTATTTTGCTATGTGCAATGAAATTAGCAGAGATTCCATTTGCTGAAATCATATGTAGAAAGCAGTGCTCTCTGCCTTATTACCGAATGAGTACAGCGTGCCCTTCAATAATTCTTTAAACTCTCAAATGCCTTGGAAGTAATATGCTGGAATATTATTGAGCTGTGACTGAAGCACCATTTGTGCTAAATATGACAGTGCACAAATGATATTCCTCTATAAAAGTTCAAACTACATTAATCTTTTAGGGAGGCTCATTGACTGGGAAAATGGCTTAGATATAAAATAAAGACACTGAGGGCTCATTCAGGAGAGCTTTTCTGGCCAGGATTTCTAGGAAGAAGGTAAGGTGAGGTCCAGAGGTTAACCCTTTATGATTAGGATGTGAGCAAGAGAATGCAATTCCCAAGGGAGAGATGGAAATGATAATGAACTCTTCTCAATATGAGGGAAGACAGGCTTTCAGTTCGGAGAAATAGAAATTAAATGATATTAAACAACTGAGACAAATAGACAATATTATTGGTGCTGGGGATATGAACAAAAATGTGATGAGTGTTCCCAAGTTGATGTTAATAGTACCAGCCCTTAACCATATTGCCGTTTAGGAGAATCGCAGATTCTTCCTATGCAGTCTTTCCAATGTCATTTTTTTCAGTCATTTTGACTAATCTTAGGACTGCATAAACAAGAAACGATTGCAGGAATGTCTTCTTTTCTTGATTTCTAGATGTGGCCAATCAGTCAGTAGGATTGTAGTGCCTATCAAGAAGGAGGAATGGGTAGATTTAATTAGCATTAACAAAGGTAGCTTTAATGTAAATATGTGATGCTGTTCAGTTTTTCAGTATTAGTTTTACTAAAATGTATGAAGCATATAAAAAACAACTTTGCTGTTTTAAAAAATTATAGAAATAGGCTGGGTGCAGGTAGACAAGTTTGGGTATTTTTTCAACATTACAGGTGGCTCACACCTATAATCCCAGCACTTTGAGAGGCTGAGGCAGGTGGATCATCTGAGGTCAGGAGTTCAAGACCAGCCTGGCCAACATGGAGAAATGGAGAAACCCTGTCTCTACTAAAAATACAAAAATTAGCCTGGGGCAGTAGTGGGTGCCTATAATCCCAGCTACTCGGGAGGCCGAAGCAGGAGAATTGCTTGGACCTGCGAGGCAGAGTTTGCAGTGAGCAGAGATTGAGCCACTTTGCTCCAGCCTAAGTGAAAGAGCAAAACTCCATCTCACAAAAAAAAGAAATAATATATATTCAATGCATAAGACATGTAACAGTGTAGAAAAACGCAAAGGGAAAGTCACCTGTCATCACAGTGTCCAGAGAAAATCATCACTAACATGTTATTGTGTATCTTGTAGTCTCTCTTCTCTAAAGACAGACATGGCATAAAATGGTAGATTGCTTTCACTAAACAATGTCATATATTTCCCCATGTCAGTAAATAAGTAGGCTTCCCCCTAATGAAAGAACTTACTATTAACATTTTTATTATAAAATTATTTTATTATTTTTTATAAATGTAATATACACATTTACAAAGAAAAAGTAAGCAATAAAATGTCTAAAAAAATTAAAAATTACTGGCACTCCTATCACCCAGATAAGATAAACCAGAAAGGTTATTAGAAGAATAGGAATGAGGCAAAATGAACATGATTGAATGGTAGAATGGACGGCAGAGGAAGGAGGGGTCTAGGATAATGCCCGCATTTTGGACTTGAGTCCTGCTGTGGGAAACAGAAAAGAAACTGTCTTTGTTGCTGCAACTCTAACTCTCATTTGGCACAATAGCTAACAAGGGCTTCCTTGCTGTTACTGGAGCAAACCAGGCACGCTCCTGGCTTTGGGCATTTGCTCTGGCTATTTCCTCTGCCTGGAATGCTCTTCCCACAGCTTGGCCAATTCCTGCTCCTCTAAGTCTGCTCAGATCTCTCCTTCTCCATGAGGACTTCCTGGTCCAATGATCTAACCTCTCACACCACCGTACTGATCCTCCTTGCCTTCCTTTACTTTGTCTTTTTGTTTTTCATAGCACTTATCACCTTCTAAGATACTATCTAATTTATTTACTTATTATGTTTCTTGTTTGCCCGTCTCCCCTCAGTAGAATGTGAACTCGAGGACAGGAAGTTTTGTCTGCTTGGTTCTGAAGTACCTAGAGTAATGTCTACCACATAAGTAGCTGCTCAATTAATGTATGTTGGCTGAATTAATTAAATAGTATTAGAGAATTTGAAGACTGCTGAAGGATGAGATACCTAGAGTGGCAATGAGTAAGAAGAGAGGAAAGATTTGACAGCTATAAGACTTAGAGAAGAAACGAACCAGAGATGTCTTTAAGATCCCGTATGAAAATGATTTCCTGCCTTTTTACATTGAATGATCCTGTCCATTTTTTTCTAATAATTTATAGACATAGCCTACTAACTGAGAGATATTCATGGAACTAGGTTAAAAGAGTCCATTACTTTTAGGTTAAATATGTATTGAATACTTGGCACAAGAACCAGTTGACCTATTGATTAGAGACAAGACAGAAAGTCCATTTATCTGTCAAGTTCTGATTTTCCATGTCAGAAGAATCTTTACAATATTGATTAGCTGCTTCTGGAAACTATGAACATATTTCAGCACTGGATGTTTCTAAATCAGGATTAAAGTAGAAATGGTAACTTTTAGATACCGATTAATGCAATGATAACAGAGACCAATATTGTAAATAAAGATTTTCCATTATGTGAACTTATGGGGCAGGATATTGACTCTGTCTCTCAGACTCACATATTACAGGAAAGTCACTTAATTGTTCCCCCAGAACACTTCTGTTTGCCTTTGAGTCTTGCCTGTGGCACTAAGATGGTAAAGAACTTCCCTGCCTAGACTCTTCACTGTCATCGATATGTGGTGTGACAGCGCTAATAAGCTACTTGACGATGCATAAATATTTTGTAATTTTTTTCTGACTTAATATATGAAAGATCTACTCAGCTTCAATCTGCAAGCCTCACTTTCACCCTGCCCACTGAAACCCCAAATACTTGCTCTTGGATACTCAAAAAACCAACAGATCAAACCCTAAATGTTGATACCCACTGTAGATGGATGAGTCCCACATAGCTGGAAACTCCTTTGCTATGGCTCAAATACCTGACACTTGATACACCTTTTCTTTTTTATTAAAAAAAAAACTTGGAAATAGATTTTTATTATTTAGAGCTTTAATTTCCATTCAAAAGAAGTAAAGTATAAATTCAATAAATTGGTTAAAATATTCCTAAAGTGACTCTACATTTATATTTGATCCTTCTGAATTACATGTCAAAATCCTGCTGGACCATCGAGATAGCCAGTAATGTAGTATTTCTTTTTCTGTTACTTTTTTTTTTTTTTTTTTTAAATTTGAGACAGGTTTCACTCTGTCACTCAGTCTGGAGTGCAGTGGCATGATTACAGCTCACTGCAGCCTCTATCTCCTGGGCTCAAGCAATCCTCCTACCTCAGCCTCCCCTGAGCAGCTGGGACTACAGGCATGGGCCATCATGCTGTGCTAATTTTTATTTCTTATTTTTAGTAAAAACGGGATCTCCCTATATGTTGCCCAGGCTGGTCTTGAACTCCTGAGCTAAGGCAATCTTACTGTCTTGACTTTCCAAAGTGTTGGGTTTGCAGGTGTAAGCCAACGTGCCCAGCAGAATTTTTTTCTTTTTTAAACATATTTTTAAGCGTACAACACAGTGTTAACTGCAAGCACAATGTCATGCAGCACATCTCTAGAACTTAGTCATCTTGCAGAACTGAAACTTTACATCCATTGAACATCTCCCCATTTTCCCCCTCCCCCAGCCCTGGCAACCACCATTCTGCTCTGTGCTTCTGTGAACTTGACTACTTTAGATACCTCATATAAATGGAATCATTCAGTATTTGTCTTTCTGCGACTTGTTTATTTCACTTAGCATAACATCCTTAAGGTTCATCCATGTTGTTGCATTTCACAGATTTCCCTTTAGTTAATGGCTGACTAATATCCCAGTCAATGTATATAACCAAATTACAAATAGAATTACAATATGATTCAACAATCCCACTTCTGGGTATTTCTACAAAAGAATTAAACTGAGGGTCTTGAAGAGATGTTTGTACCCCTATATTAATTGCAGCATTATTCACAATAGTCAAGATGTAGAGGAAACAACCTAAACGTCCATTGATGGATGACCTGACACACATTTTCCTACTTACTCAGTCAATAATACCTTCTTCAACAGTAATGTTTTCCTTAGGAGGTTTGTTTTCCCCTTAAACGTTCATTCTTCCTGCTTCACCCTAATTTTCCACATCACAGTAAAAGGCATTACATACCCCTGATTACTTCAGCCAGAAACATAGCAATTATTTAAGATTCCGCCATTATTCTCATTGACCATATCCAGTCCAATTAGAAGCTCTATCTGTAAATATCTTTTAAGTTTTACTTCTTTACATCTTCAGTATGACCCTCTTGTCCCTCTAATTGCCTTCAAAAAAATTCTTACCTCTTTAGGCTTTGATCCTTTTAACTCTCTCTTCACTTGGCAGAAAAGTAATCTTACAACATAAATTGGATTGGATCAATCTCTGTTTAAGCCCTTCAGTGACTTTTTTAATGTGCCCTTTAGAATATAGCCTATATAAGACAAACACCTTTCTGATTTATTATTGTATTTTGCGGGCTTTGGACGGTGCCTGGTACATAGTTTGTGCTCAGTAAATACTTTTAGAATTAAGAAAGTTTGGCCGGTTGTGGTGGCTCACGCCTGTAATTCTAGCACTTTGAGAGGCTGAGGTGGGTGGATCACCTGAGGTCAGGAGTTCAAGACCAGCCTGGCCAACATGGTGAAACCACATCTTTATTAAAAAAAAAAAAATTAAGAAAATTTGATGACTTCCTTGTTTTTTTAAAAAATGTGAGGTCTTTGCCTTTTTTGGAATTGTAACAGTAAGAGTTGAAGTGGACCTTAGAGGCTATCCAGTTCAACCTCCTTTTGTATTAAATTCTACAATATGCTCCTGGGTCAACATTTTGAAGTTATTCTGGTACCATTTCCTGCTTCAGGCTCCTATCTGGTTAGTTTCCAATGTCTGCTGATTCACTATGGACAGTATCATTAGATGGGGTTCCCTCTCATTGTTTGCAAAACTGAAGACCTTTCTATTTTTCGTCACTGTGTGTTCAAATTACCAAGATAATACTATAGTTCAGTTTTCTTTCAGTTCATTTTCTTGCATTTTTTTGTTAATAGGATACATTTTCTCAGATATTTGTTGGTTTGCTATTCTTCTACTTAAGAATTTACCTGCCTGATCAAATCTGAGTTCCTTTGCTTTACACTAAGGGAGACCAACCAGCTTATTGCCTCTCTACCTATGCATGCCATTTCTCTGTCTTGGCCTCTCCTTCTCAGGCAAGAATTACACTAAAGAGCAGCTTGTTCCCATCTTTGTTTGAGGTATTGCCCTGACACCTTCTTCATGATCAAGGTCAAGACTTATTGTCTCAAAGACCCAATTTCTAACTAATTCACTTCATATACTTACTTGCATTTCTTTAGCTATTTCTTATGCAACAAGGTCATGGATGAGGCTTAATTGGCTAGTGTATCTTAAGAAATCTGGGATAACAGTGCAAATAGCGAACAACTTATTCCCATCACAGGACTAGGAGTACTGAGTCTCCTAGGTCTTCTGTGGTGTAGACAGCTTGTGGGCTTATTATTGGGCCCCTGAGAGACCTGAGATAAATACATCTCTATGAAGAGGAGAAGCAAAGTTAACTTGTTTTTTAAAAAAAATTTAAAAAGGACCTGTCTTGGCAAGAAAGAGGGTTGTTTAAGGTCTTGCATGCTGTCTGAAATTAGGTCTTCATTGGCCTCAGGGCGATGCATTTGTCACATTTTTTCAAATAAGGAATAAAATTCAGGAAAGTTTAAAGTGTGTAACCATCTCTTTAAAAATCACCGCATGTTCTCACTCATAGGCGGGTGTTGAACAATGAGAACACATGGACACAGGGAGGGGGAGCATCACACACTGGGGTCCCTGAGGGGGGGAAAAGGGGAGGGACAGCGGGGGGTGGGGGAGTCAAGGAGAGATAGCATGGGGGAGAGATGCCAGATATAGGTGATGGGGGAGGAAGGCAGCAAATCACACTGCCATGTGTGTACCTACGCAACAATCTTGCATGTTCTTCACATGTACCCCAAAACCTAAAATGCAATAAAAAAAATATATATAATAAAAATAAATAAATAAATAAATAAATAAAAATCTTCTGTAAATGCTTGTATGTATTAAAGCATAACAGAGGCATTGGCTGTGTGGAAGCAACTCCCGTTTATACATTTGCTGGAATGTGGAGTCAAGAACACTGTGAAGCTGTCATTTGGAGGCAACTGAGTTGCAAAAGAAAGACCTTAATAAATGTTTGTTATGCGAATGAGTTGGCCTCCTTTTCTAAGGAATAAATCTCTTGAGTGATAGGAGTGTGATTGCTTTGTGATAACTGTCCTTTAAAATGCAGTCTGAGGTGGGTGGATCACCTGAGATCAGGAGTTTGAGACCAGCCTGGCCAACATGGTGAAACCCCGTTGCTACTAAAAATACAAAAAATTAGCCAGGTGTGGTGGTGAGTGCCTATAATCCCAGCTACTCAGGAGGCTAAGGCAGGAGAATGGCTTGAACCTGGGAGGCAGAGGTTGCAGTGAGGGGAGATCGTGCTGTTGCACTCCAGCCTGGGAGACAGAGCAAAACTACATCTCAAATAACAACAATAACAAAAACCCAAAACAACAACAATAACAACAACAAAAACACAAAAAGCCAAAACCATCCCACAATGCATTGCCAGTCTGTGCTACTGTTCTAGAATGTTCTTAAGATATGGAAGTTCACAGGATGTAGCCCTTTGGGATGTTATGACTGTACTATTATGGGTTTGTTCACTATGCTTACCATGCCAGTTTGCTAGTGGAGACATTTTGGTTTAAAGAGATACTGATAATGGGACTTGGACCTTTGCTCTTCTTTATTACATAGCCATTTTGAGGGTTGCTCCTGTTAAAACTGATGTTAGTCCTCCTGAGACAGGGAAACATGTTTTCTCTCTGTCTCTCTCTTTCCCCCTTTGAAAACCAACAGAAATTCTGAATTGGCTGAGTATGGTGGCTCATGTCTGTAATCCCAGTATGGGAGCCTGAAGCAGGTGGATGACTTGAGACCAAAAGTTTGAGACCAGCCTGGCCAACATGACAAAACCTCGTCTCTACTAAAAATACAAAAATTAGCCATGCGTGGTGGCATATAACTGTAGTTCTGGCTACTCAAGAGGCTGAGGTATGATAACCGCTTGAACCTGGGAGGTGGAGGCTGCAGTGAGCAGAGATTGCACCACTGCACTCCAGCTTGGGTGACCCAGCAAGACTCTGTCTCAAAACAAACAAACAAACAAAAAGGATCTGAATCATTCTTTGTAATGAAATAACTTCCTGCTTTGAGAAGTCTGTAATTAGTTTCTGAACCATATAAACAGCAATACACAATTCCCAGTTGTCATATGGAAATTCTCTGTTGTCTCTTGAAATATTTCAAAATGGTCTTCTGTTGTAAGACTAGACTAAATTTTTCTAAACAGCATGCTCTTATCCATGTATTTCACAGAAATGTGACTTAAAATGCCAGCATCTCGGCACATTTAGGTGTATCTGTCCATTGCTTGGGCAAAATAATCACTTTCTTTAATCTTTAAAACCAGCTGTTCACAGACATTAATTGCCATGTCACTTACACTCCTTGAAACAGTATCATTCGACAAAGACACACATTTTAATTTGTTTGCTGTGTCTGGTCCTATTACACTTGATAACCAACCATTGTCAGTGGGTGAGAGTCTCAGCAACTGTGGGTGGCTGGCATTGTTGTGCAAAATGTAGTGATTCCAAATAGGACGTTTTGTGAATAATTGCATTCATAGGATATTATTTTGGAATATAAGTCAAAATCATCAGATTTTCAACGAGTACACAAATAACTCAGTGCTGACTTGTTTTTTTGCAGCTGGATGCATTTACTTTTGGAATCAGGTGGTAATGTGGAAGACTGTATCTTCAGCTGACTTGCCTTCATAATCCACTGACATTTCTTTAAGAAAATAACTAGTAGCATACCCAAAGTCTGGGTCAGCATTTTTTTTCCTTTTTTTTCTTTCACTAAAATTTTGAGAAACATCCAATAAAGAAGCTATTTCTTTTTAAACTATTATCTTTAGACACTTCTCATATAAAATACATAATATATGTAAATGTGTATCAACTCGAATTATAAAAAGATTCTATAGAGCCTAATAACTGATTGATGAATTGATGTGTTTTTTCCTGCATTTATTTATTTTACATTTATAGAGTAGCTACTCTTTTCCAGGCAGTGTGCTAGACTCCAGGGGTATAAATAGAAGTGAAATATTTCTGTGCTCTTATAACCTCAAAAGCTAAAATGAAGAAAAATGTGTAAGAATGCAGTTAGAATGTAGCAGCAGTGAGACAGAAAAGTGCAGTGGAACATTATGGGAACTCAGAATATCTAATGATTAATTCTACCTGAGAGTTCAAGGATTGACTTAGTGACAACCTCACAGTCAGAAATCAAACTGTTTGTAACTTCTTCCCTCCTGTCTTGACTCTAACGGGAGAGAACAAATTACCTCTGAAGGTCTAGTGACCTGGGTTGAGAGGCGGATCTTTTTTTTTTTTCTTTTTGAGATGGAGTCTCACTCTGTTGCCCAGGCTGGAGTGCAGTGGCCTGCTCTCTGCTCACTGCAATCTCCGTCTCCTGAGTACAAGAGATTCTCCTGCCTCAGCCTCCCAAGTAACTGGGGCTACAGGCCTGTGCCACCTTGCCCAGCTAATTTTTTTTTTTTTTCCAAAAAGAGACAGGATTTGCCCCTGTTGTCCAGGATGGTCTTGAACTCCTGACCTCAGGTGATCCAGCAGCCTTGGCCTCCCAAAGTGCTGGGATTACAGGCATGAGCCACTGCACCTGGCCTCAAGGAGAATGTTTTATAGGCCTCTTGGCAGCCCAGGGATTGGAGGTGCTGCAGAACACAGGAGCCTTGCTCCCCTCTGCGGGAGCCCAGGTCGTCTAATTCTGTGTTTGTCTGTGTTCAATGCTCTTCGTCATTCTCACTTCCTGTCACTTTGTTGGCCTGTTTCTATTTATTTTGGGCTTCAATGTTTTCTCCAGAGATGCTTTCCCTGGCTTCTTAATCTAAATTACTGTCCTTTCAAACTGTTCATCAAACTCTTTAACTTTCCTCTATAGCCTTTATCACAGTTTATAATCATAGATTTATTTGCATGTCTGTCTATCTGCATGGAAAGAATTGCGTCTATCTGTTATTATGTCATTTCCAGTACCCATCAGGTGGTGTGGCACGTAGTAGGTGTTCAATAAGTACTTGTGGGATGAGGTATTTGTGGTGTATATGAGCAACACAGTCTGAGATATAAAGTACCTTAAAATGGAGAACTTGCTCCTCTGTCTTAGCCCATTTTCTGTTGCTTATAACACAACACCCGAGACTGGATAAATTAAAAAGTAAAGAGATTTATTTCTTACAATTATGAAGGCTGAGAAGTCCAAGGTCAAGTGACTACATCTGATGAGGGCTTTCTGCTGGTGGGGGACTCTGTGCAGAGTCTCAAGTTGGTGCAGAGAGTTGCATGGTGAGGGGGATGAGAGTGCTGGTTCTCATCTCTCTTCTATTTCCTATAAAGCCGCCAGTCCTACTCCCATGTTGCCCATTAATCCATGAATAGACTAGTCCATTCCTGAGAGCAGACCCCCCTCATGGCTCAATCACCTCTTAAAGGCCCAACCTGTTAATACTGTCAATTGGAGATTAAATTTTAACATGAGTTTTTGGAGGTGACAAAGATTCAAATCTTAGCACCCTCTGAAGGTGCAAACACTGCCTTTTTTTTTTTTTTTTTTGAGACGGAGTTTCGCTCTTGTTGCCTAGGCTGGAGTGTAATAGCACAATCTCGGTTCACCACAACCTCCACTTCCTGGGTTCAACACTGCTTCTTAAATTTTTTGCTGTTTTTACTTTTTGCCAAGGGTTTTTTTTTGTTCTGTCATTGCTCTGTGAACTGAGTTAATTCTGAGTTAATTCTGTCATTGCTCTGTGAACCTAGTCAATAATGAAGGTCCACACTCCAGGACACCCACTATGTAGCCTTTCTTCTTCTTCTTCTTCTTCTCCTCCTCCTCCTCTTCTTCTCCTTCCTCTTCTTCTTCTTCTTTTCTCCTCCTCCTCCTCTTCTTCTTCTTCTTTCTTTCTTTTTTTTTTTTTTTAGGTGGAGTTTCTCTCTGTTGCCCAGGCTGGAATGTAGTGGCGCAATCTCGGCTCACCGCAACCTCCGCCTCCCGGGTACAGGCGATTCTCCTGCCTCAGACTCCTGAGTAGCGGGGACTATAGGTGTCCGCCACCATGCCAGACTAATTTTTTGTATTGTTAGTAGAGATGGGGTTTCGCCATGTTGGCCAGGCTGGTCTTGAACTCCTGATCTCAAATGATCCGCCTGCCTCATCCTCCCAAAGTGCTGGGATTACAGGCGTGAGCCACAGTGCCCGGCCGCCTTCCCAGTTCTTTACATAACAGCCTGCAATCCTAGCTCGTGTGTGTAACGACACCAACTCTGTTCATTATCAGTCACTTAATTCTCCTTTACAATAGTGTGTGTTTCTGATCCTAAGAACATTTGGGAAAGATGGGTTAAACCCAAAGTGTTCAAGGAGTTCCATAGTTGTGTTACCAGAAAAAGGACCCGGTCCAGATCCCCGGGAGAGGGTTCTTGGATCTCACGCAAGAAAGAATTTGAGGCAAGTCTATAAAGTGAAAGTAAGTTTATTAAGAAAGTAAAGGAATAAAAGAATGGCTACTCTATAGGCAGAGCAGCTCGAGTGGTGCAGGTTGCCCATTTTTTTTTTTGAGATGGAGTCTTGCTCTGTCGCCTGGGCTGGAGTGGAGTGGCCCAATCTCAGCTCACTGCAACCTCCACCTCCCGGGTTCAATCGATTCTCCTGCCTCAGCCTCCCAAGTAGCTGGGATTACAGGTGCCCACCACCACACTCAGCTAATTTTTTGCATTTTTAGTAGTAGAGACTGGGTTTCACTATGTTGGCCAGGCTGATCTCAAACTCCTGACCTCATGATCCTCCCACCTCAGCCTCCCAAAGTGCTGGGATCACAGGTGTGAGACACTGTGCCAGGCCAGGTTGCCCATTTTTATGGTTATTTCTTTATTATATGTTAAACAAGGGGCAGATTATTTGTGCCTCCCTTTTTAGGTCACACAGGATAACTTCCTGACATTGCCATGGCATTTGTAAACTGTCATGGCGCTGGTGGGAGTGTAGCAGTGAGGACAGCAGAGGTTCACTCTCATCACCCTTGGTTTTGGTGGGTTATATCCAGCTTCTTTACTGCAACCTGTTTTATCAGCAACGTCTTTATGGCCTGTATCCTGTGCAGACCTCTTACCTTATCTGGTGACTTAGGTTAATGTCTAACCCTCTGGGAATGTAGGCCAGGAGATCTCAGCCTTATTATACCTAGGCCCTATTCCAGATGGAGTTGCCATTGTTCAGAAGCCTCTGACAGGTGGACTGATGATACGAATATTCTTGTAGTTTATTTTCATGAGCAGTAGTGATTGTCACTAACATTCTGTAGCAACTTGGTTATTTATAGGATGTTGTCTGTCATAAGCTCTGGTTGTCCCCAAAAAAGTGATAGGGGAAAGGAATCAGATGAGTGAAGTTGAAATTAAATGAAAGCATCGATACCAGGGAGGCAAGGGTCACCAGAAAAAGATAGTCCTTGATAAAAGATAAAATTAAAATAAATCAGAATCAGGATCTTGGAAATTAGGATTCAAGAAGAAAGTCAATGGTACAATAATTTAATTACTGGGTCCTTTTAAAAACTTTTGTGCCATCTTCTTTTGGCAACCAGAGAACAGTGGGTTAAAGCAGCAGGACTTGTGTTCTGTGGTCTGCACTGAATACTTCTCCGGCTATTGTCTCAGCTCATCCTTGTTCTCAGTCTTCACAGTCTTCCTGGTCACTTGCTTAAATCATTCTCCTTTAGTTCTCTGGAAAGAATGGGCCTTCCCTCCTGGTTGTAAATGGGCCCTTCCCTCCTTATTATAAATAGGCCCCTCCCTTCTGATGAAGTGTCCCTCCCTTCTGATGAAGTGCCCCTCCCCTCCTGGTTGTGAATGGACCCCTCCCTCCTGGTTATGAATGGTCCCCTCCCTCCTGATGAAGTGCCCTTCCTTCCTGATGAAGTGCCCTTCCCTCCTGGTTATGAATGGTCCCCTCCCCCACTAATGAAGTGCCCCTCCCTCCTGGTTGTGAATGGGCCCCCTCCCTCCTGATGATGAAGTGCCCCCCCTCCCTCCTGGTTATGAATGGTCCCCTCCCTCCTAATGAAGTGCCCCTCCCTCCTGGTTGTGAATGGGCCCCTCCCTCCTGATGATGAAGGGCCCCTCCCTCCTGGTTATGAATGAGCCCCTCCCTCCTGGTTGTGAATAGGCCTTTCCCCTCCTGGTTATGAATGGGCTTTTCCTTCCCTCCTATATGAATGGGTCCCTCCCTCCTTTTGGAGGGTACCTCTATCTTCACATCAGGAAGGCCATGGCCCTCATCAGTTGGCACTTTCCCTACCACAACATTTGCTACTGATTATTGTGAGCACAATATCCAGTGTCTGCTTTCTCTTCTGTGCATTCTGTGAGAGAAGGCATGATTTTGTTCTTGTTTACCTGTATATTCCCAAGTTCTGATCAAAGGATGGCACCCAATACATGTACTGAATGACTGAATAGGGGGAGAGTCCCTTCCTGGTCCTGAAACGTGGAAACTGACTACAGCACCACACAGGAGTTTCCCCACCCAGCGAGCTGGGGCAGAAAAGGAGAGTTACTACTAGATTCAGGGTTTGGTGGGCCCCAGGGTAAACACATCCCTTGCTCAGTGTCTTAGTGAGAATCAAGCCAGGGCTCATTTATTTAACCCTAGCATTGTGGGTCATCCAAGCTGAATGGCTTTCTGCCATTGTCCTTGGTTCCTGGTCCACACTCTAGTATCTCATGGAGGCCTGACTTCCAATCCCATTCCTATTAGCGTGAAGCTTTGCCCAATTGTCTGGTTTATTTCAAATCTACCACCTCCCTCTACCCTATCCCCTGATGCTGCCATTTAGCTGTCTGAGCTTGGGAAAGTTGCTTTACTGCTCTAAATACATTTTTTCTTATCTCTAAAATGAGAATGGTGGTATCCACATCACATGTTTGCTGTGAGGGTTATATGAGTTCATGTATATAAAGTATTTGGCATATCTGAGACATAATATGTTTCCTGGAGACATGATTAATACTGCACCCATAGCTGAGGCTTCTCAAAGATATCATATGAAAAATATCTGTGTCTTTGTGATCTGACTGGGTGAGCCTGGCATTTTCTTTCTTTCTTTTTTTTTTTTTTTTTTTGAGACAGGGTCTTACTCTGTCACCCAGGTTGGAGTACAGAGGTGCAATCTTAGCTCATGGCAACCTCTGCTTCTTGGGCTCAAGTGATCCTTGCACCTCAGCTCCCTGACCCCTGTACTTGGCCCGGACCCCTGTACTCAGCCCCTTGACCTCTGTACTTGGCATACTGACCCCTGTACTTGGACCCCTGACCTCTGTACTTGGGTCCCTTCACTCAGGGGTCAGGGGGCTGAGGTGTGATTCTCACTTGGAGCTACAGGTGTGCGTCACCATGTCTAGACAAGTTTTGTATTTTTAGTAGAGACAGGGTTTCACCATGTTGCCTAGGCTGGTCTTGAACTCCTGGACTCAAGCTATTCACCTGCCTCGGCCTCCCAAAGTGCTGGAATTACAGGTGTGAGCCACCGTGCCCAGCTGACTCTGGCATTTCTAAGCCTAAATCTGAACTAGCTACTGTAGAGACTGATCATTGTCCCCCCAAAGTCCATTCCCTCCCTCCTTCTTCCTTCAGTTAAATAACCCCTATATTCCTCTTAATTTCAATGAGCACAGGGCTGCCCAGCTAGGGACTACATTTCCCAACCTCTGGCTAGCGGGGGTGTGAGCAGAAGAAATGTGCTACCTCCACTTTCTCCTTCCTTTTTTTGCAGGCCGCGGTAGTAGCTAGCTAGCCTTGAAAATGGGGATGTGAATAGCAACTTTTGGATACAGTGGGACAAGAAGGTAGAAAGAATGTGGGTCCCTGGATGATCTCAGGGAGCAGAGCTGCTGATTCTCAGGGCTGTCCATCATCTCAGGTTGCAAGGGAGAGAGAAAAAAGGAATTGTGTTTAGGAGTCCCTATGCAAAGCAGCTGAGCCTAAAACTATTTATTTATTTATTTTACTTTAGGTGCATACTATATCTGGCATTTCTCCCCATGTTATCCCTTCCCACCCTCCCCTCCCTCCCCCACTCCCTGCTGTCTCTCCCCTACCCCGCCCCCCGACTGCCCCCAGTGTGTGATGCTCCTCTCCCTGAGTCCACGTGTTCTCATTGTTCAACACCCACCTATGGAGCCTAAAACTATTAATAACAAAACAGCCCAATAAGAAAATCTGGGAGTGTGAGTGTGTCAGATTCAAGAATAGAGAAGATGAAGCAGAGAGGAGGGCAAGAGAAACAACAGATGTATCTGATTCCTGTATTTTTTTTTTCCTTTTTTTTTTTTTTTGAGACAGGATCTCACTTTGTCACCCGTGCTGGAGTGGTTATACAATCTCAGTTCACTTCAACCTCAACCTCCTAGGCTCAAGTGATCCTCCCACTTCAGCCTCCTGAGTAGCTGAGACTACAGTGCCTACCACCATGTCCAGTTAATTTTTGTATTTTTAGTAGAGACGGGGTTTTGCCATGTTGGCTAGGCTGACCTCAGGTGATCCACGTGCCTCAGCCTCCCAAAGTGCTGGGATCATAGGCATGAGTTACTGTGCCTGGCCTGATGCCTGTATTTCATTCTCTTCTTTTCTGTTATAGTCATATTAACAAAAGGAGATACACAGAATAGCAATTTTCAGTGAGACTCTACCGAATTGTTGTAGGGCTTGCCAAAAAGTCCCATGTGGGAGAACCTTGAGTGTCCAGTGAGATGAAGCAGAAGTTGAACTAGTAATCTGTGGTTTTTATTGGGTAATACAAGCACGGCCTTAACCTAGACATAAGACTGTTATAATTCCAGAAATTTACCATATGATTTATACACAGCAGGTAGAAACCAAGTTTCGTGCTGCTAGTATTGAATACAGTTGAATAACTTTAAAGTGAAAGTTAACATTTCCAATCTAGATTTTGTTATCATGGGGAAAATAATCAATGCTTGCATGCAAAAATTTATGTGGACTTTTCTGAGATCTTGTAGCAAAAAATAAATTAGGTTTTTATTGTCTAACCACAGATAGAATAGAATTGTGCTTCCTGGATCTGTCTAGTAGATTGCTAAGCTTCCTTGTCCAGTGTGAATAAATAAGTTTGTGGGGGGCATGGGTGATGCAGACGGTTTTAGCCTGACTTGTGTACTTTACTGGGTATGGAGTAGACCTAGCACAAAGTGCTCGGAATTTCTCTCCGCAATTGCTATGCTGTTTCATATTCTGGGAATTAAATTACTACTGAATTCCTGGTTGGTGTTAAGAGAAAGGCTTAACTTCTAATGATAAAGCTGAGAAAATGAGGACTTCCTTAACTGAAATGCGTCCTCCTCAGTTTTGTTCGTGTTACCGTGCTGTCTCTCCGTCCATCCTAAGCTCTCTCTAGTCACAACACTTACTCATTCTTCCATAAATAGACTTGTGCCCAAAAGGGGACAGACAAAAGAAGCATGGCAACGTGTCTTACAGATTAGCTTTCTCTTTTTCCCCTCTGTCTTCTTTTTTATGCAATTCTCAACTACTTCCCTGGCTTCAGGAACCGTCCCTTAGGATGACCATTCTCAAATCAATTTCTCCCGCCTCTCCCTTTCTTTTACATTTCAGTTCTCAATTTTCATTTGTGGGTATCTCAAACACAACGTATCTAAAATCAATTTCATTCTCTGCTCTTCCCTGCTTCTCCACCTTTCAATCCCTCTCCCATCGTGCTCCCACTCCTGAAATTCCATTTTCATTTAAAGACTTCACCATCCGCCTCTTCACTCTACTCAACCTTATGCAAAACTTCTCTTGTCTCCATTTCCAGTTAGTTTACAAGTCCAGTCAATTTTACATGATATCCTACATGGACTAGTTACCTGAGCTTAATTATTATTAGCAAACACTAACACATATTGTGTTATTTCTACAGAAATCAGCGAAAGGTCCCAGGGTATCCTCTGTGTGGAAAATAATCATGATGCACCTTAGTGGTGTGTGAGCATGGGACGGGTGTTCTTCAAGGGAGATAGCTCGGAATGCTCCTCAACCTGGGCAGCTCCAGCAGTCACCTGGCTGAGGTATTCTCTGCACAGCGGGTGGTTCTGAGAGCGAAGTGGCAGTTCTTACTGCCCCAGAGAGAAATATGTCAGAATAGATAGAGGAGGGGGAAATTGACCTGAATGTGCCAGTTATAGTTTAGCAGAAGCACACCTCTAAAGTAATTCACCTCCAAAGCTAATGGAGTGTTAACCGAGAGAAACATTTTTTTTGTGTGTTCTTGAGCGTGACTACCATGAACTGAGTCACTGGCTGAGGCAGCTGAGAGGGAGCAGGAAGGAGAGGCCTTGAAGTGGACCCTGCAGAAAAACTCAGCGAGGACAGGTCTGGCCTAAAGGTTGATTTTAACAGAACAAGAAGGTCCCTAGCCTGGTTAAGTTAATATAATCTTATGTAGGATGGAGAGAAATAAGTGTTAGTGACAGACTTGATGCTCTGGAAGCTGTTGGAATCCTATTCAGAAATGACAGGGAGCTTTTGTGACTGAGTCAGCCAGTGACTGTAACTGACAGAAGGGACGGTGTTTGGGTAGAAAAGACAGCCTTAATGAAACCAGCTAACCAGAGTCTGTGAGAATAGACTTAGCAGAAAGGGCTCACAATTGCCCTCTACAATTGCTATGTTGATTAATTTTTTTCCAGTAATGAATTTAATACTAAATTTCTTGTCAATTTTAAAATAATTTTAATTTTTCCTTTTTGAGACAGAGTCTCACTCTATCACTCAGGCTGGAGTGCAGTGGTGGGATCTTAGCTCACTGCAGCCTCCGCCTCCTGGGGCTCAAATAATCCTCCTACTGCAGCCTCCTGAGTAGCTGGGACGACAGGCATGAGCCACCATGCCTGGCTAATTTTTGTGTTTTTTATAGAGACAAGATTTTGACATGTTTCCCAGGCTGGTCTTGAACTCTTGGGATCAAGCAATCCGCCTCCTTCAGCCTTCCAAAATGTTGGGATTACAAGCATGAGCCACCATACCCAGCTATTTTAACTCTCAATGATTAGCAAAATTCTATTTCTTATTTAGAATACACCAGTACATCAACTTTACACAAACCTCAGGGATGCTGGGTTGCTCAGTTACAGCTACCAAATGACTTGGCACCTGGAACCATCTAGTAGAACTTATGTCCTGGACTAAGGTGCTAAAATCTTGGTTAAGGAGGATTCTGTTGAGAATGTCATCACTAGAGAAATAGCAACTGAAAGCACACTATCTAGATTAGCATACATATATTTAAATCCAAGCTGGAAGGACTTAATATAACAACATGGGATATTTAGGCATCTTTTTGTGACGACTAATACAAAATCATGTTCTAAAGCTTTATTTTTATACAAAACTTCTGTAGACATGATTTCATCTGATTATCATGGGAACCTCGTGGTGGGTGTTATTGTCAAAATCTTGTCTACTTCCTGAGGCTGGGTTTGTTGGGCACGAGCAGGTGCAGTGGCAAAGGATGCTGTCTGCGGTAGGAAGTCCACGTCCAAGGCAATGGGGGAGGGGTGGAGTGAAGGAGCTGCAGAAACTGAATGAATGAGCCAGGCCCAGACTCAAGGGATGTTAAAATTTAAAAAAACAAAACAAAACACAGAGGATTTTGGAGAGTTGAAAAAAATCCAAGAGGGCTGAAGAGATGGCAGCATCAGTAATGGAGGGGAGCCCACTGATGAATGAATGGTGGGGTCAGGTGGGAGGGTTGTACATGTCCAACCTGACAAGACTGGAGCTTCCCTGTCCTCACGACAGATAAGACTCATGGAAGTCTGCCAGTTTAAGTGAGTTTTCCAACTCACACAAAGGAGCAAAACTGGAATTTGCAATGACTTAGGCTGATTCCTATATCAATATTGCTTTCTTTCTTTCTCTCTCTCTCTCTATACACACATATATAAATATATGTATACACATACACATATATACATAGTAGTTTTTACTTTATTTTTTTGAGTCAGAGTCTTGCTATTGTCCAGGCTGGAGTGTGGTGGCATGATCACAGCTCACTGCCTCGAATTCCTGGACTCAAGTGATCCTTCTGCCTTGGCCTGTTGAGTAGCTGGGACTACAGGTGCATACCACCATGCCTGGCTAATTTTTAAATTTTTGTAGAAACTGGATCTCACCATCTTGCCTAAGCTGGTCTCGAACTCCTGGGCTAAAGTGATCCTTCAGCCTCAGCCTCCCAAAGTGCTGAGATCATAGGTGTGCGCCACTGTGCCTGGCATGCTTTCAATATATTATATGATCTTTTAAAATACTTCTTAGTTTCTGGTTTGTACTTTTGCACTTATTTAAATTAAGAATTTTGATCAAATAATCACGGTGTTCACGTTTTAAGTAAAATATCCTTATAAATTTTAACTTCCAAACCCATGATTCTTAGCTAACATTTTGTCGTTAGATCTGACCAAATATAAGTGAACAAGTTAAGGGCCAGGCACGGTGTCTCATGCCTGTAATCCCAGCACTCTGGGAGGCTGAGGCTGGCGGATCACAAGGTCAGGAGATGGAGACCATCCTGGCTAATGCTGTGAAACCTTGTCTCTACTAAAAATACAAAAAAATAGCCAGGCGTGGTGGCATGTGCCTGTAGTCCCAGCTACTTGGGAGGGTGAGGCAGGAGAATCCCTTGAACCTGGGAGGCGAAGGTTGCAGTGAGATGAGATTGCACTCCAGCCTGGGTAGAGAGTGAGACTCCTTCTCAAAAAAAGAAAAAAAGTGAACAGTTACATAAAATTTTAAGTTAGTAGCAGACATGTGAATTAACAATGGTAATCATAGTATCCCCGAATCCTCCAGCTTTCATATTTTCTTTTTTTAATTTTTTTAATTTATTTATTTATTTTTTATTTATATATATATATATATATATATATATATATATATATATATATATATCTCGCATTTTAGGTTTTGGCATATTTTCTTTAGCAGCTGTTCCAAACAGCACAACTGAAGCTTTCATCCCATTACATGTTGTCGGTCTAGTGCCCTCTCCAGTACTTTCTAGGATTCCTGTTAGAGCTTCCATTCTCTCTTGACTTTTTAACTCTTAATTCATATTAGCTCTTTTATTTTATTTTCTCCTCACCAGTCTCCTGTTCGTTGGCTCCTGGCTTTTTCCTGCCCACAAGCCGCCAGATCAGTCCAGCCCCTGCTTCCCCATTGCCTCATGCACCACCGACAAGGCACTGTGCACAACAGACTGCTGGGAAGGTTTTAGGGGCCAGGTGTGGTGGCTCTTGCCTGTAATCCCAGTGACTTGGGAGGCCAAGGCAGGTGGATAATTTGAGGTCAGGAGTTCAAAATCAGCCTGGCCAACATGGTGAAACCTTGTCTCTACTAAAAATACAAAAATTAGCCAGGCGTGGTGGCGTGCACCTGTAATCACAGCTACTCAGGAGGCTGAGGCAGGAGAATGGCTTGAACCCGGGAGGCGGAGGTTGCAGTGAGCCGAGATTGCACCACTGCACCTCCTGGGTGACAGAGCCGGACTCTGTCTCAAAAAAAAAAAGAAGAAGAAGAAGGTTTTAGGGATCATAGAATGATTGTAGCTCAGAACAAGGAAGTCAAAGTTGACATGAGACATGATTTTTCCAAACACTATTTACTAACCACTTTCCATCACAGGGCATATTTTACTGACTACAGTCTGGCTAAGGGCCCTAAACTGTTTAAATATTTCTGGCCTTTCTTTAGTAGCTGGAGAGCTCATCGTCTCCCTTTCCTCAGTTTCCAAGGCCCCTGCAACCTTGGAGTTACCCAGACCCAACTCCCCAAATTTCTGCTCTTTTATTCAGTAATCTAGGCTCATTTCAACCTCCCAGTCAGGAGAACTCCAGGCCTCACCTTTCATAGCCTGCAAATCTGTCACTGGGTTATTCTCTGTCCTGGCCTTCAGGAAATGTGATATGAACAACTGGTAAAAGTTCTCCAAATTTTTGGAGAAAGAAAATCAAATTCCTGACAATCATTATTTTTTTCCCCGTTGGATGCAGAGTCTCACGCTGTTGCCTACGCTGGAGTGCAGTGGCATGATCATGGCTCACTGCAAATTCAGATTCCTGGGCTCAAGGGATCCTCCTGCCTCAGCATCTTGAGTAGGTAGGACTACAGATGTGCACCTCCACACCTGGCTAATTTTAAAATTTTTTGTAGAAACAGGGTGTCATTATGTTGCCCAGACTGATCAAATTCTTCAGCAGTTTTTTTCTACTCATAGTTTGTTAGTAAAGGGGAGCAGTTTAAAATTTATTCTCCAAATCTTGCATGTTCTTCACATATACCCCAAAACCTAAAATGCAATAAAACAATTATTCTCCCCACTTCGAGAGTGATGATTAATTTCTATATTGCTGCTGCTTTTTCTTCCTATTGCGTAATAATAGTAATTACTAATAATAATTATTTATTAGTATACTTCATGAATTCTTATCAAATATTTTACTGTGTATGGGCACAGAACTTAGCGCTATAGTTGCACCTATTGTATTTAACCTTTACAAACATCATGAGAAAGAATTACTGCTATTACATTCCATTCTCCAGTGGTTGGAGGTGAATTTCAGAGATATGGCCTGAGTTGTGCAGCTCATGCACAGAGGGATCAGGATGGGAACTTATGCCTGCGTGCCTCAAAGTCTTTGCTTTGAAGCGTTGCATATATGGCTTCGTGCAGAGGACTGTCCTGTACTGCAAATGTGTACTACACAGACAATGTTTCTGCTCGTATTTAAAATTCCCAAGAACCTTGTAGGTCTCCAGTATACATCACATGCACTGGAGATTTGCTCCGTTAGACAAGAGAGCCCTCCAAAATCTTTCTTAGACAATCCTATCTTTATTTTTGGCTTCTTCTGAGATGGCTGAAGAGATTTATTCATCACACACTTAATCTTTTTTGTGACATATGACTAAATGCCCTGACCTTTTGATGGTTTTGAGGTATTAGCAAAAGTTTATGCATTCACATACTCAGCTTTTTTTCTCTCCTGCCAGTGAATGTCTTAAATTGTAGTATCAATTGCAATCCAGAAAGGCTGAGAATCCCCCAAACCAGCAAGTCCTGGCTAACTGGTTACATTTCTGCTGAACAGTTTTTCTCCTAAACCTACCAACAGTCTGTTAATGATTACTGAGTGACTTTCTTTTCTTTTTTTTTTTTTTTTTTTTGAGATGGAGTCTTGCTCTGTTGCTCAGGCTGGAGTGCAGTGGCGAAACCTCAGTTCACTGCAACCTCCGCTTCCTGGGTTCAAGGGATTCTCCTGCCTGAGCCTCTTGAGTAACTGAGATTACAGGCACCCACCATCATGTCCAGCTAATTTTTGTATTTTTATAGAGATGGGGTTTCACCATGTTAGCCAGGCCGATCTTGAACTCCTGATCTCAGATGATCTGCCTGTCTCAGCCTCCCAAAGTGCTGGGTTTACAGGCGTGAGCCACTGTGCCCTGCCTACTGAGCGACTTTCTAAGGTGATATAGGTTACTCTACTATGGTCCCCTATTTCCTTCTCAGGCTTCGTTGGCAGCGTCATTAATGTCCATATTTCTTGAACAGACTCTGAGCCTGTTCATGGTGATCTAGGATTTTTCTATTATTCTCCTCAAAATATTTCCAGCCTTTGTCCACTGCCCAAGTCAAAAGTCACTTCCACACTTTCAGGTAGTTGTTACATCATCACTCCACTCTCATTGCCAAAATCTGTAATTGGCTTCTTAAAAATGTAAATTATCACCTTAATCATTTTTATGTTGATTCCGTATTGAAATAATATTTTTGATATATTGGGTAAAATACAAAATATATGTATATTTTTTGAGATGAGGTCTCACTCTGTTGCCCAGGCTGGAGTGCAGTGGCACAGATCACAGCTCCCTGTGGCCTCGACCTCCCTGACTTAGGTGATCCTCCCACCTCAGCCTCCCGAGTATCTGAGATCACAGGTGTGCACCAACACGCCTGGCTAATATTTGTATTTTTTGTAGAGACTGGGTTTCACCATGTTGCCCAGGCTGGTCTCAATCTCCTGGGCTCAAGTAATCTGCCTGCTTCAGCCTCCCAGAGTGCTGGGATTCCAGGTGTGAGCCCTGCCATAAAATACATTAGCAAAATTAATTTTACTTTTTTTTTTTACTTAAAATTTTTAATGATACATAATGCATGCACATATTAATGGGGTGCATGTGATCTTTTGATACATGCTTGTCATGTGTAATGATCAAATCAGGGTATTTGGGACATCCATCACCTGAAATGCTTATCATTTCTTTGAGTTGGGAACATTCCAAATCTTCTCTTCTAGCTCTTTTGAAATATATAATAAATTATTGTTAACTATAGTCACCCTACCTTGCTATTGACTAGTAGAACTTATTCCTTCTATTTAACTGTACGTTGGTACCCCTTAACCAACTCACATCCTTCCCAGCCTCTGATAACCA
Source organism: Ateles fusciceps (assembly GCA_036589455.1). Classification (NCBI taxonomy): domain Eukaryota; kingdom Metazoa; phylum Chordata; class Mammalia; order Primates; family Atelidae; genus Ateles; species Ateles fusciceps. The sequence goes on from JAZHEH010001243.1 coordinate 837,722, forward strand.
TCATTCTACTCTCTACCTCCATGAGATCAGCTTTTTCAGCTCCCACATATGAGTGAGAACATGTGATGTTTGTCTTTCTGTGCCTGGCTTATTCATAACAGGTTTTCTCTTGTTGCCGTAACAGGTTACCACACACTTAGTGGTGTAAAATAATACAAATTTGCCATCTGTGGGTCTGAAGGTTAGGCATCTGACACAGGTCTCATTGGGCTGTAATCAGAGTGTCAGCAGCCTGACAGGGCTATGGGAGAATCTGTTTCCTTGCATTTTTTCAGCCTCTAGAGCCTGCCCACATTCCTTGGCTTTTGGCTTCTTTCTTTCATCATTAAAGGCAACAACAGGAGGTTGAATCCTTCTCACATTGCATCACTCTGACCACTTCTTTTGTTCTCCCTCCTGCTTTTAAGAACTCTTATGATTATGTTGTTATCATGTAATCCAGGAAAATGTATTTTAAAATCATAGTCTATTAAGTCCAACATCTGGGCTTCCTTAGGAATAGCTTCTATTACTGATTTTTAAAAACACATGCCATACTTTCCTATTCTTTGCATTTCTTGTAGCTTTTTGGTGTTGTTGTTGAAATCTGGCAATTGAAATTATATAATGTGACAACTTTGGAAATCACATTCCTCTTCACTCCTCTCCCATCCCCCAACAGTTTTTGTTGTTCCATTTATTAAGTGATATGTCTGGGCTAGTATTCTGTAAAGTCTCTGTAAAGTCTATAAGGGTGTATGTGGCCACTGAAGTCTCTGCTTGATTAGCTTAGTGATCAGCTAATGATTTCATAGAGATTTACTTAATTACTTTGAGACAGTAAGGCTCTCAGCCTTTGCTGAAGAACTCTCTGTCTCTCTCTGTGTATATCTGTATTTGTGTTAGAGCACACCCTCAATGCCATGACAGGTGATGTACAATTCTGCCTTAGACTTCACTTTCTGTTTGAGGAGGTCCTCAAGGTTAGCAGGGGTGAGAGATCATGGTCTTGTTAGATCTTTCTGGGCATATGCACAGTCCTGATTTATGCACATAGCCCTGCTCATTTACATGACTTTCTTGACTCTCAGGAATATTTTAGGCCTTTTAAAGCCTGTATGAGCATCTCATTTCCTGTTTTTTCCTCTTAGGTTTTCTTGGTCAGCTTCTTTTTGGCCACAGTTGCAATGCTGCCTCAGGCAGCCACAATGTTAAACAATTGGCATTAATTGTTTTTGACAAATGCCTTGTAGACAGGGCTGCTCGCAGAGAGTGAGATCTGAGTCATGTCAAATAAAGACAGGCTCAAGAGTGAAGCTTTTCAGTCAGCTCTCAGAAGGTCAAATGGTGACAAGTGTCTGGGGATGAAGCTTTTGTGGGAGCTCCAAACACACATTTGCTTCCTCCAGTGGCTGCAAGATGGCTGCTTTTCACAGCCACCGTGGAGCTTTTATGCTCATGGCTTCCATCTTGCAACTTTCTTTAAGCACTAGAGAGGGGCTAAAAAGTGAAATTGTCATTATTATCTCAAGAAAAAAAACAATAAAAACAACGCATTATGTCTCTTTAAAATGATGACTTGTTCACAAAGTCATCATTTTTTTTTATTAAAAAAAGAAAGGTTAACTGCCATCTGTCACTTCCATTGACCACCTAAAACAATTGTGATTTCTCCACAGTGTTGGGAAGTGACTGTCCCTTAATTTCAGAGGATCCTTGTTCAGGCAGATCCAACTCCCTTCATGTTGATTGAGGCAAAGGAATTGTCTAGATTCATTTCATTTCATAGCAGCACTTAGGCTTGCTCTACAGTAGGTGAGTTAATGCCTTAAACTGAGATTAACTTGCTATTGCTGAATTGGAAATTACAAAAGTAGCTTGAGTATGTCAGAGGGCCCCTGCAACTGGTCTTTTAGCTTTGCCATGTAAATTTGGTTATGCCAACCTCTAGGTTCTAGGCTACAGAGCAAAATTTTCAGCCATCATCATCCTTGAATTTTCTGAAACTCAGCAGAGAACAAAAAACACACACAACAGAAGACAAGCAAAGGCCAGCGGTGGTGGCTCACACCTGTAATTTTAGCACTTTGGGAGGCTAAGGTGGGATGATCATTTGAGACCAGGAGTTTGAGACCAGCCTGGGCAACATAGCAAGACCCTGTCTGTAAAAAGTAAATAAACAAATAATCCAGGTATGCTGGTACATGCCTGTAGTCCCAGCTACTTGGGACAATGACATGGGAGAATTGTTTGAGCCCAGGAGTCTGAGGCTGCAGTGAAGTATATGACTGTGATACTGCACTCCAGCCTGGGCAACAGAGCCAGGCCCTGGCAAAACAAACAAACAAATAAACGAACCCACCCCCCCCCCCCCCCGCCAAATATATATCAACCAAAAAGCCACAAGAACAGAAATGTGAATTTTATAAAAATAAAGCTAGAAGTACCAAGAATTCCTTTTATTCTGGTGCTAATTTCATGGGGCTTGGGATATAATTCAGAATAATATAATTCGATTTTTCATCTTTTTCCATATTATATATATTTTCTTTTCTTTATATTTAAATGCGAATGGCCTTCTTAGTTGAATAGAAGACAGTGTTATTGAGTGCCTGCTATCTTGAGTTGAATATGATATCTCAGCTTTAATCAGTGATTAAACTTTTTAGTTGGTTAAAGCCAAAATAAATTATATCCACAATTTCAATATTCTTTTAGACTTTTTTAAACATGAGGAAAATAAACTGATTGTTTTGCTTATTTTCCTCTATCTTTTCCTTTGGTGTTACTTGAAATCTTTTAAGGTAAGACGTCTGAGTATTAATAAAAAGTTTCCTTGATGGAGTTGCTGATGAATAGTAAAATGGCTGAAAGTTGGCATTCTTAGTAGAAAGAAGGAGCCACAAACAATCTACCTAATCCAATCTGGGGCCTGGGCAGCCAGTTACGTTTCATTGTCCTAGGAACTTTAGCAGACCTAAAGACCAAAGCAGGTTTTAAAAAATTTACTGTCAGGCTGGGCACGGTGGCTCACGCCTGTAATACTAGCGCTTTGGGAGACCGAGGTGGGCAGATCATGAGGTCAGGAGTTTGAGACCAGCCTGACCAACATGGTGAAACCCTGTCTCTACTAAAAATATGAAAATTAGCTGAGCGTGGTGGCACGCACCTGTAATCCCAGCTACTCAGGAGGCTGAGGCAGGAGAATCACTTGAACCTGGGAGGTGGAGGTTGTAGTGAGCCGAGATGGTTCCACTGCATGCCTGAGCGACAGAGCAGGCTCTGTCTTAAAAAAAAAAAATTGCTATCAAACAGGGATTTGTCCCACTGAAGCTGAAGCTTGGAGTTTCTCATTCTTGGTGCAAAACTCACTACCCAATCAGAAAAATATTTGCTTACATATTAAGGTGACCAGCACTTTAGAAATATATGTCTATTTGGTTTACATGGGAGTGTATCACCATCAGTGTTGATGAAAGTTTTGGTTATACAGAAAGTCATACATATATATTCTTCTCCCCCAGCTTCTCTGTAGAAACACGTGAATGTGGCTGCTGGTTTATGGAGTGGGGAATATCCATTAGTCTCTGGTGGCTTGAGCCAACATAAATGATTCCTTAGAGCAGTGAGATGGAAAACTAGAAATCTAACTAGCTATATGCCAGACAAGGACTAGACTTCCTCCTATAATTAATGTTCGAGGGGTAAGCATTGCTCCTTATGAGGTTTGATGGCCTCCCTGCATCCCTAGATCATTGGGTGTGAATGATGTCTGCTTGTTTATCTGGAAATCTGGAAGTTTGCCTTTGTCTTATTGTTACACCTCATTGCCCCTCCATCTCTTTTTCAAATCTCATTTAAAAGGTATTTAGACATTTTCTCCTTGTCCATCTTTCTTAATTTTACTCTGCCTCTTGATGGCCATGTGATTCCAATGTCTAACATTATTTCTTCCAGGGCGTTGGCCACTCTTTTCTTCAACTCAAACCTTGCTATAAAACATCTACAAATTTTGCTTATGAAACTCACCCTAGTGCATAGGAATGTAGTTGCCTAAATTAGTCCAGGGCAGTGAATTATTTCTAGAATATAAATTGGTCACTTATGAAATTGCATTAATTCAGTTACTAACAGGCTTATAAGCTAAACTGTTAGCCCAGTGTACCAGCACACTTAGGGTTTAGGAAATATTTATAGAATAAAATATAGAAATGTTCTGAAATAAAATTATCCTTTAAGAGAATGGTCCCTCTTTTATAGTAAGAAGTTATTTTAGCCAGAAGAGTATTTAGGCACTGATGAGATCTTGGATTTGGGGGGATTGCTGGTTACCTAGAAAGGTGAAAGGGGTTTAGAAAGTTCTAAGATTGCCTGGTACAAAATTGAAGGGAGTATAACAGTACCTGTCAATATTTAAATCTCTTGTAAGGCCAGGGGCATGGTGGCTCATGCCTGTAATCCCAACACTTTGGGAGGCCGAGGTGGGAGGATCAGCTGAGGTCAGGAGTTTGAGACCACCCTGGCCAACATGGTAAAACCCTGTCTCTACTAAAAATACAAAAATTAGCTGGGTGTGGTGGTGTGTGCCTGTAGTCTCAGCTGCTTGGGATGCTGAGGCAGGAGAATTGCTTGAACCAGGAAGGTAGAGATTTGCAGTGAGCTGAGATTGCACCACTGCACTCCAGCCTGGATGACAGAATGAGACTCTGTCTCAAACACATACACACACACACACACACACACACACACATACACACACACCCAAAACTCTTGTAGCTTCTGCATATTTCCTTTTCTTGTTAGAAAGGTTGAGGGACAGATGCTCAGGAAGGGGACCATGACAGTCACACTTCCACTCTCTGTATCCCAAGGGCATTTGGAAGTTTGGTGAGATAAACTTCAAGTCAGCTGTATCAAATGTCTGAATTCCACTGGACCTAGAATGAGGGCAGTCAGTTAGTTTCAATTGACCTATTGGAGATCCTTTGCCTTAGTGCTGAGCTTCAGTCACAAAGTAGAACAGAGACACTGGCAGAATCTACACCAGCATCATTGGCATCGTTGGGAAGCACACTTCTAAGTAGATCCAATTTTGCTCAAGTCTCCAATTCTTAAGCATGAACCGCTTTTTCTTTTCAAATAAATTATTATTTCTTGTGCCAGTCTTTTCTCACCAATAGTGGTCTAGCTAGACCACTCAGGTATGTGGTAGTTAATACAGACCAAGAGGCAGGGGAGCATGTCTTTTTCTGTGGTAAGTGGGCTGAGCATCTCGGTTTCTGGGCTACCTTCAAAGTTTGTGAATGCCAACATGTTTGTCTGTATTTATTCTTGGCAATATTGGTCCTGGAGAGAGCATTTCTTGGATGGATGCTGCATTGCAGGAAATGAAGGTTTCTGGCCAATGTGATACCATTCCAAGGAGCTCTGCCTTCCAGGGAGAGGCTTTCTGTGAAATGCACCATACCACTGCTTTGAGATATGTCTATCAGCCTCTCAAGGAGACCGATTGTGATCAAGTGGCTAGAAGCAGAGCTTTAAGGGCAGATGACAGAGCACAACAGGCTTTCCTCCACATCCACACCATTGGCAAAAATGTTTCAGAACTTAAGATCTGGAAGGTTGTGTATCAGTATTCCCCAGAGAAAGAAGGCACAGCTTTCAGTTAGGCTTGCTTCAAATTGTCCTTTCTTCAATGCTTAGATTTTCTTTAGATGTCCTTGGGGGAGAATTAAGACATAGGATTCAATTTGCTTATTCATGATGAGGCTGAGGGGGAAACTATTTTGGAGAAGGTAGCAATTTGCAATTGGTGCTTCTTTGTAGAAGAGTCCAAAGGAAAGGCTGACACATCAAAATGGAAGAGAGTGATACATCCTGTATTATGCTATCACAGCTTCCCATATCTGTTGAGCTCCAGGATGCTGTGAGGCCTCCCTAAGGGTTTCTGGAAGGAAGATTGGCCAGGGCTGATACTGAATCTTTGCCTGCTCCATTATCTGTAGGTCTTACCCTAATCGCTGTTTTCAGGGAAGGGATTTTAAGTCATAACTCCCCCACCTTCAGAATAACACAATAAATTGAGCAGGATATGTTTGTTCTTTTACTCTTTTGGTCAGCATTTACTGATGCCTATTGTGTGAAAATAAAAGTACATGAATTTTCCTCTGCCTGCATGATAGAGTGCTTTGTGCTTTTAATAAGTCAGTCACCCACTGGTACCTGGCTTTGCTTCAGAAAGGGGAAGGTCATTTTCCTCACAGCAATGTTGTAAAGGGCTCATCCTGTAAAGAACCTGGTTGCTGGGCCATGGGTGCTTTCTCATGCTGCTTCGTCTGGGGTGGTTTTTCTTATTCAGGATAAGCTTTCATGAGTTAAAACTATTTCCCAGTGGTCTGCCTTGTCTCCTCAGAGTATCTTTCAGTTCAGTGCCCTCGGGTGATGATGAGTATGCCTGGACAGAAAAGCTTTTGGTTGAGGCTGAATAAGCTCACTCTAAGACAGATGTTCAGTCTGTAGAAATGTAATAGAAAATCCATGCAGTGCCTCATCAGCCCGAGGTTGATGATATGATCCCACTTCAGGTGCTTTGTCTTCAGTGTAAACTTTTTCATCTGTTACTTTGAAGATGGAATGACGGTTTCAAATTGGATTTAGGATGCTGATGGAAACCAGCACCTACCTCATTGCTCCTGGAGGTCTGCATACTTGTTATTCTTGTCAGCTTGAGAAAAGGCGCATTTTACCTCCCTGAACCCCTTTTTTGACAAAGATTTCCCTTCTGGTCACTGTTGATTTCCTTTCCTTAAGATCCACAGTGCTAAATCCTTCAGTTGTTGTGATAGATCAGGGCTATTTCTAAACTTGTCTCTTCCTTCCTTTCCTTTCTTGCCCTCCCACCTTCCTAATTGTGAGAGGAAGACCTCAGGTGTATCCGATCAGCATCTGCATTTTCTTTTCTTTTCTTTTTCTCCTTCTCCTTCTTTCTCCTTCTCTTTCTTCTTTCTTCTTCTGCAACAGGGTCTTGCTATGTTGCCCAGGCTGGTCTTTAACTACTGAGCTCAAGCAATGCTTCTACCTCGGCCTCTCAAAATGCTGGAATTACAGGCATGAGCCACTGCATGTGGCCAGCATCTATGTTTTCAGTGCAAGTCACCAGTATCCTATTAAGATGCTCCTCCTCTGAGTCTAATCCCAATGGGATGGTTGTTTCCATAGAGGCAGGTGCAAAACTGATGTGCAGCCAGTATGCACAGGTATGTCCAAACTAGTGGTTAAAATATTGAAAAATGTCTGAATTGATGAGTAAATGGTCCCTTTCTTGAGACCCTAGGGACCCTCCTGCTGCCTGGGCTAATTTGGCCCCTACCTCAAAGCCTTCCTTGGAACTCCCTACAAAGGGAGTTCGGACTCTGCTCCAGGACGGTGACTTATCCGGAATCCATAATGGTTGGCCGGTGCCCATGCCTACCGGTTATTAACTATTTGGAACATCACCCCTGGTTGTGAGTCAGATTTTATTGGCAGAGCTTTCTAGTCCTTCATGTCTATGCTTCTTCCGGGGACTAACGTATTTGGTTGATAAGCTTGACTTCCAGGATTAGGTACCAACTTCTGGAAATGAAGGTGAATGTCATATTAGAAAATAAAATTTGAATCCATGTAAATCCCATAGTAACCCTAAAGCAGTTTCTCCGTCCTAGGCTAAAGTCTTCATGATTTGCTTGATATGTTCCAATCCCCTTTTTCCCAAGACAGTATTTGCAGCCAAGTCAGCTTTTGTAAGTTTTAGGAAACAGATGATTGCCTATTCAAGAATATTTACCTCCAGGTCATTAAGAAAAAGTCCTGATCTTCTTGAGTTATTTATTTATTTATTTGTTGGGGGAAGAAGGATTTTTGGTTATCACCTCTTTGTTTTAGTAGTTTGGCAGGAGGAGATGGACTTGACCAACTTCCAGGAATTAAGATTTGTCTTTTCAAGTTAAAAAGTTGTCCTCTGTTTGGCATTTTAAAAATGTGTTTCCACTTGTACTGTACATAGGAGCTCTGGAGTGAAATTTTTAGAACTCTGCAAACAAATGGAATGAACTTGCTTTTGTGTGTCAATATGTGGTTTTATGGACAGGAAGGGATGGGCGCATACCCGTGGCAGACCCATTCGTTTCTCTCATGTTTGAAAGCTTCACTCTGAAATGCCTTTAATGGAAGATGATTGTGTAATATAGAGGTGGTTGTTCACTGTACCAGCACTGATGTGCTGCATTTTGACCAAATGACTAACTTTGCAAATAGAGTGTTTATGTTGAGTAGGAGCAAAGCTTCTCCACCAAAGTGCATTTTTAATGATCTACTTTAAGAGTAAGTGGGTTTAGAAGTAGCTGCCCAGAAATCTGATTGGCTGGCACTAATGCCACTTCCCATAATTACCCAATAAACCATAAGGGCTTTGTTGGCACATTTGTTCAAGTCTGTCGTGTCTGACCAGCTGCCACCCAGCATTCTAAGCCCACTTCTAATACCCTCTTTAAAACCTTTGTGGAGAAATTTGGTGGCTACATACCTTTGAAAAATCTTAGTGGATAAATTTGGTATTGATGCACTCTACAAATTTCATAGTGAAATGTTGTGCTGTTTTTTGTAAGTTGGTAATGTTTTCCCTAAATAGCTATAATTATAAAAATCATGATCTAGGGTAAGCCATATCAAGTTTTAAAAAATGCTTCACTTCTTAGTACCTTTAGGATTTTCACTGAAAATGTAGATGTTATGTAACCTAAAAATAAAAATCACAAATCCCATCTTAAAACCAATGCTTGAAACTTGTGGAAACAATACACTTAAAAAAATTAAAGGAATAAAAAGAAAGGTAAATTGTATCCCAGAGGTAGGAAGTAACTTGCTCAGTTTCTATACTTAAAAAAACCATATAACCAATTTTATAAAACCATATGACCAGTTTTATAATGTAAAAAATTAGAAAAGTATACACTAAGTATATTTTTCTAAAGCATACTTTTCTAAACACTGTGATTGTTCACAGTGTTTTCCAATTTCTCTATGAAACATTTCAATTGTATTATAGACCAAGGATATTATAAATGATTCTTACCCTGTTTTGTGAGAAGGAGGGGGAAACTGTTGAAACTATAGTAAATATAGCGCATTCAGGGAAAAAGCATTTCATTACGTGGGAGTGCAGAGAGTTTGGATCTTTCCCATCACACCTTAAGATCTTTCTATTAAGATCTTTCTTACGTGTATTATTTATTGACTGTAGGGTGAGTAAATGACATTGTGAGTTCTGCCACTTGTTGACATCTAGAGTAATATAACTTATTTTCTCAGAATACAGTGGCACTGTCTACATTATCATGTAATTAAGTGTAACATGGGAACAGTGATGTACTGAATAAAGAATGTAGCTATACACTGAAAAGCTAAAAGAAATCAGCTCTTTTAATGGTTGTGTGGGCCTTCCAGAAAGGAATAGCTTCACTTTCAAGAAACCATCACAGAGTGAATCTTTGTATCATTGTAAAATATTTCTGCAGCAGAATATTGACTCTGTGGGGAAGAAAATACTGGCAATGAGCTAAAATGAAATAGAAGAAATTAAATGCACTTGACAGCAATTGGCTGAAGAAAATTCAGGAGACGCAATAGCAACAGAGCACAACAAAATAACACGATTAAGGACACATAGCCATATGCCTCTATTATATTGAGAATACAGTGATATAAATGACCAAGTGATGACCTTCAACCTAAACTGGAAGCTGTGTGACAAAGTCCATGTTGGTTTGGAAACTGAAGGTGGAAAATGAGATTAAATATTATAGGGCATGGGATGGTAGTGATCTGCAACTTGGTGTGATGTGAGGATTTGATAAGTCAAATCTCACGAGGATGCAATGCTGGAAAAAATGGTCTGGGCATATCATATGGATTAAGTGAAATTAAAAATAGTTTTTTAATCTCGACATGATCTTTTGTTATCTGCACTCTCTGTCAGCAAATGCTTATACGTGGCACATGTTAATACAGCAGAATAAGAGAGCCCTTTAACTGAAGGGTGAGCACTCTTCCACAGCCACTGCATCTGGTGCATACTATAACTACAGCCCTAGTCAAATGGCTCTGTAATTGTTGGTTTCCACGTCTCTCTCCTGTCCAGCCTCTGATGTCCTACTGGGCAAGCACTGTGTCCTCAGACCCCTGCCTAGTGCCAAGAGTATTGTGGTCCCTGAACAAATGGCTCTCACAGTGATTTTGCATCTGAGACTGGGTATCTGAAAAGGCAGAGGAGCTGGTTCTTTAGCAGCCTTCTCTACATCTCACATATATTTTGTTTCTTTTCATGGGTGGCAGTTGGTCATAAAACTGGGTGTGACTTTCTCTTATACCCACCAGATTCACATTTGTTCCAAGGTTGCTGCCAAAGTGTCCATGAAGCTAAAGTAGATATATGGTGAAGAGAACAGAGAAGAAAGAAAGGATAAATGAAGGCATTTAATTTTAAGAACTGAAATCCCAACAAATATTCCATTAGTAGTGGCAGAGTGAAGAATTTAATTATTATTCTATTTATAAATGTTTATAGAATTGTTGCTTAGACAAGTCCTGTAGAAAAATTTAAGACCAGCTTCTTTTCTGACTGTTCGGATCATCATGAAGGATGGGAGGCAGGACTAGACTGCAGCTTAGGACAGAGCAGCGGGCGGGGGCTTGCATTGGGAATTTTAGCTCCAGATCGACTGCAAGAACAAACCAGCAATCCCAAGAGGACCCATAGACCCTCTGAAGGAAGCAGACTGCTCCTGTAGGATCCAGGGAGACACCCCCAAAACTGTGAGTACCCCAACTGCAGAAGTGGGAAAGGGAGAACCCCCTCTTCTGAACACACACCCCCACTGGAGAAACTGAAGGTCTGTTTGCAGGAGAAGTTTTGGACTTTACCTGGAGCTGAGTCAATTTGGAGAGCCAAGTGAAATACAGGGGTAGAGGAAGAAGCAGAAAGGCCCTGGGAGCTTGCTGGGTCCCCTAGCAGGCCATTCCTGTCTGGCACCACAGGGATCCAAGGGGAGAGGAGTGGGGGTGGGGGAGTGAAACTCTACAGGGAGAAGGAAATCTCTAGCTGAACTCTGTAACAATTTGAACAGGGTGAGAAGCCTCTTGGCCAGAACTCACGGGAGGGTTCAAATCTGGTGTGCAGACTCCACAGGCAGGGGAAGAACCAAGCTGTTTTCTTTCCCAGCTGGGAGGCGGGGTAGGCTGGGGCAGGTTCTCAAGTCTGTATGACTCTCCATTCTCCACCCTCCACCTGGAAACGAACTGGGGGCTGTTGGGGGAGCACAGTGGGAGTGAGACTAGCCCTTTGGCTTGTGTGGGAGCTGGGTGAGGCCTGTGACTGCTGAGTTTCCCCCACTTCCCTGACAATCTACATAACTCAGCAGAGGCAGCCATAATCCTCCTAGGTACACAAATCCAGTGACCTGTGAATCTCACCCCCAACCCCCACAGCAGCCCCAGCAAGACCTGCCCAAGGAGAGTGTGAGCTCAGATACTCCTAGCCCTGCCACCACCTGATGGTCCTTCCCTATCCACCCTGGTAGCAGAAGAAAAAGAGCATATAATTTTTGGGAGTTCTAGGACCCTGCCCACAACTGGTTCCTCTCCATACTCCCACAGCTGATGCTCTCTGGAAAGGGAAACCTATCAGATTAACAGCAGATTTCTCAGCAGAAACCCTACAAGCTAGAAGGGATTGGGGCCCTATCTTCAGCCTCCTCAAGCAAAACAATTATCAGCCAAGAACTTTGTATCCAGTGAAACTAAGCATCATATATGAAGGAAAGATACAGTCTTTTTCAGACAAACAAATGCTGAGAGATTTCTCCATTACCAAGCCACCACTCTAAGAACTGCTAAAAGGAACTCTAAATCTTGAAAGAAATCCTGGAAACATATCAAAACAGAACCCCTTTAAAGCATAAATCACACAGGGCCTATAAAACAAAAATACAGGTTAAGAAGCAAAAACAAAAACCAAAAATATCAAAGTACACAGGCAACAAAGAGCATGATGAATGCAGAGATACCTTACATTTCAATACTAACACTGAATGTAAATGGCCTAAATGCTCCACTTAAAAGATTCGAACTGCAGAATGGATAAGAACTCACCAACCAACTATCTGCTGCCTTCAGGAGACACACCTCTCTTAAGGTAACATAAATTTAGCTTAAGGTGATGTAAACTAGCTTAAAGACTCACATAAACTTAAAGCAAAGGGGTGGAAAAAGGCATTTCATGCAAATGGACACCAAAAGTAAGCAAGGGTAGCTATTCTTATATGAGACAAAACAAACTTTAAAACAGCAGCAGTTAAAAGAGAAAAGAGGGACATTATATAATGGTAAAAGGCCTTGTCCAACAGGAAAATATTACAATCCTAAACATATATGCACCTAACACTGGAGTTCTCAAATTTATAAAACAATTACTAATAGACCTAAGAAATGAAGTAGGCAGCAACATAATAATAGTGGGAGACCAGACTCCATTGACAGCACTAGACAGATCATCAAGACAGAAAGTCAACAAATAAACAAAGAATTTAAACTATACCTTGGAACAAATGGACTTAACAGATACATATATAGAGAGAATATTTCATCCCAAAACTGCTGAATACACATTCTATTCAACAGCACATGGAACTTTCTCCAAGGCAGACCATATGATAGGCCATAAAAGGAGCCTCAATAAATTTAAGAAAATTGAATTTATATCAAGTACTGTCTCAGACCACAATGGAATAAAATTGGAAATCAACCCCAAAAGGAACCTTCAAAACTATTCAAATACATGGAAATTAAATAACCTGCTCCCAAATGAGCATTGTGTCAAAAACAAAATCAAAATGGAAATTAAAAAATTATTCAAACTGAACAACAATAATAACACAATGTATCAAAACCTCTGGGATATAGCAAAGGTGGTGCTAAGAGGAAAGTTTATAGCCCTAAACACCTACATCAAAAAGACTGAAAGAGCACAAACAGACAATCTAAGGTCACACCTCAAGGAACCTGAGAAACAAGAATAAACCAAACCTAAACCCAGAAGAAGAAAAGAAATAACCAAGATCAGAGCAGAAGGAAACTGAAACAAAATGTAATTGAAACAAAAATAATGCAAAAGATAAATCAAACAAAAAGCTGGTTCTTTGAAAAGATAAATAAAATTGATAGACCATTGACAAGATTAACCAAGAAAAGAAGAGAGGAAATCCAAATAACCTAATTAAGAAACAAAACAGGAGGTATTACAACTGACACCACTCAAATACAAAAGATCATTCAAAGCTACTATGAACACCTCTGTGGACATAAACTAGATAACCGAGAAGAGATGGATAAATTCCTGGAAAAATATAACTCTCCTAACTTCAATCAGGAAAAACAAGATACTCTGAACAGGCCAATAAGAAGCAGGAAGATTGAAATGGTAATTTAAAAATTACCAACAAAATTAAGTCCAGGACCCCAGACAGAGTCACAGGAGAGTTCTACCAGACATTCAAAGAAGAATTTGAACCAGTCCTTTTGCCACTGTTCCATAAGACAGATAAAGAAAGAACCCTCCCTAATTCATTCTATGAAGCCAGTATCACTCTAATACCAAAACCAGGAAAGGACATAACCAAAAAAGAAAACTACAGACCTATATCCTTGGTGAACATAGACACTAAAATACTTACAAAATACTAGCTAACTGAATCCAACAACATATCAAAAAGATAATCCACTATGATCAAGTGGGTTTCAAACCAGGGATGCAGGGATGGTTTAACATACACAAGTCAATAAACATGATGCACCACATAAACAGAATTAAAAACAAAAATCATGGCCAAGTGCAGTGGCTCATACCTGTAATCCCAGCACTTTGGGAGGCTGAGGCAGGTGGATCACTTGAGGTCAGGAGTTCAAGACCAGCCTAACCAAAACATGACACCCTGTCTCTACTAAAAATGCAAAAATTAGCCAGCCATGGCAGCAGGCACCTGTAGTCCCAGCTACTTGGGAGGCGGAGACAGGAAAATTGCTTGAACCTGGGAGGGAGGGGTTGCAGTGAACCCAGATCGTGGCAGTGTGCTCCAGCCTGGGTGACAAAGCGAGATTCCATCTCAAAAAAACAACAACAAAAAAACAAAATCATTTAAACAGATGCAGAAAAAGCATTTGACAAAATCCAGGATCACTTTATGATTAAAACTCTCAGCAAAATAGGCACACAAGGAATGTACTTTAATGTAATAAAAGGCAGCTATGACAAACCCACAGCCAACATAATATCGAACGAGGAAAAGCTAAAAGCATTCCCTCTGAGAAAGGGAATAAGATGAGGATGTTCACTTTCACTCCTCTTCAACATAGTACTGGAAGTCCTAGCCAGAGCAATCAGACAAGGGAAAGAAATAAAGAGAATCTAAATTGGTAAAGAGGAGGTCAAACTGTCACTGTTTGCTAATGATATGATCGTTTATCTTTACGCTAAGGACTCCTTCAGAAAGCCCCTAGAACTGATAAAAGAGTTCAGCATAGTTTCTGGATACAAGATTAGTGTACACAAATCAGTAGCTCTTCTATACACCAACAGTGACCAACCAAAGAATGAAATCAAGAACTCAATTCCTTTTACAATAGCTGCAAAAACAAAACAAAACAAACAAAAAACAACAACAAACCAAAGAAAAAACAACTTAGGAATATACCTAACCAAGGAGTCAAAAGACTTCTGCAAGGAAAACTACAAAACACTGCTGGAAAAAATCAGACAACACAAACATATGCCACAAAATGGAAACACATCCCAGGCTCATGGATGGGTAGAATCAATATTGTGAAAATGACCATACTGCCAAAAGCAATCTACAAATTCAATGCAATCCCCATCAATATACCATCATCATTCTTTACAGAATTAGAAAAAAGAATCTAAAATCCATATGAAACAAAAAAAAGGCAAGACTAAGCAAAATGAACAAATCTGGAGGCATCACACTACCTAATTTCAAACTGTACTCTTATGGCCATAGTCACCAAAACAATGTGGTACTGGTACAAAAATAGGTGCATAGACCAATGGAATGGAATAAGAACCAAGAAATAAACCCAAATACTTACAGCCAACTGATCTTCAACAAAGTAAACAAAATATGAAGTGGGGGAAAGGTGCTGGGATAGTTGGCTAGCCACATGTAGGAGAATGAAACTCACCTCTCACCTTATACAAAAATCAACTCAAGATGGATTAAGGACTTAAACCTCAGACCTGAAACTATAAAAATTCTAGAATATAATATTGGAAAAACCCTTTTAGACATTGGCTTAGGCAAGGATTTTATGACCAGGAACCCAAAAGCAAATGCAATAAAAATAAAGATAAGTAAAGATAAATAGCTCTGATCTACTTAAACAAAATAGCTTTTGCATGGCAAAAGGAACAGTCAGCAGAGTAAACAGGCCACAGATTGGGAGAAAATCTTCACATTCTATACATCTGACAAAGGACTAATATATAGAATCTACAACGAACTCAACCAAATCAGTAAGAAAAAAAGCAAACAATTCCATCGAAAAGTTGCCTAAGGACATGAACAGACAATTCTCAAAAGAAGATATACAAATGGCCAACAACATATGAAAAAATGCTCAACATCACTAATCATCAGGGAAATGCAAATCAAAACCACAGTGTGATACTATCTTACTCCTGCAAGTATGGCCATAATAAAACAACAACAAAAAAAGGTAGATGCTGGCATGGATGAGGTGAACAGGGAACACTTCTACACTGCTGGTGGGAATGTAAACTAGTATAGCTGCTATGGAAAACAATGTGGAGACACCTTAAAGAGCTAAAAGTGGAACTATCATTTGATCCAGCAATCCCACTACTAGGTATCTACCCAGAGGAAAATAAGTCATTATTCAAAAATATACTTGCACATGCATGTTTATAGCAGCACAATTCGCAATTGCAAAATCGTGGAACCAACCCAAATGCCCATCAATCAACGTGTGGATAAAGCAACTGTGGTGTATATATATGATGGAATACTATGCAGCCATAAAAAAGAATGAAATAACAGCATTTGTAGTGACCTGGATGAGATTGGAGACTATTATTCTAAGTGAAGTAACTCAGGAATGGAAAACCAAACATTGCATATTCTCACTGATATGTGGGAGCTAAGCTGTGAGGGCACAAAGGCATGAGAATGATACAGTGGACTTCGGGGACTTGTGGGGAAGAGTGGGAGGGAGGCTATAGATAAAAGACTACAAATATGGTGCAGTGTACCCATGGGTGATGGGTGCACCAAAATCTCACAAATCACCACAAAAGAACTTACTCATGTAACCAAATGCCAGCTGTACCCCAATAACTTATGGAAAAATAAAAAATAAAAATATTTAAGACCATATGCACACATATACATACATATATTCATGTATGCTTCATTTAATGTGACCGAATGTGGGGCAGACTCATACATCTCCTGCCTTTGTTACTCATATATTTCTGTCTCAATTTTCTTATGAGCACTGGTTGTACAAGTATTCCAGTGATGGGCAAAATTTCATGTTTATATTACTCTGGTTCGTGTCCATTATTTCTGTTTTGTTTGCAGGAGGAATACAAGTGTTATTCTCTTCTTTTTACAGGTTTTTGGTGTAGCTCAAAATTTTATATTTGGTTTTTGAGTGTGTAAGTGCTGGGTTCCAGGAGAAACCTTTTCATGCTGTGTTTTGTATTCAGTTTGTTTTCTTTTGTAGGAAGGAATTGTCAAAATTCACATCGATACAGTTTACTGGAATACCAGTCTCAGATTTGGTAAATTGGCTTCTTCACTGCTGGGGCCTCCCTGAGCCAGGGGTGGAGGAAGCAGACCTTTGAGGCAAGTGCATGTGTATTTAGGTTCTAGCTCCTCCCTTTCTTAACTAAGTAATCACAGGCAAGCGTCTCTACTTTTCTAAGCCTCTGTTTTCTCATTTATAAATAGGGGATGGTATATTCTTCTTTGGATTTTTGTGATGATTAAATGAAATAATCTAAAGTACCATGGAAGGGTTCATTAATGGGGAGTTTAGAAGCAGAACAGTCATTCTTCCTTTTAGCATTTGTCTGCATAGTTATTTAATGAGAAAGAGATCTTTTTACCTCTCGTTACCTTATTTTTTCTGTGATGATGTTAATTTCATGATATTATAGGTAATACTGTTTATTATAGAAACTGATTTATTTAGTGCCAGGACTTCCTCAGGCCTGATTTAATGTAATGCATTTAAAGCGAATGAATTCTGTTTTGGTCAGAGTGAGGCTCCTGTTTTTGCTGATTATGTATCTGATTTATTGGCAGGACGGAAGGGTTAACAAAGAAGGAGACTTGAGCTCTCTGAACATCAGGGTTCTATTCATATATATCATTATCATCACTGCTACCACCACCAGGAGTATTGACTGACTGACCTTGTTATTTACTCAGGGAGGTACTAAGCACCTTATGCAAGTTTAATCTTGGAACAACCCGAGGACATAAGTAGATATTGTTGTCCTCATCTTATAGATAACAAAATTGAGGAAAAAGTTGTGAAAACTTTCCAAAGATCAGAGCTGGATTCAACTCAGAATAACTCCAATACCTGCTTCTTTAACTATTAAATGGCTGTCTTTGTTATTATTTTAAAAAAGGTTTATTCTTCTTATGCCTCCCAAAACTATTTAAAACATTATAATACAGCCCTAGATTCATAGAATCCCAGGAGGCTTCTGGGGTGTGCTACCTCTCTTTTTCTAGGTATCACCAGCTATTTTATGGTATGTGTGTATATGTGCCCATGTGTGCCCATGTGTGCATGTAATTTAGCTTAATTGTTGCTACATACACTCCGTCAATCCTGACTCTTATTCTATAGCTCATTCATCTCTTGAATGTTGCCCTGGAAGATGGAGAGGAGGTTTCTATGTCAAGACGTAAGGGTGTGCTGACTTAACATGCTACTCTGGATGTTCCAGCGTCTGAGGATCATACCTCAGATCCTGCTCACCCCCCCCCAACTTTTCTGACTTCATTAGCCAAGCTCAGCCCTCAGTCTTGGCAGTGGTTGGCCTGGCAATCTCATGTTTGTCACTGATATGGTTTGGCTCTGTGTTCCCACTCAAATCTCACCTTGCATTGTAATATTTCCCATGTATCAAAAGCAGGACCAGGTAATAATTGAATCATGGCGGCAGTTCCCCTATGCTGTTCTCATAATAGTGAGTGAGTTCTCATGAGAACTGATGGTTTTATAAGGGGCTTCCCTCTTTGCTTATTTTCTCTCCTGCCACCCTTGTGAAGACGTGCCTTCCACCATGATTTCTTTTCACCAACTTGTCTGAGGCCTCTCCAGCCATGTGGAACTGAGTCATTAAACCTCTTTTCTTTATAAATTACCCACTCTCAGGTATCTCTTCATAGCAGTGTGAGAATGGACTGACACAGTCACCGAATCTGTCATTCTCCTTTGCCATATTCTCTAATCCACCTTCTAGAATCTTGCCTCAGCCTCTCAAGTAGCTGGGACTACAGGTGTATGCCACCATGCCCGGCTAATTTTGGTATCTTTTAGTAGACATGGGGTTTTGCCATGTTGGCCAGGCTAGTCTTGAACTCCAGACCTCAAGTGATCCTCTCACCTTGGCCTTCCAAAGTGCTGGAATTACAGGCGATAGCCACCATGCCCAGCCAAGTCTCTGCACTTTGGTATGGTGGAAATGTGACTGAGGTTTTTGGGCTGTGGTGTACCCTTCAACTGGGTTTATAGAAAGGCTGGTCGGGTGCCCCAGACTAAGGACAGTGGTGAGTAGTCACATCTGGGAGGCCTCAGTCCTGCAATATGATTCGTGGAAGGAGGTCTAGTGTTCATTTGTCATAACTTATCTATTCACACAAAACATCTTCTTTCCTAACTAATTTAAGTCTGGGTTAATAAAAAGGATTTCAGTCTAGTTTTGGGGTAAAGATAAGGGATTTTACAGAGAATTTCATACATAGTATAGAAGTTTTGTTTTTCTGCTGAGAAGTTGTACTTCATATGAATGTATATTTTTTAGTATCTGAAAGAATTCAAGTCATGCTGGGCATTCTGATACTTCGAACTTATCCATTACACTAGATGGCAGGGTCATAAAGCATTCTGTAGAATCCTGTGCTGATATATCACTCTTGAAAGGTGTTAATTTGGTTCTCCAGCTCTGATTTGTTTAGTAGAACATATTAATTGCTTGGTGGATAGAATTAAACCATTTTAGGCTTCAAAAAATTGGAAGCTCTGAAAAATAAATAGCATGATCATTGCAGAACATTTATTCTGATTATAGCAGCTTGTTTGAGCAAAGACAGTATAAGTTTATTCTCTTAGAATTATTAACAATTGTCTTTTTTTTTTGAGACTGAGTCTCACTCCGTCACTTAGGCTGGAGTGCAGTGGTGTGATCTTGGCTTACTACAACCTCCACCTTCCAGGTTCAAACGATTCTCCTGCCTCAGCCTCCCCAGTAGCTGGGATTAGAGGCATGTGCCACCACACCAGGCTAATTTTTACATTTTTGGTAGAGATAGGGTTTCTCCATGTTGGCTAGGCTGGTCTTGAATTCCTGACTTCAGGTGATTCGCCCATCTTGGCCTCCCAAAGTGCTGGGATTATAGACGTGAGCCACCACATCCGGCCAACAATTGCTTTTAAAATAGGATTTGATACTGATACAGTAGTTCAAATGACATACAGTTTTCTTCAACAGCTAAATTAAAATTATAGGAATGAAAATATTGTCTATTCTTGAGGGTGTTATCACATGCAAGTGATAATGAAAGCCAAGATAGTGAAAGCCAAGAAGGAAGATGTTTTGGTCCAAACAGACTGTACATCAGCTGAATATTAAAATGATTAATTAATAATATTGATCCCTGTCATTCATTGAATTTTTACCTATTACATATCCTCCTAGCACTTTGTGAGCCTTTACGTGTGTTAACTCATTTAATCCTCATAAGACTCATCCACAGATATGTTTTCTTATAATACACATGAAGAAACTGTGGAGCAGGGAGGTTTGTTTTGCAAAATGTCAAATATAGTGGGCGGCAGGCCTTTCTGATTCCCAAGCCTATACTTTCAACTCCTTGACCTCACTGCCTTTAATCATTCGCTCCACCTTCCCTAATAGTCTTTCAGCTCACTGTAAAAGTAATAATACTATTTATGCAGTCTAAGTTTTTATCTTAGTCCATTTGTGCTGCTATAAGAAAGCACTTGAGACTAATTTATAAAGAACAGAAATTTATTTTCTCACCTTTCTGAGGGTTGGGAAGTCTAATCAAGGCCCTGGCACTTGGTGTCTGCCGATGGCCTTTCTGCAGCATTTGCAGCTGAAGGGGTAAACACTGTGTCCCACATGGTGGGAGGGATGGAAGGGGTTAAACCTATTCCTTCAAGCCCTTTTATGAGGGCACTAATTTAATCCATGAGGGCCCCGCCCTTATATCTTAATCACTCTGTTAAAGTCCTAGCTCTTAATACTATCTCATAGGTGATTAAATTTCAACATAGTAATTTTGAGGGATCCATTCAAATCATAGCATTTTCTTTAGATAAAATTTTAAAATAATTCAAAAGTAATATTGGCATATGGAAAATGTTCTGTATCTTGATTTGGGTGTGGTTCCAGGTGTAGAATTCTGTAAAAATTGATTTGGCTGCACACTTCAGACATTAAACTAAAAATTTTAAAAAAACCCCTCCAAAACAAATACTACTAATAAACTGTGTTTAGTGTACTATTTATTTAACATTGATCAGGTATCCACCCTGTGCCTGGTTTACCATTGTTGACAGAGATGCATTTCCCAAAGCCTTACCATCGGATGGTCTAACCACCCTGAGACCTGAAGGGGAGAATTGAAGTCAGGAGCTGTGTCCTGGGTGTGCTCTTGCTCAACTTCAGCTGTGCTTCCTTGCGCTCCTGCTTCTTTTACCTTTCCTGGAAAATAGGACATACAGGACTTCTATTCAGAGTGAGTCTTCATTTCTGTGGGGTCTTATCTCCAAGAAACAGGATACACTTTCTGGTAAGAGAGAAATTCAAAGAGATACATTTCTCTTACGATATCATCATCCTGCCGCAGCCATCTGGGCTCTGTCTCAATAAGCTTAAGAACTTGCCTTCCATAGCAAGGGAAAGGAGGCTCAGTGGAGTGTTACTTAGCATTTCTTCTTTTCTTCTATAAGAAAATTCAGACATGAAAGTACAAAATTAGCATGATTATGCACTTTACAAAAGACTTTACTATAAGGCTTTATAAATATTTGCATCTCAAGAGCAATGGCATATTTGATTGATTATAAATCCCTTGATAGAGACTGGTGGCTGCAGAACTGGGGAGTTGAATTTTTGTTTGTTTGTTTAGAGATGGGATCTTGCTCTGTCATCCAGGCTGGAGTACGGTGGTGTGATCATAGCTCACTGCAGGCTTGAACTTCTGGCTTAAGGGATTCTCCCACCTCAGCCTCCTGAGTAGCTGGGACTACAGGTTCATGTCACCACGCACAGCTAATTTAAATAAATGTGTTAGACATGGGGTCTTGCTATGTTTCCCAGGCTGGTCTTGAACTCTTAGCCTCTAGCAATCCTCCTGCCTCAGATTCCTGAGTAGAGTTGACAATGTAACCGCCATTGTTAATTGAAATTTAGTTAGACATGAAGACAATAAAGTATCTCTGAATAAAAATGTCCTTCAATGGGAAAATATGCCTTCTTTAATAAAAATTCCAATTTACAACAAAATTTTAAGGCTCTTATTTTAAGGAAGATCTAAATGCATGGTGCAGCATTATTAGAAAGAAGAACCAATAATTCGTTCTTCAAATTGTAATTTATATGGTTTCAAAGTATTCTTGCAAATATTGAATTAAGACAATATTAAGTAATAAAGACAATAATAAGTAAGGCCAGGCACGGTGGCTCATGCCTGTAATCCCAGCACTTTGTGAGGCCGAGGCTGGTGGATCACGAGGCTGGTGGTCAGGAGTTTGAGATCAGCCTGGCCAACGTTAGTGAAACCCCATCTCTACTAAAAATACAAAAATTAGCCGGGAGTGGTGGCAGGTGCCTGTAATCCCAGCTACTTGAGAGACTGAGGCAGGAGAATTTCTTACACCCAGGAGGCAGAGGTTGCAGTGAGCTGAGATTGTGCCATTGCACTCCAGCCTGGGCGACAGAGTGAGACTCCATCTCAAAAACAAAGAAAAAAGATAATAATAAATAACTACCATTTATTGAACACATGCTATTGGTCAGGCTCTGCCGAAGCATTTCATTTAAGTTTTCTTAGTTATCTTAAAAGTCATTTGAGGTAGGTTTTATTATTATTTCCATTTTATCATGAATGAACCTGAAATTCTTCAAAGTACTGGTATGTTTTCTAAATCACTGAAGAAAAACAAAGTTAGATAGAGTTCTATTGCTCTGTGATTATTATATTGTGACTTTGAAAATGACTAGAGAAATCCATGGAACAACTCTTTGTTGGGCAGAGTACTGGATTAACGAGTGAGAGTATGGACTAAAGCCAACTGCAGGACCTAATGTGACATGTTGGAATCCCAGGCTGCCACAGGACAAGATAAATGATGTCTTTGTGCAGTTCCCCCCGTTTGTAGAACAGAGGCAGGAAGCACAATCCCCTGCTTCATAGGAGCATCCTGAATGATACAATGAACTAATACAGCAGTTAGAGCAGTGCCAGCTCAGAGTCAGTTCTCAACAAACACTCACTATTATGAATAATATTCCATTACCTGAAAATGCCAGTTAACAGTGAGTTGATGTAGTTTGTTCATGCCTGGAATAATATCTGTTTTTTTAAGGGGGCTGAAAATTTGAAGAATGATACAAGATTATATCAATGACATAAAGGTGAGGGAGAGAAGTATTATTTAGTTTATATTTTGACTTGTTAAGACTTGCCAGTTTCTCTTGGTGGCTAAATTTATTTTTATATGTTTTTCACTTTTTTATGGTAGGAAATGGGAAGAGGAAGAAGACTAGAATGTTGAACTCCATGACCAAAATACAACTTTTCTAAATGAAAAAAATTATTTGGAATCCAGGTTAGGTTTTACTATAGTCTTATTTGAGTAAAACAAGCTTGATTCTCATGCATATGCCTCTATAAAGTTTATATAAATGGGGAAACTGGTAATTTGAAAGCCATTCAGGATTTTATCAAAGCAGTGAATTAGCTTGCAATGCACTTCAAGGATTATGAATGCCTTTAAAATGTATTTTGTGGCCAGGAATGGTGGCTCACATCTGTAATCCAGCACTGTGGGAGGCCGAGGCAGGTTAATTGCTTGAGATCAGGAGTTTGAGCCCAGCCTGGCCAACAAGGTGAAACCCCCATCTCTACTAAAAATACAAAAATTAGCTGGGCATGGTGGCACATGTCTATAATCCCAGCTACTCTGGAGGTTGAGGCAGGAGAATCGCTTGAACCCTGGAGGCGGAGGTTGCAGTGAGCAGAGATCATGCTCCTTGCCACTGCACTCCAGCCTAGACAACAGAGTGAAATTGTGTCTCAAAAAAAAAAAAAAAAAAAAAAATGTGTCGTGTAAAGAAGGAAACTAAAAAATCCCAGTTAAAAAAGTCCCATTTATTTACAAATTAATCACTTTATATGAGTCCCCTTTGCTCCTCTGAAGACCAAAAGAGTAATATTTTCTCTCTTGATTTGGCATGATAGATAAATATGTTATTCAAAGTCCTGGTTGTATAAGCTGGGAGAAAAAGTGACATTTATCGTTTAATTAGTTCTTTCAACTCAGCATCCAAAATTACAGTCCAAATTTTCTAATAAGCAGAAGAATGTGAGCAAATGATAACATCTTGCTATTAATAAAAAAAAACCTGAGGGATACTAGCAGCTTGCATTCTGGTTTAATTATTAGTAGGATTTTTCTGATACATTTATACTAATGTACAGTGGCCTATCCTATACTTCATTATTTTATTTGTGATATAGAAGTGTCTGGCATAAAAGCACCACAGCTATAGATTGAAAAGCTTTTTTTTAAAATTGGTTTTTATTTCTTGTCCAGTTTTTTGGGGGGTGATGAGTGTTAGTCTGTAAGACTCCTTTAAGATTGAAAACGATTGTAATTCTATGACTTGATTGTTTATGCACAGGGTACCTGGAGTAGGAGCAAGAATGAATTAAATGGTGTATGGCTGGTGATTGGTGTTTGAGTCAATTATTTTGAAAAGGAGATAAAGACTTAAGGGATCGTTAAGGATTCTTGTCTGGATGATATTTAACAACATAAGTTGAATCAAATTAATAAAAAAAGTAAATCTGTAGAATTCACAGGATTCTGAGAAATTTTAATTAAAAAGATTTGGGGGCTTCTTTTTGTTGTCACAGTTCAGATGGTGCTTTTTAGGGTAGCACAGAGTGAGAGAGAGAGAGTCCCTGAGTGTGCTTTGGTGCCAATGAGACATCTGAAACAGCAGGCAAAAATGGCAAAAATGGTGCAATTTCATAGAGTTAGGCTAGTGTCTAACCACATTGACGGTGCGTGGTTTTAGACTCCATGTCTCTCCCTGGACTTTGAATTGTTTCCTCTTTTTGATGTCTGCCTAGGTAGATATACTCCTTACCTCTGCTTGCCTCAGACCTTCAGAGGCTTCCTACATGTGCACACGTGGGTGACCCTGCTCCCTGGCCTTGGTGTTGCCGCTAGGTTCTCCTGGAAAGTCTGACGTATACCTCTTACTTCTTTGGGGGGATCTGTCATGCCTGACGTTGTTTCTGCTAAGCCATGTCAGGCTGGGGAATAAGGTTTGAGTTGGTTATTTAGAAACATACAGGCAAAGGGTCTAATATAGGCCTTGGTAACAGTAACAAATATCCCCCAAACCTCAGAAGCTTAAAACAGAAAAAAACTTTTTTTTTTCTTTGAGACAGAGTCTTGCTCTGTTGCCCAGGCTGGAGTACAGTGGCGAGATCTTGGCTCACTGCAACCTCTGCCTCCCGGGTTCAAGAGATTCTCAAGCATCATCCTCCCTGAGTAGCTGGGACTACACAGGCGTACCACCATGTCTGGCTAATTTTTGTATTTTTAGTGGAGATAGAGTTTTGCCATGTTGGCCAGGTTGGTCTCAAACTCCTGACCTCAGGTGATCCGCCCACCTCAGCTTCCCAAAGTGATGGGATTACAGGCGTGAACCACTGTGCCCTGCTGAGAAAAGAAATGTTGATTGCACATTGAATGGGGGTTGAGGGGGACTCTCCTTCAAGTTTCATTCTACTTGTGATGCCACCCATCAGCATGGTGCTACAAGGTTTACTATGGCTGAGGAAGAGAAGAGACGGAAGGTCTCACTCCAGCAATTATATGCTCTACCTCAGAAATGACACATTCTTATAACTCATTGGCTACAACTACTCACATGGCCCTATACAAGTACAAGGGTAGCAGAGGAGTGTAATTCTCCCATACTCCAAAAGCAGAGCAGAGGTGGGTTTGGGTGAGCCTTGGCGTTTTCTATCATAAATTCTCAATAGTATATTTTATGCATGGTTTAGGAATTATTCAGACTGTGAAGCGAACATTTTCTCTAGCTTATTTATGTGCAAAACATATACACGGATACATGCTACTGACTCATCCTTGATACAGCAGATACTGTAATGGATTTTGTAATTGATGCTGGATTTGTACTCACCCAATTACACTCTATAAATCTGCAATTTCTTACATCATCCTGATAGTGGGTAAATCTGTGAGGTGAGTAGCTTCGATTGGGAACAGGCAGCAGCATGAAGTCTGCTGGTCCACCTCTGCGTTAAGCCAGTTTTTGGTCTCATTTGAATGGTGTTCTAATGAAATGTACCTATCTTTTGCCATAGCTCAGCCTCAGGAATCTCAGGATGTGACTGTGAGTTGAGTCCCTTAACCTTCCTTTTTTATTGGAGGGAGGAGGTAGTAATTGATGAACAGAACAGTTTTCTAGACTTTTCAGGTAAGGAGACCGAGGTGGGCTGCTTTGCTGGCAGCTGGGAGATGATGATGTCTGGCTCTCCAGACAATGGTGTGGGCCTTACCTCCTGTGCCTGGATCCACAATGTGAAATTTATAAATTGGAGAGAATCTTGCTGGCAAATGCAAGTTTTGCTCTTCTAATTTTTTATAACTTTTGGGGTATAATAAAGGTCATCCAATTTTTCAGATTCATCCATCTAAACTTCTTTGGTCCATCTGTTTTTGTCCTGGCACGCTCAGTAGTAAATGCTTCATTTCAGAGCTGCTTCACTGCTCTTCCAGAACAGAGAAAAGAGAGCTCTCAGGATTATTATTAATTTCTAAATAAAATGGGCCAGGTCTTATGCTCTCCTAAAAATGGAAACAGTTTTTTCCACAAACCATACAGGGGGGTAAGATTTTAGTGCGGTTTGTGGGAGAGTGGCTGTCAAACTCTTTGCATGAAAAGGCAATTAACTGTTTGTGAAGCTGGCAGTGAAGCCCAGGAGAAGGGGGAGGAGCAGGAGATGAGAGGGTCAGGTTGTGACTCCCTTCGGCAGTCCATGTGGCTCTTTCCTGGCAGAGCGCCCCTCGATGTCAAAGTGAACTGTGTGCGCCAGGAATGAGGCGGTGTGAGGAGAATGACATACCAGGTCTGAGCGGCTTGCATTTTTCTTTCTTTTCCTTTTTTTTTATTTTAAATAATGACAGTTTGAACATAAAGGTACTTAGCTTTCTGTATAGGACGAGTCTTGTATGATTATATTCAAAATCCTGCATTAGGCACCAGGGATATTTTTGGATCTGGAACTAAGTGCAAAGTTGAAGTTGAAAAGGGACAAATCGAGCTAGGGTTCCTATTATTATAAAAACTTGGCCGAGTTAAAGCTTTATCCTCAAATTTGGTAAGTTGAGCTGGTCATTTGGAACCAGTAAGAGAAACAAGGTCAGTGGGTCTCAAGGTATTTTCTCTTGTCTCTGCCATCAACCTGCTCAGTGCCCTTGGGTGAGAGACACATCAAATCAGCTTCGTCATGTCAGCGTGAGAGTAGATAAGGGTACAAGAGAAACCGGAAAAGCACAATGTTTAATCAAGACTTGATAATGCTTTGGTGGTGTGGTATACATTGTACTGTGCCTAATAAATGATTTTTAATCAGGAGGCTGCTTATGAAAGGGCTGAGGAAATATGTTAATTAGCACTATGGGACCAGACATAATTAAGTACAAATGGTGCCTCAAGGTCATCTGGTCCTGACATTTGCTTTGTGGTAGTAATGATTCCAGCCATCTGATTGAATCCTTTCATTTCACTTTCCGGATCATACTCATTTGCCAGGGGGGATAAATCTGTGTGTCTGTGATTGAATATTATAATATATTGTGCTATTTTTAAGGTCTTATCCTAGACGAGGCATTGTGCTAAATGCTTTGTGGTTATTAACCCATTTAATTGTCATGAAGATATCGTTTAAAAATAGATACAGTTTTTATTCTTTTCACAATAAATGTTTGATTTTTTTAAATAGATGGGGGTCTCACTATGTTGACCAGGTTGGTCTTGAGCTCCTGGCCTCAAGTGATCCTCCCATCTTAGCCTCCCACAGTGCTGGGATTACAGGTGCGAGCCCCAGCACCTGGTTTTGGTTGTGCCTTCTTTTTTTTTTCAGTTGAAATAATTTCAGATTTACACAAAAGTTTTAAGAGTAGTAGAGTTTTTCTTTGTTGAATCACGTGAGAGCAAGTGGCTAACATGATGCAAAGGATTACCCCTGGATGTCACGAGTATTTCCTGCAATCCAGTGCAATCCAGGGTATTCTCCTCCCTAGCCTCCATCACCGTAGATGGAATGTTTTAGCCATGGAACCCACAAACCCTATTCACCGCTGTCATCCTTTCTAGAAAAAGGACTCAACTCAGGATCATGTTGTCGTGTCTTTTTAGACTGTTAAAATCTGGAACAACTCCTCATATTTTCCTTAAGTTTCCTGATCTTGACACTTGGGAAGATTATAGGCCAGTTACTTTGTAGAATGTCCATTAATTAGTGTTTGTCAGATAATTCCCCATGTTTAGATTCAGGTTACATGATTTTTTTGGAAGGAATATCTCAGAGTTGATGCTGGGTTCTTGCTGCATTCTATCAGATGGTACACAATCTTACTTGTCTCGTTGCTGGTCATGTTAACCTTCATTTCTTGGTTAAAATACTGTCAGGTCCATTGTAAAGTTACTCTTTACCCCCCATCTAAATATTCCATTCCTCATAAAACTTTCACCCACTAGTTTTAGCATCCATTGGTGTTTCTTGGCTGAGTTACTATTATCATGAATACCAAACTGTGATTTTTGCATTCCATAATTCCTTGCACATTCCTCAGGTGACATCCCATTGTAAGGAAAAGCTTTCTCAGTTCCCCATTTATTTATTTATATCAGTATAGGCTCATGGATTTTTTCATTTAATGGTCTACAATCTATTACTATTGTTATTGATTTTGATACATGATCCCAGATTTGTTCAGCGGGATCCCCTCTTGTGTCCTTTGGTTGTGTGCCCATCATCATTCTTTAAGTACTTTCTTATGATTTGACACAGCAAGTTGCTTCAGGCTCATCTTACGGACTTTTAGTGAGAAGCTAGGGAATATATGCAGATATGTACAAACACACATTCACTACACTTACATCTATAAGTGCCCATTTATATTGAAAACCCTGAGGTCACATCAATGTTTAAAATTCGAATCCAGTCACACAGAGTTCATTCTAGTTTTCTTCCTGGCTCCTATTATCCTCTATATGTTTACATATTTGACTCATCCTTCTAATATGTATCAAATCTTCTTACTCACCACCACCTCTACATCTTAACAAATCTCCAACATCACGGCCCCTCTTACTTAGGCTCTTGTGCTAAATTACCTTTTTTTTCCATAGGAAGGGCTCGCAATACCTCCCAACTGGACCACCCAGATTCCTACTTTACTCTTTTAGGGCTAATGCTTTTCAGATTGAATTCTTCAGAAAGGGAGGGAGGGGAGAAAAGGAAAGAAGAAAAAGTTGCTAATTTTTAAATTGAAAGCTGATGCTGTTTGATTGAAAATTTTTCTTTTTCCATTGAAAATTGGTGTCCTGTGTATGTATGATAAATACTATATTCCCTTTTCAGCAAGTTCATGTTTGTGTAAGTAGGCTACTCTAATTAGGATAAGTTTTTGTGTATGTAAGAGAGATCCCAAGTAATGCTGGCTTAGACAAGCTGGAATTGTTTTTCTGACAATTTATTTTTAAATTTACACTCAGAATTTATGAGTTAGGCACAACATAATTTAGCTCATTGAATCCTTAATATTCTCATATTAAAGAAGAGGCGACAGAGGCACAGAGAGGTTAAGTAACTAGGTTAATGTCACACAGCTAGTAAATGACAGAGTTGGGATTACAGGCTGATACTGTTTGGCTCTGTGTCCCTATCCAAATCTCACCTTGCAGTGTAATACTCTCCATGGGTCAAGGGCAGGACCAGGTGGAGATAATTGTGTAATACTCTCCATGGGTCAAGGGCAGGACCAGGTGGAGATAATTGTGTAATACTCTCCATGGGTCAAAGGCAGGACCAGGTGGAGATAATTGTGTAATACTCTCCATGGGTCGAAGGCAGGACCAGGTGGAGATAATTGTGTAGACTCCCCATGGGTCAAGGGCAGGACCAGGTGGAGATAATTGAATCATGAAGGCGGTTCCCCCAGTGCTGTTCTCCTGATAGTGATTGAGTTCTCATGAGATCTGCTGGTTTTGTTTGCCACTCATTCTCTCTCTTGCTGCCCTGTGAAGAGGTGCCTTCTGCCTCTGTTTCCTGAGGCCTCCCCAGCCATACAGAACTGTGAGTGAATCAAACCTCATTTCTTTATAAATTACCCATTCTCAGGTATTTCTTCATGGCAGTGTGAGAATGGACTAATACACAGGCAGAGCCCATCTTTGTAACAACCACCTATAATACTCAGTCTTGCTAATTCTAGTTACCTAAATAATTTCAGACACAAGTGTAATATACCTTAAAAATCACAACTGTTCTTAATATTTTTATCATATTATTTTATAAATTATGGTTCATTTTGGCTCAGTAGTGATAATCCCACTAAATTAAATTGATTCCTAAAAAATAAAAGACCAACATATTCATGAAATGTTAATTCTGTACAGCAGCTACATTTTACATAATTTACCCTGACAAAACTGTGGACTGTGAATTTTCTGTGTCAAGTAGCATTTTTTTGTGATTCATCAAACTGTAGTTATAGGATGCAGAGTCATATAGTAACAGGAACCCAAACTGAAAAGGAGGTGGAGCAGTTCAGAGAAGGCCAAAAACGAGGGAAAAACCTGTATTTAGGAAGTAAAAATAGAATGCTTTTGGAGTTGTCTTAATTATAGAGGTCCATGGACTCTAAGCGTATTGCTGCAATGCAGATGAATGTTTTCATGTAAAATGACTTCATCATGTGCCTGTTTGCATATTGTTTGTGACATAAGTGAAACATGGCATAGAATTGTTATTATTATTATTTTTTGAGATGGAGTTTCACTCTTGTGGCCCAGGCTGGAGTGCAATGGCGTGATCTCGGCTCACCACAACCTCCGCCTCCCAGGTTCAAGCGATTTTCCTGCCTCGGCCTCCCAAGCAGCTGGAATTACAAGCATGCGCCACCACGCCTGGCTAATTTTGTATTTTTAGTAGCGATGGGATTTCTCTATGTTGGTCAGGCTGAACTCCCGACCTCAGGTGATCTGCTCAACTTGGCCTCCCAAAGTGCTGGGATTTCAGGCATAACCCACTTTAAAAGAAAGTGCTTTAAAATTTTTGGAAATATGAACCCTGGTTTGATAGTCAGCTGACTTAGATGCTAGTCTTGGCATTGCCATCAATGAGAGTTTGCTTCATTCTCCTGTGTTTGTTTCCAGTCTGTAAGATGGAAGTGATAGTAGTACCTGCTTATACTTCTTACTGACTTTAATGGGATTTATCAGAGATGTGAGGGCAGTAGAAATGATGTAGTCTAGTGGTTTTTCAGATTTTTGAAAGTAGTAGTTCTCTTTCTTCTAAAGAATTCATGCATGAGAGCCTCTTGTTACAGCAGAAGTTAGAGTAAGTCCAGGCACGTGGCTCACACCTGCAATCCCAGCACTTTGGGAGGCTGAGCTGGGAGGATCACCTGAGCCCAGGAGTTCGAGACCAGCCTGGGCAACATGGAGAAACCCCATCTCTACAAAAATACAAAAAATTACCCAGGCATGGTGGTGCATGCCTATAGGCTGAGGTGAGAGGATCGCTTGAGCCTGGGAGGTAGAGGTTGCAGTGAGCTGAGATTGCACCACTGCACTCCAGCCTGGGTGACAGAGTGAGACCCCCTCTCAAGAAACAAAAACAAACACAAACAAACAAAAAGTTAGAGTAGATCTATTTTGCTAACAACAGGTTTGGGTCTTGGGCCTGAGACCTGGCCTGTTGGCCTTACCTTACTTCCAGAAATTCCTGGCGCCTACACATTTTGAAAACTACTGAGCTCATCTTCCTCATCCCCATTTTACAGTTGAGGAAACCTGGACCAAGAACAGAAGAGACTTAACAAAAATCTGAGAGATAACTAGCATTGGGGATGAGATCCAAAGCCTAGTTTTTTTGACTTCCAATCAGGTTTTCCTTTCGTTAAGCTAAATTTTATTACTATTCTCCATTTCTATTCTCTTCTTTAAAAAGATCATAAATGCTCTGAAATTTAGTGTCTGTATGCAGATGATTTCATGATTTTTATCTATAATTCTATTTATCTTTGCTAAAGTGCACATCCAATTTTGCCGTAAGAATGCAAATACTTGATTCATTGCCACTTCAAACGACGTGACAAATAACCTTTGTAGATATAGACATTCAACACCGAACTTGACTTTCCTGTTCAAACCACCGTTCTCTTTTTGTTCTCTTGTACAATATTTGGGATTAATGTTTCATGCTGCCCTTTCTTTACCTTACCATCCACTCATTTACAAAATATGTCACCATAAATCTTTTAACTAAATGAATTGAATATTGTACTTTTTCCTGACAACGAACTGAAATCTGAATGTAGGTTTCATGCCATTCTTGTGTGGCACACTGTGAATACAGATAAACAAGATATAAGATTCAGGACATCTTCCCAACCCCCTCTTCCCTTTCTCCCACTCTCCCCTTGATAAATTCACAAATTAGAAGGAAAGTGAGGCCCAATGACAGAGCTGAATTCAGCTGGACCATGGAATCTCTCTTACATATGAGTCTCTTCTTTCCTGCTTTTACTCGTTTGATTGTTTGTGGGTTTCAGTTAGAGTGATTCACTAACCACTAGCACTAACCAACGTGCTCTCCTGTTATATTCTTTGTTAATTCTTTTCTCTATTTCTTAATATGCAATGAATCAAATACCAAGTGTTGTTGAGAGTGCTTAGAGATCCTCTGTTATTACAGTTCCCCCATCCCTCCCATCCAACAGGAACCCGTTCTCTTCCTTCCCTCTTGCCTTCTTTAACCAGACCCTCCTGTCAAGTTCCATTCTCTTCTTGTCAAAAGAATTTTCTTGTTCTTCTCACCTCTTGGATCACTCATTCTCATACATTTCCCATCATGCTTTGTCCAGAAACATCTACCATCCTGCTTTATTTATAGCCTTTAAAATCACACTCCGTTTGCTGAGAATGATGGTTTCCAGGTTCATCCATGTCCCTACAAAGGACACGAACTCATCGTTTTTGATGGCTGCATAATATTCCATGGTGTATATGTGCCACATTTTCCCTGTCCAGTCTATCATCGATGGGCATTTGGGTTGGTTCCAGGTCTTTGCTATTGTAAACTGTGCTGCAATGAACATTCGTGTGCATGTGTCCTTATAGTAGAACGATTTATAGTCTTTTGGATATATACCCAGTAATGGGATTGCTGGATCAAATGGAATTTCTATTTCTAGGTCCTTGAGGAATCGCCACACTGTCTTCCACAATGGTTGAACTAATTTACACTCCCACCAACAGTGTAAAAGCGTTCCTATTTCTCCACATCCTCTCCAGCATCTACACCACATGTTCTCACTCATAGGCGGGTGTTGAACAATGCGAACACATGGACACAGGGAGGGGGAGGGGGAGTATCACACACTGGGGTCTGTCGGGGGGAAAAAGGGGAGGAATAGTGGGGGGGTGGGGAGTTGGAGAGGGATAGCATGGGGAGAAATGCCAGATATAGGCGATGGGGGAGGAAGGCAGCAAATCACACTGCCATGTGTGTACCTATGCAACAATCTTCCATGTTCTTCACACGTACCCCTAAACCTAAAATGCAATAAAAAAAAAAAATCACACTCCGAATCAATCTTCTAGGAAGTGTTTTATTAATCCAACTCTACCTACCTCGAAATAATAGCATTACATTGTGGCCATGCCCAAGTTTCTACAGACTTGTTAAAAGGTATTATGATCTTTTATTTGGACATTTGTCCCATTGAGACTTAATTAAAAAAATATTTGTGGAGGTTAAAATAAATAGCCCTGTGAAATTTATTATATTTGTTTAGGGTAAGAATATTGATCTGGGCATTTTTTACAATGTTACAGTCATGAACGTTGTGACTTATGTAACTGATCATGTTTCTCTTTTTGCACTGGTTACTAGGAAGCTCAGAGCAAAATTTGTGACTAATCTTTAGAAAGTGTTTAGGACTTCACACTATTTGTTGCTTTTTTCAACCCCCTCAATGGCTTCATTTGAAAATTTCCCCCTATTTCTGTTCGGTTAATTTTCTCTGAATACTTGCTTAATCCCATTATATTATGTGTAATTTTAAAGGCTAATTTTATAGCACTATATTAACTTTTTAACATTTAGAGAAATTTCCTTTGACTTTAAGAGAAAAATGGGATATTGTGTATTTTATTTCTTACCAGATTATTAGTTTCTGGCTCTCCAAAAGACAACTGGCATAAACTATTGATCAAGCAATACTTTATTAAACTTACTGCAATAATAGACAATTGTAGTTGCTTAGGAAGGGGGTAAAGGATCAGGTGATAAATGTATAAAGTCTTGGTTAGTAGATTCAAGTAAATTAAGGTAGATATTTCAAGGTGGAGAACAGATTGAAATTTGGCAAAATAGGTGACATAATAATTTAGTCTTGGTGGATACAGCAAGGTCTTAAAATGAGTCTTTGTAATTGAACTGTTGCATAAAAAGCAAGTTCTTGGCTCAAGTGAGCAAATTGTGTGCTGGTAGAAAAGTTATTTGCCCAGATGAGCCAATTGCATATTCAGATAAACTGGTTTTCTGGAATTGCTTGATGCAAACAGTCAAGATTTTAAATTGGTTTGTAGTCTTAACTTCCTCAGCAAGATTATTTAAGTAATTTTTTGTACATGTGTTTATAAACTTTTAGAAAAAGGTGTGGCAAAATGAAACATGATTGCTAATTAAGCTGTACACTTAAGTAGTTAGCTAAATGTAAAGCAAGCCTGTGACTGTTGACATTTGTTGTGGTTTCGACACAAGCCATGATGCCCCAGTGTGCACTCAGATATGTTGGGTATAGAGATAAAGATAAGACTTAATACATGCAAAGTAATATTATGTAATTGGGAAGTTCCCATTTAGGGACTTTTGGAGAGTATATCAGAAGACTGTTTCTATTTGGAACTTGGGTTTTTATTTTTCTTTTCCTTTCAACATTTGCTTAAATAATATTTTTCCTTAGGAAGAACTACTTGTATAATTTATAAATTTACATTTGATGATCAACACAAATTTGTTTTTGAAGTTGGCTAATGTGAATGAATTATCTAAATCTAATCATTGGTGCTACAATCTATGCTGTTGTATATTCATACTTACTATTTCGTGATGTGTTGATAAACTGCAGTTGGAAAAATAGATGTGTTCTGTTGGTATTAATTGAAGTGACAAATAATATTTCATTGAAAAAAGGAGCTGGTGAACATAAATTTTAGGAAATCATTAGGAAACTTGAGACTGAAAAAGAAATGCTCCCTTAGTCAATCAGCAAACATTGATAGAACATGCATGGTGTGTAAAGTTTCTTGCTACACCTGTGATTTATAGCAAACAGATTATATCAGAGGGTATCTCTAAGAGAATTATCCACATATGCTTGCCCCAGAGCAACTGGAGATAATGATTTTAATTATTTAGTAAATGATAGCCATTAAAATCTAACCTTATCCAATGAAAACTGTTCTGAGCTGGAAAAGACTTATCAATATCCCATTAGC
Source organism: Ateles fusciceps (assembly GCA_036589455.1). Lineage (NCBI taxonomy): Eukaryota > Metazoa > Chordata > Mammalia > Primates > Atelidae > Ateles > Ateles fusciceps. Next base: position 873,159 of record JAZHEH010001243.1, read on the forward strand.
TTTGCTGTTACACTACTATGCAGGTCAGATATATTGGGTCTTGGAAGTATGCTGTCTATTGAGCACTGCCAAAAAGTTATTTTCTGAACCCTGGGCTATTTTTAGGAACATAGAAAATGTTGCCTCCAAAATATGGAGAGAGATCACAATGATGGTGATGATAATGATGGTAATTACAAAGTAACCACCTTTTATATTATAGCTTTACTCTGTGCCAAGCACTTGACTTTTGTTATCTCTTTTAATCCTAATGCCAACCCTACGAGGTAGGTTCTGTTATTTTCAAAATTTTACAGATGAGGAAATAAAATATTAGGGAGTTTATTAGACAGAGTAAGCTAAGTGCTGTTAATATCACCAACATCTGTGTCATCTAACACAATCAAGGATTGCTTCTCATTCAATCCAGTGAGAGTCCCAGAGAGGATCACAGAGTCTTTTGTAACACAGACTCTTTTCATCTAGTGGTTCCATCATCCTTAAGGTCACAGAGTCCGCCCATGGAGTCTGCACGTGGCTGGGAGCTGAGGTCAGAGAGAAAGTGGAGAAGTAGTGCTTGTTCCTAACTGCTGTGTCCAGCAGCGATATACTCCATTTTTACTCACATTTCACTGAGCAACATGGCCACACCTAATTTCAGGGAAGCCTGGCACTTTGTGATTCTGGGAAGAAGAGGAAACAGGTGTGATGAGCATCTACTCAGTGTCTATCACAGGGAATTGACAAAGGTTGACAACTGCTAAGAAGCAGGATCCTCCTTTTCAGGAAAAAAAAACAAACGACAATATGAGGATCCATCGATGTCCTTCTAGTCACAGTAGCAAAATTACATTGTTGAGTGTAAGGAAAGAAACTTAAAGCAGTAGGTTGCATTCAGCGATGCTAAGATGAGAACACTTATCACATCTATGAAATGGGCTTCAAAAGGTACAGGATTGCAAGAAGGGCTTTTTAGTGTTGGTAAGAGTCTAATAGGCTGAAGTCAACTTGAAATAATTAGCCCTAAGACCTCCACCATACCAGTGGCAGAAGGGATTTTGTAGAACACATTTTGTTGAGTTCATTAACATTCAAAGAGACACATGTCTCCAGCAATAATTCCAGTGATATGCAGATTTATGTAGTCACAAATGGTAAGAAAAATAGTTAGACTTTGCCAACAAAGCCACAAAGTAGTTATGTCTGTGTATTAAAATAAACATGTACATATGTCTATTAGATTGAGTCAATTGAAAAGGCCAATGTTTGATTTTATTTTTTTACCTAAAGCAGGCCATTTCAGATGATGCTACTTAATGCTTAAATGAAATCAATGTCCAGATTCACTGGTAATCTGTACAAATCTCATGGATTCTGCCTTGAAAATACATCAAAAGTATGTTGAGACTACATAACCTCTGTTACTGCAATGGGCTCTTATCTCCTCTTCTGTTTTTCCTTCCACAAATCCTCAACACCCCAGCCAGAATGATCAAATCCCTTCTGTGTTAAGTGCAACAAAATGTTGAAGTTCTCACAGCAACCCTTAAGGCTGTAGAAGACCCGTCCTCACATTCATTTCATAATGTGAGCTCAGTGTTTGTCAAGTGGTTTTATTTTGCTCATAGGAAATCTCCAGTTAAAATGTCCCATAGGTATTCTAAGAAGGGGAATGCCCAGGATCGGCCGGCCAGGGTGATTAGCAGCATTCGTGTGAACAGTTCCAGGCAGGACCTTTTGTGGGGGTGTATGCTCATCCCTCCATTCATTTCTTTAGTGAAGCTTTGCCATGGTTTCAAAAAACTCCTTATCTCATTCATTTTAATCAGTATCTTAGTCCATTTTGGTTGCCATATAAAAAAAAAATACCATAGACTGGGTGGCTTAAACAGCACGCATTTATTTTTCACCATTCTAGAGGCTGGGAAATCCAAAATTAAGATACTGACAGATTCAGTGTCTGGTGAGGGCCCTCATCCTAGTTCATAGATAGCTGTCTTGCTGTCCTCATGTGTGGGAAAGAGCTGGAGAGCTCTCTGGGGTCCCTTTAAAAAAGGTATTAATCCCATTCATGAGGGCTCAATGTGAATGACCTAATCAGCTTCCTAAGGCCCCAACTCTAAATACTATCACATAGGATTTCAGTATATGAATTTTGGCAGGACACAAACATTCGGTCCATTGTAATCAGTGGAGTAGTTCTGAAAGCTGCTATCAAGTGCAAAAGTTTTGGAGTGGAATCGCACACTAAATCACTCTCAGATGATAGCACCTTTGTTATCTAGTGAAGGATAAGTCTGTGATGTCCTAAAACTCAGAACAGGTAAATTTTGATGGAGATGAGAGTATTTGAGATATTAGTTTGAAGTCACCGGGTACCCAGTGGGTTGAAGATTTGGTGTCATTAGATGGAAGGGAGATAAAGAGGGAGGGACATTGAGTGATACTGGAGATGAGGTTCAGCCTTGTCACATTTTTTTACATGACTGTGGGGTCAGTAGATGAAAACTTATTTTCGGTCTCTCCTGTATCTAATGATTCTTAAAAATCTCCTTTTGTGTTGTAGAAAATTTCTGAGGTGTGGGATATTGATGGTCTTGGCTTGCCTCACTAAATGACATCTACTTCTAGGTCCAGGAAAGTCAAGGAACAGTGTGGAGAGAGGTATAGCGTCTGCCAAGGGATTGCTAGAGGGTGAATAATTACTGGCCACACTTCTTCTGTTTTTCTGATTTTGTATATTCTCTCTTATTGTTCTCAAATTGTCCTTCTGTTGTCCTTCATTCAGTATTTTTCTTTTTATCTCTCCAAACAATATATATGAGTGGTATTGGGACCTCTTAATGTTCTAGTGCTAAGTCTTTGACATTTTTGTTCTCTATTTTTATTCCCTTGAGAAACTCATTGAGTCTCATGGCTTTAATTATAAACTGCTAGCTTAAGAGTCCCAGGCTTATATTTCCATTTCAGGTCTCTCAAATTATCTCCCAATTTGTATATCCAACTTCGATGTACATCTTCCTTTGTTTTGTTGACATGTTCAAACTCAACCCAAACTCGACTCCCAGTCTTCCCTGACTTGCTCTACTCTCTGCCTTGTCAGTAGATGGCAATTCCATCTTTCTCGTGGCTCAGGCTAAAAATTGTGGAAACGCATACTTACATTCTTTCTTTTCTCACATTCCACATCTAATCTGTACAAATCTCATAGATTCTACCTTGAAAATACATCAAAAGTATATTGAGACTACATAACCTTTGTTACTGCAATGGGCTGTCATCTTGTCTTCTGTTTTTCATTCCACAAATCCTCAACACCCCAGCCAGAATGATCAAATCCCTTCTGTGTTCAGTGCAACGAAAAGTTGAAGTTCTCACAGCAGCCCTTAAGGCTGTATAAGACCTGTCCTCACCCTCCACCTCCTATTACCTCTCTTAACTCATTCTTTCCTCCTCACCTCCTCTTTACTCTCTCATTCTACTCCAGCACTATGGCTTTCCAGATGTTTCATGATCAGGATGGACACAGTCACACTTAGTGTTCCCCCACTGGTCATTCCATCTGCCCCCAGATATCCACATGGGCAACTCTTTCTTCACCTTCAAGCCTGGCTGAATTTCATCTTTTCAATGAAGCCTACTCTGTCCAATCTACAGAAAAATTATAAACCTTCTTTTTCTCCTGACTCTTTTAATATCTGAATCAGCTCTACTATATTCTATAATACTCATTACCTTCTAATATACTATATACCAATATATAATATACCATCTACTTTAATGTTCTATATGTTAAATGTTTTGTCTTATATTACTGCTAGAATACAAGCACCACATGGGCAAGGAACTTTTTTGTTTTCTTTACTGATGTATCCTGGCACCTAAAATGTGACTGGCTCATAATAGATGCTCAATAAATATTTGTTGAGTGAATAATATTTGTAATATATGGAGGTTTATTTATACTTTTAGTAAAGATTTGAATAAGATTCATCTTAAAATTTGTGTGAATAATTTCTTCAGAATTACATATCATTAAGTAAAACTGTGACATATATTAGTTGTTCAATAGTTGTTTAAAAGAACAATGATATCTACTGGCTGCTTGCTTTCCCATTCCATTTTCAGCAGGTGTTTAAAATTGAAGTATGGCTAGGTTTCTGCCCTTTTAAAATGTTAGATTAGGTAATTTGGATCAGCATTCTTATTGAAATTGAAAAAGCTGGGTGAGATATTTAAAAATCTTTCTAAAATATCCAAATACTGACAAGATGGTAAAGAATTACCTTGGAAAGACCTGAAAGAAGACAGAAATTCAGAAACTTAATTCTGGCTTTTGGGAGGACTTCTGCTTGGAGGGGCATTTGCCAGTCTAGAACCAGTGGCTGAGCAGTGCTTGTGATATCTTCCTAGGGGAGACGGGGATCAAAGCTGGAGACCAGTGACCCCAAGGGTGATCCATAAAAACACCCACATTGAAGATGGGGAACCAAAGGGCTGCATCCTAGGAGTGAGACTCAACCAGGCACAAACTATCACTTTCATGGCTCCTAAGCAGGCTTCAAGTCCTCTGGGAGCCCCAAAACTTCTGAAGTTCTGCAGTTGATCAAATGGATCCTAGATTGCTTGTATCTGGCTTCCCAGCAGAAACAAATGAAAAGGCCTTCCTTGGAGGAAGAGAAAGATCATCCTTAGCCTCAAATTATTACTGTAAAGTCTTTTTTCCCAATTATGACCTCTATTACACCATTAAAGATAACTAGGCACACAAGGAGACAAGAAAACATGAATGAGAACCTCCATAAACAACAGAATACAGAAACAGAGCCATGAGTTACCCAAATAGTGGAATTATCAAAAACAAATTGACATAAACATTTATATTATGCTTATGAAGAGAAAACTCAAACATTTCATCAAGGAACTGAAAACTATAAAAAGTGAACCTGCATATTTGAAAGAGATTGAACTAGAAATTCTAGACCTGAAAAATATAATGATGAAACTGGAAGTGTTTGTGTTTTACTAATATTCTCTAATAATGAACTATTCTTTGTTGAAACAACGCAGCATTGGTGAATGTTTCTTTTTTATTTTTACCTTTCATACTACGATTTTACCTAGCCCTGGATTTTTCTTCCAATTCCCTGGTTTATAAGGTGAGATGTAAAGCAATTATTAAATATGATTATACTTTCATTCTCAATGTTCCTTTGTGTCAATTTAGTAATAGTTATGCTGTTTAGAATGCTTTGCACTTAGATTTTGTTTTAGAACTGCTTTGGAGCTGCTCCTTTTGTATATATGTAAAAGACACTTTTTTATTCCTGCCTTTTCTTTATTTATTTATTGCAACACTTCCTGTGAGATAAAATCTGGACATACTTCATGACCCTTACATTTAGCTCTTTGGACATAAGATTATCTTAAATCTGCTTATCATGTTTTCTCCTTTGATAAGAATAACAGAATCTTATCAAAGGAGAATTTCACGAATAACAGAATCTAAGCATGAGAAGAGAAGCTGAGGCCAGACCTCTGAGCCTCTCACTCCTGATTTCAGAGAATAAAAATCACACTGTGACTTTAGGGCTGTTGAACATTACAGATTAGTCTGATTGTTGATATCACACTCACAGCTGACTGAAACTTCAGGAAGACCAACAAAGTAATTTTCTTGTCCTTTGAAAGCTTTTGTTTAACCGTGGCATTGGTTAGTATATTTTCACAGAGTTTTATAACCCTTAGATTACATATTTAAAGGAGACTGCAGTGGAAGAAGATAGACCAGATGGCAAAAAGAGGAAAAGCCAATCTAATCTAAAATGTGGTAATAAATGAATATTTATTTAATTAGTATGCTAATGATTAAGAGGAAAGTCAATATAGCCAACACCGACGGTATATGAGACATGTATTATAATAAACACTCTGATTTGTGCTGCTTTAGTCTGTCAGATTGATACAGCCCTGCTTGCATGTTACGTGACTCAGGAGTAGAGAAAGAGTACATGTTGTTGATATGAGAAACACTAGATGGTTGCTTTCTTTTTTTTTTTTGAGATGGACTTTCACTCGTCAACCAGGCTGGAGTGCAGTGGCACAATCTTGGCTCACTGCAACCTCCGTCTCCCAGGTTCAAGCACTTCTCCCACCTCAGCCTCCCGAGTTGGTGGGACTACCGGCATGTGCCACCACACCCGGCTGATTTTATATTTTTAGTAGAGACAGTGTTTCACCATGTTGGTCAGGCCAGTCTTGAACTCCTGACCTCAGGTGATCCACCCGCCTCGGCTTCCCAAAGTGCTGGGATTACAGGCGTGAGCCACCGCATCCAGCCGATGGTTGCTTTCTTTGAAGAACTCGTTTTACTTCCCGAGGAGCAGCATTGTGGTAGCCAAGCACTCTGAAGGGTTTGATATGACAGCATGAATTTCCAGGTAGAGCCAATACTAGAGCCAGGTCTGTGGCACCTTGGTGGTTACAGGTGTTCTATGTTTGCAGGTCAAAGTCCTGGTCTGTGAGACTGAGGTTTAAGAGCAAGGTCCATGCTCCCAGGAGTAAGGGATTGCAAACAAACAAAAAATGCAGAGTTTTAGGAGTCCGGATGAATAGGTTCAGAAGACAGTGGCAGCCCTTGGTGGGTAAGTAGGAGGAGGAAACCAGAGGGCAAATCAAGAAGCCAAGGCAGAAGCACAGTCACCCAGATGAGAAAAATACAAGGGAGGCTTGTAAGAGCAACTTTCACTGGAGGTCTCGAAGCAAAGAATACTTGTTCCAGGGAGTATGCAGTGATTCACAGGAGTGAAGAAAGGACATAATAGAACTGCTGTTTACATTTGTTTTTGTCTCATTCTTTGAAAATCTAATGCTCTACTGACTGGGCTATCTGGGTCACTATCTCATTCTTTAAAAAAATTATTCTCTTGGGAACATTCATTCTATTGCATAGAATGAAGCATTTCCCAATTCTAGGATTGGGTATAAAAGCCAATGAAGATTAAAAAAAAATATCCTTATGTATGTCCTATGATGTATATATTACTACAGCATAACTCATATATAGTATAGGAGGCAGGCGCGTGCTCAATAGTCTTTATTGATGGAGTGCTACATCTCATGCCTAGGCACAAGGAGATTAGTACACTGGCTAATCCAGCTTTGTACAGGTGTACAGGGTTGGCGCAAACATCCAGCTGAGCTAAATCTGCAGGTGTTAGGCTGTTCAGTTCTGAGAGGTGAGCAGAGAAACAAGGTCAAAGACTGGCAAAATCTGAGAATCTTGCAGTCTTTTGTAGATCCTTTTTTCCTTCCTCTCTCCCTTTCCAGTTATTTGGTCTTGGTGGAATCTAGTGCTTTATTCCTTAAACAATGTTTTTTTTCTGTAAGATTTTTTTTTTTTTTTTAATCAGGATCTCACTCTGTTGCCCAAGCTGGAGTGCAGTGGTGTGATCATAGCTCACTGCAACGTCAATCTCCTGGGCTCAAGCAATCCTCCCACTCTAGTCTCCCATGTAGCTGGGGCTACAGGCACGTGCCACCATGCCTGCCTAATTTTTAAATTTTTTGTAGAGATGGGGTCTCACCATGTTGCCCAGGCTGGTCTTGAACATCTGGGCTCACATGATCCTCCTGCCTTGGCCTCCCAAAGTGTTGAGATTATAGGCATGAGTCACTATGCCTGGCATATAATAACTTTTTTTTTTTTTTTTTTTTTTTAATAGAGTCTTGCTCTGTTCCCAGGCTTGAGTGCAATGGTGCAATCTTGGCTCACTGCAACCTCCGCCTCCCAGGTTCAAACCATTCTCCTGCCTCAACCTCCCGAGTAGCGGGGATTACAGGCACATGCCACCATACCCAGCTAATTTTTTTGTGTTTTTAGTGGAAAGAGGATTTTGCCATTTTGGCCAGGCTGATCTCAAACTCCTGACCTCAAGTGATCCACCTGCCCTGGCCTCCCAAAGTCCTGGGATTACAGGTCTGAGACATTGCACCTGGCCAAGAACTTTTAACAATTAAAATTGAACAATTTATCAATTCTAAACTTGATAATATTATATTTTATTCTTTTGGATTTCTGCAACTCCATATTAAACTTTTTCTGAATTAATTATTAGAACAAAATAAGTGGTTAAATGATACCTATTTTAATCACAACTAGCAATGATCATTTAAAACTTACTGTTATTTTACTTATTGTCACAACTGTTACTGCAATTTAGAATTTTAGTGACTTGAGCTCTGAGTTGATGACTTTTTTTTTTTTTTTTTACATTTTTTTAAAAAAATTATTTATTTATTTTACTTTAGGTGCATACTATATCTGGCATTTCTCCCCATGTTATCCCTCCCCCACCCCCCCCCCCCCCCCACCCCCATTGTCTCTCCCCTACCCCCCTCAACTGTCCTCTGTGTGTGATGCTCCTCTCCCCTGAGTCCACGTGTTCTCGTTGTTCAACACCCACCTATGAGCGAGAACATATGGTGCTTGGCTTTCTGTTCTTGGGTCAGTTTGCTGAGAATGATGGTTTCCAGATTCATCCAAGTCCCTACAAAGGACACAAACTCATCGTTTTTTATGGCTGCATAGTATTCCATGGTATATATGTACCACATTTTCTTTGTCCAGTCTATCATTGATGGGCATTTGGATTGGTTCCAGGTCTTTGCTGTTTTACACAGGGCTGCAATGAACATACGTGTGCATGTGTCTTTATAGTAGAACGATTTATAGATCTTTGGGTATATACCCAATAGTGGGATTGCTGGGTCAAATGGAATTTCTATTTCTAGATCCTTGAGAAATCGCCATACTGTCTTCCACAATGGTTGAACTAATTTACTCTCCCACCAACTGTGTAAGAGTGTTTCTATTTCTCCACATCCTCTCCAGCATCTGTTGTCTCCTGATTTTTTAATAATCGCCATTCTAACTGGCATGAGATGATATCTCAGTGTGGTTTTGATTTGCATTTCTCTAATAACCAGTGATGATGAGCATTTTTTCTTATGTTTGTTGGCCTCATATATGTCCTCTTTTGAAAAGTGTCTGTTCGTATCCTTTGCCCACTTTTGAATGGGGTTTGTTTGTTTTTTTCTTGTATATCTGTTTTAGTTCTTTGTAGATTCTGGATATTAGCCCTTTGTCAGATGGGTAGATTGCAAAAATTTTTTTGCCACTCTGTGTCTTTTGATTGGGGCATTTAGGCCATTTACATTCAATGTTAATATTGTTATGTGTGAATTTGATCCTGCCATTGTGTTACTCGCTGGTTTTCTTTCTCATTAGTTGACTCATTTTCTTCATTGCATTTTTGGTCTTTGCCAACTGGTTTGTTTTTGCAGTGACTGGTACTTGTTCCTTTCCAAGCTTAGTGTTTCTTTCAGGAGCTCTTGTAGGGCAGGTCTGGTGGTGATAAAATCTTTCAATAATTGCTTGTCCATAAAGGATTTTATTTCTCCTTCACTTATGAAGCTTAGTTTGGCTGGATATGAGATTCTGGGTTGAAAGTTCTTTTCTTTAAGAACATTGAATATTGGCCCCCACTCTCTTCTGGCTTGTAGAGTTTCTGCTGAGAGATCTGCTGTGAGTCTGATTGGCTTCCCTCTGCGGGTGATCTGACCTTTCTCTCTGGCTGCCCTTAGCATTTTTTCCTTCATTTTGACCCTGGTGAATCTGACAATGATGTGCCTTGGGGTTGCTCTTCTTGAGGAATATCTTTGTGGAGTTCTCTGTATTTCTTGAATTTGAAATTTGGACTGCCTTGCTAGGCTTGGGAAATTCTCCTGGATAATATCCTGGAACATGTTTTCCAGCTTGGATTCATTCTCCCTGTCATATTCAGGTACACCGATCAAGCGTAGATTAGGTTTTTTCACATAATCCCATATTTCTTGGAGGTTTTATTTGTTTCTTTTCACTCTTTTTTCTCTTGTATTGCCTTCTCTTTTTTACTTCATTGAGTTGATCTTCAATCTCTGATATCCTTTCTTCTGCTTGATCGATTTGGCTATTAAAACTTGTGTTTGCTTCACGTAGTTCTCGTGCTGTGTTCTTCAACTCCATCAAGTTGTTTATGTTCTTCTCTAAGCTGGTTATTCTAGTTAGCATTTCGTCTAACCTTTTTTCAAGGTTTTTGGTTTCCTTGCATTGAGTTAGAACGTGTTCCTTTAGCTCTGAGAAGTTTGTTATTATCCACCTTCTGAATCCTGTGTTCTTCAACTCCATCAAGTTGTTTATGTTCTTCTCTAAGCTGGTTATTCTAGTTAGCATTTCGTCTAACCTTTTTTCAAGGTTTTTGGTTTCCTTGCATTGAGTTAGAACGTGTTCCTTTAGCTCTGAGAAGTTTGTTATTATCCACCTTCTGAATCCTGTTTCCGTCAATTCTTCGCACTCCTTCTCGGTCAATTTGTGATCCTGTGTTGTTGAGGAGTTGTGATCCCTTGAAGGAGAAGAAGTGTTCTGGTCTTTGGTGGTTTCACCTTTTTTGCGCTGTTTTTTTCCCATCTTTGTGGATTTACCTGGCTGTGGTGTCAGAGAGCTTCTTGATCGAGTTGATAACTTTTTATCTTTCCCTTATCCATCCTTATGACCAGTGGTTGCAACCCAGAGAATAGGATCATTCTGTCAGTCAGAGACTGGAACCTCAGGAAAAAGGCTGGGTAAGCTCAGGGAGATGAAACTAGCATTTATCTATAGCACATGAGGATAAACTGGTCACTCAGCTTTTAGCTCAATATAGTAGTGCTGAGTCATGCTACATTCCGCATTTACTGAGTACCTCTTACATGCCAGGTGCTAAGTCAGCTGATGTAAAAGTAGAAGTTGAGGGTAAGCTATAGGTAGTTATAAGTTATGCTTTTATATCTTAAGAAGCTGCTAATGTAGTTGGGGTGATACATCCTACATATGTATAAGGTTAACTAACACATCAATATATACCTGCCAAATGTGTACTGCAGATAACACAACTTTAAGAGCTCAGAGAGAACGTATGGTTTTTTCCTTTTATTTTCTCTATCCTTTAATTTTCCTGCACTTTTTCAAATCTGTATAAATAGATTTAGCTCATTTGATGAGGATGATTATGCTTATTCCAAAGGACAGATAAATTTAACTGTAGACAAATCTAATGACCAGATTTGGTTTCTCTCATGTATTCATCCATCATCCATCCAATATTTACAAAACGTTTACTATGTATCAGGCAACATGCTAAGTAACAGAATTACAAAAGTGTTCTCAATTCATACTTGCTAATGAAAAGTCTACTTTGACTACAAAACCATTCAAGTGAGTGACTCTGGGGAGGTTTGGATTATAATACTGAAAGAGACAATCTTGAATACTGTAATCCAGAATGTTGAACTCTGGAGAGATAAATATGCTTAATATGTGAGATCCCTAAAGTCATAATTTTAAAAGATTAAAATCCCAAATGTTGAAATCCTGAAAGCTGAATTCTGGCAAAGGAATTCATTCGTTTTTGGTTGTAGGGCTGCATAATGTTAGCTACATCGTGTTAGGTGGAACAACTACCTCGTTATTGTCTTTATTCAGATTTGGCAGGAAATTCAAATGAATGAATGGACCATGCAATCTGGCAATGACTAAAATTTCAGTTTAAAAACGCATCATTTGGGCTGTGTGTGGTGGCTCACGCCTGTAATCCCAACACTTTGGGAGGCTGAGGCGGGCAGATTGCCTGAGGTCAGGAGTTCGAGACCAGTCTGGCTAACATGGTGAAACCCCATCTCTACTAAAAATACAAAAAGATTAGCCTGGCATGGTGGTGTGCATCTATAAACAGAGCTACTTGGGAGGCTGAGGCAGGGGAATTGCTTGAACCAGGGAGGTGGAGGTTGCAGTGAGCCGAGATCGCACCACTCCAACCTGGGCAACAGGAGACTCAGTCTCAAAAAAAAAAAAAAAAAAAAAGCATCATTTGTCTGTATTGACATTTCTTTTAGCTAATGAAATTCCAGGAGCTTTTAATTAAAACCACATTTACCTGAAGGAGGTATCAAAGTTACCAACCAGCTCAAAAATAATTAATTAATTTATACAGTAGTGTAAGAAAATATGCAATGGTGTTGCTCTTTGATCACCACTATTGCTTCCATCAAATTTGTTATCTGTACTTGCGTGCATACAAAATAGATTTCCATATACACAAAACAACATAGAAGCATGGCACAGAAGACAGGAAATTTAATAGGTAATGCTCATATTGGTGTATACTGAGTCATGGAAGGATTTCAGAAAGAGCAGTGCTAAATAAAAAGTGATTGTGAACATATTCTCCGAGGAAAGCAATACGATGAAAGAAAAAACGTAGCCATTCATCATGATGCAAGACTTCAAAATATAGTTAATGATTGTGAAAGTTGGCCAGCCCTTATAGACTATCTCCATCCAATTGCCCATAATCTATCCCGTAATACACTTTTTCATATGTCAAATTTTCTTTTTAGTTTTTTGTTTTGGTCTTTTTCTTTTTTTAGTTTTTCCCTACTATTTTAAATTGTCTGCATCATTTTTTTACAATTTGCTATGCTATGTTTTTTTATCTTCATACCACTTCCAATACTGGAGATACAAATTGTGTAAAGACTTTTAAAGAGTTCTTATTAATTTTATGTGTTTTTTTGCAATTTCAACTCCTCGAAAGTGCATTATCACAACATCGACTGTGTGTAAGCATTGTGTGTATATGTAAAAACACTGAAACTTCCTCAGTAAAGAGCTGTCCTTTTTGTACATCTGCATTTATGAAAATAAAATTTCTCAAGCTTTTGGCTCTTGAGCAATATGGAGCTCTTGACTCCCTATTGCAGTGTTTGATCAGTGTCATTGAGAGTCTTAGGTTGTCCATTGCGGTATTTTAGATGACAGCAGATAGAAAGCTGGGTGCACACAGTTATCAACTATCATAATACGCATTTATGTATTTTGCTTTTTTACCTGTTTATGTTCACAGTGTATCTGTCAGAACTGTTATATGTATGCAACTGTTGTTAGCATACCTGAGTGTTTATGCTTGCAAAAATATCTATCTTACTATTTTATTGTGTAAAGCAGCCTAAAATGTATTCTACCATGTTTTTATGTTTCTCCAGAAAATCCTACTTAAAACATGTAAGTAAATGTCAGCTTTTTTTTGGTTTGTTTTTTTGAGACAGGGTCTCACTTTCTCACCCATCTTGGAGTGCAGTGGCACAATCTTGGCTCACTGCAACCTCCACCTCTCAGGCTCAAGGGATTCGCCTGCCTCAGCCTCCCGAGTAGCTGGGATTACAGGTGCATGCCACTACTGCCCACCTAATTTTTGTATATTTAGTAGAGATGGGGTTTCACTGTGTTGGTCAGGCTGGTCTCAAACTCCTGACCTTAAATCATCCACCCGCCTTGGCCTCCCAAAATGCTGGGATTACAGGCGTGAGCCACCGCACCCGGCCTAAATATCAACTTAAAAAAATTTTTTTTTCCAGAATTATATTTTTGGAATATGGGCCATTTGGAACTATGATTTTCAGGATTTTAGATATTGGAGACTTTGTTCTTTCAGGATTTCAACGTTCTGGGTTATGGCGTTTGGGATTGTGTCTTTCATGATTTTGATCATCTCCCACTCTGGGATCCTGCTCAATGATAGATTCAGCTCAAGGAAGAGTTCATAATGAGCCCTTCAGTTGACTAAGCATGGGAAATTAATCCATTCATTCATTTATTCACTCATTCACTGATTTATGCCTACATTAAATGTTTATTGTTATGTGCCAGGCAGCATGCTCAATAATGGGCATACAGTTGTGAAAAAGGAAAATCATGGACCCAGTCTGTATAGCAACACTGGTTCCACTTTTCATGGGCCTCAATTTAATGGAAGAAAAAGACATTAAACAAATAATTACTTATTCACAATTGTGAAAAATGTTATGAAGGACCAAGACAAGGGTTTTGGGAGCATACGAGAGGGGGACCTAATTTAGTTTGGGAATAGGAAACGTGCCCCAAGGAGTAGTTGCGCATGGAGAAAGCGCTCAGCTTCCTGAGTCTCAGGGTCAGAGAGGTGACCTGTGTCTGAGCTCTGGGAGCAGGAGGTGATTTATGTGGCGTGATCATATCTCAGCACAATGAAAAATTTTGCAGGTATTAGGCAGGCAAAAGACAGCAATAGATTTAGGGATAAGAGACTTTTTATGAAGTTATCTTGCAGTGTTTCTCTCTTTCTCTGTTGCTTTAGAATCAATTATTTAAAGGGCATTCATTCCTTGTTTATATTTTATGTCTTGTCCTTATTTCTAAGTGTAGCAAATATTATTTAACCTTGATTTTTAACTTCTGTGACATTTATTCATGGTTAGGAACTGAAGTTACGGGTGGAATTTAGTGATGGTATTAATCTTCATCTCTAGTTTGCAACTGTCTTCAAATAATTATGAAAACTTTCAGCATGTGCATTATAGTCTTATAGTCTTATAACGCATATAGCACACATTATGACATTACTTCAGTAGTTTTCATTGTGAAAATGTTGGACAGAACACAAATCAAGGCACCTTGCATTTTTATTCACGTTTGAGATTTAGTAAACAGTTCAACACTGGTATTGGATGAATAGACAGGAAGTTGGTATTATTCAAGCTTCTTGTCTTAGGACTTAGAATTTTGTCAGGCACACGGTGGGTATTCTGGGTGTTCAACAAATATTAAGCAAACCAAATGACAGTGGAATTTCTGTGTAGCAACTGGGCGCAATGTAGGTATTGGAAAAATACTTTTTGAATTCAATGGAATCTTTCAGAAACTGGAGAAGAATGTTAAGCTGATGACTTAGAAAAAAATGTGTAAATAATATGCCCATTTAACATTTAATATTGAAAGTTCCCATGGAGCCAAATTATACATAAAACTCTTGACATGTTTTTATCTGTTTCTTTTAGTTTTTCTACACCTCAAAAAATGTTTTTGTTTGTTTGTTTGGAACTAAACCCAGTGGATTAAACCATCTGCCTACTGTTTTCAAAATGAAAGAATTCTTTTCTCCCAAATGAATGTGATATCCTAGAATGTAAACCCTTAGAGGACAAGAATTAATATTTTCTTGTTATTTAATATTCCGCTAAGAAAAATGGAAAGCCACACACTTGGGAGACCCAAATAAATACCAGCTGACTATGACAAAGCCTCTTGAAACCAACCTTAAAATAGTTATTTGTTTCCCAGTTTGCCAAAATATTATCTATATTTCATAACACACAATTAAAAAAAAGAATTCAAACATCTTTAAAATGGTTTCTAAAATGTGTAGGTAAAAATCAAATGAAGTCCCTTAATCTCTGAGATTTCACATTCATTTTTAGTAGCTTTGTTTTATCATTCATTTATTTATGATTTCAAGCCATGCTGAGACTGAATTTCTAGCTTCTCACAAAAATTTTAAATATAAAGTTGTTTGTAGTGTAAATCTCATTCAACAAAAAACTCCTCTAAATGCTCATATGGGATTTTTTGAAAACATACAATAGGCTGGGCGTGGTGGCTCATGCCTGTAATCCTAGCACTTTGGGAGGCCGAGGTAGGCGGATCATGAGGTCAAGATATCAAGACCATCCTGGCCAACATGGTGAAACCTCATCTCTACTAAAAATACAAAAATTATTTGAGTGAGGTGGTGTTCACCTGTAATAGCAGCTACTCGGGAGGCTGAGGCAGGAGAATCGCTTCAACCCAGAAGGCGGAGGTTGCAGTGAGCCGAGATGGCACCACTGCACTCCAGGCTGGCAACAGAGCGAGACTCAGTTTCAAAAAAAAAAAAAAAAAGAAAAAAGAAAACATACAATAATCATAAGCAGTAAGAATAGAAATCTAGGCATCCTTGCTTTATTAATCATCCTTCCTTAATAACCTCAGATTCTAGCCCTCGGTCATTCTAATTAGATGTTCAGAATATTGGGATAGAGGACTTCAGTCACCAGTGAAAAGGGAGTGACTGGGGAAGACAGCTAACTTTTCTGGAGCACCTACTATGTGCTGGGTGCTTTGTATTCATTCAACCCTCAGAACAGCCCTGTGACAATCTCTCCAATTTTGAAATTAGAAAACCAAGGCAAAAAGGAATGGCTTAGTTTCCCAAAGCCACACAGGTGTGCAGAGGAGACAGCTGCAAAGTCCATGGACCGCACTGGACTGACCGTCTCCAGGTTGTCATCCAGAAAGCTCACAGAGCAAATTTGGCTATTATGCTATGAATACTTGAGACACCAATGGGGAAAAAGATGATTTCACCATGGAAGATTCTGGAAGAGAAGAGGGTGGTCTACAGGATAATTTTGCCTAACTCCTAACATAGAATCATCCTTAGACTGGGACACATAAATCAGGCTTTGACTTAAAGCAGAACATAGTTTGATGCAGTTCAGCATTGCTAGCTTTCTTCCTATGTTTTTATTGACATACTGCTAAAGAGATGCCAACAGTTCTTTTTTCATATTCCAACTTAACGTTATGCATTCCCTGGGTCTTATCTCTCCGCAACTGCCATTAACCTTCATTTGGAAGAGTTTTTAACTGTAAAATGTTTGAGGCTAAGGATATAAAGAAGGAATATCAAGAGCACAATTTGCAGTAGCTCATTATGGACGAGTCTGCTACTACTCTCTGCCTCCTTCCAATTTTTTAAATGATCTAAAACTGAGAAGCCAGAAGATTCACAGCGTTTCTGGCAAAATTAGTACTGAGAAATGCACACAAAGATACATTCTGGTTAAAATCATAAAACACTTTAAATATAAAGAAAGAAGCTGATACATTACTAATGCTTTATATCACAACTGGTGGTTGAATCCACACAAACGAAGTGATGTGTAGGCATTGCATTAGGTATTATAAGTAATCTAGAGATGATTTAAAGTAAATGGGAGGATATGCATAGGTTACATGCAAATGCTACACAATTTATGTAAGAGACTTCAGCATCCAAGGATTCTGGTGTCTGTTGGTGGGGGGAGTCCAATCTCCCACAAATACCAAGGAACGACTGCATATACGGCAATTGGCTTATTCATTCTAATTTTGATAGATGTTTGGGTTACTTCTGCTTCTGTTTTGTTTTTGTTTTTTTTTCTATTATTATAGTGCTGCTATGGACATTCTTGTTTTTCGTTTTTTCTATGATCACGATGTTTCTGTGAAGAAACATTCTTGTATTTGTTTACAAGAATTTTGCCAGGGTACAAAAATGAGAAGGGAAATTATAGGCCATAAAATATACCAATATTCAGTTTTATTAGATGATATCAGTGTTTTCCATAACAGAGGTACTAAATCAAACTCCCATATCCTCATTAATTTGATATTGTCAGACTTTGAAATTTTTGCCAGTCTTGTGAGTATAAAATAGTATCTCACCGTAGTGTCAATTTGCATTTGACCTACCTCTAAAAAGTCTGAGCATCTTTCATTTGTTTATTGGTGATTCAGGTTACTATAGTAATGAGCCTCTTCAAGTATTTTACGTATTTTTCTATGTGATTGTTTTAGGCATTTACTTATTTATATTCAGGAATTTTAAATATGAAAGTTCCTGAATTTAATAAAGTTGAATTTATAGATCTTTTTATTATGTATTGAATTTTACGTATCATAAGAAATTATTCCCTATCTCCAAGTAATATGTTGTTTCCAAAAAGTGTTATCATTTTACTTTTTACATTTGGATTAATCTACCTAAAATGCATCCTTATCCTTCTTTTTTAGATGGTGTTACATAGAGATTTTTTTTTCCAGAATGAATAATCAGTATCTCAAAACTACTTATTAAAATTCCATACCCCACTGATCTGCAAAGCCAGCTCTAAACCTTATGTGTAGATTTTCTTCTAGGCTTTCTATTCTATTTTATTAATCAATTTTGTTTATGTCTTATCTGTCTTTCATTAATACCACATGGTCTTAATATTTTTATAAGTTTTGATATCTGGCAAGCCAAATCCTCCTCCTTGTGATTTTTTAAGGTGTTTTTTTGCTCTATAATGTTTCATAAAAATTTTACAATTGCCTTGTCAAGTTTCAGTTATACACATACATGCACACAAAAACATGTTGGGATTTTTTTTCTTCTTCAAGTTCTGGGATACATGCACAGAACTTGTAGGTTTGTTACTTTGTTACATAGGTATATGTGTGCCATGGTGGTTTGCTGCACCTATCAAGCCATCACCTACGTTTTAAGTCCCATATGCATTAGCTACCTGGCTCTGTGGACAGGCCCTGGTGTGTGTTGTTCCCCTCCTGGTGTCCATGTGTTCTTATTGTTCAGCTCTAACTTATGAGTGAGAATATGTGGCATTTGGTTTTCTGTTCCTCTGTTGATTTGCTGAGGATGATGGCTTCTAGTTTCATCCATGTCCCTGCAAAGGACATGATCTCATTCCTTTTTGTGGCTGCATAGTATTCCAACATGATGGGATTTTGACTGGAATTGCATTTAGAAAACGATATATCAATTTAGGCAATCTAGGAAGACTTGACATCTATATGTCATTAAGAATATGCCATATTTCTAGTTTTATTTAGTTCTGAAACTGGCCCACTCATCCTATAGAACTATTTGCTTTTTTTGTTGCTGTTGTTAATAAACATAGACATTGACCCTTCCTGGTTTTAAAACTTGAAACTTACATTTGTCTCATCTGAGTTCCTTTCTCAGGAAACTGACCTTCAGGCAAGGCACTGAAACTCATCATATCCCCACATCCACATAATCAGTTGCCAGACCCCTGGTTCATCATTGCTGCTTCCTCCTGCTCCTTAATTCCTGTTTTCCTGTCTTCCTTGCTGTGTAAACATCCCAATTTTGGTCAGTTGGGGAGACATATTCGAGACTATCTCCTGTTCTCCTTGAGATAGTACCTGAATAAAGCCTTCTTCCCTGGCAATACTTGTTGACTCAGTGTTGGCATTCTGTGTGGCGGATATCAGGAGCTAGATTGAACCGCTGGTGTTTCAGTTACAGTTCTTTTTTTCTTTTTTTTCTTTTGAGATGGAGTCTTGTTCTTTCATCCAGACTGGAGGGCAATGGCATGATCTCGGCTCACTGCAACCTCTGCCTCCCTGGTTCAACTGATTCTCCTGCCTCAGCCTCCTGAGTAGCTGGGATTACAGGCATGTGCCACCATGCTTTGCTAATTTTTCTATTTTTAGTAGAGGAGGGGTTTCGCCATGTTGGCCAGGCTGGTCTCGAACATCTGACCTCAGGTGATCTGCCTGTCTCAGCCTCCCACAGTGCTGGGATTACCGGTGTGAGCCACCACAACCAGCCCAGTTACAGCTTTAAAAAACATCCTGAAGTAAAGGCTTAGAATTTTCTCCATAAAAGTTGTATTCATCGTTTTTAAAGCTACGTAACTTCCAAGGAGGGAATATTTTCCAGTGTTCACTTCAGATCTATGAAAAACAGTGGTCATGGAAGCACCTTTAGAGGGTAGAGTTCAGGGATCAAGGAAAACAACTCATAAGGGAGTTCTTCTGAGAGCACGGAAAAGGGCCCTTCCTACTCAAGGAGCTTCCATTCTCCTCCACCACTTGCTTCAGGGTGAAGAACTTTCATATAGACTTGCTAGTAGAATTCCAGGGCTAGTGACTTCTGAGTGTCACTCATTCCTCCCTTTTCAAAATGAGGTTTTTATTGTGGTGACCCTGGCCCAACTCCACTGTTATATTTTGTATGTTGTGAGTGTAGATAATTTGTGTTTTTTTCCCCCATAGGTCACTAAACCTTGTTCACTGAACAAACATCAACATTTGTTTGAAAAAACTATGAGTTGCCTTAAAATTAGAAATGAATCCAGTTATCAAATAGGGCTAGTTTTGGTCCCTATTGTGGAGGCAGTGAATGTATTCTATGTGTGAGAAGAAGAGTAAAAAGGTTGTTAGACCCTTGTCTCACACTATATACAAAAATTGACTCAAAAGAAATAATAGACTTCAGTGTAAGAGCAAAAGCTATAAAACTCTTAGAATAAACAGGAATAAATCTTTGTGAACTTGAATTAGGCTTTCTTTTTACAAATGACACTAAAAGTATATGCAGCAAAAAAATAAATTGGACTTCAAAAATAAAAAATTTTGTGCTTCAAAGGACATCATAAAAATGAAAAGATAACCCACAAAATGGGAGAAAATATTTGCAAATAATACATTTGCAAATAATACAAACAATACAAATAATAATGTTTGATGAGGGACTTGTATTCAGAACATGTAAATAACTCTTACAGTCAACAATAAAAAGACAAAAAATACAATTAAGAAATGGGTAAACAATTTGAAGAGACAGTTCTCCAAAGAAGGTATACGAATGACCAATAAGTACCTCAAAAGATGATTCATACAATTAGTCATTAGAGAAAAGATAATCAAATGCACACTAAGATTCCACTTCATACCCAATATGATGTTTAAAATAAGATAGACAATAACAAATGACAAAGACGTGGGGAAATTGGTACTTTTACATTACTGGTGGAAATGTAAAGTGTTGCAGCCATTTTGGTAAAAAGTTTGGCAGTTCCTCAGATTGTTAAACATAGACTTACCATATAATCCAGCAATTCCAATTCTACATATGTACCAAAGAACAGAAAACAGGTGTTCAAACAAAAATTTGTACACATATGTTGATAGTAGCATTATTCCTGATAGCCAAAATGTAGAAGCAACTCAAATATCTATTAACCGATGAATAGACACACAATTGTGAAATATCTATTCAATGGAATATAATTTGGTCATGAAAAGAAATGAAGTACTAATACATGCTACAATGTAAATGAACTTTGAAATCATCATGATAAATTTATTTCACATTGCATACATGTGTCAAAACATCTCATGTACCCCGTAAGTGTATAACCTACTATGTACCCTCAAAAATTAAAAATTAAAAAATTTATAAGTGAAAGAAACTAGACTGAAAAGGAACCTATTGCATTATATTATATTACATTACATTTATAGGTAATTATATGAAATGTTTGGAATAGGCAAATCCATGAAGACAGAAAATAGATAAGTGGTTGCTAGGGGTTGGACAGGGAGGAAAAAAGGGAATGGCTTTTAATAGGTATGGAGATTCTTTTTGAGGTGATGAAAATGTTCTAAAATTAGACAGTGGTGATGGTTACACAACTCTGTGAATATACTAAAAATCATTGAATTGTACATTTTAACATGGTAAACTTTTTGATCTATGGATTATTTCTTAGTAAAGCTGTTGTTTAAAAAAGTTGTTAGAAAAATAAAGGGTAGCCTGTGATAGAGTCTTTGCTAACAATTAGTAAATTTTTCCCAAGTCGTCTTGTGTGCACTCTTCTTTTCAGGCACTGTAGGTAGATGTGGTCTCATACTTAGTGCTAAACAATGGGATGTCAGTGGAAATGCTGTGTGCCATCTTATCTTAGCCTATAAGATCCTCTCATGTGGGATTTTCCACATCTTGCCCTTTTCGAATGAATACGGTAACTTTTAGTTCTTCTAAAAGTCTATTTAGTATTTTGCTACCAGAATTACTTAAAATTATTATATATATTGTTTTATGCAATGTTTGTTTTAGATTTGTCCACATATTTAGCAATTATTTTGCTCATGTGTTTTTGCAGTTCAGCCCTGGCTTCTGGGTTCTGTTCCAGTCTTCCTGAATGCATCTGTTAGGCATTTCTTTAATTTGGGACTGTGGATGGTAAACTTTTTCAGTGTGCTTGTTTAAGATGTCTTTGTTTTAGTTCTTGAAAGATAGTTGGCTATAAAGTTATAGGTTAAACATTATTTTCTCTTGGCTTTTAAGAGTTATTATTTCACCATTTTCTGGCATCAATTGTTGCTGAGAAATTTCCTGCCAGTGTAATTTGTCATTATTTATAGAAATCTGCCTCTAGTTTCTGGTTGTTTTCAAGATCTAGAAAGTATCTGGTGCAAATTCCTTTCTCTTTGGGGTTCTTTGGTATTCCTGAATCTGAAAATCAGCATCTTTTATCAATTCTGGAAAATTCTCAGTAAGCATCTCTTACCTATCCCTCATTCCCTTTATTTTCTTCCTATGAGGCTCCCAGTCCAAATGTTGGACCACATCATTCTCCTTTCCATGTTTGCTAAAAACTCCCTTCATCTTTTCCTTTTCTGTTTTTCTGAGCTCTATTCTATTTTATTTTCATTTTTCTTCTAGTTTTGCAATTCTGTTTTTAACTATGTCTTCTTGGCTGTTTAAAACATCTTTTGAGTTTTAAATCATTTATGACTGTATTTTTAATGTCAGATATTCTGTATTGTTCTTTTAAAAATATTCCTAATAAAAGATGAATAGAAAAGATAAAATTTTGTCTTGCATCATTTCTATAAGACCTTACTTGTATCTATGTTTAATTTCACTGTTTAATTCTACTTTGTATTCAATGGTATTCCCAGGATTCTAATTCTATTTTTTGTGTCTCATAGATTTTGCTGATGCTGATGTGTTTCTCCCATGCAGTTTTGTAATTTTTGATATTGAACTAATTTTCAGTGAGATTTTTATATGGGAATACTTTATAGTCTGAATTTACTGGGTTGAAGAAATGTCCCTTCTGGAAGCTTTTGCATCTTGTTCTTTTAGGTGCGCTAGAGGATGTTACAAGTCAGGTACCACTTTTTATGTGTATTTCTCAGCCTAGTAGTTTCTGGACTAGCATGTAGACCTAAAGTTCCATATTCTCCAGTATCAGAGAAGCCCTTTTTTTTTGTTGTTTGTTTTGTTTCTCCTTCCTTATTCTTTTTTTTAAAACTGTACTTTAAGTTCTAGGGTACTTGTACAGAACATGCAGGTTTGTTACATAGGTATACACGTGCCATGGTGGTTGGCTGTATCCATCACCCCGTCACCTACATTAGGTATTTCTCCTAATGCTATCTCTCCCCCTAGCCCTCCACCCCCTGACAGTCTCCAGTGTGTGATGTTCCCCTCCCTGTGTCCATGTGTTCTTGTTGTTCAACTCCCACTTATGAGTGAGACTATGGGGTGTTTTGTTTTCTGTTCTTGTGTTAGTTTGCTGAGAATGATGGTTTCTAGCTTCATCCATGTCCCTGCAAGGGACATGAACTCATCCTTTTTTTGTGGCTACATGGTATTCCATAGTTTATATGTGCCAAATTTTCTTTATGCAGTCTATCATTGGTGGTTCCAAGTTTTTGCTATTGTGAGCAGTGCTGCAATAAACATACATGTGCATGTGTCTTTATAATAGAATGACTTATAATATTGGGTATATACCCAGTAATGGGATTGCTGGGTCAAATGGTATTTCTGGTTCTAGATCCTTGAGGAATTGCCACACTGTCTTCCACAGTGGTTGAACTAATTTACACTCCCACCAACAGTGTAAAAGTGTTCCTACTTCTCCACATCCTCTCCAGCATCTGTTGTTTCCTGACTTGTTAATGATCACCCTTCTAACTGGCGTGAGATGATTTCTCAATGTAGTTTTAATTTGCATTCTCTAATGACCAGTGATGATGACCTTTTTTTGGTATGTTTGTTGGCTGCATAAATGTCTTCTTTTGAGAAGTGTCTGTTCATAGCCTTTGCCCACTTTTTGATGGGGTTGTTTATTTTTTCCCATAAATTTGTTTAAGTTCTTTGTAGATTCTGGATATTAGCCCTTTGTCAAATGGGTAGACTGCAAAAATTTTCTCCCATTCCGTAGCTTGCCTGTTCACTCTGGTGATAGTTTCTTTTGCTATGCAGAAGCTCTTTAGTTTAATTAGATCTCATTTGTCTATTTTGACTTTTGTTCCTTCCTTTTTCTTTATTTTGAAATAGGGTCTTACTCTGTCACCCAGGCTGTAGTGCAGTGGCGCAATCATGGCTCACTGCAGCCTTGATCTCGCAGGCTCATGTAATCCTCTCATCTCAGCCAACTGAGTAGCTGGGACTGGAGGTGTGCACCAGCATGTCAAACTAATTTTTGTATTTTTTGTAGACATGAGTTTCGCCATGTTGCCCAGGCTGGTCTCAAACTCCTGGACTCAAGGGATTTACCTGCCTGGGCCTCCCGAAGTGCTAGGATTACAAGTGTGAGCCACTGAGCCTGGCCTTGTTTTGTTTTTAAAGCTGGGGTACAGGCTGGAATTAACAAGATATCTTTTTACTATTAAGGGGTGAAGCTTTGATGTTTTTGTCTAACTTATTCTTTCTCTGAAATTGTAGTTTTTGAAAATCCCTTATTTATAGAGTGATTCCATTACATTGCCCAATGTTTGAGACCAAGGTCTCATCTCCTGTCTACATTTGGCCACTAAGACACATACCTCTTGATTTTGATGGATAGTAAATGTTCTCAATATAGTTAAAAGCTCAGAGATGGCTCATTAATCTGGTTTTCAGTTTCTTCTTCATTTTTGTTCTGCAAAGCTTTTGTTTACTGTTTTTGTGAGCTCAGGTATTTATTTAAAAGTATTTTTAAAAAATTCATATTTTCAGGTGGATTTGTAGTGGTGGATTTTTTCTTTTTTGAGATGGAGTCTCACTCTGTCACCCAGGCTGGAGTTCGATGGTGCAATCTCAGCTCACTGCAACCTCCGCCTCTTGAGTTCAAGCAATTCTTCTACCTCAACCTCCTGCGGAGCTGGGTTTACAGGCACACGCCACCACACCCAGCTAATTTTTTGTATTTTTAGTAGAGATGAGGTTTCACCATGTTGACCAGCCTGGTCTGGAACTCCTGACCTCAGGTGATCTGCCCACCCTGGCCTCCCAAAGTGCTGGGATTACAGGCATGAGCCACTGAGCCCAGCCTTGTAGTGGTGGATTTTTTAAAGGCAATATAAACCAGTGTATTGATAGAAATTAAAGTTAAGTTAGCATTCTGGAAGAGGTGCTATTCTGCCAATGGGTATCTATGATAATTCATCTATGGATGTCTGATAAATAAAGATATGCACATTTTCACTAGAACATTATTTTGGCCCCTTTTCTTCTAGATTTTTAACTATAACACAAAGTTTAATGAATTAAACTTGGGTTTGAAAAATAAAAATTAAGTATGGATGAAGAGCAGTAGGGAATGAGAACTGTGTACACTTTACTGAAAACTTATGTTAGATAAAATTATGTACTGTATTTCATAAAGGACACACAGCACTGCCAACTTCTCATCAAGGAACTGAGGAAAACTCTTCATGAAGCGTAACTAGGTGAACAGTCTTTGTTCACGTTTAGACACGGTTCCCCTTTTTACATTGTGCGAGTGCTGTTGACCCTTCCCAGTGTTCTCCCCCTCATTTGTGTCTCAGATCATTCTGTGCTGGGAAGTTGCTTCTTATATTAGGGCTTTTAAACTACCTGAGAGTGCTCATATTCTCTTTGTACTTGTTCAAGCTTCTCCTGGTAAACACTTTTTGTCCATTGTATTTCTAAGGGGCTTGGCATTTTGCACTATGATCTGGAGAATCTGGAGTTCATTACTTGATAGTCTGGGAATAATTCTCCATATATTTGTTCATCCCTGAGACATTTTGTCTATTTCTAACTACAGCAAGGTGTCATCTCTGTCCAAATGTCTCTTACCTTGTCTATAGGAGGGTTACTCAAACACCTCATTTCTGACAGGTGAAGAAGCTCCTTGACAGGGATCTGACCTGAAAATACATTTTCTGATGGGTGGAATGGGGGACACCAAGTTTCTTCTTGTATAGAAATATTTAACATTCTCCTTTCTCCTTATTTGCTGAAGCTCAAAACAGTTTCAGGTTAGTCATTTTGTTATCTTCACTGAGTGGGCAAAATAAGCTCTTACCCATTAGATTCTTATGGCCCATTCAGGCCACAGGAGCCCCAATATTCACAGAGGAGGAATTTGTATGTTTTCTGTTGTTATCTTTGAGAAATGCAATACTCTGTTGCTTCCATTCCTGCCTTCAAAAGCACAGCAAGACTGAACATCCTTGCTTCTAGAGTTGACCACAGAAGAAGGATTACTTATTGGTCTTGGTATGACCTTAGCTATCATGTCTCCCCCTATTATAGAGGGAGGATAGGAGTGGAATTTACATCTCAACCAAAAAGCAAAAAGAGCAATATTTAGTCTCAGCTAACAGACTTTCCCGAAGCCCTATTGTAACTTAAGCACACTGGTGGCAGCTTTTTACTCATAAAAAATACTTGTTACAGAGCACATACCACTAAATGAACCAAATGTACAAAGTGGGGGCTTCTGTTTAAATAAATAAGCACCATTTGACATCTGGTGAAAAGATCTACGCAGCACCCTTTGTTCTCTTTATCTTACATTGATGAGGTTTTACAATTGAGAAACTGCCCTGTTCAGAAAGGCAGCACATGAAGAAACATGACTATTAGTTTTCCTTTGCTACAAATGTCTGAAAATTTCACATCTAGAGTCTGTAGTTATTATAGGATTTGGCGTGTGGGTGGCTGAAAATATGGTACTTGGCCTTTTGGTGCCAAACTTTCACACAGCTTCAGCTGTCTGTATACAAAAGACATGGCAGAATGTGTTGCTTTACTTTTAATATTCGGAATTGTTCGCCTTGCCAGTGGAATAGTGAATATGCGGATGGTACGGTTGATCTTGGAGCCTGCCAGTCTCATAGCATCTTAATTGATGAAGATGCTGTTAGGAACAGAGTGAGCATGTGGGTGGGGGATGGCCGAGTGCAAGTCTGCAAAGTAGAGAATGCTGCCCTGGGCGACATTTTCTCTCCAATCGCCTCCTCATCCTCCACACCCAATCTTCTGTTTCTTCCCCCTTTTCTGCCTCAAAGTAATGCCATCAATTTACTCTGGCCCTGATCCTCATGGAAATGGAAATTAATGAACACATTCCAAAGACTCCAAATGGCTATTCTTTGGTTGAATTTTTTTTTTTTTTTTTTTTTTTTTTTACATTTTATTAGGTTTTGGGAAGTGAAAAAAAAATAATCTGGAAGCCCTCAGCTTCTGGACAATCTTCACTGGAAGTTTGATCTCCTAGAGGCCTTGGACTTGAAGTGAGCTGTGAGCCGTGATCCACAATGGCCGTTTTTCTTCCTGGCTGTCTACATTTCTGTCTTCCTTTCCCCTCTTTCTCCTTTTCCTTCTCTTGATTTTCTTCTGGCTCTGTTCTCTCTCTGCATTTCCATCTAGTTAAAATGAATAATTATTAAAGTCTTACCTCCCGGAAAACGGTGAAGAATGATGGGATGGCTAAGCTGTTTTTAACCTAGAGAAGTTATGAAATCACGTCTCTGGGGAGTTTGTAAAATTGTGTGGATAATGGTTTTCCTGGAATAAATCAGTATGTAGCTGGGACCTGGGCTATGACTGCTCAAGCTGTGGGTATAACACGCATCACCTTCTTCACATCACAGGTGATTTCCACGTGTGCATTCGAATGTGGAGAAGATGGAGGACATGCTTCTTCTTTCTTTTTGGTTGCACTAATGAGTCTCCCTGTCCTCTACTTGCCTTGCCCTTCCTGCTTTGCAGGCTTTGTCTGGAGTGCGTTTGATAAGTGATTATGAGGAAGGAACGTTGAGGGCTGTGGAATAAAGGGCTTGATATGGTTTCAGTCTCTGTACTGAATATCCCCCATGGACTTGCCTATCAGGCACTAGGTTGGGATTGGGGATTTGATGAAAAAGAAGACAGGTTTTTTGCCTCTAAGATAATCACTGTCTGGTGGAGGCAAAACCAGCTACATGATTTTTGAGGCCCAGTGTAAAATGAAAATACAGGGCTCCTTTTATAAAAAGCTATGAAGAATTTTAATATTTGATAGCAGAGCTCTGAAGCAAGCACAGGGCCTTCTGAGTGTGGGGCTCTGGGAGGCTTCACAGCTCACACCCCTCGAGGCTGGCCCTGGGTCAGGGAAAGAGATGATGGCTACAAATGGATCCAAGGTGGAGGGGAAAGGGCCTAATCAGGAAGGCACCATACAAAGGCTGCTGGTAGTGCCTGGGTCAGAGTGGGCCCCTTGACTCAAGGAGATGTGAGAAGCAGCTTTACCTCTGAGAGAGTTCCCATCTCGGCTCAGTGTCACGCATGGGGTTCAGAAACGCACGTTTCTTTCACTCTTTTGCACACAGTAACCCAACAGCTTTGTCTTGCCAGACTGAATATATTCTAACATTGTAATTCTTCCTGCTCTGTGAAAAAAATCATTGTATAAAAGTAACACAATAAAATAATGTTTTTAAAAAGTCAACGAGGAAAATAAAGCAAAGATTATGTAAGTGCAGGAAGAATAAATGAAGCCACTAATGAGATAAGTATAGAATGTGCATTCTAGGAGATCCTTTACATTTGTTAGAGGTTGGCTGCAAATTGTGTGTTTTTAAAAATTGTGGTAAAATGTATATAACAGAAAACGTGCTGTTTTAATCATTTTTAAGCATGCATACAGTGCAGTGGCATTAAGTACATTCACAATGTTGTACAATCATCACCACTATCCATCTCCAGAACTTTTTCATCTTCCCAAACTGAAACTCTCAATCTATTAATAACAACTTCACTTTTCTTCCTCCTCCCAGGTCCTGGCAATCTCTATTCTACTTTCTGTCTCTATAAATTTGACTACTCTAACTTCCTCATGTAAGTGGCAGAATACGCTATTTGTCTTTGTTTTTTCTAGCATAATGTC
This sequence comes from Ateles fusciceps, assembly GCA_036589455.1. Classification (NCBI taxonomy): domain Eukaryota; kingdom Metazoa; phylum Chordata; class Mammalia; order Primates; family Atelidae; genus Ateles; species Ateles fusciceps. Next base: position 901,815 of record JAZHEH010001243.1, read on the forward strand.
CTTAAGGCTCATCTATATTGTGTGTTAGAATTTCCTTCCTTTTTTTATTTTTTTGAGATAAAGTTTACTCTTGTCTCCCAGGCTGGAGTGCAATGGCACGCTCTCAGCTCACTGCAACCTCCACTTCCTGTGTTCAAACAATTCAGGCACCTGCCACCACGTCCAGCAAGTTTTTGTATTTTTAGTAGATCCGAAGTTTCACCGTGTTAGCCAGGCTGCTCTTGAACTCCTGACCTCAGGTGATCTGCCCGCCTCAGCCTCCCAAAGTGCTGGGATTATAAGTGTGAGCCACCGTGCCAGGCCAATTTCCTTCCCTTTTAAGGATGAATAATATTCAATTACATTATATTCTACATGTTGTTTATCCATTCTTCTATTGATGGACACTGGATTTTCTACGTTTTGACTGTTGTGAATAATGCTGTTATGAACATGGATGGGGGAAATACCTGTTTAAGTCTCTGCTTTCATTTCTTCTGAGTATATATCCAGAAATGGAATTGCTGGATCATGAAACAGTTTTATGTTTAATTTTTAAAAGAACAACAAATTTAGTTTTGAGGTTTCTAGCAGCCATTGCAAAGAAGGAAACAATAAATTCTATGATTCACAGTGCCCCCAAAGTAAACATGGATCAGTTGTTCATGAGATTAGGGGGAAACTTTTTCCCATGGGTACTCGCAAAGAATGTGCTATGTAATGCATTGATTGACAAGATCTGTAACAGCCTTAGAGTAAATACAACAGTGCGTTTCCTGAGGCTGCTCAGTGAAGTTATGGCATAATGCCAAAGTACAATTCAGTGAATGCAGACAATGCAGTCCAGGCTTGGAGTGGCGATGGATCTCTTAGAATGGACAAGCAGAGGAAGAAAATGGTTAACAAGGGAGAGGGAAATTAAGAAACACATCTAAGGGAAGAAGGGAGTTTTTCTTGGGGTGTTGAACAATGAGAACACATAGACACAGGGAGGGGGAGCATCACACACTGAGGTCTATAGGAGGGGGGATTAGAGGAGGGATAGTGCGGGGTAGGGAGTTGGGGGAGGGATAATATGGAGAGAAATGCCAGATATAGGTGATGGGGGATGGAGGCAGCAAACCACATTTCCGTGTATGTACCTATGCAACAATCGTGCATGTTCTTTACATGTACCCCAGAACCTAAAGTGCATATATATATATATATATATATGGCATTCTTAGCACTTTGCAGTTTAGAAGAAGCGTGTTCCCCACTACTCCAGGATAAACTCTTCTTTGCTTCTCTCTGTAGCAAACCATATTGCTGATTAACCACTGCTTTCATAAACTTCAAGTGGGCCATTCAAGCTGCCTCACCGCTGCTTAATGTCCTGTACTGAGCTCACTGTTCCTGCAGTCCCTACCTAGGGTTTGTTTTTATTAGAAATTCACCTCGCCTTGTCTATTGAGGGGGAAAGAAAAGGCAAATTATACCCCAGAGCTTGGCAAGCCCATAAAATGGCAGAGATTCCTGAAGAAGACTGCCCTGAAACCCCAGCCCCTGGCTGCCTGTGCTGTAATGAAATGCATGACTACAGGAGATAATAATAATCGCAGCAATGGCTCGTTACAGCTCCCCGGATGATTTGGTGCTGTCAGGAGTGCGCTGTCCGCTGACGTCCCAGGAGGCGAACAGCATCAGTGACTGCAGGCCCTGATTGGGACAGTGAAATATTGCTGGCAAAAATTAAAAGGTCCCCGTGTCAAAATAATTCATGATATGCATATCTTCCATTCTGATGAAACGGCTGATATCTGGATTAGCAAGATAATAAAACTGATCAGGGTACAGTTAAACAATTTAAGTTGGAGAGCTGTTCATTTTGTAGGTGTCACTTGTCAGATCAAGGGGTCAAAGCAGAATGAAAGGCTCTCCCCAGTAACCTTCCGATGATGTGGATCTGGAGTGTTCTTCATGATTTGTCCAAAGTTTTCATCATCGGGCTGCCGACTAGCATTACTGCGGCAGGCTGTATTCTGACATTCAAATCCCCGGAATGACAGGCTATTAGGAGAGGAGAACTGGCTCCTCATACATTAAGCACCATATCTCTGACCTGTAATGTGAACTGATAGTGATATTGTAATTGAGTGAGTCTGAAAAAAAAAGAGGGGGGGAATCTTTATTAAAACATAAGAATAGAAAGGAAAGCATTTATATTTCTGATGATTTGTGGGTTTGTAAAATAAGCTTTTTCGTGATGATTTATTTTCCATTTCTATAATGCTGAGGGGTGTACATAGTGTGTTTATTTGGTGTAACAGTTATTTAAGATAACACCAACTCTCCCCAGCCTCCTCTCCACATGCTGAGCAGGCACAGATCAGGAGAGATTTGTTCTACAAAGGACAGTTGCTTTAAAATGAACAAAATAGACTCAAGTATAAGCCGAGGCTGGACTGCCACTCAGGATATTTGCTTCATGGCTCTGGCTTCACTCCCTGCTCCCCCCTGAGCTCTCTCTCCTCCATAAGCCAAGCCAAACCACACCAAGGGGTCTGGGGAGGAGCACCCTTGGTTATTGATGTCAGCGACTCCATTGTGGGGCAGTGTCGTGCACTGAGTGATTACCTTAATGTGTATTAATGGTATCTCAGGTGATTCCTTTGAAGCTTCTCAAGAAATACCCTAGTCTACCAATAAATACCAAACCAGGCAAATCACTAAATTTGGGGGTGGTGTAGTACCGCTAAAACAACCTGATTCTTTGGGAACCATAAAGAAACTCAGTATGTGTGTGTGTGCATGAGTGTGTGCCTGTGAGTGGGTATACACATGTGTGTATAGGGCATGCATGTGTATTGCCTGTGTGCATGCGTGTATGTGTGCATGTAAATACACACACACACATACTTGGGCTCTGCTGCTCATTTCATAGGGGGGAGAATTGCCCAGGGAAGGTTCTAGTAAAGTGTGTTCCCTACCAGGCATTAGGAAATTCACCAGAGGTTGTGGGGTGAATTTTAGAACTGACACACTAAGTGACCCTGGGCAAGTTAACCAGCATCTCCATCTGTAAAACAGTGAAAACGGTGTCCTGGTGCCATGGTAAGGGGGAATGACATGATGAGCACAAGGAGCCATTGTGAATTGCTATGTAAACATGAGACATTGCCATTAATAAGGATAGGACTGACAAAAGCTTAGTACCATACAAATGTAAGGGTTTATTATATCTACATCTACTGGCTATTATTAGAGGAGACCTCTTCAATTCTTCAAAATTTAAGGTGAGTATGTTTCACAAAATACCCTAGATGAAGTGTGGTACCTTTAAGCCTTTTGGAAGGAGTCCTCACTGTTACAATGATAATCTATTTTTTATTTTGTAAACTTTTCTGGCAAAAAGCTGTTTGTGCAGAAGAGACATCTCAGCCTTCACCATAATAGAAGCTAGTAAATATCATTCTTCTCGTTTTATAGATGGTGGCACATAACAAGGGCATTCGTAAATGCCAAGAATGAGTTAGCAATGAGAGAGAGTGGAGGCAAGGATGATACAAGATATTTGGCTTAAGAAGCTGGCTAAGTTGATGCTGGTGACATTTTTACAGATAATACATGCTGAGAGTAAGATAGTTCCTGGGTATAAAAATTAAGAATTCTGTTTAAGATATATTAAGTTTGAAATACCCATTATGTTGTATATTTTTCCCTGCTGTAAGTTTAAGGATACTTGAGTGACTTACTTTTATATTCACATAGGAAAAATGTTATAAATTAACTAAATTATAGTTAAATAGATCAGTAACAAATAATGAATCAATAATTTCCTTAAATTCAACAAACATATTGAACACTGACCTGAATATGGCCCTGTGTATAAAGGATAGTTAAATAGCTGTTTGGATCCTTTTTGTGAGGAAAAAAATAGTACGTGACAATAGGATGTAGTGAGCATTTTGGATTAAGGTGGTCAGTGAATGCTTCCTGGAGGAGCTCAATTTCGAAAGAGACCAGGAAGATGGGTTGATGGATGAACACAGTTTACAATAGCAAAGACCTGGAACCAACCCAAATGCCCATCGATGATAGACTGGACAGGGAAAATGTGGCACATATACACCATGGAATATTATGCAGCCATCAAAAACGATGAGTTTGTGTCCTTTGTAGGAACATGGATGAACCTGGAAACCATCATTCTCAGCAAACTGACACAAGAACAGAAAATCAAACACCGCATATTCTCACTCATAGGCAGGTGTTGAACAATGAGAACACATGGACACAGGGAGGGGGAGCATCACACAGTCGGGTATGTCAGGGATAGGGGAGGGACAGCGGGGGGTGGGGGAGTTGGGGGAGAGATAGCGTGGGGAGAAATGCCAGATATAGGTGATGGGGGAGGAAGGCAGCAAATCACACTGCCACGTGTGTACCTATACAACAATCTTGCATGTTCTTCACATGTACCCTAAAATGCAATAATATATATATATATATGTTTATATATATATATATATATATATATATATATATAAAGAAAAATACAAGGGCATTCCAGAGAGGAAAACAGGAAAACATCATTATTAACTGCTTCAAATGTACATCTGAATGAAGGCCTATCAAATATGAACTTCTGATTTAATGACTGAAATGAAATAGTAAGTAGAGGCAGGAGTAAAGCACAATTGAAATAATAGGAGAACAAGAAGAGCTAGTATTTTAGAGATAGCTGTGCAGCGTGATGTAGATTTAACTGTAGCAGCATGTATTCCTAAGTACTGGATATCTCTTCAGGGTCTTGGAGAGGCTTCTGAGTCAAGGACAGGCATGTTACCTCAGGCTGCAATTCAATGAGCAAACTTGTTCTTATGCACATATTCAAATCAATAAAAATTTCAGTTACCAAAGAATTTCTGGGTGGAGGGTAGTCCCAGGTGCTGGGATCTGGGGTAGCCAGAGTCCTGTTTATGAGGAGGTGAATGCATGGTCTGTGTCTGGCCACTGAGGTGCGTCCTAGTCTGGTGGCATAGGAAGAACAAGAGAATTGAGAGGGAAAGCATTTGGATAAACGTAGCAGGTAAATAAAGTATTTTGTGTGCCTTTCCATCTTAAAATCTGTCTGAAGGAAGCCACTGTGATAGCTAGAAATAGTTTTCCTGTGTCTTAGTTAATTCACATACTGGGAAGCTCTGGCTCAGTCTAAGCTACTTATATCAGTGTTGATATTTTGATTTATCAAGCCAAAGAACTTGTTAGCAGCATGTGTGAAAGGGCCAATCTATAACCTTGTTCCAAGTTTTGGGGTCATTTTGGATAGAAATTAATGTAAGATTAAGGCTGGGCTTACGTTAGATGATCAATGAGTATAATCCCGCTGTATTTATAATTTAAAAAATAATTTATGAAACTTTTTGAAATGTATTTTTATATGTTCAGGAAGTGTCTGCTGTGGTTATGTGGAAGGCAGAATAAAAGGAGGGAGAAGGGACAAATGACACCCCATCTTGCTATGGCTGAGATGTTTCTATGGGAGAACCCATTATATCATTTGATTGGCGAATTTTTGAAGGATAAGTGGTTAATCTCTCATTGCCGTCAGTACCAGCTAAGTTGAGACCAGCAAGCTTCCTGAACTCCAGTGTTAATTTACAGATAATAAATAATAATTCCATCAAAAGTGAAAGGAAATTTGGATGAAAAGTGTACTGAATTGAAGTTAGTTAAGCTTCTATTTATGTTGAAAGTAGAAGAAAACTTCTACTTAATTGTCTTACAAGGACCAGCACAAATAATATAGTCTTATGGAGGTTATGTATGTTGTTTGCGTATTTCTCTCTCTTTTTTTTTGAGACGGAGTTTCGCTCTTGGTTCCCAAGCTGGAGTGCAATGGCATGATCTCGGCTCACCGCAACCTCCGCCTCCTGGATTCAAGCAATTCTCCTGCCTCAGCCTCCCGAGTAGCTGGGACTACAAGCGTGTGCCACCATGCCCAGCTAATTTTTGTATTTTTAGTAGAGACGGGGTTTCACCATATTGACCAGGATGGTCTCGATCTCTTGACCTCATGATCCACCTGCCTCGGTCTCCCAAAGTGCTGGGATTATAGGCGTGAGCCACCGCGCCTGGGGGTTTGCATATTTCAAATGCTGTTTTTATTTCCAAAATAGTGTTGTTTGTTCTATTGTAATTATTTGCTATAGCAAAAACACACAATGTTTAGTTCAGATATAAAGTCTTTAATTAGATGTTCAACGTAGATTAGAGATCTCTTGGTTATGCTGATAAAATTTCTACAAACTGAATGTATCATAGGTCTAAAGCATTTCAGGAAAAAAGCAAAATGAAGAGCATCCTGGGAGGACCTAATTTAGTTCCAAGAAGTTTTCTGAAACCAGACCTTTGGGCATCACACTTCACCTTTAACCCTTTGTTGACATAGTATTTTTTATTATTATAACCTCATTTTCTTTAGTCCCATAATAGATGGAAGAAAAAACTTTTAAATATATATCTTTCACTCATCATAAAGAGAACAAACTAGGAGAGAGAGCCAGGGCTTTTTAGGATTATGGTTTGCTCTCTTTCTGATGAGTGAAGGATATCTATTTACATATGGTTTGTAACTGTCTGAGATGATGTAGCCAACCTGATTTCACAGAGACAGTTTTTATTCTTATATCTGTTGATTGAATAATTTGTAACATTGCAAACAAAATGAGGTACCACAGGGCTGGTTTTCTAGTGGAAGGTATTGCAGTTGGTAGTTTATAGCCTGTGGTCTGTACCCAACCGTCTGGGTTTCCAATCCCTGCACCATCACTTATTAGCTATGTGACCTTGTATGGGATACTTCTCTGTACTTTCATTTTTCTATCTGTACAATGGGGAACATTGATAAACAGTAATTCTCTCATAGGGCTTGTGTGAGGTTAGACTGGTTAATGCACTTAGGCTAGTGCTAGCAAATGCTATTCTTGTTCATACTTTTCCATTATAGGTTTATTACCCTCATTGACTCTTGATAAGATAGGACTTTGCTCTTCTTTGAAATCTAGGAGTGGGTATCAGTTATTATCTTACTGCTAATGTGGAATTAATAATAATACATTATTACCAACACTATTAAATGTCTTCTTAAGGCAAGGGAGTAGAAGTTTTCCTACAGATTAAACTCTAGGATGGAAGGATGAAATGGAAGGAAATGAGGAAGACCGCCCCAGATGGTGGAGGAAGCTGCTCTGAGTGTTGTGGGCTGGAAATAGACTCCAGAGGGAGCTACACCATTCTCTGTCAGTCAGGAGTCAGCCCCAGCAGGGCTGGATCTCACCAAGTTGCTCCTGGGTCCTTCTTCCCAAGAGTCAATAGTATGTACATGTGGTTCTGCGTCTTGCCTTCAGGGGGCACCACTCGCAGCACTGGCCATTTGTATCCTGATGCGTTTCTCTGCCTCCTTCCTATTTCCTTTCTGAAATACATTGTTTTTACAGCCCATCTAATTTGGGTGTAAGCTAGGCCAGCCTCGTTGTCATCTTAATATATATTATTTCAGTTTTTCACACAATCTGTAATTTATTTTATTGACTTTCTAATAAATAGTGGGGGGAAAGCTCTTATTTCCATATGGACTGTGCATTTTGGAGAAGCTTCTCATGGCTCAATAGTAGAGCAAATCCACTCTGGCTCATTTTCATCCCTCCCATTTGAGGTTTATGTGTCTCTCCTCTCCTAATTTTTCATTAGAATATAATAATAGTCTGAGGGAAGGGTGATTTGATATGTGATCTATTTCATTATGTTCTTATGGTAAGGGTAGCGTCTGAAGTGGGAGAGCATCACTAATTTTTCGGCACAGTAATTTATTCTGCAGTATTTAAATGCTGTAATTTTCACACGGAGGCACATGCTGCCACATCTATCTTCCCCTGGACCAGTCTGTCTTGCTCTTTCCTTTTCATCTGTTTTGTTTTTGCATATTTTTTTCATAAATTCGACAGATGGCCTCTTGATGAATCCTTGATAATACTGTCATGTAAAGCAGCTAAGACTAGAAATCATCTCGCAACAATTTTTCATTGCAAAGGGAGAATTGAACAGAGACAAACATCACTAAGTCCATAACAACAGCCACAAAATATCTACTTCACGTAAATAAAGAGGACAAGCTTGCCGCCTAATGCTTTCTCACAAATGCCAGCGTCCTTTTAAAGTCCTGTGAATATTTTATTTTGTGTTTAGATCCCCCTGCAAGCCATGGGCTGGTTGAGATTTGCGGATTTTCACATCCCTAACATTTGGGCAGCCTCTTTTCCACATTCTGTCTTTCTCCGAGCCCCTCCTTTTTGGGCTTCATAATTGTGGATCAGGTGAAGTTTGCGTCCCCCTCATTTCAAGGTCATGCACCAGTAGGACCATTTTCCTGACTCAGAGAACACGTAATTTCACAGCCGTGTACTCCTCATTAATCCCCCTGAGTGGGGGGCTCGAGAAGTTCCAGATCACAGGTTTGTTTTTGTCTTGTTCTTTGACTCAGTGCTTCACAAAGGGATTAGATTAACCCCTTTGATTGTATTTATATCTCACTGCATTACGTTAGAAGCAAAGTGGTTTCTTTACCCTCTCGTCTCCTCCCTGCTTCTCTGCCCCTTTCCATTTCCTGTCTTCATATTTTTTTCCTCCCATTTAATGAATAGGTTGCAGTTTGTTAAAGAGAGGTTTGTAGTAAATAGAGGGAATTGTTCATTTCCTGGTAGTCATTGTAGCTTTCTTTTCTGATTTATAGATGTGTATACACACGCATGCATGTATATATGTATATATATGTGTGTATATATATACGTGTGTGTGTGTGTGTGTATACATATATATATTTATATATTTTTTCTCTTTCTGAAGCCTGCCTGTGAAGTCTCCAGGATTATCATGAAGAGGAAAATTTGTTGTTGTCCAGTGGGAGTATGAACTAAAGTCCCTCCTGGTCTGAATAAGAATGGTATCCAAAAATTAGAATGTCCTGATTCCAGAACATTATTACTGTATTTCTCTGTGGTCTTGACCTCTAGGATGAGTAGGCACAGGATCTCAAACAAGACTCTTTCCTCATTTTTAAACGGCTCCTTTCTTCTTGCCTGCCCTTCCCTATCCTCATCCCTGGCTCTGACAGCCTCTGTGACCCTCAGTGAACGTTAGAAGGACCCATCTGGGCCTTTTATGATTTCTTAAGAGGTCGGCCACTGCAAACCATCTTTGCGGGGCAGGCGGCGGTACTGAGAATCACTACTTTTCATGATGGTAGCAATAATAGCTTTCATATACCCACTGATTTTAAGTATCAAGCACTTCACTGCCTCCCACTGAGGTAGGCATTATTGTATCTATTTTACAGAATAGAAAAACAAGCTTCAGAGAGGTTAAAGGGCTTGCCTAAAGTTCAGATTGTTAGAAGGATTGCAGTTAGAAGGATATCCAGCAGACTAAACCAGGTCTGCTGGATTTCATAGTCCTTTCTGTGCTGTTCTGCTCCCTCAGCTGAGAAGTTGTTCTCAGCTTCAAATTTAAAACCAATAGCCCCAGTTTCAAGTTTATGAGAGTACAAAATGCAAAGTATACTCCATGTGGTGAAATGATTTATTCTCTTTATTTTTCCCATCCTTTTGAACATAAATATAAGCTGGGAAAAATCAAGCAGAATTGGGGCAAGCTGTACTCAATTTCAATGTAACATACAGAAGATATTAAGCCTTCCCTGGGCAATGGCCCTCTATTCAAGAGGCAGCAGATGCATTGCCTAAGAGCACCAGCTCTGTATCAGACAGACCTGGGTCTGAATTCTTGCTTCTCTACCTGTTAGAGAAGTTACTTCTCTAAGTCCAGGATATGGATTGTTGTGAGGATTAGAAGTTAATACATGTATAGCACTTTAGAAAGTCTCTAGCACAGAGTGAACACTCAAGAAGTGATAGCTGTTGGTTTTGTTGTTGTTAGAGGTATTATTTTTTAGCCCACCAGGCAAAGAACACCAAGAACACACTAGAATCAGAACAAAGTCAGCAGGGAGAGTGTACGTGGGAAAGCCTTAAATTGACCTCCTGAGAGGGACTTGGGAGAGGTGGATTGTAGGATCTGAGCTTGTGCTGGGTGATTCTGGGGGAGGATTTAAAGAAGCTGAGGTTGGTTTTGGATGGAATGCTGTCAAGAAGCAGGGTCAATTTGATGACTGAATATCTTGGTAATTTTTTGTCCAAGAGGCAGGAGGATTAGCACAGCAGTAGAGCTGTCACTGGTAAAGAAGTGAAAGTTGTGCATCTTAGCTGAAGGTAGGGGGTATTTAGCATTCGTCTCTCTGTCTCATTTCAAATATGGCCTTGAACAAGCTTTGTCTCCATCCTTTCCCCTTTGTAGCCACAGAGTGACTATCTTTGTTTAGTTCATTTTCTGTTGCTATGATTGAATGGCAATTATACCTGAGACTGGGTAATTTATAAAGAGAAAAATGTATTATTGTTCTGGAGGCTGGGAAGTACAAATTGGAGGGGCTGCACCTGCTGAGGGTGTCCTTACTAATGGGGGACTCTGCAGAGTTACGAGTGGCACAAGGCAACACCCGGTGAGGTGGCTCACAAGAGACGTCCATAGTTACAGCAGACCCGGTCTTGTGATAACTAATCCATCCCCTTGATAACCCATTAATCCATGAATGAGCCTTTATGACCCAATCACTTGCCAACACTACTGTGTTGGAGAGCTAAGTTGCCAATACATGAACTTTTGGTGGATACTTTCAAACCATAGCATGCTGCTGTAACAATGTGTTATAGACTGCATGGCTTTATAAACAACAGATATTTATTTCTCACAGTGATAGAGGCTAAGAAGTCCAAGATCAAGATGCCCACAGGCTTCGTGTCTGGCAAGGGACCATTCCTCATAAACAGCCATCTTCTTACCCTAACCTTACATGATGGAAGCGGTGAGGGGTCTTTTTCAGGCCTCACTTTTAAGGGTGCTAATTCCATTCCTGAGGACTCTGTTCCCATGACCTAACCACCTCCCCAAGGCCCCATCTCCTAGTACCATCATCTTGAGGGTGAGGATTTCAACACAGGAATTTTGAGAGGATATAAACATTCCAAATATTGCAGTGATTGGGTCTGATGTTTATTTATATTCTGTGATATTGTTTATGTGCAGTTGTGAATACATTGTCTTATAGGGCAACTGCAAGGGACTTTTAAAAATATTGCTTTCTTATTAATTAGGTAACTTCTCATATATATATATTTGTAAGTACTGTAATTTTATAGTACTACAAAGTGCCTGGTTCTAAGTGTTTTAAAATATAAACCTCTTTTTATTTTCATAACAATCCTGTGAGTTGGGTACTAGTATTATGCCCATTTTAAGATGAGAAACTTGACATAGTGAGAAGCAGTGATTTGCCCTGGCTGACAGCTAGTAAATGATTCATCATTGCTTCTCTTTCTAGCTCTCACTTCCTCACGAGGGCCTCACTCATCTGATGCATTTGACATTCCCTTTGGGCTCAGAGAATTCTGACAGTGTCTTTTGTGACTAGGGCACAATTAAAGATGGGAGTTCTTTCTTCTCTTCACTGTATGGCATTTATGTTATTTATGTTCTTGTATTCTTTGAAGGTGCAGGTGGCTGGTGGGCGAGGAAATAGGTTAAATTTAAGTTGTGGAATTGGGTCAAGGGGTTGGAAGGACTCACATGCTCTTGGAACTTCTACAGGGCTGGTTGCATAAGGTACCAGGAGCTCAGGGACATGGGTTGTTATGGTGAAAATTGCATTGTGGACAGTACTCATGATATTGGCAAAACAATAAAGTTTTCTAAAATACTGAAAGTCAGACATGGGTCTGTATTTTCCATTTTACTACAGAAAGGCCATAACTTTTATAAAGGGAGAGGGCACTGGTAGTAAAATGAAACTTGGAAAGGAAATATAAAATGTAATAGGGAAAGAACTTGAAAAATTCTTATTTTAAAAACAAAGAAAACTAGTATTTAGTAATGTAACACATATTCATTGAAAATGGAATATATACATGGAATTGTGATAAGTCCTGGGTAAAGACCCCCAGAATTCAGAAGTCCCTGCTTGTCTGAATATGTTCCAAGATCTGCAGTGGAGGCCTGCAACTGTGGATAGCACTGAACCTGATTGCCGTCAACTGGAACAAGTTCTGTTCATATCTCCACCCACAAACATAATGCCTTTTTCATCTTCACTGAATGCTTATCACCCACTGTGGCTGTGGCTTTTACAGTTTGAAGTGTGACAGCAAAACTAGCACAAACTTCTTTTTCCCTCTTCACAATTTCACAGACAGAAGATTTGTTCTTACCATAGATCTCAGCAACCTCAGCATGTGATTATTTTCCCTTTCCTTTGACAACTTTCACCTTTTCACTTAAAGGAAGCAGCTTGCAGCTTCTCTTTGGCCTATCTGAATTACCAGCATCACTATTCTTGTGATTTGGGGGGCCCATATTAAGTAAAATAAGGGTTTCTTGAACACAAGCACTGAGATACCTTGACAGTAGATGTGATAGCCGAGCTGGCTATTAAGTGACTTAGGGGCAAAGAGTGTCTAGAACGTGGAGACATTGGACAGAGGGAGAATTCATGACCTGGGTGGACAGAGCAGGATGGGGTGAGATTTCACCATATGGCTCAGAATGGCATGAAACTTAAGACTTATGAATCATTTATTTCTGGATTTTTTCATCTAATATTTTTGAACCTTAGTTGACTATGGATAACTGCAACTGCAGAAAGTGAAACTGCTCATGGGGGGCGGGGAGGGGCTCCTGTACAGTCCGTTACAAGATAGACAAGATAGCCGACCAAATTCTTTCCTCTTTTAATTCCATTCAACAAATAGGAGATTGGTGCAAAGTAATTGCATTTTTGCTAATAAAAGTAACAGCAAAAGTCCCACTTTTGCACGAACCTAATACTTATTGAGCCCCTAACATTTAGCAGGCACCACACATGTGCATGCACACAAATTCAAAACCAAACTAAAACCTCAAACCCAACCCACACCAAAAACTGATTGATTAAAATAAAATAAGAGAATTTTTTCCCTCTGAGTTGTTAATTCTTTGCCTTCCAGAAAATGAGAACTTTCTCTTGGTGACAGTATTTTGTAATAAATGATTCTTATTCAAGGCTGCCCCTCAAACTGTGCTTTTTGAAATCTGCAAAATAAATTTCATTTTGGCTACCAGGTTAATAGTCAACTCACGTTTATTGAGATCAAGTTCTGTGCTAAGAGCTTTCACCATTCAATTTTCCTGGCTTAACCAGAGTGTACAGTGGGAATTTTTTACTCCGCCGTATCAGTGAAGAGTCATGGGGCACAGACTAGGTAAATGAAGTGGCAGGCTTGAGAGACGGGATTTGAACTCACGTCTCCTTGCTTCAAATTCAGGCCTCCCCCTTCCACAGAAAACAGGACTAAGAACAAAATTTAGAATCTTAGCACCCTAGTTTTTTCATTTGCCTCCTCCATCAAATGAATTTCTTATTAATTCACACATTTATTAACTGTTGTAGCTACTATCTTTTTAAAGACAAAACTTTCTTTCATGTTAGATAGGCAACGTTGCTATGTAATTATTCACTTTGTTAATGGCCATGAGATTAGAGGGAAAAAGAGGAATGTGAGAGAGTGGCTTTGCCACATCGTGTTTGGGGAGTCAGCTGTTTGTGTCTTTTTATAAATCTGGATCTGAAAAGCAAATTCTAGAATTCTATTTTCCCCTTGGGTTCTTTGCCACCAATCAGGAAGATACGTTTTGTTTATGTTATTTTGCCTGAAACTGATAATTTGATGAATTCAACTCTATGTGCTTTTGTTAAGGCAAATCACTGAATCATTTTTTTTTGTTTGTTTTTGTTTTTTTGAGACAGAGTCTTGCTCTGGCACCCAGGCTGGACTGCAATGACGGGCTCTCAGCTCACTGTAACCTCCACCTCCCGGGTTCAAGCTATTTTCCTGTCTCAGCCTCCTGAGCAGCTGGGGATTACAGGTGCCTGACACCACACCTGGCTAATCTTTGTGTTTTTAGTAGAGACGGAGTTTTGCCACGTTGGCCAGGCTGGTCTCGAACTCCTGACTTCAGGTGATCAGCCTGCCTCAGACTCTCAAAGTGCTGAGATTACAAGTGTGATCCACAGGTATGAGCCATTGTGCCAGGGAAAGTCATTGAATCTTTCTGTACCTCTGTTTCAAACTTTTTTTTTTTTTGATATAATAAAATCATAGACATTTGAGCAATTCTATTTCTGTGAGCAGTGACTCCTAAACATTTGGGAAGGATGTTTGCAGATGCATATGGTAAAGAATGCAAGCTCTGCGATGGACAGGACTCTGCCCTCTGTTCTGTGACCCACTTGGGGAACTGCTAGGTGGAGATCACAGGCCTTATTCATAGACTAGTACTGCAGCCAGCCTACTTCATTTATGAATTCACATCTGGGGAATTTACATTTGAAGTTATATTTTGTAACTCAGGCTTTGTGATTTTTTTCTCTTTTCTTGGGGTAAGGTGGGGGGAATAGAGCATGTTTTTTTTGTAATCCATCAATGTGGGCAATATTACTCTGGTATAGTGTGTGTATTAAAATTCACATCTTTCCATTAACAGGAACTTATTCTGCATTATCTCATTTCCTTAGGGGCTGGGTTATTCCATTTATAATTAATTTTTTTTTTTTTTTTTTTTTAGAATTTATTGCTCAGATGCAATCTTGCCTTGCAAAAAAGCATCTCATTAACCTCTCACACCTACCATCTATATACTCTTGAACTGTTTTTTTAAACCTCTGAGAAGCCCCACTTCCCAGTGCAATGCCTGGTGATTTTCCAACATGAAACTCAAAAAATTCCCACATTCTGTAGCAATTTCAGAAACAGCACAGGCATCAGCAGTTTGCAGCTATCCCTTTGGGATCACAAAATAAAACAGTAATATCCCTGGAATGGACAAAGCCTGGGCTTCAATTATTCAGCAAGAATCACAGTTGTGCAGAGAAAGCAGCATGCCAAGTGGACTCAGCCATGCCTGGGGGTGAGAAACTGCACGTTTTAGTTTCAGTGCTGTTTCTTACGGATTGCACTACTGGGTGAGTGTTGAACTTTTCTGTGTCTAGGCCTTCAGGTGCAAGATCTGTTGCCTATAGCTCTCAGTCATATTGTGAGGAATATAGGAAGAATGATGTCTCTCATGTGCCAGTCAGGCAATCATTGCCTTCTTTTCAGTCGTTTGATTGTTAGGCCTGGAATGCTCATCACCTCCAAGGAGGCAAACCCTGATCTTCTTACCTGGGTGAATAGTCAGAAATGTCATTTTTCTTTCAGAGCCACCCAGACATAGGAATCAGCAATGCCCAACATCAACCTGTCTGGACGCAAACAGGAAGTATCTGACTTTGACCCTATGAGAGTAGAGTTTGTGCTGAGCAGGAAGATGGACAGATGTGGGTTCAAGTCCACCTCTACCACTTATTTCATCCATTCAAAGACATGTTTTAACTTGTCTGAAATTGAGATACATTTTATAATCAATGACATGTTGGCATGTTGTCATAGTTTTAAGTTCAGCATTTTTATTTCTTTTTTAGTGGAACATAGATAATGTCAAACAAAGTTGATTAGAACTCAATGAGATGCAACAATACAGTCTCCAAACCTGTAATTGTGATAATGCTGCAGGTTTGCTGTGAAGATAAAGCAAGATAAAATATATAGATCAAATTTATCAGAGAATTGGAAAATAGTAGCAATTCAATGAATGTTCATTGTTGGAATTTTTAGATACAGAAGATTGGGGTATGTATTAGTCCATTCTCATGCTGCTATAAATAACTTCCTGAGACTGGGTAATTTATAAAGGAAAGAGGATTAATTGACTCTCAGTTCCGCATGGCTGGGGAGGCCTCATGAAACTTACAATCATGGCAGAAGGAAGCTTTTCACAAGGCAGCAGGAGGAGAGAATGAGTGTTCAGTGGAGGGGGCATGTCCCGTATAAAACCATAGAATCTTGTGAGAACTCATCCACTATCATGAAAACAGCATGGGGTAAACTACCCCTGTGATTGAGTTATCTCCACTTGGTCCCACCCTTGACACATTGGGATTATTACCATTCAGGGTGGGTTTGGGTTGGGACACAGAGCCAAACCATATCAGGGTAGATGGAAGCCACTACTTAATGCTTCTTTTCTCCTTTGTCATACTTAGTTGGGGACTGTGCACTTCCAAATGACATCAGTGTTGACACAAGTCCAGGTTTTTGTACTAACTGTAGCAACCTTTTCTCCTCCTCTTCTCCCTTCTCCCAACCCCTTTGCCAATCCTTTTTCTGATTATGTGAAAAGGATAGGGAAGAGAGTTATGTCAAATTGAAAGACAAGGATATAAACCATAAATATTAATTTGGACCTCTATTTTTTTTGCTTGTTACATAACTACTTGTTTATAATTTTTATGAGATGCCTCCTTATCATTCATGTGTATTCAAAAATAGTTTTATAATGTAACTGGTTATATGGTAGTAGCTGGTGGTTGGGCAGAAGCTAGAAAGACTGAATTTAATTAGAAATGAACAAACGGATGGAAAATTTTATGGTGAGTGTGTAGTAATATAGTAAGACTAAACAATGTAGGACAAAAAGAACAAGATATTTAAGGTGATCACGAGTTAAATATAAATCAGTGATAATGTGTTTTGGACAAAGAAACAAGCAAAGAAATTTTATATGATGCATTAATCTCATTCATTCAGAAAAACATTGCTGGAGGATCTTCAAGGTGCTGGGCATTATACAAGGAACCGGAGATACAAAAATAAGTAAAACCTGGCTATTGCCCTCCAGGATGCCACAGCCAGAGAGGAGAGAAGATGTGGAAGGAAATGTATTGGACTGTGGCAAGCATGACAATAAAATAATATCAAAAGTCTGGGGGTTAGAGAAGACTCAATAAAAATGAGCAGGCAGGAAGCGGGGGCCAGGAAAGCTTTCTCTGACAGCATGATATGTGAACTAGATTTCAAAAATTTAAATATTAACTCAATTAGTTAAGTGGAGTGTATCACTTTAAATTTCCCAAATTTGACAATTATGTTGTAGTTATGTAAGAAAATTTCCTTGTTCTTAAGAGATACAAACTGAAATATTTAGTGGTAAAAAGTAATATGTCTACAATTTGTTTTCAAAAGCCTCAGCAAAATAATAATTGCTACACACATATACATGTGTACATGCATACATGTGTATACTTATGTGTGGAGAGAGAAAAATACAAAGCAACTATGGCAAAATAGCAGAAGTTAGTAAATCAGGATTAAGAGTTTATTGTTATATTCAGGCAACTTTTCTGTAAATTTCCTACAGTTTGATTTTTTTTTCAAAATGAAAAATAAAAAAAGGCTTACTCTTTTTTTGAAATTTTAAACATTTAATTCCAAAATTTCCTGAATAAATGATGGAAACTGTTTCTAATTAAAATTAAATTTGCAATGGAAGAAGACTGTTCTCTGATTCATGCAGATTACTTTTGAAGCACTAATATTAGATTATAAAATAAGCCTCAAATATCTGGAGCAGTAGTTGACTGTAACTATCAGTAACTGTCACCATATTGACTTCCAAGCTCTTTAAGGTTTAGTTAACTAAGAAACAAATCTTGTTTTGAAGAAGTAACTAAAATCTGTAAATGGACACCATGGGATAAAGAACTTCTCCAAATTCTCATGTATAAATCAGTTGTTTGAATACAGTGTAAAATTCTACTGATATAATATCTTTTAATAAGGAAAATTTTTAATAAGCAAAACATGTGACATTTAGTTTTAATTCATATCATGTCTTCATGGAATGAATTTAATGTCTACTGGTGGACCAGTAATGGGCACAATTGTGAGCTAGCCATGTCCCTTTTTTGTACATCTTCTGAAAAGCTTTCATCCTGGTTCCTCAGGATGGTAATTCCATTCACAATAGTATTAATTGTGGCTTCCAATATCAGCTCCCTTTTGAGGATACCATATGCCAGGCATCATGCTAAGCATTTTGAAAGTAAAATATATCTTGTAAATATATAGTTAAAAAAATACATTCGGACACTCCTTTAATTGGCATATTGTATCTGATGTAATTACTGATGTATTTGATTGATACCTCCTGTATTACTTTTTTTTTTACGTTTGGCCCACATGTTTTTTTTTAAAAAGGTGATTGGGTTGTTAAGAGGAATTAATGCTGCTCTCATGAGACTGGGTGAATTCTCATGAATGTGGAAGTTCTCACTTTCATGAGACTGGATTAATTACCACAAGAGCGAGGTGCTATAAAGTGAGGCTGCCCTTGTGTTTTGCCCTTTTTGCATGCACCTGCCTTCCCCTCATGTAACAGTGAAGCATGCGGCTCTTACCAGAATATGATCAGATCTGGCAACTGTAGCCTCCAGAATCGTGAGCCAAAATAAACCTCTGTTTTTGGCCCACCTGTTTTAAATGTCCTTTACTCTCATTTCTTGCCTTTCTTTGGATTAATTAAATATGTTTTATTATAGCATTTTTTCTATATTGTTAGTTGTACCTCCTCTCATTATTTTTAAATGGTTACTACAGAGATTATAGCTTGCATTCTTAAATTATCAAAATCCAAATGATTAATTTTATCACTTCCATGATAATTCTGGAATCTTAAAACACTAACTTGATTTACCGCCCACTAACTTTGTATTATTGTTGTCATGCAGTTAAACTCTGAACACATTTTTAACCTCCATGAGACATTATTATTATAGATTGGAACAGTCAATATTCACTGAGGGCTACACTTGCCATCATAATGAAATACCAAAATCTGGTGGCTTAAAGAATAGAAATTAATTTTTTCACAGTTGTGGAGGCTGGGAAGGCCAAGATCAAGGTGCCAGCAAAGCTGGTGTCTGGTGAGGACTCTCTCCTTGGGTAGCAGGTGGCTGACTGCTGGCTGTATGCTCACATGGTCTTGCCTCTTTGTGCATGTGTGGGAGAGAGAGAGAGAGAGAGGAAGTTCTTTCTTCAGAGGACACTAATCCTTCTGGATCAGGGGTCCATTCTTATGACCTCATTTAACCTCAATTTCTTCCTAGAGAGCCTATCTACAACTATAGCCATGCTGGGAGTCAGAGCTTCACCATTTTACGTTGATGAGGGGGAGATAAATATCATTTAATCCATAGCACCCACGTAGTCACTATTTTTGGTGCTCTTCATTCTTTCTTACATTCTGTGTTCCATCAGAGATAATTTTCCTTCTGCCTAAAGTACTCTCTATAATAGTTCTTTTAGTGTGGGATGTCTAGTGATGAATTCACTCAGGTTTTCCTTTCTTTTTGGTCTGAAACAACTTTTATTTTGTCTTTAATTTTTAACAGATATTTTCACTGGATATACGATTGTAGTAGGCAGTTATTTTCTTTAGCACATTAAATATATCATTCCACTCTCTTTCGGCTTCCATTGTTTCTGTTAAGAAATTGATTGTTAGTCTTGTGGCTCCTTTGAAGACCATGTATCTTTTTATTTTTGCCTTTTTTTTCTTAAAAAAAAGTTTTACCCTTATGTACTTTGGTGTGGTTTTCTTTATATTTATCCTGTTTGGGGTTGCTGAGCTTCTTGTAGCTATCATTGATGTTTTTTATTACTTTTAGAAATTTTCGTTCATTATCTTTTCAAATATTAACATCACTTCTGCTCCCTTCTCTCTCTGTTCTTCTGGGACTCCAACTATATACAAATAATATTTTTTACTTTGTCAACTAGCTCTTTTCTGCATTTTCCATCTCTCTTTTCTTCATGCTTCAGTTTGGATATTTTCTATTGATATGTATTCCTGTTCAGCTTGTTCACTTTCCTGCTAGATTTATTTATTGAGTTCTCATTTTCAGTTTTTGTATTAGTGTTCTAGGGCTGCCATAACAAGATACCAGCAGCTGGGTGGCTGAAACAACAGACTTTTCTGTTCTCACAGTTCTAGAGGCTACAAGTCTGAAATGAAGGTACTGACAGGGTTGGGGTCTTCTCTGTGGACTCCAGATCCTGCCCTCCTGCTGCCCCTTCACATGATCAGCCCTCTATGCACATGTGCCCTTGGTGGCTCTCTGTGTGTTCTAATTTCTTCCTTTAAGAACACTGATTGGGTTGGGTTAGTGCCCATCGTAAAAACCTCATTTTGACTTCATTATCTTTTTTTTTTCCTCCAAGACAGAGTCTTGCTCTGTTGCCCAGGCTGGAGAGTAGTGGCACGATCTTGGCTCACTGCAACCTCTGCCTCCTGGGTTCAATCAATTCTCCTGTCTCAGCCTCCTGAGTAGCTGGGATTACAGGTGCCTGCCACCATGCCTAGCTAAATTTTGTATTTTTAGTAGAGACGGAGTTTCACCATGTTGGCCAGGCTGGTCTTGAACTCCTGACCTTGTGATCCACTCGCCTTGGCCTCCCAAAGTGCTGAGATTACAGATGTAAGTCATTGTGCCCAGCCTTCATTACCTTTTAAAAGGCCTTATTTCCAAATTCAGTCACTCTCTGAGGTACAGTGCATTGGGGCTTCAATTCATAAATATTAGAGAGATACAATTCAATCCATAACTGTTACTATATTTCTTTTTCTAAAATTTCCATTGACACATTTATATAGATGCCAACTTTGGTACAAATTCAATGCAATTCCCATTAAAATATCACCATCATTCTTCACAGAATTAGAAAAGACAATTCTAAAATTCATATGGAACCAAAACAAAGCCCACATAGCCAAAGAAAGACTAAGCAAAAAGAACAAATCTGGAGGCATCACCCTGATTTAAAACTATACCATAAGGCCATAGTCACCAAAACAGTGTGGTACTGGTATAAAAATAGGCACATAGGCCAATGGAACAGCATAGAGAAACCAGAAATAAACCCATATACTTACAGTCAATGGATCTTTGACAAAGCAAACAAAAATATAAAGTGGGGGAAAGGTCACCCTTTTCAACAAATGGTGCTGGGACAATTGGCTAGCCACATGTGGAGGAATGAAACTGGATCCTCATCTCTCACCTTGTATGAAAATCAACTCAAGATGGATTAAGGACTTTTTAATATTTCTCTATTAAAAATATATTCTTAAACATTCTAATCATAGTTATTTAAA
Organism: Ateles fusciceps; assembly: GCA_036589455.1. Taxonomy (NCBI): domain Eukaryota; kingdom Metazoa; phylum Chordata; class Mammalia; order Primates; family Atelidae; genus Ateles; species Ateles fusciceps. The sequence goes on from JAZHEH010001243.1 coordinate 923,010, forward strand.
AGCGTTTGTCTGCTAACTCAATATGTGAATCAACCATGAGCCTGTTTCTACTGTCTATTTATTCTCTTAAGAACATTTTGGTCATATGGTTTTCTCTGGGCATTTAGCAGGTTTTAAAATTGAATGGTAGATGATGCATAAGAAAATAATTTGAGACTTCAGATAATACCTATCATCTTCCAGGAGAGAGGGTTAACCCTTCCTCTGTTAGGCAGATAGATTGAAGTCCAGTCACCTTACTTTAATCAGATTCTGAGCTGAAGACTTGGTTGTGGTTTTGCTGGTTTGCACTACTTCTATTGTATAGACTTCTGGGACTTTCATCTGGGAATTTGGTGTATTTATCAGCATTTAACTCTGGTAGTTTCTGAATTCTAGTCTTTGCTTCTTAATATAGCTAGGCTGTCAAAACCTCTCCTCTGCTTTTCAGACACTTTCTGGTTAACTTTTGCTTTATGAAGTTTCAGAAGCCAACATATGTCCTGAGTGAGAGCTGGCTGTGTGTCAGGCTCTGTTCTCCATCCTTTCCTTCTCACCTGGAACTTGGCCCCTCGTATTTCCAATTCTGTCTCTCAGGACACTAAAACTGAAAAATGTCTACTGGCTTCTCTGCACCCTAGCTTCTATTCAATCAAATCTCATTCTCAGTCCACCACCCGGCCATCATAATTAACAAATATACCCATGGAGGAAAGAGGCAGCTATAAGACATCCCTCATACTCCATGGTTTCCAACTCTCCAGATTTTTTTTCTATGAAGCCTTTTCAGTTATTCTCAGTGGGGACACTGACTGCCACAAATTATCTATCCTACCTGGAAGCAGAAGGCACAGCAAGAATTTAATATTCCCTCTTTCTCCCCATTTAATCCTCACAGTGTCTCTATGGAATAGATATTATTACTATTGCTTACTATTTATGTAATAATGAGAAATTATGCATTATGTATTTTATGTGAAAACAGCCCCAGACTACTTAAAGAAATTTCACAAAGTGCTAATGCTAGTTAGTTGTAGAGTCAAGATTCAAACCCAGTCTGTTATGGCTCCAGAGCCCTAGATTTTAAGCACAAGATTATGCAGGCTTTCTAGTTCACCTCATTTTCTCCTGTTATTTTCTGGTTGTCAAATGCTCTCATTTCACACTATATCCTTTTATTTCTAGGGAGATTCCTCATTTAGAAAGGCAACAGATCTCAGGTGATGGTAAAAAGGAAAATATTTGGGTTAGCTAATTTTTGCTAAGCTGTGAGTGATTATATAGCCAAGTGTTTTAACATTTCCAGAAATATTTATGCTTATAGAGTACTGTATTAACTCAAAGAAATGTGTCTTAAAATAAAATTGAGATAATCCTCTGAATCATTTTCTCCTCCCTGCCCTTTCCCAACTCTACTACTAATGTGTTATTCTGTTATGAGGTGTGTGTGTATGTTATGTATATGTGCCTATATCAATATCATCCATATAACTTTGCATAGTTATATGGAGTTTTACATACCTATCTATAGGTTTCTACATTTCCTTCTAGGTGGTAAGGTTTTAAGAAAGAGGTTCCTTCTCTATTTCCTTTTTCTATTCTCCCTAACTTGTACAGTGCCTGCTGCATAATAGATGCTAACTTAACACTTATTGAATTAAGTATATTATAGATTTGGTGAGGTGGATGACTTCTTATAACTTGAAAATTATTGTCACGTAGGTAATTTTTGACATGCAATATGTTTAATATTTAACATCAAAAGAAGAAAAGGAAAATATTAGAGACAGTAGTGCTTATAGCCTGACTGAGGAGGAAAGAAAGCAGAGGGGGAAGAATTGATTCATATATGTCTGTTCCATTTTGCAAACTGCCTGAAGAGCAATGGTTTTGCTCATAGTAAGAACAATGCACATGTAGACTATGGAAATAAAACATTTCTCACCTATCCCATTGACAAAAATTCAGAAGTTTGATAAGGCCGTCTATTGTTGAATCTGTGGAGAAATTGGCACTCTTACGTGTGGTTGATGTAAATGCAAGATGGGAAAAAAATGTTTGGGGTGGAAATTTGGTAGTATTTTGCAACATTATATGTACCTTTACCCTCTGAGTGAACAATCCCACTTCTAGGAATTACTATACCATAATACTAGAAAAAATATGAAAAGATCATTCTGAAGGCTATTAGTAGTACTATTGATGATAGCACAATGTACTAGTAATTGCCTTCAGAATGATCTCACATTTTGATCAACAAAGAACTAGTTGAATAAACTATGGTATATGCATAGGACTCTAGTTTGTGCAAATGTAAAACGTATGAGAAATGTCTTCATATGACATTATGGGGTAATCTTTAGGATATAGATTTCAGGTGAAAAAAGCAAGGTGAAGAAAAGTGCGTGTTGCATGGTGTTATTCATTTAAGGGCCCGGGGGGATGGGAGTGGGGAGGGTCCATATTAGTTTCCCAGGGGTGCCACAAAAACATATCACAAACTGAGTGGCTTAAAACAACATAGATTTATGCTTTCACAGTTCTGGAGGGTAAAGGTCTAAAATCAAAATGTTGGCGAGGCATGCTGTCTCTGGAGGCTCTAGGGAAGAGTCCTAACTTGCTTCTTCCTAGCTTTTGGTGGCTGCTGGCCGTCCTTGGCATTCCTTGGCTTGTAGCTGCATCACTCCAATATCTGCTTCCTTATTCATGTGACTATCTTCCTGTTGTTTGCGCTTGTGTCTCTGGATCCAAATCTCCCTCATCTTTTTCTTACAAAGACACTTGTCACTGGATTAGGGTCCACCCTAATCTGGTATGACCTCATCTTAACTTGATTATATCTGTAAAGATCCTATGTCCAAATAAGGTCACATTTACAGGTACCTTAGGTTAGGACCTCAGCGTATCTTTTTGGGGAACAAAATTCAAGCTCCCCAATTTGTCATATAGGGTAAACAAATATGTGTGCGTGTTTATGGGTATGTGGGGGAGGTGACAAGAATAGAAGCTTGTTTCTCTGAAGAGATATTATTTTGATTTTGGAATCATGTAAATATTCATATAATTATACAAAATCAGACTAAAATTATAGAAGGTAAAAGTAAAATGAAATAAATTAATATCAAAATTTGAGTTTATAGCACACTATTCAGAAAGAAACTATTTCAAGTGACTTTCAAACACACTGCTTTGACCATATTTCCCTAGTGGCATATACTTCAAAGAAAAAAAGAACTGAAAAAAAATTTCCTTTTTGAGACAGAGTTTCACTGCTTTTGCCTAGGCTGGAGTGCAATGGCATGACTTCAGCTCACTGCAACCTCCACCTCTGGGGCTCAAGTGATCCTACTGCCTTAGCTGGGACTACAGGCCCATACCACCACACCCAGCTAATTTATGTATTTCTTTGTAGAGATAGGGTTTTGCCTTGTTGACCAGGCTGGTCTTGTCCTCTTGAGCTCAAGCAATCTTCCTACCTCAGCCTCTCAAAATGCTGGGATTATGGGCAAGAACCACCGTGCCCAGATGAAAAAAAGTTTTTAAAAACTGTTTTAGTAATCACATTGTAGGTAATAGTATGGACATTCTTATTTTAAGACTTTTGAATGTGTATCGTGTGGATGAACTAAATGAGTAGTTATTTTTGTGTGTTTGTCAAAAGACGTAACACAAATGAGGCTAAATTAAAAATTTTGTCCTAAGTTTGAATCAGAAGTATAAATTTTAGTTTATGATGTATACTACCTTAAAACAACACCAAAATCACAACATATTTATTGCTTTTCACTAATACATCCTGAAAATAAGGGCTGACCCAGTAGCAATCAGCAAACTTATGTCAAGATTTTGACCTGGTAAGACCATCTATTTCCCGAAGGAACCAGAATTCCTCAGAGACGTGGCAAATCTGGGGCAGAAAATGTTGAATGTGCTCCTGTAGCATCTCATCATACTACAAAGCACAGAGCCTATTAAAGACCATCAAGATGCAGCTGAAGGACTCAAGAGTCAGCTTTAATAGGATCCCCCACTGACGAATAAGGTGACAATTTGATCATCAATGAAAACCACAACTACAGTGAACCAAACAATTTCAAATATGCTCAAATCCACAATTTAAAAATGATTCAAAAGTAAAAATACTGTCAGTGATCACTGCTATGGTTTGAATTTGTCCCCCAAAGTTCACATGTTGGAAACAATCCCCAAGAGAACAGTGTTGAGAGGTGGGACCTTTAAGAGGTGATTAGTTCATGAGAGCTCTGCTTAACGAATGGATTAATGCTGTTATCACAGTAGTGAGTTTGTTACTGTAAGAGTGAATTTGTCAAAAGCAAGTTTGGCTTTCTCTGCTCTTGCCCTCTTTTGTTCTTCCACCTTCACCATGGGATGATGCAGCAAAAAGGCCCTGCCAGATGCCAATACCATGCTTTAGATTACCCAGTCTCTGGTATTGTGTTATAGCAGCACAAAACGGACTAAGAAAATGAACCAAGTGAAGGCATTTGAGCATTGTTTGGATATTTAAACATATTTTTAGATGTGGGAATTATATTGTGGTTATATTTTTCAGAAAGAATACATGCTATAAATTTAAGAATAAAATGACATGAAGTTTGAGATTTGCTTCAAAATATTCTGGGTATAATGTACATGAAATGGTAAGATTGTTCATGAGTTGATAATTGTTGAATCTGAGTGATGAATATATATGCTGTTACTTTTGAAATGTTTGGAATTTTTTATAATAAAAAGCCTTCCCTCCCTCCCCTCCCCTCTCCTACCCACTCCCTCCCCCCACTTCCTTCCTTCCTTCCTTCCTTCCTTTCTTCCTTTCTTCTTGCCTTCCTTTTTTTTTTTTTTCCCCACTGTTCAAGGTTTATTGGGGGTTTTAGTTGGTGTAACACTTGGATAGTTGGTTGCATTGTTTATATGTAGATCTTTTTACATTGTATGGTAATGTACACTAGTGATACATATAGTTCACAAAATAAGATCCTTTGGAACAAGACATGAGATATTGGATCTATACACTGAATGCCAGGATGTGACTGACTGGGAAAAAATGTTGGACTAGGCATGTTCAGTGAAGGAGCCAGGAATTTATAGAACAAATGAACATCTCTCTGGCTCCAGGGGCAGCTGCGGCATGTGCAGCATTGGCAGCGGTGCCTCAGAGGTGGCAGAACTATTTCACACTAACAAGTTTAGTACTACACAAGATGACCACCATCCAGCATCAGAATACAGCTGTAGGACTTTACAAACCATTCCTATTTCTAACTTCTGGAATTGATGTTTTTCCCAGTCCATCTTAAAATATGACTGCTTTAATCACAGTTCAGAAAAAAAGGACAACATGCGCAACCTCCAACTAAAGTCCTGTTGTAGCCTAGACAGTGAAATGGTATGACATCAGAAGACTTTAAAATTGCAGCTCTTTTTGGATCCCCCAAAGTGTATCCGCACTATTCTTCAAACGGGCCTCTTCCTCAGGGGTCAGAGTCACCTTCACAACGTCTGAGATTCCATTCTGTCCCAAAATGCAAGGAACACTAAGGAAGATATCATCCTTTATTCAATAGAGACCCTTAATCATGGTGGAAATTGGTTGCACCCCCCCTAAGATTCTTCATTATAGTCTCTGCCAAATCTGCCACAGAGAGTCCAGTGGCCCAGGATGTGTAGCCTTTGAGTCTGATCACCTCGTAAGCACTCTCAACCACCTGCTTGTGAACCTCTTTCCGCTGTTGCTTATCTGTATCAGTCCCTAAATCCGGGTGCAGAGTCTTCAGGGAGACACCAGCAACATTCACTCCACTCCATACAGGCACACTGGAATCTACATGTTCCCCCAAGGACCCACCCATGACAGCTTAATGGGTGAACTCCCAGCCTTTCCCCCATCAGGTAACGGAATCGGGCTGAATCCAGATTGCAACCACTTCCAATAACACGGTTTTTGGGAAAGCCACTTATCTTCCAAGCCACATAGGTCAAGATATCCACTGGATTTGAAACAATAAGCAACTTGCAGTTCGGGCTGTATTTTACAACATTAGGAATGATGAATTTAAAGATATTCACGTTATGCTGGACCAAATTAAGATGGCTTTTTCCCTCTTGTGACGTGCCCCAGCCGTAATAATGACCAGCTTGGAGTTTGCAGTTACATTATAGTCTTTGCCAGAGACAATCTTTGGTGTTCTAAGGAGAAAAGGCTGCCATGTTCGAGATCCATCATCTCTCCCTTCAATTTGTCTTCAATGGCATCAACAAGAGCAAGTTCATCTGCCAAGTCCTTCATTAAGATACTGATGGCACAGGCCATGCCAACAGCACCAACCCCAACAACTGTAATCTTATTCTGGGGGGTCTGTTCTTCCTTTAGAAGGTTATGAATCAGCTGATCCTTGAGAGTTGCCATTTTGGTCTTGGAACCAAAAGGAACCAGGAATGCACGTCGGGCGGGCATCGGGGGCGCACAGCAGTGGGATCCGGACTCGGCGGCAGCTGCTCCAGCACTCCCCCCCCCTTTTTTTTTTAAAGTGCTATTTAGAGAAGGCTGAACAGGCTGCTAGGACATGAAAGGCCAGATAAATTCTATATTAAGTACATTTTATCAGCAAATGCTCCAGAAATCATAGGCAATTTAACTGGTAAGTAATAAATGTAATGATGATATTGAAAACAATAACTAACATTTATTGGGTACCTATTATATTCTTTACATACATCTTACATTTATTGGGTACCTATTATATTGCTTTACATACATCTTACTCGATACTCACAAAAACCTTGGAGTGGAATGCCATTTTATAATTGGGGCCACTGAGACTGTTGCTAAACAGATTTGAATTTTGAAAATTGCCTTCTAAGCTTGCCCTTGTAAAACACCTCTGCTGCAGGCTATGGTTTTTCCTTTGACTTCTTCCGTGTTTTTATGATTCCCTCTTCTCTCTTAAATCCTTGTCCGTTTTGAAAACCGAGATCAAACCTCCTCAGCAAAACATTATCCCACCACCCCAACCTATCAAGATTTCTTCTTCTGAGCTCTATTTTACTTTAAATTCATGTGAAAGATAATTGTGTGCTGACCTGTATTCGCAATATTGTATTGAGTTGTTATTAAAATATTTAATTGCTTAACTTTGCTTGTTCAAGTCTAGTGTCTCCAACTAGATTTTTAAACATCTAGAGGGCATAAACAGTGTGTTATACTTTGGAACTCTTACAAGTGTTGGCATGATTCCTTGTATGATAAATTTGTTCTAATTTATGGAAACTGTTTGGAGACTTGATAAGGAACAGCAAACAGAATAGATTCTTTGACGGTAGTGCCAGCAAGGCTATCCGTATTGTAAGGAGAGAATTGGCAAGTTGTATGAAATTGTTTAAATAAAAGTCCACGTTCAGGGGAAATGCTAGTATGCACTCCCTGTGTTGCCTGGTGAAGTGATACCCTAATGTTCCTTGCCTCTCCCTTTATCTCTTACTTGGTGTTTCTGGAGGGAGGAGGAGTGAGTAGAGCAAGGGAAGTCTGAGAGGTGAGTATGAGAAAAGGAATAGAGCCGGTTCATTTCTTAACTGCAGTTTCAATTTCTCCAACCTGCAGAGAATGTGTGTACTTATCTGCTCTTGGGTGTGTAGTAAATTTGGCATCACTGGTTCTTCCCAGTGTCTGGGAGTGGAGAGGCAGGGGCCGCCGTAGTGAGTCCTGCCACTGCAGCCCTCCAGCACTTGCTCTGACACAGTGCGTCATTTTACTTCTGTAGAGAATCCTTAGCAACACTATTCAGCTCTCCCATCTGAAACAAATTCTCCCAAAGCTTTATTAGGAACAATGTTGGTATTTTATTTCCATCTCCCTGACTCTGTGTGTCTTTCAATTCTGGACATGGTTGGGGAAAAGAAGTATGTTATTTATAAGCCTTTCAAACCTCAAATATGTAAAGAAAGTGTATTTTAAAAATTAACTTTATTGATAGCAGCAAATAACTTGACAAAAACGCAGGGGCTTCTTAAGAACCAGGCCTGAAGCCAGGCACGGTGGCTCACACCTCTAATCCCAGCAGTTTGGGAGGCCGAGGCGGGTGGATCACTTGAGGTTGGGAATTCAAGACCAGCCTGGCCGACATGATGAAACTCTTTCTCTACCAAAAATACAAAAATTAACTGAGAGTGGTGGCATGTGCCTGTTATCCCAGCTACTTGGGAGGCCGAGGCAGGAGAATTGCTTGAACTCTGGAGGCAGATGTTGTAGTGAGCTGAGATCATGCCACTGCACTCCAATCTGGGGGACAGAGCAAGACTCTGCCAAAAAAAAAAAAAAAAAAAAAAAAAGCTAAATTGGTAAGTAAATTTTATTTAAAAGAGAAAAGCATTACCTAAACCTCAGCTTAGGTAATGGAGTAGGAAGCCTTCATAGCCCCCACACGCTGTGAAGTGAGCTGATTGAGTGAAGGGTGAGGATGGTGATGGATGGGAAAGATAGTAGATTGGAGCTGCTAAGGCATGGCATCCTCTCAAGCCACCCTCCACTATCGGGAGGAGCGAGAAGCAACTGAAGAAGTCAAGTAGGAAGTAAAACCATGTAAAAGGAGTTATGGTAATGAAGAAATGAAGAACAGTATTGACGGAATGAAGAAAGGAGGAAGGATATCAAATATTCACTGTCAAAGGGCAATTAATAAAAATCAAGGTATACAAAGAAAAAGGGAAGTGGAGCCTGAAATAAGAACTGGAATGTAGACACCTTACCATGTGCTCTTAAGTCAAGGAGGCAAGTAAACATATTAGGTTGGGATCACTCTTTAGAGTAGCTTGGGATCAAGACTCTTATAATGCAAACAAGAAGAAGATACCCTGGGTCACAGTTGACTTCAGACTCATTTTGTCAAAGATGAGGACTTCTGCCCTCTGGACCATGAGTGGCAGTTGGGAGAGTCAGAGTTAAGGTGGAAAAGGCCACACGCACACACACGTGGACACACACACACACACAAACACACACCCATACACACACACTCTTAACTTGAACAATACCACTTTTATTTTCCTTGCAGACTAGATTTCTGAGTAAAATATGTTTCAATGAACAATTCCTTGTACTAAAATAAATTTAAATACAACTGCAGCACTCAGTGTTGTAACCTTTATTTTGATGTCTGGTTGATGGCTAGATATAAAACTTAACTAATGATATGCTAAGGGCAAAGAAGTGATTTTTCTCTTATCTTGTGAATTCTGACGTCTTTATTCTCCCAAGATGTGGCATTTCCAGAAGGGCTGATGAGGGCACGTCGAACAATTAGGGCTTGTTATTTAAAGAGTGTTCCACAGACCAATTTCATCAACATCATCTGAGAGCGTGTTAGAGATGGAGAATCTCAGAACCCACGCCAGTGCCACAGAATGAGAATATATATTTTTAACAAGCCCAGGTTGATGAGTGCTGATTGAGGTGATCTCTACAGGCATTCCAATTTCTGAAATTTTATGAATTTTTGATATTTAACTACAACGTATTCCCTTTCTCTTTCTATAATCAAGTGAGTAATTACAGTTTTGGAAGTCAACTAGGATTTCTTTACTCATGAATCTATCCGTTACACACTGTATGCACACATGAACACAGCAGTTATTATATTATTAGAAGTGCTAACCTGATTTACCCTCAGGATAATGATCAAGCTTAAAACCTGCCTTCATATTTATTTTTACTTAAAAACAAACCTAGTTTGAAAAAAATATGCCTGAACCATGAATGAGAGAAACTATTCAAGACAGGTCAGTATTGCTCCTCAATGTGTTGAGATGAACATAAAGTTTGGTTTTTATGGAATAGTGTCATGTAGAGGGTAAAAAAACAAACAAACAAAAAAACCACACCAAAAAGCTTAGTTAGCTCATTAGCTCTGATTTTACTTTTCCAGTGTAAACAATCCTTTGCAGAAGTCATAATTACTTATAGATGCTGACTATATTTTCAAATCTAAAAATTGCTGTCATTGGGGTTGTGTCCTGAAACTATGTTTATCTATCTTAGTGCAAATGCTTTCTAGAATCCTGGAAAGCACTTAAAATTTGTTTTTGAGGCACTTAAGCTTAATAGCTAATGGAAGATCATGTATTTAAATAATTTACGCTTCCATCTGGCTTGAAGAACACCAGGTAGAAGTTGCTGATCAGGATGAGTCTGTTACGTGGAAGGAAATGTTTGCTCAAAATAAATGAAAGGCAAACATTTACATGAGCCCAATCTTCTTGTCTGTGTGGGTAGACTCCTGTTTGCTGCTCTAATCATCTTTGGGCCTGGATTCTACCTTGTACATTCACTTTGTACTGATGAGAGTCCAGCGGAGCGCGATTAACAGTGACTTTCACTGTTTATATCGCCTTCACAATCTTTTGATCATAAGCAATGATTGTCTCCCTTATTCGTCCGTTCTGCATGCCAACCCAATATCAAAAGGGGCTGCCCCTTTCTGTAGGAGAGAGGAAGCTGAGCGTCCTGGATGTAGTTCTCCTTGTTGCTGGGCCAGCTGGCAGATTCCATGTTTCCCACTGAGCATCACAGTGTGTTGTCAAAGGCTTGGTTTTGTGAGTTGACTTCTGATAGGCACTTACTGTATCTTACCTGTCAACTCCACAGTGGACTTCCTCATTTACAGCATGTGGCTTGCAAGCACAGACCAAACCCTTCAAGCCAAGAAGAGTCCTATGGAGCACATGGCTCTACTTTCCAGCTCTTTTCTGCTCATTGTGCTTGTCAGACACATTCTCCCATGCTTGGGCTTTCTGGGTGTGTATGAGTGTATGTGTGTCTGTGTCTGGTCTGTCATTTTCGGTAGATAAAAGAATCAGAACCATTCCTGCTGTTAATTCTCCTAAGGCAAAAAAATGGAACTTTGTGTCCTAGTATGTAAGGACAAGTAGCTGGCTACGGAGGGGATTGTTCCCAGGGCTATAAACCAACTCACCTAACAATTCCTCAGCTTATGTGGGAGAACATGAGATACTTAACACAAACTGAATCAGTGCTTAGAAATGCAGCTTTTATAGTCCACACATTTCAGGTATTTCAAGATATCACAGTTTCCATACTCTGCTGGGATTACACTGAGGTTTATCTCCCCAGTCTCTAAGACTCCCCAGGGAAATAGATCGCAAAATCTGCAGCGGCTTCAAACTCATCTTTTCCAGAGCCAAATGAAATACAAATTCCAAATGTTTCAAGTTTTATTCTAGGTTTAGAAATTACACTTTTTTCGATTTAGTTCTAAATTTGACAGCATCCTCCCTCCCTTTGCTAGAAACAAGCCTGGGCTGGGGTGGGTTGGGCTGGGTTGAGGAAAACCAGGATGTTTCCCGGAAGGACTAATTCCCCTGCCCTGGCCACTGCAAAGTCATCAACAAAAAAAGGGAACCCTGTAGTTTATTGTAAAAAACATGGGTAATGAGAAGGAAAATTGTTCAATGAAAGTTGCTTTGGGGGTATTTTTAGATACTGGCGGCCACTGAGTTTGTAACAGGCAATAGTCATTTCTGTCACTCCTTTTCCTGTTTGGCTCTTGGCTGCACATTTGGGTTTGGGCTGAAAGGGAGGCTTGGTGGAAGAAGTGGGTGTTGGAACGCCACTTCCCTGCATCTTGCCTCCCTTCCCCCACAGGGTGACCTAGATTTCTCAAGGGGAGAGGTTGGTCTGTTTAGAACTGTGGGGCTCTCATGTCATTGAGTTCCCAGCTCCCCTCAGATGGTACCACTCTAAGTGGTCCTGCAGCCAGGTGTATTCCTCATCAGTGCATGGAAGCCTCTGGAAGAACCCACTAAGTAAGCTCAGTGAGGATACTGTTTAATAACTTTGTCATCATGTCAAGCAAGCAGGGCTCAAAAATCCCTTCATTCATTGTCCCCACTGCTTGTTTTTCTGTTGTCTCCAGGACCTGCCTCTTGATTTTCTGGTTAGCTCCCAATAACAAAACGTCCTCTGATTATTTTTAATAACAAATCAGTTTTGGTTCAGTAATTACTATGTACAATCCAGAGTAATACATAAAACACCTCTTTTCATCTAATGATAAACTTTTCTCTTCAGCTTGGGCCTGTTGCAAACAGCTCCCTTGCAGGCTTATAGGTGGGTGGGGTGTGTGGTGCTTTTTTTCCCCATGTGCTCCATACAGTGCTTTACCAGAGCTGGGGATGACTGTCACGAGAGGCGAGAAGGGAGGCAGGGACTACCTGTTGGCATGGGTGCACCCTGGACTTGGAAGATTTGTAAAATGACTTTTATAGGTCTGGTTTGATCTGAGTGTCTGTATCCCCCCAACCCCCCCAAATTCATATGTTGAAATCTCAACCGCCAAGGTGATGGTATGTGGAGGTGGAGCCTTTGGGAGGTGATTAGGTCCTGAGGGTGGAGCCATCATGAATAAGATTAGTGCCCTTAAAAAGAGATCCCCAAACACTCCCTTTCTCCTTCCACCATGCAAGGATGCAGAGAGAAGTCACCGTCTGTGAACTAGGAAGTGAGCCCTCCCCAGATGCCAAATCTGCTGGTGCCTTGATCTTGGACTTCCAAGCTCCAGATTTATGAGAAATAAGTTTCTGTTGTTTATAAGCTACCCAGTTTATAGCATTTTGTTATTAGCAGCCTGAGCTGACCAGACAAACACTTTCACAGATTACATTCTACCTCTTTCTCTCTCCCTCACCCCATACAGAAGATTGCTGGGGTTTTCCTATCTGGAAGTGTGTTTCTAGTGGCTGGTCACGTGCATCTCCTTCCTTAGCCCTGGGAATCCAACAGTTCACACTCTGTTGGGGTCACGTTACTCTCCAGGTGGTCATAAGTTACCTGTATGCTTGTTTTCTCATAGGAGGGGACACATGCCTGGGAACACTTAGGCATCTTTTGCTCAAACAAACTCTGGGAGCATGGGCAGACGCTGGCAGTCATCTTTATTTCATTGTAAGAGTAGCTGGCCAGTTTTCTTCCTCTCTTTGGAAATTCCCAGAGTCGGACACCAGTTCACATTGTTCTCAGCTCTGAACGATGCATGTCAGGCTCTCAGAGGGATCCCATCAAAGTCCTTTCCTCAAAGGGAGGGGCAGATGCTAGGATATTCCCATCAGTCCCTCAACCTGGTGGTTGAGGTCCCAAGGTTGAGGGGCTGATGGGAATAACTTAGTGTCTGTTCCTCTCTTTGAGTTACAGCACAGAACAGCTCTCCAAAAAGTCCTCTTATAACATCCAACTCTTTTTTCAGTCAGCTTAATCCTTTGTAAGCTGAGGGTGGGTAGTTAGCAGTGTGTTAAATATTGATTCTTAAGCAAGTCCCATGCATATTCTGACTGGTGGCCTTGCCTCTCACTTTGAAACGTGATATTTATTGTCTAGGACACTCTGTTGAAATTAAGGTCGAAATAGTTTATTTAACATCTGGTTACATTAAATCAAGGTTTGAGTGTAAAAAATCCAGCTTTTATGTTCATATGGATGTGTAAATATCTATGCATTCTTGGTTGAAAAACTTGAAATTTAAAGTTTCTCTTCTGTTTCCTCTTTAATTATATGTGGATTTGAATAGAGAGTGCTCAGAGGAAACAAGATATTTTTCAAAAGTAGAGTTTTTTTTGTTTGTTTTGTTTTTTTGCTTGTTTAACTAGACAATATTGTAAGCAAACCTTAACATAAATTAAAGATGTAGGCCGGGTGCTGTGGCTCATACCTATAATCCCAGCACTTTGGGAGGCTGAGGTGGGCGGATCACTTGAGCTCAGGAGTTTGAGACCAGCCTGGGCAAGGTGATGAGACCCCTATCTCTATAAAAAATACAAAAATTAGCCAAGTGTGGGCTGGGTGTGGTGGTGTGTGCCTAGAGTCCCAGCTAGGAGGAGGCTGAGGCAGGAGGATTGCTTGAGCCCAGGCAGCAGAGGCTGTAGTGAGCTGAGATTGTACCACTGCACTCCAGCCTAAGTGAAACCCTGTCTCAAAAAAACAAAAGATATAGACAGAAGAATTATTAAACATTTTTTGACCTTATTCTTTGATAGCATGATCTTCTTCAGCAGCAAAGTAGACTAGAATTTGAAATGGAAGAAGATTAACAATAAAAGCAAATTTAAACAGTAACACAGAGCACCCATGCAGTTCCAGAAGTTCTGCTGAGAGCTTTGTGGAGATTGGCCATGGGACCCTCACAGCAGCTGTGCGTGAGGCAGGTGGTGTTATATTCTCACATGATGGAGTTTTAGCAAGTTCCCAGGGTCATATGGATTTTAGGTGATGGAGCTTAGATTTTACTCCAGGAAATCTAACTTCATAGCTGATTTCCTAAGATTGAAAAGCTAGGTAGGAATGATTGGAATTCTGAAAAGAAACTTTCTGCAAAACAGGAGATTCTAGAATCTTACATGGTATCTCATTTCCTTGACTTTACTAAATTCTAGTGATTTCACAAAATTTATTTATTTTAAATAATCTTGCACACTGAAAATTGTCTGTTTCTGAGGGCACGAGGGCATCAGGGCAAAGGGGCAAGTTTGATAAGAACTATGCTAAATGGTCTATACATTTCCTTTACGCCTTTCAGCAACCTTTAAGAAACTCCCATTTATTGCATTTCTTCCAATGAAAAGTGTCAGGGGCCTTTGTGATTTCTGCTCCTTGACTGGTCTGATTGCTATTTTCTTGGGCATGGAGAAAAAGTTTCTTTACTTAGGTTAATATTTTTAGACCTAGATGGGTCACTCTGCAACCATATTTTGTTGATTCCCTAAATACAGGGAAAGGACAAGCCTGAAACGGACCACATGCGCAACTCAAGTGGATCAAAGCCCAGTGCGCTTATCTTTCCTCACAGTCCCATGAATGGATTAGCTTTGACTTAGCACTGTGTCCTCTCCTGGATGAGGGAAGACACAGGTTTCAATCAAGTTATGTCTTTTGCAGTGATTGATTCTTAACTAGAGGGGTTAAGAATAATTCTTACAGTTTTAGCTTTAGACAGAAGTAAGCAAACTACTCTGCCTCTTCCCACCTTCCCCCAGGACTGAAGGTGCTCTCTGAGTGGTACTGACACCCCCTTCTCCCCCCACATAACTCTTTTGTCATTCTGAACACTCCTCTCTAGCACTACTTTGGATTCTTAGGCATTTCCTGAAATGCGAATGGCCTTAAATTAGACTCCAGTGGACTTTCTAGGCAATGGTGGCATTTATCCCTTTTTCTGCCTTCAGCCACTTTAAATTTTAAATTTTATTCTCTCAATATTTTATGGATCTTATGACCAGTGGGAATGAAAAGAATCTCTAGAAAATGATGCTGTTTACTGTTGTGTTATATGCAATCCAAGTGAAAAGTATGCCAGATGCAGGACGAGCCCCCAGTCTGCTATGGAAGTGCTGCGGCCCTGGTCCCTTCCTATGTAGAATGACTATTCATTCATTTGTTCAACAAATATTTGCTGAGCAGCTACTATGTCCCTGCCCCTGTTCTAAACATTGGGGTATGGTGAACAAAATTCCAGCCTTAATAGGGCTTACATTCTTGTGGGTGGAGACAGCAAATAAGCAAAGTATATTAGTTACATATATAGTATGCTGGAGATAAGTGCTATAAAGAAAAATAAAGCAGGAAGGAAGGATAGGGATGCTGGAGAAGGAGAAGGTAGTTCAATTTCAAGTAACAGCATTAGGATGCCTTGCTGGGAAGGCAATGAGCAAAGATTTCAAGCAGGGCAGTAAGTGAGCCATACGGAGATTGGGGAAGGTGCTGGAAATGCAGCTTTTAGAAGAGCCACTATATGTGAGGATTACTTTGGTTGGGTTCTCCCTAGCATTATACCTCTGGGATTAGCACAGAACTCAACTGACTTCAGAAAGTCAGGCAGAGGGAGTGGGACTTCATGGAAAAAATGATAGGAAGAAAAAGCCTATCACGGCAGGCTGGCAGTGGGCTTAAACGCCTACCCTCTCTCAAAGAGAGGCTACTCTTTCAGTTCTCCAGTACAGTCTCCTTTAGTTACCTGTTAATGCAAAATTTTAACAACTGTGAGGTTAGAGCGGCCAGAGTTCACACAGCATTGTATCCCCCTTCTGAGGTCAGTTGCAAGTTTCCCAAGCTCTCAGTTTTGATAATTCACTAGAGGATCTCATGGAACCCTCTGAAAGCTATTATACTCATGGTTATGGTTTACTACAGGGAAGAATACAGAATGAAATCGGCCAAGGGAAGAGACACATGGAGCAGAGTCCAGGATGGTCTACAAGCTGCATTTCCAGTTGCCTTTTCCCCTGTGGAGGCATGAACAGCATTACTGACTCCTGGCAATGATGTGTGACAGTACCCAGTGTATCACCAACCAGGGAAGCTCACCCCAGCCTAGGTGCTCAGAGTTTTTATTGGACGCTCAATCATACATTGCCTGTGTTGCTGTTGTTTAGTCTCCAGCCCTTCTGGAAATCAGGCTGATAATTTTAGTCTCTGCATCTTCCAGAGAATGGCAGATCCCATGTAGCTCAACATAAATTGCACTGTTAGACTGTCAGATAGACTGAAGACCCCTAGCAAACAAAGACACTCTTACGTGACGTGACCTTCCAGGAGCGTGGAGATCATCTCTCCGTGGCTCAGGGCAAAGGGCAGGCTTCTCTTTTGGATAAATTTAATTCTTCACTACACAGTCTATAACATTCAGTTATTTTTCTCCAACACACTTCCGCTTATAGCATCACTCATAACTGCTCTTTGTTAATGATGTACGTGAAAGGTGAAGAGAGACAGAGGCAGAGCTGGGGGGGTTTCCATCAGTACACATGAGGGGCCCACACATTTTACATGTGCATCTTAAGTGTCTTTACTATTGGATATATACTAGATGGTTTTAAACAACATTCTTCTCATTGCCTTTTGTCCCTTTTTGAGGCAAGGAGAAAACACTGATTCATGCAAAAAAATATGTATATATTCTGCACAAAATCATTGAAGGTAGGTAAACTAATAGCACATAGATTTAAATGTTTACTGGTTTGTGTCAGTGTCTGGTTATACAATGAATAATTCATATCAAACTAGTAGAATGTAACATTTACATAAAATAATACTTTGCAAATTTATGGTAAGTACTAATTACTTGCCTTATTTGCCATGACTATGATATTAAATATTCATAAAAATGTGATTATTTCTTTGATTTGGCAGGCATTTAGATTTCTCTACAGCTTTTCACACTGCTAATTTTAATCCAGTAAATTATCTGGAAGAAAACAGTATGCAGCCTAAAAACTGTTCAAAATTCACTCCAACATTGAGCACATTATGGACGTAATGATCCATTACAACCAAACTTCAAGAAGGGCTCACAAGAAAACTGAGAATTAAACAAAGAAATATGGAGGCTATCATCATGATTTATCAGATATGTTTATTAGATTTTTTTACACATACCATGGACAACCTTTAGAAGCACTGTTCTGATATATAGCAAATGTAGTTTGAGGTGTTTTGCTCCCACTGGGGACCAGTTTAAGAGAATTTACCAGGACTGTGCCAGTGTTCATTTCCCCAACTTGATGTTCAGTGAGATTATTTGTGAGGCCCATTAATGTGAGCACCTGAACTGTGGGTAAGTGTGCTAGAAATGTGCTCTTTATAGGATCAAGGGCAGGGGAGAGGACCTCCTCCCTTCATTACTCTGCTGGGGAAGTTGGAGATTCTCAAATTCTTTAAAACAAAATTAGAGCTCCATAGCGTAAGGCTCATACCAGAGGAGATGGTTCTATAAGACTGAATATTTTATATTCTGTTAACTTATAATTATTCTGATAATAATTTGTCTGCTTTTTTGGTTCAATGAGCACAAAATGAAACTCTTTTATGGTATCTAGAATTTCAGGGAGGAAAAGATGGTAACTCTTGCAATCTAAAGGCCTAAGAACATAAGAGGACATGCGAGGTGGTAGGAGAAGGAGGAAAAGGCTGTCAGATGTAAGCTTGCCCACCCATCAGAAAATAGTTGGAGAGAGTTTGTAGAGAGATATCGGACATGGCATGTCTCTTGTTTGCATCATGGCTTCTATCGATGAATTCCTACACAACAAAGTGATCATACAGCATAGAGCTCCTTTGAATGCTAGTATTCAATAGCGTAAATTCCACTAATCCAATATCTGGAGCTAGAGCTAGAAATCACTCCCAAATGTATTCACGCCTGTTTACGAAAGGTGTTTGAATCAGGTCAGGGCCATGATACTGAACAAGAACAACATTCATAACCTTGAAGAGTAATGTCTTTACAATATAAACCCAAACATCTAAGGTTCCTAATTCACGACTGATAGAAGAGGGCAGGTGGTGTGGTACATAGACACAAGAGACAGAATGTGGGGGCCCTTCTTTACAAACCTTAATGACAATGCAAAATGAAAATTAAGCCTGAAAGTATAAAAGTGACATTCAACAGAGCATGCAAACCTGTAACTTAAAAGAGTGCTCTGCTTTATCTCTGGTGGTGAGTGTAATCTGCTAATCAATACTCATTTAGTGGATGTTCCACAATATCTCCTGAAGGAAGACAGCTTGGGTTGCTTGTCATATCAGGGAGGAAGCAGCACTGTGGTTAGGTTAGGAGCAGACAGATGTGGGTGTCACTACTTCACATGGGGCGTGATGTTAGATAAGTTATTCAGCTTCTCTGTGCGTTAGTTTCCTTATCTCTGAACTGGGGAAAGCAATAATATTCACTTCATACCATTGTTGTGAGGATATACTGAAAATATCATATAAAGTGCTTAGCATAGTGTCTGGCATATTGTAAATGCTTAATAAATCTAATCTATTTTTATTATGACTATCATGTATAGGAAGCTAAAACATTGAAAAAATCAGTAGAATATCTATTCATATAAATATTCAGATATTTGACTAATATTTTCCTGAAATCATTGTACTGACCCACTCCATGGTTTTGTGATGGTATAAAGCCAGCATGTTCCAGTTAGTGACTCACCCTGGGGCCACCCAACTCAATCTTGGGTTTAGGCAGGAATAAGAAAAGAGGTTCAGGATGAACCTCACTTCTAGAACGCCTCTGCTGCTTATTGGTCTGACTATATTCTAGGTCAGGAGTTCTTAATCTGGAAGCCATGGGTACCTGGAATCTGGGCATATTTTTTCATAGATCCTTTAAGGAATCTGTGAGCACCTGGAAATGGTATGCAAGATTATATGTATATGCATTTTTTTTGGAGAGAAGGTCCATAACTTTGATCAAACTATGAAGGGGCTTATGACTCACTATGGTTTGGATATAGTTTGTTTGTCCCCACCAAAACTTAGGTGAAAGCTTGATTCCTAACGTAGTGTTGAGAGGTGGGAAGTGTTCAAGTCAAAGGGCAGTTGCGCTATGAGTGGCTTAGTGCTATTCTTGGCATAGTGAGAGAATTTTCATTCTCACGAGACTGGATTACTTCTTAGCAGAATATTCCTGTGAGAGTGGGTTGTTGTGAAGCTAGGATGCCACTGGGGTTTTGTCTCGTCACACTTGTCCACATTCCCTCTGACATTTTTTGTCATGTTATGGCCCACCATGAAAATCTCTCCAGAAGCTGAGCAGATGCGGTGCCACGCTTCTTACACTTCCCAGCCTGCAGAATCATGAGCTAAAGAAATAACCTCTTTCCTTATAAATTACTCAGCCTCAGATATTCTGTTATAGCTACAATAAACGGACTAGGACATGAGTCTTCAAATTGTGTGGGCTCCTCTTCATGAGCACTGTCTAGAAATGGAGATGATTCTGGAGTCCAGGGGAGGCCTGGCCTGTGATTAGGAGAGCCAGAATCATGTCTGCCATTCTTTGGCATTAGAAGGCCAGCTACAGTGTATTAGCTTTTCAGGCAAGCTGCTTCAATTTGTACTCAAGTCGCTGGAATTTATATTCAACTAAATTTATTTTGTTGTTCCTCTAAATGCTGCTATTTAGCTATAGTTACCTCATCCTTCCTGGTATAATTGTTATTTGAAGTCCAAGTGCCAGATTTTACATTTATAACAAATGTTATAATCATGCTATATAATCATGTTAAACCTTTCCCATAAATTTACCATACTGAACTAACTTTGAATTCTGATTTTGTCATTAATATATTTTATGGTACTCTCAATTTCTTTTCAAATATAGATTTGATAAAAATGTATCTAAATATGGAAAATCCTGTGTCCATTTAAAATAATTCTTTTTTGAAAAAAAAAATGTTCAGGCTTAAAAAACTTTCTCAACATAAAACACTGTAATCATTTTTCTGGCAAAATTGGATGCTGTTGTACAGATCAGTTTTATCAGAGTGCCTGGTTACAATGCCAACCTGATAAATCAGGGAAAGTGAGAACAGGTTAAAATATATCTTTTTAGCCAAAGTCTTCTTGTGTCATTGTTTTGAAAATTAGCAATGATACATGAATATGATTTGCCTAAATTGAAGGCTATAAAAAAATAACGCAAAGAACGTTGTAGTAGAGTGTGAAACTATTCTGACCCAATTTTTACTTCCCTAACAAACCCACACAAAGTCCTCAGAAAATCTGCTGCAAGATGGCACAGCATAAAATAACTATGTATAAGTTAACCCCACCCCCCATCTTACTCCCCCACCTTTGTTGCTGGCCACACTTCTGAAAATGAAAGTAAATGTAAGATGGGTGCTTGCTTGCTTTCTCTGAAGGCTGTGCACCAACTACTGAATTGCCTTTCCATCTCTGACCCAACCTTCTTATGTGTGTGCTTACCAGGTTTGAAAAACAAGAGGCAAAGCTGCCTTGAAATCAACGGTTCACTCTGATGGAACCTCTCCAGTTCCTGGTGCTAATCATAGCACTGGAGCCCGCGCTTTCAGAAAAGCAGAACTCTCATGCTTAAAAAAAAAAAAATCCTTCTTACTGAAAAAAAAAAAAGAAAAGAAAAAAACCCAAACTGCAACTGCAAAATGTATCTCATTTCTCTTTCCATTAGTCTGCTTCTCTTATTATTATCTTTATCCTGACAAAGGCTTGTGGGTTCTCTGTGAGTGTCTTGTCACTGCAAACAGTGGGGCACAGGAGGGAAGTTTTCAAGGAAAGCCAAAGGAAAATGGTAGACACTGGAGGTCAGAGCAGTTCACAGGAGCTGTTAGCAGCTGTGGGCACCATCTGACTGATCCAAGTGCGTCCTCCGAGCTGCCTCAACAATATGTGGAGCTTATGGGAGATCTAGGCCCGGCTGCCGAATGTCATTTCCCATAAAGAAACTGGCTGAATTGGCATCAGTTCTGTCCTGGGCAAATGTGCCTAGTGGACCAAGTGTGGCCTTCATTTACCCAAAGTCTCTAAAAGAAACGCAAATGGGGGAGGAGATGGTTTCCTTTGTTAACATGGAGAAAATATTATTTGCTTATGTTAATTTAAAAGGAGGACACAAAGCATCAGACATCTGGTTTTTAAAAGTCAAATCTGTGCCCTACACATGGAATTTTTCATTTGATTGTGATATAATTAAAAGCATGAACAATGCAAAATTGGAGGAATCAGCTAGATAGTGTTAACATTCCTGGGATTTGCACATCATCTGAGGACAAATAGGTCCTGGATTGCTTGTGAAATATTCAAGTTTTGTTTTGCAGATGGTGAAGTTGACCAATGCTGCCTTTCCTTCTCGAATTTAACAAGGCCAGACAACGAGAGGTCAGCTCTCTGGGGTCTGGGATAGTTTTCCTGACATTATTGAGAGTGTCATGCTGAGTTGCTCAAAGTGTGTGTGTGTAGAAACAATGAAATGTATGCTTTATGGTGTATGTGTACGTGGTGTGGACTTTTAACTGTTGAATTGGAGAGTCCTGCCCCAAAATGTCACTGTGCTGAGTCATCACTTCTTGGCTGCTGGGAAAGAAAATGTAGAGACATTGAAGCAAAGGCAGCCTTAGCTCATTGGTACTCATGAGCATTTTTGAGTTTCAGGAAAGAACTCTCAAGAAAATGGAAAATGGTGCGGGGGAAGAGTAATACATGTTTCGCCTAGTGTCATGTTTCTGGGAAATCAGTTCATTTTCTGAGTTAGTCTGGGAAGCAAGCACAGACTCACACTGCATTAGTTTGCCAGGGCTGCCATAGCAAAGTACCCCAAACGGGCTGGCCTAAAACAACCAAAACTTTCTGCCTCACAGTTCTGGAGGCTATGAGTCTAACATCAAGAGGTTTCTGGGGCCAGGCTCCCTTCAAAGCCTCCAAGGGAGGATCTTTTCTTGCCTCTTCCAGTTTTGGGAGCCTTAGATGTTCCTTGGCTTGTGGCAGCATAACTCCGATTTCTGCCTCTGTCCTGATACGGCTTTCTCTCTGTGTTTCTGTGTCTTTACATGGCTGCTCTTCTCTGTGTCTTTTTCTTCTTAAAAGGACATCAGTTGTATTGGATTAAGGGCTCATCCTCTTGCAGTATGACTTCATCTTAAAGAATTACATCTTACCTTCTTCATAGAACTGGAAGAAATCACCTTAAATTTCATATGGAACCAAAAGAGAGCCCGCATATCCAAGTCAATTCTAAGCAAAAAAACAAAAAAACAACAAAAAAAAACAAAGCAGGAGGCATCACACTATCAGACTTCAAACTGTACTACAAGGCTACAGTAATCAAAACAGCATGGTACTGGTACCAAAACAGAGATATAGACCAATGGTACAGAACAGAGGCCTCGGAGGCAACACCACACATCTACAACCATCCGATCTTTGACAAACCTGACAAAAACAAGCAATGGGGAAAGGAGTCCCTGTTTAATAAATGGTGTTGGGAAAACTAGCTAGCCATGTGCAGAAAGCAGAAACTGGACCTTTTCCTGACACCTTACACTAAAATTAATTCCAGATGGATTAAAGACTTAAACATAAGACCTAACACCATAAAAACCCTAGAAGAAAACCTAGGCAAAACCATTCAGGACATAGGCGTAGGCAAGGACTTCATGACCAAAACACCAAAAACATTGGCAACAAAAGCCAAAATAGACAAATGGGACCTAATCAAACTCCACAGCTTCTGCACAGCAAAAGAAACAGTCATTAGAGTGAATCGGCAACCAACAGAATGGGAAAAAATTTTTGCAATCTACCCATCTGACAAAAGGCTAATATCCAGAATCTACAAAGAACTAAAACAGATTTACAAGAAAACAAACAAACAAACAAACCCACATGAAAGTGGGCAAAGGACATGAACAGACACTTTTCAAAAGAAGACATACATGAGACCAACAAACATATGAAAAAATGCTCATCATCACTGGTCATTAGAGAAATGCAAATCAAAACCACATTGAGATACCATCTCATGCCAGTTAGAATGGCGATCATTACAAAATCTGGAGACAACGGATGCTGGAGAGGATGTGGAGAAATAGGAACACTTTTATACTGTTGGTGGGAGTGTAAATTAGTTCAACCATTGTGGAAGACAGTGTGGCGATTCCTCAAGGACCTAGAAATAGAAATTCCATTTGACCCAGCAATCCCATTACTGGGTATATATCCAAAGGATTTTAAATCGTTCTACTATAAGGACACATGCACATGGATGTTCTTTGCAGCACAGTTTACAATAGCAAAGACCTGGAACCAGCCCAAATGCCCATCAATGACAGACTGGACAGGGAAAATGTGGCACATATACACCATGGAATATTATGCAGCCATCAAAAACGATGAGTTCACGTCTCGTGTAGGGACATGGATGAACCTGGAAACCATCATTCTCAGCAAACTGACACAAGAACAGAAAATCAAACACTGCATGTTCTCACTCATAGGCGGGTGTTGAACAATGAGAACACATGGACACAGGGAGGGGAGCATCACACAGTCGGGTCTGTCGGGGGGGAAATAGGGGAGGGACAGCAGGGGGTGGGGAGTTGGGGAGAGATAGCATGGGGAGAAATGCCAGATATAGGTGATGGGGGAGGAAGGCAGCACATCACACTGCCATGTGTGTACCTATGCAACAATCTTGCATGTTCTTCACATGTACCCCAAAACCTAAAATGCAATAAAAAAAAAAAAAAAAAAAGAATTACATCTTAGATGACTCTATTTCAAAGTAAGGTCAAATTCTGGAGGTACTGGGGGATTAAGAGTTCAACATAGCCTTTTGAGGGGAGTTTATTCAACCCATAACTTGAAATGGACTTAAGAGGAGTTGAGGAATGAGCCTAAAGGAATTGAATTCTGTTACTCTGCTTATTTCATATTGGATTTCAAGTCAGGTAGGGGTGGGGCAGGTGGTGAGGGTCGCTTTGGCTTGAATATGTCCCTCCAAAAGCGTGTGTGGAAACATAATCCCCATTGTAACAGTGTTGTAAGGTGAGAACTAATGAGAAGTGATTAGATCATATGGGTGGAGTGAATGGATTCATGCTGTTATTGTAGGAATGGATTTTTTTATAAAAAGATGAGTTTCATCCCTTTTCTTTTTCTTTCTTTCTTTCTCTTTCTCACCCTCTGTTTGCCCTTCTGCCTTCTGCCATGGTATAATGCAGCAAAGGGTCCTCACCATATGCTAGCACCTTGATCTTGGACTTCCAAGCCTTTATTAGAACTGTGAACTAATAAAATTTGCATTTTAAATTGCCCAATCTATGGTATTTTGTTACAGCAACACAAAATGGACTAAGACAAAGTTTTTACTGTGGGATTTTTCCAGTACCAACTATTGGCAGAAATTCAATATTTAGTGATATTAGGAGGTATAGAAAGGTGCAGTATTAGAATGTGCAGGATATGTGTGTGAAGGCGATGACAGTGCAACGTTTCTTGGCCTCATAGACTGTCTTTAGGTCTAATGAATTTGAAAAACTCTTTGCAAGGGTGCTCTATCACAGAACAAGAGTACCTTTTGTGGCTTGTGTCACGTATTTTTAGAGGTGACAAAACCTATATTCAGTCAAAAACTAAACACAAAGCATCTGCTCATGGTCAAAATCTATATTTTGAATATAAAAAGTAATATGAGATGCTTACCTGTGGTTAAGGAGATTGAACAGGATGGTTTGGGAATAAGGTATTGGATTATTTGAAGGTCCTATTTCATCAGAGTCCCATTTTATGACCATTCTTATATTTTTTTCTTTTTGAGATGGAGTCTTTTGCTCTTGTTGCCCAGTCTGGAGTGTAATGGTGCCATCCCGGCTGACCGCAACCTCTGCCTCTTGGGTTCAAGCAATTCTCCTGCCTCAGCCTCCAGGGTAGCTGGGATTACAGGCATGGGCCACCATGCCCAGCTAATTTTGTATTTTTAGTAGGCTGGTCTTGAACTCCCGACCTCAGGTGATCTGCCCACCTCGGCCTCCCAAAGTGCTGGGACTACAGGTGTGAACCACCGCGTCTGGCTCATTCTTATATCTTAGTGTGGGGTTCTTTGAGAGGTGATATGGTTACTGTCAAGCTTGTTCCCAGCTTACTAGTAGCTAGAAAATAAAATCTTACTGCTAATATCTAATATATTGGTCATTTTGCTTTAGCAGCTACCTTTCCTAGGTGCCACAGATAAATGAAAAACTCAACCACCTTATTACAAACCAAATAAATCAAGACACATTAATTTTCTTTTCTTTTTTCTTTTTTTTTTTTTGAGATGGTGTTTCACTCTTGTTACCCAGGCTGGAGTGCAGTGGCATGATCTTGGCTCACTGCAACCTCCACCTCCTGGGTTCAAGTGATTCTCCTGTCTCAGCCTCCCAAGTAGCTAGGATTACAGGCATGCACCACCACACCTGGCTAATTTTGTATTTTAGTAAAGATGGGATTTCGCCGTGTTGGTCAGCCTGATCTTGAACTCCTGACCTCAGGTGATCCACCTGCCTCGGCCTCCCAAAGTGCTGGGATTACAGGTAAGAACCACCATGCCCAGCTGACACATTAATTTTTAATGTGAAGAAAACAACAGCAGAAGATTCCGCACTGACTGTCCCAAAGACTGAATCAATCATGTCTTGGACATCCTTCTGTATGTTCCTGGGTCCTCAGAAATGGACCACACAGGTGGATGCTGACATCACCTGCCCAAGGTCACACAGTGGAAGGCGGAATGTGTCTGGATTCATATCTCCCTTTGACCTTAAGGCCTGTGTAATTATTGCCTGCTTTTTAGGGACTCACGGCAGAGAAAGGAGCAGAGCTTTTCAGGACTGTGCAAATAGTGTGAGCAGAGGCAAAGGATAGTATGTTCTGAATTACTTTTTATTGGGTGCTGACTATGTGCCAAGCACTTTAGAAGATAGACATTTTTATTCATTTAGTTCGTTAGTTAATCTAGGCACTTTCATGTGCTATGTTGTCTCATAAAAAAACATGTAAAGTTTTATTCCCATTTTCCGATTGACGAAATGAAGCTCAGTAAGATTAAATGGTTTTCCAAAGGTAACACAAACAGTAGTCTCTGGAGTTGAGCTTTGCACAATTGTAAGAGGTAGGTAGAGAGCATGGCAATCATTTTGAATTATCAGAACAGAAGCACCTTGTTAGCGAGCATGAGAGATAAAATTGGAAGTGTGTGGGCAATTGATGGAGGATTCTGAATGTAAGCCTGAAGATATATCTACTACAGCGACATTACCAAGCAACTGTGGATTTTGAGCAGCTGGGTGAAGTGATGAAAACAATATTGAAGAAGAAGAATCAAACATTTGTGAGAGGAGAAAATAGAGGCAGGGAAACTAGCCAGAAGATTTTTACAGTAATTGAGGCATACGTTGAATTGGGCCTTATGTGTGTGGGGGCTGTGGAAAGGGAACGAAAGGGAGCTTGTTTGTTTGTTTGTTTATACTTTGTCTTATTCCAAAGAAGTCTTTAAGGTAGTTGGCAAGAGTCTATGAAATACAGCCGAATAACGCATAAGAGCGGCATGAGAAAAAAGCTAAAAACAAACCTGGGGTAATAAAATGGAACTGAGGCCAATGCATTCCTAATGGGGAAGGCATCCCACTCATATACAAAGTAATTAAATATGGGAAAAATCTATACATTCTAGGGACACAATTCTGCTCACTTGGTTTAATGCAGGGGTGAATTTTCATGTATGTTGAGGGCTACGTGCTCTCTAGGCAATCCAAAAACTTGCATAAGTTTTGACAGAAATTGCATGGCAATATATTCAAGTAACAGGAGCCACATACTATGGTAACTTGCTTGCTATAGACAAAAACTAGAAATGTGTTCCTTATTCAAAGTTAATCTGGCAAGGATTTATGTAAAATGAACAGCCCAACCACAGTATATGCCTGGATAGACCATTCTAACTCCACTTACAGGGGGAATCAAAAGTACTCTTGAGAGGAATACAGGTTCTCATTAGGAAAAAAAAAATAATGTATACACAATTGATGATCATGGCCTACAATTTCATATAACTTGATGATTTGAGAAAAATTTAAGGCAAGTATAACTAACATTACTGACATAAATATACATAAAAGGCATACAATTGTAGTTTTATGCAAAATTTCTTCCTGATGGCCCTTCAAATAGACTGTGACATGTATATTAGAAATGAGTTAACATTCTCTGTGATATGAAACAGGGATTAACTGAATGGTACTAGACAATGAATGAATCAGCAGCATTTAGAGAAAGATGGGAAGAGATGAGAAGGAGACTTCTTTGGTCTGCTCATACTAGACATGGTATCAGATATAGTATCACAGATTCTTAGTTGCAAACAATAGAATCCACTCTAGTTAGTTAATGCAAAGAAGGAACCTATTAAAGGAATTTTGACTGGTACTCCCAGTAAGAAATACATTGTT
This sequence comes from Ateles fusciceps, assembly GCA_036589455.1. Lineage (NCBI taxonomy): Eukaryota > Metazoa > Chordata > Mammalia > Primates > Atelidae > Ateles > Ateles fusciceps. Next base: position 950,814 of record JAZHEH010001243.1, read on the forward strand.
CACTGTGGCTTTCACATATCCATACACATTTTAATACATACATATTCTTATCCTTATTCTATGAGTTTTTTTCCCTGTTCTATTTCTTTTTAAAAATTTACTGGTTGTAGGTGGGCTCAGGGGCCAGCTGGGGGTGCACCCACTCATCTACTCAGAATTTTAAACCATGTAAGCTCTCTTCTCGAAAAGGTGCTACTGCAATGCCCTACTGAGCAACCTTGAGATTGTCACTTCTGTACACAAACCACCTTTGTGAGGCTCTTTCTATAAATATATATTACTTTAAAAAAAAAGCAAGAAAAAAAGGAAAACAAAGAAAAATATCCCCCAAAGTTGTTTTTTAGATTTGTGGTTTAAGAAAAACAAAACAAAACAAAACAAAAAACACATTGCTTTTCTCAGAACCAGGATTCGTTGAGAGATCAAGGCATCTCTCTGTTTTGGTTTTTTTTTTTTGCGGGGGTTGTTGTTGTTTTAAAATATTACGATTTGGCTACAGAACAGGCAGGGAAGGAGGCCCGGTAACTGGAGGGTGAACCCGGGGGTGGGCAGGACGCGGGTTTTGGCACTCTGCCTGGTCACTCACTCAGGGTCTCGCTCTAGCCTCGCCCCGGCTCCTGGACTTTGAAGGTCTGGGCGCCAGCGCCTGTCCCCCCTCTGCGCCTGCTGGAAGGAGGATCGGGCTCTCTGGTGGCCGCCCCTGTGTGCCTGGCCAGGGAAAGCCCTGGGGTCTGGGGCCTCCCTCCGTCTGCGCCCACCTTTACAGAATAAACTCTCTCCCTGGGTTTGTCTATCCTTGTTTCTCTCACCCGAGAGGTCGCAGGTGTTCCAGAGGCATCCTTGCAGACAAAGCGCCCCTGCGCCTCCCATGGCTCAGCGTGAGGGAGGCCCCCAAGCCCTTCTGGTCGGTAGTGAGTGTGGACAGCTTCCCAGCTCTTGAGGTGCAACCCTGAGTGGGTCGGGGGACACAGGGCCAAGGCAGGCCTTCGGGGGTCCTGATCGCCTGCTTTCAAGCAGGGACGAAGGCTGGTGTCATCGGTCCACCCACCCACGCTGCTATCACCTCAGGCGAATCTGCCTTTAGGAGTGGGTTGAGCTGACAGAGAAAAAAATGGCCTTCAGCCCAGGCTGGCAAGCACCTTCTCCGGGTGCCTCTCCCTTGTCAGCTCTGCACCCCTCTGGGGAGCCTTCCCCACCTTAGCTGTCTCCTGCCCCAGGGAGAGGCGGAGGGGGATAATTTGCTTGTATTAAAAAGAAAAAACGGTAGAGGCAGGAGTTTGGGACCAGCCTGGGCTACATAGCGAGACCCCATCACTACAAATGTTTTACATATTAGCTTGGTGTGCTGGTGGCGCCTGTGGCCCCAGCTACTTGGGAGGCTGTGGTGGGAGGATCTCTTGAGTTCAGGAGTTTGAGGCTGCAGCAAGCTATGATTGCACCACTGCACTCCAGCCTGGGGGACAGAGTGAGAGCCTATTCAAAAAAAAAAAAAAAAAAAGGAATATTTATTTTATAAAGAGTATCCCAATGGTCCCTGGGCTAGAGAGAACTAAGGAAAAGGAAGAGGGTATTATGCATGACCAAGCCTTAAATTTCCTTGGTGGGGAAGGGAGGCCGTGACCCTGGAGAGGGCCGGGATAGGGAAGGTGGCGGGGGTGTCAGCCAAAACGTGGGGGTGTTCCTCTGCACGCAACAGCCTCTCCCATCATGGCACAGACACAGTATTCTTATGTTGTTTGAAAATGCTATTTATATTGTAAAGAAGCAGGCAGGTGCCCCCTCCAACCCTGTCCCTAGGGGGTGGCACTCATCTTGTGGTGGGCTCTGGTGTGGCCTGTGCAGATGGGACACAGAAGGGCAAGTCGGAGCTGCACACTTTCCCCACAAAGATATCTCTGTGTCTTACTCTGTGCAAAGACAAGACAAAACCCGGCACCCTGTTTTTTTTTTTTCTCCTTACCTGAGATGAAGGATATGCTGTATTTTTTGCCCAATTTCCCTGGCTCTAGGTTCATAATGTATTAAAGGCTCATGAACACTGTGAAAACAAAATGTTACTGGTTGTGATTTTCTAAATTGATTTATATCCTACTAATGGACTGACATTTTTTCCAGACAGAGAAAAGTTGCCACGTTAGTCAGAAGATGGATTCATCACAGCCTGGCTTCCATAGGTTGCTCAATTCCAAATTGAAGGTTCCCGTTGGTGTGTTTGATATGAAGCCTTAATCATGTGTGGTGCTTGAGCTGCAAGGAATATGCATCTTGTCTTAGTGTGTTTTATGTTGTTATAGCAGAATACTTGAAACTGGATAATTTATATATGCTCTTATCAGGGTCACTGTTGACTTCTGTATTGTCATAATGAATTGTCAGTTCTCGTTTTATTTAATCTTTCTGCAACATGTGAGGCAGTGGATTGCTCCTTTCTCGAAAGACTTTTTTCACCTGACCTCGAGGATACTCTCTTGCTAACTTCACTTTGGCTTATGCTTCTGGAGACTGGGAAGTTCTAGATTGGACAGCTGTATCTGGTTGTAACATGGTGAAATGCATCACAGGGTGAAGGGGGTGCACTGAGAACCAAACTGGCTTTTTTTTTTTTTTTGTTAACAGACCCACTCTCTTGATAATCGAATTAAGCCATGAATCACCTCTTAAAGGCCATACCACTTAATACTGTTACACTGGAAATTAAGTTTTAGTGTAAATTTTAAATGAGACAAACATTCAAACCATAACATATCTTCTACCTTCTAAGTTTGAGAAGGCGAGTCTCATATGGTGGAGTTTCTCAAACATAAGTAGTTTGTCCTAGAGATGCTGGACAGCTAGACAAGTGCCAAATGCTCATTGCATTCTGGCTAAATGGTGGTTTTCACTAAATTGAGTAGAGAAAATCAACTGAGATGTTGAATGCCTGGTATTATTTTTTCTCAAATTGTGGTAAAACATGTATAACATAAAATTTACCATCTTAAAGGTATAGTTTTGTGGCATGAAGGATTTTCACATTGTTGAGCAACCATCACCGCCATTTGTCTCCAGAACTTTTTCATCTTTCCAAACTGAAATCCTGTGCCCAGTAGTCAACTCTTTATTTCTCAGCCCCAACCGCTGCCAGCCTCTATTCTACTGCTTGTCTCTGTCAATTGGACTTCTCTAGACACCTCATATATGTGAATCATACAGAATTTGTCCTAGAGTGTTTGTCATTCTTGGTGATGATAATAAAATGGAGTATGCAGAGGAGTAGATTCAGAGCACCAGGGATTGAGTCTCAAGGAGCCCCAGTGAAAAGGCCTCGGTGGATAGTAGATTGTAGGCAAGTCACAGTAATTGCACTTGATGGTTTTGAAAAGAGAGAATTCTTTCCCGAAACAGTGTCACAATCTCATCTACTAGTGCTTAGCAGGTCATATTTCACATTTGGACAGAGCCAGTGTATAGAGATCCTATTACCGATCTATTACAAGAGACCTTCAGATTGTGTTTGTGTTTCAAGTTGACAAAGGCCTTGATTACCCTGAGCACTCTCATGTGAAGATCTTTATTTAAGCACAGATTCCAGACAATTATCCCAAAGCTCAAATAGCTAATCATAGCTGGCAATGGGGAAATGAGCAAGGATTACAGACACATTTTCATTCTCTTAGACATGGACCTTGTAGCATTAAAATTGCTCTTAACAAATATGCTCCTGGCAAAACTGTCAATCATGGTAATAATGGGATGACTGGAAACTGAAAGAATACAGATATGACCTTTGTGGTTGTAATTATCATTATTGCTGTGCACAAGACTTAGAAGACAGAACAAGTGACTTAACTAGGGCATAATCGTTCATGGTAAGGTATTAATTCGGTGTTTGTGTTTATGATAATTTGATTTGGTGTAGGTAGTGTTAGGGGGATGTCCTAGTTAAATAGGGATATTAACATTTTATATTATTCAGAATTTGTTGAATGCTTGTTAATAAGTTCTGTTCCTTATTAAGTCAATTGTTCAAGAGGAGAGACATAGTTTTACTGCTTGAATGATTATACCTAAATGTGGTTATCATTATTATTTTCCCCCTAGGGCTAAATGTTGATTGCTTTAAAGGATAAAGAAAGAGAAAGAAAGGTAAATATTTATAAAATGTGTGCCAAAATAGGCCAAAAATAACCTCAGCACTCAATTGAGGTTGAGAATTTTGAGATGTATGGTTGTCTTTGAATGTGGCTAGTTAAATGTGGCTATAGGGAAACACACAATTCTACTTGAATGGTCTCATTTTAAATTCATGACAAAAAGCTCAAGTGGGTCCTCAGTGCTACTCTGTCATCCTACTCTGTTTCCCTGGCGCATGCACGTTCTTGCTCTCCTATGCGATGACTTCATACCTTCCCTCTCCGCTCAGGTATCTAATGTCACATCCCCCTTCATTACTCTCAGCTGATAACCTTCTATCTTACACGTACTGAGAAAGTAGTAGCAATCTGAAGAGGACTTCCACACACTCCTGCTCCCATATCTACCCACCCAGTTGCATTTGTACCCACATCCTCTTCTTTCTGGCCTATATTAATAATAAAAGAGCTGTCCATGCTTTTTATGCATTGGACCCCATCCTCTCTTGCCTACCCAAGGACAAGACTTCTATAGTATGCCTCTTCCCTCTCACATTATTAATCTACCTCCTCCCATTTCTGGATAATTCCCACCATCATATAAATGTACTATTATAGTCCTTATCTGGGAAAACAACACCCTGTCTTGATGGTACGTTTACTCTGAACACAACCCTGTATTTCTGTTTTCCTTTCAAACTAAATTAATTAAATATTGGTTATATTTCCCTCTCCATTTCCTGTTCTCTCACTATCTCTTGAATTCTCTCTAAGAATATACTATCCTTTGCCTCTGCTCATGCAACATATGCCTGGATGGACTACTCTAACTTGAAAAGCCTCTAAGTCAGACTTTTGCCTTTGGCACTCTGACAAAATGCTCTTAACAGGGTCACTGTTGACTGCTGTATTGTCAGAATGAATTGTCAGTTCTTATTTTATTTAGTCTTTCTGCAATGTATGATGCAGTGGATTACTCCCTTCCTGAAAGACTTTTTTCACCTGACCTCTCTTGCTAACTTTTTACCTCCATGATGGCTCCCCCTCACTCTCTCTGCTGGTTTTTCCTCAACTATTTTACCTCATTTCTTAGTCTTGCTTTCTTTTCCATCTATACTTACTCCCTAGGTCAGCAATTTTCAAACTCTTTGGTCTTAGACCTCTTTATGCTCTTCAGCATTATTTTATTATTATTATTTTTTGAGACAGGGTCTCACTCTGTTATCCAAGCTGGGGTGCAGTGGTGCAATCTTAGTTTACTGCAAACCTCAAACTCCTGGGCACAAGCAATCCTCTCACCTTAGCCCCCCGAGTAGGTGGGGACTACAGCTGTGCCATCATGCCTTGCTAGTTTTTTAATTTTTGTAGAGATAGGGTCTTGCTTTGCAGTCCAGGCTGGTTTCAAGTTCCTGGCCTCAAGCAATCCTACACCTTGGCCTCCCAAAGTGCTAGGATTATAGGCATGAGCCACCATACCCAGCCTTAAGAATTATTAAGGAACCCAAAGAACATTTGCTTATATGAGTTATATCTACTGATAATAACTGTATTAAAATTAGGACTGAGAAAGTTAAAAATATTTATTAATTTGTTTAAAAATAACAAAGCCATTACCTATTAACATAAAACATTTTTATAAAGAATAATTATATTTTTCAAAACAAAAAATGTAGTAAGAAGAGTAGAGTGGTATAGTTATATATTTTTGCAGATCTCCTTAACATCTGAGTTAATAGAAGACAGTTGGACTGTCATATCTGCCTCTGCATTCTAGATTTTGCCATAACACATCTTACATAGTCCCTGGAAAACTCCACTGTACAATTGTGAAAGAGGCATTAGAAAGGCAAATGTTAAAAGGATCTCAAGGATTCACAGAAGTCTCAAACCACATTTTGTGCGTGGTTGTCCTAGGTGATCTCACCTGTGCCCTTAAATGCTACCTGTATGTTGGTGACTCCTAGAGTTAATATCTCAGCCCCAGATGATGTATCTGAAGTCCAGATCCCTGTATATAATTCTCTGTGTAGCATCTTAACATGTCCCAACCTGAACACAATCTGCCCCCAGAAACTTGATCATCCCATAGTTTCCCTGTGTCAATAAATGACTTCCAGTTGTTTGAGCCAAAAAAGATGATGTCATTCTTAACTTCTCTCTTTTATATTCCATACAAAATGAATTAACAAATCCTATCAGCTCTTTCTTGGAAATAATTCCCAAATCCAACTTCTCAGTATGTCTGTTACCACTCATCCTACTCCAAACCACCAAATTTCTTGCCAAGACTATTACAGTCAACCCCTAACTACCTCCCTGCTTCTGCATTTCACCCTTACCTTCCTTGCCCTGTCTTTTCTCCACAGAAAGCCCAAGGGATCTTTCTGCAATTTGAGTCAGCTCCTTCCAATGGCTTTCCATCTAAATCAAAGTCAAATGTAAAGCCTTTACCATGGCCTGAAAGACTTCATTTCCCACCACTCTTTCTCTGCTCTTCACCTCCTGGATTAGGAAGAGCCTCTTTGCTCATCCTCAAACACAGCAAATATTCTCCTGCCTCAAGGTCTTTAAACTCAGTTCTCTTTGCCAAGAATGCTTTCCGCTACACATACACATGGCTCAGCCCCTTGTCTCCTTCAGATTACTGATCAGAAATCACCTCATAAGAGCGATTGGCAGCAACACCCTTGTATACCCCTGTGACCACTTTATTTCCTTCCACTGTTTTATTATGCCTTTGATCACTTATCACCACTTGGTACATTATCTACTTATTTGTTTATTGGCTCTCTCTCTTCCCAGGAGAATGTGAGATTGAGGGCAGGGGACTTTGTGTTTTGTTTACTTCTGTGTCTCCAGTGCCTGATTTATTGTTGGTACTTGTGCATCAAGAGCAAATGGCCAAGCAGCACATGCACCAGGCCTGCTGGAATAGTGTTTATGGGGAAATCTCATAGAGATAGGAGCAATAACAGGCCCCCTGTTGCTCATTGCATTACAGGGCATTTGCACAGAGATCTAGCAAGTACAGATGTTAGACTCCAGGAGAGGGTCCCTGACCCTTAGGCTATGGCCCTTTTAAGCTGCATGATTACATAAGCATCATCCTCTTTCCTGGATACAAAGGCATCATAAAGTAGCAGAACTTTGGCTCCAGTTCTGTCCTGACAGCTTGGTTTTATATTTGGGGTAACATCAGCCCTTTCCCTGCTCAGATGAGGGGCTGTGATTCTATGCTGCGACAATACATAAATTCACCTCATAAGGTTTCAAGACTGAGAATGCAGGAATCCTACCCTTGGCATCATGAGGGGCTGTGGTCCAAGCCTTGTATTTGACCAGGAACCATTGTCTTAAGCACTAGGCCATGGCCAGTAGCCATTAAACTTTGCAGAAAGCCAACTTTTTTTTCTGGTCAGCTAGCCTTCAGGATAACAAAATCATTACCTGTCAGCATCTCATAGGTATTTATTGAATGGATGAATACACCTATGTGTGCATGTGCATGTGTGTGTGCTATAAGCATTCCCCAACTTTTGGCCATACTTTATGACTGATTACATAAAATAAGAAGGAGCAATGTTCAAGAAGGGGAGATTTCTGGGGTTCTTAATAAGGGTCTCTTGTAGCCCCATTTAATATGCTGTGAAGGGACTAGGGTATAAAGTTAACCTTACCCTAGAAGAAAATCTAGGCAAAACCATTCAGGACATAGGCGTAGGCAAGGACTTCATGACCAAAACACCAAAAGCATTGGCAACAAAAGCCAAAATAGACAAATGGGACCTAATCAAACTCCACAGCTTCTGCACAGCAAAAGAAACAGTCATTAGAGTGAATCGGCAACCAACAGAATGGGAAAAAATTTTTGCAGTCTACCCATCTGACAAAGGGCTGATATCCAGAATCTACAAAGAACTAAAACAGATTTACAAGAAAAAACAAGCAAGCCCATTCAAAAGTGGGCAAAGGACATGAACAGACACTTTACAAAAGAAGACATACATGAGGCCAACAAACATATGAAAAAATGATTATCATCACTGGTCATTAGAGAAATGCAAATCAAAACTACATTGAGATACCATCTCACGCCAGTTAGAATGGCGATCACTAAAAAATCTGGAGACAACAGATGCTGGAGAGGATGTGGAGAAATAGGAACACTTTTACACAGTTGGTGGGAGTGTAAATTAGTTCAACCATTGTGGAAGACAGTGTGGCGATTCCTCAAGGACCTAGAAATAGAAATTCCATTTGACTCAGCAATCCCATTACTGAGTATATATCCAAAGGATTATAAATCATTCTACTATAAGGACACATGCACATGAATGTTCATTGCAGCACAGTTTACAATAGCAAAGACCTGGAACCAACCCAAATGCCCATCGATGACAGACTGGACAGGGAAAATGTGGCACATATACACCATGGAATATTATGCAGCCATCAAAAACGATGAGTTCGTGTCCTTTGTAGGGACATGGATGAACCTGGAAACCATCATTCTCAGCAAACTGACACAAGAACAGAAAATCAAACACCGCATATTCTCACTCATAGGCAGGTGTTGAACAATGAGAACACATGGACACAGGGAGGGGAGCATCACATACTGGGGTCTGTTGGGGGGGGAAATAGGGAGGGACAGCAGGGGGTGGGGAGTTGGGGGGAGAGATAGCATGGGGAGAAATGCCAGATATAGGTGATGGGGAGGAAGGCAGCAAATCACACTGCCATGTATGTACCTATGCAACAATCTTGCATGTTCTTCACATGTACCCCAAAACCTAAAATTAAAAAAAAAAAAACTGAGTCAAATGGGGTTTTTCTCTAGCAACAGATTTTGGTCCTCAAAACTATGTTAATGTTGGCCCTTTTAAGGCTTTTGGGGATTCTAAAATCACTCAGCTACTGACTTCTCACTATTTCTTGGAGTTGCTCCTTCTCTATCATTCTCCATTAACATTAATTGAAAAAGTGAAGTTGGAAAAATCATCTTCTGTCCTAGATTGTATTTGTGTTGGAAAACTGGGAGAGGAGAGGCCCAACTCTGTCATTAAGTGTGTTAGAACAGACACCTCAGTCACGTGGAGTTTCTCTTGTATGTACCTACCATAACAGGCGCTGGAGGTTGACTCTGAAGGCCATTCTAGCAGCCAGTGGCAGTGCTTTTCCAGGCTGCTGTCCCCAGTCAAGTACTCAAGGCAGGGAAGACACAGGCTACTGGGTATTTGAGGAGGGGGGGACTGCCTCTTGTTATATACAAGGCCAATGAGTTTTCAGTGAGGTAGGCCTGGCAACTCCTAGGAGCTCCATTGTGAAGTGGCGGGTCATAGGTTACTGGTCATCAGGGTGTAACCCTACAAGTCAAAGACATTAATTGACCCCCTCAACAGCAGGAGGGGGTATAGCTCAGGGGTAGAGCATTGGACTGCAGACCAACAGGCCCCTGGTTCAATTCCTGATACCCCCTCTGCATTTTTAATTAAAAAAAAAAGTTTCTCTAATATAAAAGCTATTGGTATCCTCAAATTATAATTTCCCAAACTATAAATATCGAAAGGAATACTTGCCACAGAGAAAAAAATAAAATGTCATTTATCTTTGCTTAAAAAATAACATTCTAAATAATATTATAGAATTCACATAATAGTTGAAATAAAATTTTATTTTTAGTATGTCATGATTTAAATAATTTGGAGGACTAACTAGATCTAGAAATCTAATTATAATTTGTCATTTTTTTCTCTACAGGAAAGCATTTTTGAGTACCATAATAATTAAATTAATACTAACTTGTTTACAATTCAGACATTGGTTCTTTAGGTAATCTATATTTTCTCCAGTGAATTATCTTTTTCATTATTGTTCACGTTCAAAAGTTGTCATGGAGATGCCATGGAGTAACAAATCCAAAGAGAAGGAAGATAAAAAAAATATACATTACAATATTATCTTAATATTTTCATCTTGTTGGTTAATTTTATGTTAACTTGTCTGGGTTGAGAGATGCCCAATTAAACAGTTGGTAAAACACTATTTCCAGGTGTGTCTGTGAGGGTGTTTTTATAATAGATTAGCATTTAAATAATTAGAATGGGTAAAGAAAATCCACCCCCATCAATGTGGACAGACATCATGCAAGCCATTGAGGGCCTGAATAGAACAAAACAGACAAAATGTGAATTTTCTTTTTCTTCTTGAGCTGGTACATTCATTTTATCCTGCTCTTGGACACTAGAACTTCTGATTCTTGGGCCTTTGAACTCCAAATGTGCCCCCTGCTCCTGCCACCCAGAAGTGGGAGTTACACCATTGACTCTCCTGGATCTCAAGTCTTTAGGCTTGGACTGGATTATACTACCAGCTTCCTGAGTTCTCTGGCTTTCAGATGGTGTATCGTGGGACTTCTTTGCCTCCATAATTGCATTAGTCAATTTCCATAATAAATCTCTTTCTAATATATATACGATACATATATACAAACACACACAAACACATATATATTATATGTATGTATGTATGTGTGTTTGTATATATGTATCTATCTCCTATTGGTTCTCTTTATCTGAAGGACCCTAATACACCATCATAACAAGCCTTATCACTTTCTCATCAACTCCTTTGCACTCCTGTAATTTTCTCTTGTTTCCTTTGCACCCCTGTAATTTCTCTTGTTTCACTGGGTAAACTGATCACTCAGAGCTGTCAACTACTCCTTAATTATCAAGGTCAATGGTTTGCCTTTAGACCTCATCTTTTCCAGCTTCCCATAGCATTCCAGAGGCCCAACCACCTCCTCTTTTCTTCAGACTCTCCCATCCTGTTCTCTCTAACAAAGCACTGTTTTGGTTCTCTTTCCAATCGCCTTCCATTCTCCTTGTTTGCTTCTCTTGTCAACGAAACAAAGGAGTTTCCCAAAATTCGGAATGTGAGCCTCTCACTTGACCCTTTCCCTGTTTTATGTTCCATAAGCACCATCATTAACATCGAACATGCAAATCTCTTTCTTTAGGCTTCATTTTTATTCTGTGCTCCAGAATCTGTCATTCTGAAATGTTCAAAGACTGTTAAACATCTTTTATTTGTACTCTGTGTCCAAAATTAATTATTAATTCTCCCATTCCTAAACCTTTCAAGCTGAATTTCCTTTCTTTGTAGAGTGAAACGTAGGTGATCATTTTTGGCTTATTCACTTCCTATACTGATTCTACATAGTTACTTGCCAAGAATTGTGGATTTTATATTCCAAATATTTTGTAAACCAAAGTCCTAGTGCTTCCTCAGTTACATCTCTAGCTGGAAGTCTTTTTACAACAGGGCAATTGAGATCTGCTGGCCTCTTGTTTTTTCCATGTCTTATGTGAATTCTTTACCCAGGTGTTCATGGTATGTTACAACACAAGACCCAATCTACCTTTCCAAGCTGTTTCTCCTCCCTTTCTTGCTTATTCCCTGTACCACCCTAACTGGAAAGCAGCGCAATCATCAGTGTTTCTCTCAGGTTGTTCCTCTACTTTCATGTGATTTTTGCAGTCTCTCCTCTCTTGCTGAAACCATAATTACTCTTCCTATTCCACCTCAGATGCCATCTTTTGCATGGTCTTTCTTTTTCTGCTCAATCAGATGTGATTTCTTGTGCCTTGAAGCCCCAAAGCACTTGTATTCTTTTCATGGAACTTTTCTTTTCCATGTTCTCTTTGAGTTATGTGTATATATACCTTATTTATTTCACTATATGCATTAATGTAAGAGTTGTTTACTGAATCCCTATTAGGCGCAAGTTACTGGACTTGGCCTGGGCACTCCACTATGAATAAGACAGACAGCCCCTGTCCTCCTATAACTTAGCATTCTAGCTGTAATGTTAATCTTTGAAGTCGTCCCCTATAGCACGATTTCTTAACCTCAGCAGTATTGACATTTGGGGCTGGGTAGTTCCTTGCTGCTGCAGGGAGGAGTCCTGCATGCTGTAGAATGCTTAGTAGAGTCACTGGCCCCTACCCACTAGATGCCAATAGTGCCTTCTTCCCAATGTCTGAAAAAATGTTTTCAGACATTGTGAAATGACCCCTGAAAGAAAAGTCACCCCCTCCTTGAGACCCACTGCTCTACAGTGTCTATCACAATTCTTTTTATATAGACTCTCAATAAATGTTGGCTGAATTAAATCAAAATAATACTTTTTATCTTCCCACTAGGCACAGTGTTAGGCACTGTAATGGCAACAGAAAGACCATAGACTAAGGATGGATTTGAGAGATATTTTTGGGTGTCTCTTCTACTTGCTAAGGTTTTGAACTGTAGCTTGTACAGTGCCTCATTCAGAGACATGAGGAATAAATAAATGAACACACACAAGGCATTAGGATATTATGTGGGACAAAATGCAAAGTAATCATTCAAAACGTGTTCACAGTAAGTGACTTGGGAGGTGAAGTTCCTTTTTTGCCATCTTACATTGAGAACATCGCAGACTGAGAGACACATGTATATAGCACCAGATCAGCACCATACATTAATTGGGCACAGATTAAACATATAAACTTGAATGAGTTTTGGAGAAAAATGAGCAGAGATAGTAACATGGTTTAGATCTGTGTTCCGGCTCAAATCTCATGTTGAATTGTAATCCCCAATGTTGAAGGTGGGGCCTGGTGGGAGATGATTGGATCATGGGGGTGGATTTTATCCTTGGTGCTGTGTCACAATAGTGAGTGGGTTTTCATGAGATCTGGTTGTTTAAAAGTCTGTAGCACCTGCCCCCTCTCCTTTCTCCTGCTCTGGCCATGTGAGATGCTTGCTCTCCCTTTGTCTTCCATCACGATTGAAAGTTTCCTAAGGCCTTCCCATCAGCTGAGCAGATGCCAGCATCATGCTTCCTGTACAGCCTTTGGAACCATGAGCCAACTAAACCTCTTTTCTTTATAAACTATCCAGTCACAGGTTGTTTTTTTTTTAATGGAAATGTGAGAATGGAACTAATACAGATAATTATGGCTTATTTGGAAAATATTTTTTGGAGGATGTGAATTTTTAGTAGATTTCAGACATTAAATATGGCACACAAATGGAAAGGAGCATATGCAATCCTGATGCTTAGGTAGTTTCTAAAAAGTTTCAGGAGAGTAGAGGTGCTTAGTGACAGCATCACTGTCTACCCTAAGCTCTGTGTTGGCTTCGTCATTAATTATCCAGTCACCAAATAACCCAAATATGGATTTGTCATTTACAAGTAAGGTACTTTGCTCAGTGTGCCCATATGTCTTTAGATGAGCAAAACTGACACTGAGAGTATTTCACTGAGCTAATACTTGGAGAAATGTGTGGAAAATTGAACAAATAGAAATGCCATATTTTATATAGCATACTCAGGTTTACAAAGTACTTTTACTTGTATAATCTTTTTTATTTCTCACAATAACTCTGTAAGAAACACATTTTCATTTAAGACAAAATTTCCTTTAAATTTTTATTTAGAAAAAAATGTATATAGGTATTTATTTGGTATGCATTTGTCTATACACATTGCTGTTTTCCTAAATGGAATCTCCATTATTTGGCTAATGGAAATATTTTTACTTTAGCACTAAGTTTTAGAATGAGATTAGGACAAAATAATGAAGACCCAAAGTTTAACCAACTTTAGTACCAATTACTTTTTAACTTTTATTAAGTCATTTTTCTTTACCTTATGCAATTACCTCTTCCTTTGAATGCTTAGAATTGGTCATACCTATGTAAGAATTTAGTAAATTGAAAAGCATATTTTTGTTTCTTTGCTTTCACTGGGGTGAGAATCTAATAAAACCTATTCTATTAGGGAGGGCCCAGATGTCTGCTGGAAGATGGCCCTCAATCTTCCAAATACATGTTTTAGAATAAATGACTTAGAAAAGATTGGTTCTAGAAGTGGGAAATTATACTTCTAAATGTCAAGGTAAAATGCTTCTAAGATGAATAGATTTCATTATTGGGCTAAGTTCTCATCATCAAATTTGTCCCTGTAGATGGACTTGCCACCAGTGCCATTGTGGCATGTGAAGTCACCACCCTGACACATACATCCTGGAATAATTCTGTGAAAGCAGGAATCTTTATAACCAAATCCTCTCTGTCCAGTGCTCAGAGCGTGAAAGTTTTCTGCTGTCTTTGGAAACTTGTCTGCAAACAGCTCGAAGCAGGTGCAGCCCAAGGGCTCGCCGTTGATGGTGATGTGGAAGAACACAGCGGGGTTGACCATGGCTGATAGTATGGGCCTCCTGGTGGCAGCAGCGGCATCTGCAAAGCCAAGAGTGACATTTTCAATTGTATTTTGGGTTTGTAAATATAGAAACAATGTCCGTTACGTGGCGTGCTTGTTGTTATTTAGTAGTAGAGCCAATTAAATAGGTTTTGTTTTTAGGCTGGAGATAGTACGATAATCAGGGCTAGACAAAATTTTGACTTGAAAAAGTGACACCTGATGAGAAGGAAGAGGCCGCCATGGCCCAGGAACAAGTCCCTTCCTGTGCATGAGTCTATTTTTATTGAGTGGATGGCATCTTTGGGGGTTGCAAAAGAAACAATGGAAGGAAGGGAGTAAGAGTAGGGGAAGAGCAGAAGGGAGTACTGAATTGAATTCCCATTCATATCTCCACAGTTGAATTTCCAAACAGTGGAGGACTGTTGCCCTGATATAATTCAAACTTTAGAATTAAAAATATTTGTTTAAAATGTTGTAAACCAGTGGTTCTCAACTGGGAGCAATTTTGCCAAAGTCTGAAGGCATTTTTGGTTGTCACAGTGGAGGGGGAGGTGCTGCTAGCAACTAAAAGTTAGAGGCCAGGGATGCTGCCAGACATCCAGTGACACACAGGACACTTCCCTCTACAAAGAACTATCCAGGCCAAAATGTCAGTAGCACCCTCTTGAAATTAGCCATAGGTCATATTTTTAGCAGGCACTATGGGTATGACTATTGCACTGTTCAATGCACATTGATGTAAGAAGTGGTTATAGTAGATCATTTTTTTCTTGTCATGTTTTACTCCCCCGTCTTCTTCCTGTAATGAGAGGCAGCCTGGGAGGGGAAAAGGCATCCACAAGTTTTGGAGCTACTGGCTCTGTCATGTGATGATCAACAGGAACCTATTTCATGGGTAGGTGTGAAAATTAAATGTGATCATTGATATTAGGGGTAGAGAGTAAGCACAAGTATTGGCTATCATTTCACCAGTAGAGGAACATTGGAAAAGTTAGCCTCCATTTTTAATGGAATAAAATGAAGACAGTGATAGCTTGTAGAGCTACAGTGAATATTAAATATTAAGTGCTTAGCCAATTGTCTGGCACAAATAGGCCCTCAATGCATAATAGTTGCTATTGCGATTTATCTTGACTATTCACTTCCAAAAATATGTCTATGACCATGGTCAAAGGAAGATATCACTGCAAGCAGTGTAGGGAATAAGAGAACGTATAAACTAAAGTCAGTGAAACTGTGTAGCTTTGAATAACTTGGACCCCAGTTTCCCAATTGAGCCAGTCTGTAGTTCTTATGAGTGTTATGTGAAATAGTAAATATGGAGCACAAATGCAGCGTTTAGGAAACGTTAGTTTCCCTTTCTGCCTAGCCAAAGGGCCTTCATTTGTAGTTTCTGAACTAGAATATTGACTTAGCCTAGCATCCCTTGAAAGCAGAGCCTGAGATAAAAGGCTTGTGTGTGTATTTTTTGAAATGTGATTCCAGGGAGCAGAAGTGAAGAACAGGGAAAAGGGGAGGCCGGAAGAGAAGGTGCTAGGGAGATGTCACTGCCAGATGATGGCTTGGATTTTCCAGGAGCCTTAGAAAAGGGGTCTCAGAAATGTCTTCCCAGTGGGAAAAAAAAAGGAGCGAGCATTCCTCCATCAGCCCTTGTTCCCACTGGCCAAGAGTGAGCCTAGTAGTTCTGGGTACACATGCTTGAATGCCAAGTGGGTTCTCTTGGTCGTGTCATGCTGTGGCAAGTCCCACTTAGGAAGGAAGAATTCCATGCTGGATGCCTGAGGCAAGGCTCTGTCATATCACATCTGAGCGAAGCTGATCAAAGCTGGGTAAAACTGTCCCCCCCGGCAGAGGCTAGAGTAAGAGATGCAGCCAGGTGGGTTTGAAGTGCTGCCCAAGAGGTGTCCAATACAAGGATTTTCAGGTTATCCCCCCTGTTATATGTTGTCAAATTCATATGGAAAAAGTTCTGTGAAAATCCTCTGAAGCAATGCACACCATACAAACAATTATTATTTGAATTAGTAAAAAACAACAGCAAAATATACTTTAGGCAACACAGTTAATATGACAGAGTGCTATTTGTTTCATGTTTCATCTTATGATAACAGTTTAAAAATATTACTTACATTGATGCTCAAGCTTCATATAACTGCCTGATTTGAGTTTTATAATGCATTTTAACTTACAAGTTAATATCATAAATTGTATTTTAATTTGAGGCAACTCCTTGCTCTGTCAGTTTTTTTTTTTTCTTTCAAGAGACAGGATCTTGCTATGTAGCCCAGGCTGGAGTGTACTGGTGTGATCGTAGCTCACTGCAGCCTTGACCTCCTGGGCTCAGGTAATCTCCACCTCTGCCTCCTGAGGAGCTGGGACTACAGGTATGTGCCACCACACTCAGCCTTTTTTTTTTTTTTACTATTTCTCATACATACAGGGTCTTGCTATGTCTGGCTTCAAGCAATCCTTCCACCTTGGCCTCTCAGAGTGCTGGGATTACAGGTATGAGCCACTGAGTCTGACATTTGTCAGTTTTGAAACAGTTTTTAAATCAAAGCAATACCATTTTGACTTGTGATGAACACATTCTCTGTTAAGGTGCAGTCCTCAATCTACTCCAATCTTGCCTGTGTCCCCCATCACTCAATTGAAAACGACAGCTCTTACAAAAGTAATCAATGTGTTACATGTTACTAAATGCAATGAATGCATCTCAGTCTTCATCTTATCTGGCTTTTTGCAACCAGAGAATATTGCTTCTTTTTCCTTCTTGTCTTGGGCCACACCTTTTAATTTTCTTTTGCAAGTCAGTACTTCTACATCTAGCCATTAAATGTTGGAATTCCTCAAGATTCAGGCCCTTTTATTCTACTTCCTTTTCTAATGATGGGTATGCAAATGCCAATCCAAATACCAGCTGTACACCAGTGGTTCATAAGGATTTTCAATCACTCTTTACTCAGTATCTCCACTTAGATATCTCAATGGCACATTCAGATTCAACACATCCAAAACCAAAGTAATGATATTTTCTACTCCCCAAACCTGGTCCTCTTTGATTGTTTCCTCCCTTTGGAAAATGGCATCACCACATATCTTGCCCTGGCTAAAGATCTGGTGTTATCCTTGACTGCTTCTTTACTTTTATACTTCAATTCATTGTCAGGTAAGATCAATTTTATTCCCTAATTCTCTTTCATATTTGTACAATTCTCTTTACCCTGGTTCCAGCTATTACCAACTTTCTCATGTACCTCTCTCCATGTCTACTTCAGCCTTCCTCTAATATGTGATGTATTTGCATCCTTTCTGGGCCCCTTCCTGTTCATTCTCCACATGGCTGCCAGAACAATCTTTTCTTTTTTTATAATTTCAACTTTTATTGTAGATTCATGTGCAGGTTTGTTACACGGGTATAATGTGTGACATTGAGGTTTGGACTATGAATGATCCTGTCACCCACATAGTGAGTATAGTACCCAAGGGTTAGTTTTTCAACCCTTGCTCCCCCTCCCTTCTCCTGCCCAGTAGTCCCCACTGTCCATTGTTCCCATCTTTGTGTCCATGAGTACCCAATGCTTAGCTCCTACCTATTGGTGAGACACGCAGTATTTGATTTTTTGTTCCTGCCTTAATTCACTTAGGATAATGGCATCCAGGTGCATCCATGCTACTGCAAGGGACACGATTTTGTTCTTTTTAAAAAGCTGTGTAGTATTTTATGATGCATATGTACATTTTCTTTACCCAGTCCACTGTTGTACGTGTTCTCTATCTGGCCCATAGGTTGATTCCATGTCTTTGTTTTTGTGAATAGTGCTGTGATACATGTGTCTTTTTGGTAGAATGATTTATTTTCTTTGGATACATTCCCAGTAATGGAATTGTTGGGTTGAATGGCAGTTCTGTTTTAAGTTCTTTGAGAAATCTCCAAACTGCTTTTTAGTGGTGCTAAACTAATTTTACATTTCCACCAATAGTGTAAAAGTGTTCTTTTTTCTCTGCAGCCTTGCCAGAATCTGTTTTTTTTTTTCTTTTCAGTAATAGGAGTTCTGACTGGTGTGAGATGGTATCTCATTGTGGTTTTGATTTGCATTTCTCTGAAGATTAGTGATATTGAGGCTTTTTCCATGTTTGTGGGCTGGTGGGCTGTCTGCATGTCTTCTTTTGAGAAGTGTCTCTTCATGACTTTTGCCCACTTTGTAATAGGGTTACTTGTTTTTGCTTGTTGAATTAAGTTTCATATAGATGCTAAATATCAAACCTTTGTCAGATGCATAGTTGGAAATATTTTCTCCCATTCTGTAGGTTGCCTGTTTACTCTGTTTATATTTTTCTTTTCTGTGCAGAAGCTCTTTAATTTAACTAGGTCCTGATTGTCAATTTTTGTTTTTGTTGCAATTATTATTATTTTTTTTGAGACAAAGTCTTGCTTTGTCACTCAGGCTGGAATGCAGTGGTGTAATCACAGCTCACTGCAGCCTTGACCTCCTGGGCTCATGCAATCCTCCTACCTCAGCCTTCCAAGGAGCTGGGATGACAATCGTGCACTACTACACCAGATAATTTAAAAAAAATTGTGTAGAGATGTGGTCTCACTATGTTGCCCAGACTGGTATCAAACTCTTGGACTCAAATGATCCTCTTGCTTTGGCCTCCCAAAGTGCTGGGATTACAGACATGAGCCACCACACCCATCCTGCAATTGCTTTTGAAGACTTAGTCATGAATTCTTTCCCAAGGCCTATGTGTTTCCTAGGTTTTCTTCTAAAATTATTATAGTTTGAGGTCTTATATTTAAATCTTCAATCCATCTTGAGTTAATTTTTGTATATGATAAAAGGTAGGGGTCCAGTTCCATTCTTCTGCATATGGCTAGCCAGCTATCCCAGCACCATTTATTGAATAGGAGTCCTTTCCCCATTGCTTATATTTGTTGACTTTGTTGAAGCTTGGTTGGCTGTAGGTGTATGGCTTTGTTTCTGGGTTGTCTATTTGGCTCCATTGGTCTATGTGTCGGCTTTTTTACCCGTACCATTGCTGTTTTGGTTACTGTAGCCCTATAGCATAGTTTGAAGTAGGGAAATGTTACACCTCTGGCTTTGTTCTTTTTGCTTAATATTACTTTGGCTATTTGGGCTTTTTTTGGTTTCATATGAACTTTAGAATAATTTCTTTTCCTAGTTCTGTGAAAAATGATATTGGTAGTTATAATGATATTGGTAGATAGAAATAACATTGAATTTGTGGATTGCTTTGGGTGATATGGCCATTTTAATGATATTGACTCTTTCAATCCTTGAGCATGGAATGTTTTTCTGTTTGTGTCATCTTTGAATTCTTTCATCAGTGTTTTATAGTTCTCCTTGTAGAGGTCTTCACCTCCTTAGTTAGATGTGTTTCTAGATATTTTATTTTTTTGTGTGGCTACTATAAATGGGATTGCATTCTTAATTTGACTCTTGGCTTGAATGTTATTGGTGTATAGAAATGCTACTTATTTCTGTACATTGCTCTTGTATCCTAAAACTTTATTGGAGTCTTTTATGAGTTCCAGGAGCTGTTTGGCAGAGTCTTTAGGGTTTCCTAGGTGTAGATTAACATTGTGCATGAAGAGAGATAGTTTGACTTCTCCTTTTCCTATTTGCATGCCTTTTATTTCTTTGTCTTGCCTGATTCCTCTGGCCAGGACTTCTAGTACAATGTTGAATAAGAATGGTGAGAGTGGCAACCTTGTTTTGTTCCAGTTCTCAAGGGGAATGCTTCCAGCTTTTGCTCATTTGGTATGATGCTGGCTGCGGGTTTGTCATAGATGGCTCCTATTATTTTGAGGTATGTTCCTTCAATACCTAGCTTATTGAATGTTTATCACGAAGATATGTCGAATTTTATCAAAGGCTTTTTTTGATGATCTATTAAGATGATTATATGGTTTCTGTTTTTAATTCTTTTATGTGATGAATCATATTTATTGATTTGTGTATGTTGAACCAACCTTGGATCCTAGGAATGAAGCCTACTTGATTGTAGTGAATTAACTTTTTCATATGCCACTGGATTCTGTTTGCTCGTATCTTATTGAGGATTTTTGCATCTATGCTCATCAGGGACATTGGCCTGCAGTTTTCTTTGTTTGTTATGTCTTTGCCAGGTTTTGGTACAGGGTGATGCTGGCTTAGTAGAATGAGTTAGGAATGTGTATCTCCTCCTTGATTTTTTTGGATAATTTCTGTAGAATTGGTACCAGCTGTTCTTTGTACATGTGGTAGAATTTGGCTATGAATCTATCTGGTCTCAGGCTGGTTTTGGTTGATAGATTTTTTTTTTATTATTGATTTAATTTTGGAACTTGATATTGGTCTGTTCAGGGTTTCAATTTTTTCCTGATTCTGTCTTGAGAGGTTGTGTGCTTCCAGGAATTTATTCATTTCCTCTAGATTTTCTAGTTTGTGGGTGTAGAGAAGTTCATAACAGTCTCTGAGAGTTTTCTGTATTTCCGTAGAGTTGGTTATAATGTCACCTGTGTTGTTTCTGATTATGCATATTTGGAACTTTTGCTTTTTTTTTCTTTGTTAATCTAACTAGTGGTCTATCAATCCAGTTTATCCCTTTAAACAACTTTTGGTTTTATTGATCTTATGTGTGGATTTTGGGATCTCAGTTTCACTCAGTTCTGCTCTGATTTTAGTTATTTCTTTGCTTTTGCTAGCTTTGGGGTAAGTTTGTTCTTGTTTTCTTCGTTCTTGAAGGTGTGATGTTAAATTGTTGATTCGAGATCTTTCTAACTTTTTGAGTTAGGTGTTTAGTGCTATAAATTTTCTTCTTGACACTGCTCCTGCAGCATCCCAGAGATTTTGGTATTTTGTCTCTGTTTTCATCTACTTCAAATAATTTTTTATTTCTGTGTTAATTTCATTTTTGTTTTTATTGAGACAAGGTCTCACTCTGTCACCCAGGCTGGAGTGCAGTGGCAAAATCATGGCTCACTGCAGCCTTGATTTCTTAGGCTTAAGCAAGCCTCCTATCTCTTAGTCCTCCATGGAGCTGGGAATACAGGCATGCACCAACATGCTTGGCTAATTTTTGTATTTTTTTGTAGAGATAGGATTTTGCCATATTGCCCAGGCTGATCTCAAACTCCTGAGTTCAAGTGATATATCTGCCTTGGCCTCCCAAAGTGCTGGGATTATAGGCATGAGCCACCATGCCCTGTCAATTGGGTTATTTACCCAAAAGTCATTCAGGACCAAGTTGTTTAATTTCTATGTAATTGTGTCATTTTGGGAGATCTTTGTGGCATTAATTTCTATTTTTATTCTACTGTGGTCTGAGAGGATGGTTGGTAATGATTTAATTTTTTTTGAATTATTGAGAATTGCTTTATGGCCAAACATGTGTTCGATCTTGGAGTATGTTCTGGTGGCAAATGAGAAGACTGTATATTCTCTGGTTGATGGGTGGATGTTCTGTAGGTATCTATTAGGTCCAATTGTTAAATGTCAAATTTAAGTCCAGTGTATATTTAGGAAAGTTAAGTCTTCCTGTGGAATTGAACTGTTTATCATTATGCAATGCCCTTCTTTGCAGTTTTTTAAACTGCTTTAAAGTATGTTTAAGTATGGTTTATTTGATATAAGAATAATGACTCTTAATGTTTTTTGTTTTCCATTTGTGTAATAGCGTTTTCTCCAACCTTTTACTTTCAGCCTATGAGTGTCATTACATGTGAGATGAGTCTCTTGAAGACAGTAGATGGAAGAGTCTTTTTCTTTTTTAATCAAACTTGCATTTTTATGCCTTTTAAGTGGTAGATTTAGACTGTTTACATTCAAGGTTAACATTGATATGTGAGATTTTAATCCTATCATGAAATTTTTTAGATGGTTGCTTTGTAGTTTCTGTTATGTGGTTGCTTTATGGGTTCTGTGGGCTATGTACTTGAGTGTGCTGTTTTTGTGATAGCAAGTATCATTCTTTTGTTTCCTTGTTTAGAACTCCCATAGAAATCTCTTGTAAGGCTAGTCTAGTGGTAATAAATTCCCTTAGCACTTGTTTATCTGGAAAATATTTTATTTCTCTATCTCTTATGAAGCTTAATTTGGTGGGATGTGAAATTTTTGGTTGGAATTTCTTTTCTTTAAGCATGCTGAAAATAATCCCCTAATCTCTCCTGGCTTGTAAGGTTTCTGCTGAGAAGTCCACTGTTAGCTTGATGCAGTTCTCTTTATTTGTAATCTGACCTTTTTCTCTAGCTACCTTTAAGGTTTTTTTTTTTTTTTTTTTGTTTTTAGCTTTGACCTTGGACAGTCCAGTGAATATATGCCTTGGTGATGTTCATTTTCTATAGTGTCTTACAGATGTTATCTGGATTCCTTATATCTGGATGTCTACCTTCCTTGCAAGATTAGGGATTTTTAAAAAAATTATTCCCTCAACTATATTTTCTAGGTTGTTACATTTTTCCTCTTCTCTCTCAGAAATGCCAACAATTCATTGGTTTAGTTGTTTTACGTAATCTCATAATTCACAAAGACTTCGTTTATTTTTTTAAATTATTTTTTCTTTTTTTGTCTGATTGGGTTTATGGGTTTATTTAAAAGAATGGTCTTCAAGCTCTGAAATTTTTTCTTCTGCTTAGTCCAGTCTATTGTTAAAGCTTTCAACTGTATTTTGAAATTCTTTTTTTTTGTTCTTTCTACCTGTACATGTCAAGGAATGTATTTTGAAATTCTTTAGGTGAGCTTTTAAATTCCAGATCTGATTGATATTTTAAGATGTTTATCTCTTTCTTCATTTCCTAAATGACTTTAGAAGTTTCATTTTACCTTGTCCTATATCTCATTAAGCTTCCTTGCAGTCTATCTTTGAATTCTTTATCTGTCATTTCTGATTTTCCGTTTTGGTTAGGGACTATTGCTGGAGAGCTAGTGCGATCCTTTGGTGGTGTCACTACATTCAGATTTTTCATGGTGCCAGCATTTTTGCACTGGTTTCTTCTCATCTGGAGATGTTGGCACTTGTAACTTTTTGTAATTATTTTTGTGTGGGTAGGATTTTTTCTTTCTTTTTTCTTTATAATCTTACTGTATTTTTTTTTCTTTACCCTTTTCTTTCCTCACTCTCTAAGGGGTGTGACCATAGAGAATGTTAGGTAGGGTTTTTAGGCTTTGCTTCTATACCCCTATGCACTTCTTTTGGCAGGTTTTAAAAAATATTGGGCTCTGTGGTTCAAATTGCAAGCCAGTAGATGGCATGTATGGGTAAGATTTGTCTGTGGCCAATGTAGCTAGGTGTATATTTGACCCTTGTTAACTGGGAAAAGCTCTCTGTTCCCTCAGACAATGCACTTATCTGTAGAGTGCATAGTGGTCTGAGCTCCCTGCTAAGCTCAGTGGAGGTGGGAGGCAAGATGGGTACGGCCAGACCAGGCAGGCCCACCTATAGTTTCCCTGATGGCAGGCACAAGCACCAGTGCTGAGGGAGAATCTAGTGGGTGGCCACCAAGTGCCCAGATGTGTGCTTAGGCATGGTATTGGAAACCTCCTGGGCCCCAAGTTCTTTGCATGGGTAGGGGTGGCAGCCTAAACTCCTAATCCAGGAGAGTGGGTGCTCTAGGTGCCTGAAAATCAGCCCGGGCATGGAGTATAGAGGCCCCACTGCACCACAATCTCTGCACAGGAATGGTGGGGCAGCTCAGATTGGTAATCCTGATGAATAGGTGCTCTGACTGCCTGGAGAACTGCTTGGGCAAGAGGTGGAGGGGGTCTCACTTCACCAAAATTCTTGCATGGGAGGGTTGGGCTGGCTCAGGCTGCTGATTCAGGTGAGTAGGTGATTTGAATGCTTGGCTATTTTCCCGTGCATGGAATAAAGAGTCCTGCTTTGCCAGAATCTCTGCGTAGGAAGGGTAGGTTAGCTCATGCTGCTGTTCCAGGTAAGTAGGAGCTCTGAATACCTGGAGATCTGCCTGGCTGTGAAGCAGAGTAGGCCTGGCTGCTCCAGAACTCTGCATAGGTAGGGTGGGGCAGCTCAGGCTACCAATGTAGGGGAGCAGATGTTTTGAATGTCTGGAATTCTGACTGGGGGTAAAGTAGAGAGGGTCTGCTGCACCACAATATTAGGGGGAGCAGGCTGGGGTATCCAGCAATGGCACATATAGACCAGTTCCAGGTCACCAAACTGGCCCTGGCTGCAAGTTTCACCACCCAGGAGAAACTGCAGTTGTAGTAGCTCTCCTGCTCCAGGACTGCGATGGAGAGAGCACAATTCCAGTGCCTACTACTGAAGTGCTTTCCACAATTCTGGCTATGGGGGCCCCTACCTAACTCCATCACAACCACTCTAACCTCTGGCCTGAGACAAAAATGCCTGCCCAGGCATGCTGCTGGGTTGCCAAAGAATGTCTGACTTTGTATGTACCTGGAATAAAAATGGTGTCTTGCTCTTGGTCCTGGGTCTCAGAAAATTCCTGCAGCTTTTCCTCGCGTCTTTCCCTCTCTGTGCCTCCAAGCCTCTCTCCAAGTTAGGTCCAAGGCTTGAGAGAAGCAAAGGACTTTCCTTTGGCCTGGGTTGTTCCCCAGTGAAAAGGCGAATCACAGAGAAAGGCTCTCAGCCTCTCTTGCATACTAGGGATTACCTCACTTTTATCATCTGGATGCCATTATAGGAGCTGCTTGCCTGCCTTCTCCTCCCCAGGAACTGGGGTTTCCTTCATGATTCTGGTGGATTCCTGTTTTCCTTATTGAATTAAAGCTCAGAGAGTTAATCTTTATGCACTGTCTTGCTATTTCCAAGTGGCTGAGGCATGCTAAAAGCCTCTAACCCACCATCTTGAAAGAAACAAAACAAGAACAATCTTTTCAAAACACGAATCTGATAATGTCACTGGTGTACTTTGTGGGGTACACTTAGGTGTTGTTAAGGAATGCCTGAATATGTTTCCTTCTGAGTCTATCTGACCTTTGATCCATAACTGCTAAACATATGATTTTGTGATGTTATTGTTTCACTAATAGCACTAATTAAGTAAGCCAATTGTCTCATTCATATAAAAATCAAATTTATTAAGATGGAATTTACATATAATAAAATCAAATTTTAAGTTATAGTTTGATGAGACTGAACAAATGACTACATATTTGTAGCTACAACCCTAATCAATACTTAGGACATTTCCAACATAGCAGAAGTCCCCTGCTGTTCCTCACAGTCATTGCCCTCTTAGTAACACTTTAGGTAAACACTCTTCTGATTTCTACCATCACACAGAATTATACAAGATGCACTCTTTAGTGTCTGATTTTTTCCTTTCCATATTCGTCTATGAAATACATTCACATTGTTTAAGTGTATTACCAGATTCACTTTTTATTTCTAAGTAGTATTCCTTTGTATAAAGACACGGAAATATGTGCATTTTTTCATCTGTTGATGGACATTTGGGTTTTCAAATTTGGCTTTTAGGAGTCAATATGCTATGGGTATCTTTATCTAAGTAATTCTGTGGATATATATTTTTATTTTTGTTGGATAAATACCTAGTATGATAAGACACTTAATATTGTTGATAGGTTCAACCTATGACAAAGCTATTTTTTTCTCTTTAATGTTATCAGCAAATGATGTTGACTTGCTATACATTGTTTTGTTTAAAGTCACAGTTTCCAAGAATCTGTCATTGATATTAAGTGAGCACTTATTATAAATGATTTGCTAGGACATATATAAATATATGTTTAATGTCATAACAAATTGCCAAATTGTTTTATGAAGTGGCTATAACAATTTGACATTCCCACTAAAATGTATGAAAATTCCAGTTACTCTACATCTTGTCAACACTTGGTATTTTCAATTTTTGATGAAATCTAATTATCTGTTTTTTTTCTTTTATGGTTACTACTTTTTGTGCCCTATCTAAGAAATCTTTGCTTATCCCAGGTCAAAAAGATATTCTCTCTCTTTTTTTTTTTAATAAGATAAGTTTTAGAGTTTCAATTCTATGTTTAGGTCTATGATTCATTTTGGATTAATTTATATGATCATGTGAGATAAGAATTGAGATGAATTTTTAAAAAATTTCTCACATGGATGGTTCTAATGCCGTTTGTTAGAACACCTAATCATTTTTTCAATTGAATTACATTGGTGTCTATAAAAATCAACTGGCCATGTATGTGTGAATCTATTGGTAGACCCTGTATTGTTTTATCAGTTTACCTATATTTACACCAATAGCACATTGTCTTGATTACTATAAATTTATAGTAAGCATTGAAATCAGGTACTTTAAGTTTTTTAAAACTATTCTTATTTTTTGAAATTATTTTGGCTACTCTTGGTAATTTTCATTTCCACATGATATTTAAAATGAGCTCTCTGATTTAAAAAAAAAGCCTTCTCAGATTTTATTTGGATTGTGTTGAATCTATGGAATAGTATAGGGAGGAATTATATTTTAATAATACTCACTCTTCCAATCATGAAATATTATATATTTCAATTTAGTTAGCTTTTATCATATTTTTTTTGGTGACAGTTTTGTCTTAATAAAAAATATTTAACAAATTCCCTCTAAGCATTGCTTTTGTTATATCCCACAAATTTTGATATGTTGTGTTTTCATTATCATTCAATTGAAAATATTTTCCAATTCCCTTTGTCATTTTTCTTTGGATCCTCTGTTGTTTTGAAGTATATTGTTTGATTTCTATTTTGGCAGAGGAAGATTTTTTAGATTCCTATTGTTATAATTTTAAAATTTAACTTTGTTTTTTTCAAGAACATACTCTGTGGCATTTCAACATTTTGAAATTTATTGAGACTTATTTTAGGGCTCAGCATATATTCTATTTAATAAATATTCCATGTGCATTTGGAAAGAAAGTGAATTCTGAACTTCTTGGGTATTGCTGGGTGTTAGGTCAAATTGATTGATAGTATTATTCAGATCTGTGAATTTATTATTTGTTTAGTTATTCTAACAATTACTGAGAGAGTAATGATAAAATATTTAATCATGATTGTGCATTTGTCTTTTTTCTTTTAGTTTTGTAAATATTTGCTCTATATATTTTAGTTTTGTAAATATTTGCTTATACATTTAGGATTATAACGTCTTTCTGAAGAATTGACTCTTTTTCTAAGTTCTGAAATACTACTACTTGTCTGTGAATATACTTATTGTTTCAGAGTCCACTTTGACATTAATCTAGCCACATCAGCTTGTTGCTTGCATTGTCACTTTCTGTGTTTTAGAACTCTCTGCCTATTTGAATACTTAATACCAAAGTATGTTCCTTGTGTATGGCATATAGTTAGGTATTGTTGTTTAGCCACTCTGAGTCTTTTCCTCCTAATTGGAGAGTTTAATCCATTTACATTGAATGTATTTATTGATATAGTTCATGTCTGCTGTCTTGCTATGTGTTTTCTATTTGTCCCATCTTTTTCTGGTTCCTCTGTTTCTTTTTTCCTCTCTTTCTTGGGTCATCATGTGTTTTTTAGCATTCAGTTTTATTTTTATATTGTGTATTGGCATTTCAGCTAATTTATTTTGATTTAATTTATTATTATTATTTATTTAAAAGTTTTCTTGGCCTTATTAAGATATAATTTATAAATAAAAATTATATATATTTATGGTGTACAATATGATTTTTTGATACATATACATTGTAAAATGATTATATCAAGTTAATTAATATATCTATCACCTCATATCACCTCACTTTTTTGGTGGTGAGAACATTTAAGAACTAATCTCTTTGTAATTTTCAAGAATCCAATACATTATTACTAAATATAGCCACCGTGCTGTACAACAGATCTCCAGAACGAATTCATCCTATCTAATTGAAACTTTGTACCTGTTAACCAACATCTCCTATTCTGAGCTCCTCCCTGTCTCAGATCCTGGCAACCACGATTCTACTTTATCCTTTATGAGTTCAACTTTTTAGGATTCTATGTATAAGTAAGATCATGCAATATTTGTCTTTCTGGGCCTGTCTTTCTTCACTCATCATAATGTCCCCCAGGTTCATCTATGTTGTAGCAAATGACAGGATTTCCTTCTTTTCTAAGGGTGAATAGTATTCCATTAGTGTGTGTGTGTGTGTGTGTGTGTGTGTATATATAAATATACCACATTTTCTTTATTCATTCATCTGTCAGGGATAATTGATTCCATATCTTGGCTATTGTGAATAATGCTACAATGAATATGGGAATGCAGTTATCTCTTCAACATATTGATTTCATTCACTTTGGATGTACACCCAGAAGCAAGATTTCCGGATCATATGGTAGTTTTATTTTTAATTTTTTGAGGAATCTCCATGCTGTTTCCATAATGGCTATACTATTTTTAGCTAAGTTATCAATTGATTGATTGGCAGCTGCTCTAGGAATCACAGTATGCATACTTCACTTACTGTAGTTTACTTAGAATTAGTAGTGAATCACTTCATGTAAAATGTGAGAATCTTTAACATTATAAATCCACTTGTGCCTCCTTTATCTTTTGTGCTATTGTTGCTATATATTTTTCTTTTCATCTGTTTTAAGTCCCCATGCCATTATGTTATTGTTTTGTTTTATACAGTATGTTACCCTTTAAGAAAATTTTACAAAGTAAAAAAG
This sequence comes from Ateles fusciceps, assembly GCA_036589455.1. NCBI lineage: Eukaryota > Metazoa > Chordata > Mammalia > Primates > Atelidae > Ateles > Ateles fusciceps. Next base: position 979,824 of record JAZHEH010001243.1, read on the forward strand.
TAGGTCTTTATGTTTACTCACACACGTAGTATATCTTATGCATTCACATAGATCCAGGTTTCCGTCTGGTATCATTTTTCTTGAACCTGAAGATTAAAATTGTTTTATATGTTTGTTTGTTTGGTTACTTTTCTAGAGTTTCCTGTAATGCAGGTCTACTGCTATAACATTTTTTCTGGCTTTTGTTTATCAGAAAATGTCTTTATTTTATTCTGATTTTTGAAGAATTTTCATTGGACATAGAATTCAAAATTGATCATTCCTTATTTGAGCATTTTAAAGATATTCTTCCATTGCTGCTGGCCTCCATTGATTTTGTTAAGTTAGACATTATTATCATTGCTGTCACCTCATATGTGACATGTTGTTTTTCTCTTTATCTTTGTTTTTAAGCAGTTTGATTTTGACATGATTAGCACTGGTTTTCTTTGTATTTATTTTGGTATCTTTGTATTTATCTTTGTTTTTAAGCAGTTTGATTTTGACATGATTAGCACTGGTTTTCTTTATATTTTTCTTGCTTGAGGTTAACTGAACTTCTTGGATCTTTGGTTAATTTTTTGATCAAATTACAAAACCTAGTGGCTTAAAACAATAACACTTATTATCTCAGAATTTCTGCATGTTGGGAATCTGAAGGTGGCTTAGCTTCAGTCCTCTGGCTTTGGTTTCTCATAAGGCAGCACAAATCTCAAGGCTCACCTGGGAAGGATCTGCTTCCCAGCTCACTTGTGTGGTTGTCAGTGGGATTCAGTCCCTGGTACATTGTTGGACTAAGGCTTCAACTGCTTATGAGCTGTTGGCCAGAGACTTGCTTGGTTCCTTGCCCTATGGGTTTCTCCACAGAGTATCTCACAACATAGAAGCATGCTTCATCAGAGTAAGCAAGGAAGAGGACAAGAGAGAGTTCAGTAAGAGAGAATGCCAACAAGATGGAAGTCATAGTCTTTTGTCACATAGTCACAGAAGTGACATCTCATCTGCAGTAGGCAGAATAATTCTATCTCTCCCTTCCCTTCCCACTCAAGATGACCACATCCTGATCCCCCAGGACCTGTGAATATGTTATGTTACATGGCAAGGGGGATTAAAGTTTGCAGATGGAATTAAGGTTGCCTATCAGCTGACTTTAAAATAAAGAGATAATGCTGGATTATCTGGATCAGCCCAATGTAACCACAAGGGTCCTTTAAATGCAAATGAGAGAAGCAGAAGAGTCAGTGTCAGATTGATTATATGTAAGAATACTTGACTGGCAAAATTGCTGGCTTTGAAAAGGGAAGGAGGCCATGAACCAAGTAATGGAGGCAGCCTCTAGAAACTGGGAGAGGCAAGGACACAGACCATCCCCCAGAGCTATACATTAGTAACTCTGTTTTAAGATATTTGCTAAATCTCTCCCTATGAAGATAACTCTAATCTTAGCCTATACAATTTGGAAAAATAAACTCAGAACCATTGGAATAAAATTAGTTGCAGTGGTTTTAGAATTTACTTAAATTCGACAAGAGCTGTTCACTGGTAAAAGGGTAAGCAATTTTTTTTCAAACTTCTGCTTGAAATGAGTGTGCATATGTGATTTGATCAGGAAACATTTGGAAATTTGGACTAAGGGAATCCATTGTTTTCCAAGTACGTTTAATTGAAATTGTCTTAAAGTAGTTCAACTATAGCATCAAACATAGTATTAAGTGATTAGCTTCTTTGTTGTAGTCATTCTTTTGTTTAGGAAAAAAGATGATCTTTCAGTACTGGAGCTAAAGGAGATACAGTAAAGTGAAAACAAACACTAAGGCATCAGAGATTGAGCATAGAATGGAAAAACTTTACAGCAAAGTAGGAAACCTTTTCCAGCACAAAGTCTAGGCTCTGAGTGATGAGGTTCAAGGGAAGAGAAGTGCGGTAAGTCCTTCACAACAGCCATGAACAGTGTTTATCCCACAGTAGAAGGGAAAGTTATCTGAGTGTTTTGATTGACAGATGCTATCTGGGCTGGTGGGTTAGGTAAGACCCAGGCTGACTGGAGGTGGTGTGCTGTACATGTGGGAACTGCCTTGGGATTCTAGTGTCCAGTGGCTTCTTCTGTAGACATGAGCTGCCCATTAGGAGATTATGATGCCAATTAGGTCTGCATCAATATCAGCTGGTTAGTGGGCTGGGTCAGGGTCTGTCAGATAAGGAATGAGTCTGCCACATGTGTGCTTTCATGCAACATACAGATTTATTTTTCTTTCTTGAACCACTTTATTATCTTGACTGAGAAATAGGTAATTTTGAAAGACAGAAAATGCTGAAGAATGTCAGCTAATATTTTACAAGTTACATCAATGTTAACTAGACAGTGTTAAGGTGAGGGCATATCTATTACAGTAGGGGTAGTTAAATTCCTGGCTAAATGTTAGTATTCTAGAGTCAGGCCTGTGTAGTTGGATGGTATGACAGTAGAAGGCATAGGTGATCTTGTGCTTTGAGCTGGCACAGAAGACTGCAAGCAACCTTAGACCCCTAGGTGATCTAAGTACTCTCCCTAGTACAGAGGGAAGTAAGCAGTGCCTTTCCAGGCACAGCCAGACCAAACCTAGACCAAGCCAAGAAAGAGAATCGTGAATAAGGGATAAAATCTGCTGAGACTTGATAGAAAGAAGGAGAAGGAGTAAGAGCAATAGCGACAGTTTTGCTCCCTATCTCCCAGATGAAGACAAAAATGAGACATGGAAGAGGGAGAAGACAGGCTTAATTCCAGCTCAGAAGGTTATGCTCACAGAAAGCAGTGCTTTCAGCACTTGCACCTCTAGGTAGAGTGAGGGTGCAACCAAGGTCTTTTGATTTCAGAGTCCTGGAAGACATTTGTGCCTTCATCAGTGACACTGGAATGGCCCTGTCTAAATGCGAAAGCAGGGGGTCAAGGAACAATGTTTCATCAAGTGTGAACTGAACCTGCAAATTGAAAACCCTTAGTAATGCTAGCCTTTAGGGAGAGAGTTAATCTGAGATAACGAAATGCCAGTGATTCATATAAGTTGGAAGCTGTGAGTTCATTTATTTGATGAATAATTATTGAGTACTAGCTATATACCAGGCACAGAGAATACACAGTGAACAAAATTTAAAAAGTAGAAGAAACTGATGAAAATGAGGCTGGCTGAGATAGCTGACTAGAAGCAGCTAGTGTGCACCACTCTCATGGAGAGAAATAAAAGGGGTGAGTAAATACAGCACCTTCAACTTGAAGCAACTTGAAGCATTCAGGGACATGCATTGGGATTCATCAAGAAAACAACTCAACCCATGGAGATCAGAGAAACGCAGGGCAGGACAACAGTCCATCTGGGAATGATATGGAACCAGGGGAGCCTCCCCAACCCAGGGAAGCAGTGGGTGAGTGACTGAACAACCTTGGAACCCATGCTTCTCCCACAGATCTTTGCAATCCTTGGGTCAGTAGATCCCCTCCTAGACCCACTCCACCAAGGCTTGTAGTCTGACATGCAGAGCTACATGGAGTTTTAGCAGGACAGCTGCCCATGTAATACACAGAGCCCTGGAAACTTTAGATGTCAGGCTTCCTGGCAAAAGCAACTGTAGCTCTAGAAAAGTGGGAGATTAGATCCCTGTGCATACCCCTAGGAAAGAGGTTGAATCTAGTAGGCCGAACAGCTAGTTTGCAGGCCCCACTTCCATGGTACCTCACTAGATAAAAGACCCACTGGCTTTGAACTGCAGTCAACCACCAGTAGCAGTATTACACCTCCCTGAGATGGAGCTTCCAGAGGGAGGGGGCAGGACACTGTCTTTCCTATTTTGTGGGTTTAGCCGTTGTTGCCTTTGGTGCAGCTGCCTTTCAAAAAAGTGGCCAAACTGTTTTTTAAATGCAGTTCCTGACCCCACTTCTCTTCACAGAGTGGAATCTCCTGATTGGGGTCACTAGTCACCTTGCTGGTGTTTTTCAGCTGGCAATGGTTCCAAGCCTCCCTTGGATGGAGTCCCCCAGTGGGAGGCAAGGGCTGCCATCTTTTCTGTTTCACAGCCTTATCTGTTGTTCCTTCAGGCTCTAGGGAGTCCAAGGTAACTAAGGACTGGAGCAGTCCCCCAGCACAGCACAGCAGGTTACGGAGAAACAGCCAGACTGCTTTTTCACTCAGGTCCTGTATCCCGTTTCTCTTCACTGCATGGAATCTCCAGGCCAATGTCTGAAACCACCCCCTGCTGGTGTCTTTGGGTTGGCAGTGGGTTCATACTCCCCTGGGTTAGAACTCCAGAGGGTGGGGCAGGCTGCAGTTTTTGCTGTTTTGCAGCCTTCATTGTGGATCCCATCAGGTGCTGGAAAATCCAAGGTGACTACGGACTGGAGTGGACCCCCCAACATACTGCAGCAACCCTATGGCAAATTGACCAGACTTCTCTTACGTAGATCCCCCGATCCCTCATCTCCTCACTGAGTAGGTCCTCCTGGCCTGGGTCTCCAGCCACCCACCTCATATATCTGGCAGAATTTGGCTGTGAATCCATCTAGTCCTGGGCTTTTCTTGTTGCTAGGCTATTTATTACTGATTCAATTTCAGAGCTTATTATTACTCTGTTCAGGGAACCAGGTTCTCCCTGGTTCAGTCTTGGGAGGGTGTATGTGTTCAGGAATTTATCCATCTCTTCTAGGTTTTCTAGTTTGTGTACATGGAGGTGTTTGTAGTGGTCTCTTATGGTTGTTTGTATTTCTGTGGGGTCAGTGGTAACATACAGTTTTGCCATTCCTAATTGTGTTTATTTGTATATTCTCTCTTTACTTCTTTGCTTGTCTAGCTAGTAGCCTATCTTATTAATTTTTTCAAAAACCCAACATTTGGATTTGTTGATCTTTTGAATGGTTGGTCACATCTCTATCTCCTTCAGTTCAGCTCTGATTTTGCTATTTCCTGTCTTTTGCTAGCTTTGGGGTTGGTTTGCTCTTGCTTCTCTAGTTCTTTTAGTTGTGATGTTAGGTTGTTAATTTGAGATATTTCTAACTTTTTGATGTGGGTGTTTAGTGCTATGAATTTCCCTCTTAATACTGCCTTAGCTGTGTCCCAGAGATTCTGGTATGTTGTATCTTTATTCTTATTAGTTTCAAAGAATTTCTTGATTTCTGCCTTAATTTCATTATTTATCTAAAAGTCATTCAGGAAAAGATTGTTTAATTTCCATGTAATTGTACAATTTTGAGTGTTATTTTAGTCTTGAGCTCTATTTTCATTGCACTGTGGTCTGAGAGAGTGTTTGGTATGATTTCAATTCTTTTGTATTTGCTGAGGATTGTTTTATGCTCAATTGTGTGGTTCATTTTAGAGTATTGCCATGTGGCAATGAGAAGGATGTATATTCTGTTGTTATGGGGAGGAGAGTTCTGTAGAGCTCTGTTAGATCCACTTGGCCCAATGTTGAGTTCAGGTCCTAAATGTCTTTTTAATTTTCTGCCTCAGTGATCTGTCTAATACTGTCAGCAGGGTGTTAAAGTCTCCCACTATTATTGTGTGGGACCTAAGTCTATATGTAGCACAACTTTATGAATCTGGGGTGCTCTTGTGTTGGGTGTATATATATTTAGAATAGTTAGGTCTTGTAGAATTGAACACTTTGCCCACTATGTAATGCCCTTCTTTGTCTTTTTTGATCTTGGTTAGCTTAAAGTATGTTTTGTGTGAAATTAGAGTTGTAACCCCTGCTTTTTTTCTGATTTCCATTTGCTTGGTAGGTTCTCCTCCATCTCTTTATTTTGAGCCTATGGGTGTCATTGCATGTGAAATGGATCTCTTAAAGACAACATATCATTGGGTCTTTCTTTTTTATCCAGCTTGCCATTATGTGTCTTTTAAATGGGGGCATTTAGCCCTTTTATATTCAAGGTTAGTATTAATATGTGTGGATTTGATCCTGTCATTGTGGTGTAGCTCATTATTATGCCAGCATGTTTTTGCAGTTGCTTCATGCACCTGCAGGTACACACACAAGTCTGTGTACTTAGGTGTGTTTTTGTATCTTTTAGTAATGGTCTTTCCTTTTTATATTTAGTGTTCCTTTCATGATCTCTTGTAATGTGAGTCTGGTGGTAACAAACTCAGCATTTGCTTCTCTGAAAAGTATCTTATTTCTCCATCAATGAGGAAGCTTAATTTGGCTGGATATGAGATTCTTGGTTGAAGATTTTTTTTTTCTTTTTTAAGAATGTTAAATAAAGGTGCCAAATTTCTTCTGACTTGTAGGATTTCTGCTGAGAGGTCTGCTATTAGCCTGATGGGGTTTCCCTTGTAGTTGACCGGTCTTTTTTGCTAGCTGCCTTTAACATTCTTTTATTTGACCTTAAAAAATCTGATGAGTATGTGTCTCTGGGATAATCATTTGGAGAATCTTGCAAGAGTTCTCTATATTTCCTGAATTTGACTGTTGGTCTCTCTGGTGAGGTTGAGGAGGTTTTCATAGACAATATCCTGAAATATGCTTTTCAAGTTGTTTGCTTTCTCCCTATCCCCTTCAGGGAGGCTAATGATTCATACATCATCTTTACATCATCGCCTATTTCTCAGAGGTTTTGTGTGTTCATCTTCATTCTTTTTCTTTATTTTTGTCTAACTGTCTTATATCAGAGAGCCAGTTTTCAAGTTCTGAGATTGTTTTCCTCAGCTTGGGCTATTCAGTTGTTAATACTTATGACTGCATTGTGAAATTCTTGTAGTGTGCTTTTCAGCTCTATCAGATTAGTTAGCTTCTTTTTCATATTGGCTGTTTTGTCTGTCAGCTCCTGTATTATTTTATTGTGATTCATAGTTTCCTTGAATTGGGATTTGCTCTTCTTCTGAATCTTGTTAATCAAGAGTCAAATCAGGAACACAATCCCATTCACAATTGCCATAAAAATAATAAAATACCAGGCTGGGTGCGGTGGCTCATGCCTATAATCCCAGCACTTTGGGAGGCCAAGATGGGCTGATCACTTGAGGTTGGGAGTTCGAGACCAGTCTGGCTAACATAGTGAAACCCTGTCTTTACTAAAAATACAAAAATTAGCCAGGCGTGGTGGCATGTGCTTGTAATCCCAGCTACTTGGGAGGCTGAGGCAGGAGAATTGCTTGAACCTAGGAGGGAGAGGTTGCAGTGAGCTGAGATCATGACACTGCACTCCAGCTTGGATGACACAGAGTGAAACTCTGTCTCAGAAAAAAAAAAAAAGAGAATAAAACACCTAAGAATACAAGTAACCAGGGAGGTGAAAGATCTGTACAATGAGAATTACAAAACACTGGTCTAAGAAATCAGAGTTCACACAAATAGGAAAACATTTCATGCTCATGGATAGGAAGAATCAACATCATTATAATGGCCATACTGTCCAAAGCAATTTACCAATTCAATGCTATTTCTATCAAAATACCAATGACATTCTTCAAAGAACTAGAAAAAAACTATTTAATATTCATACGGAATAAAAAAAGAGCCCAAATAGCCAAGGCAATCCTAAGCAAAAAGAACAAAACTGGAGGCATCATGTTACCTGACTTCAAACTATACTATAGGGCCACAGTATAAATGGCATGGCACTGATTCAAAAGCAGACATATTTTTTCTAATGGAACAGAACAGAGAGCCCAGAAATAAGGCCACAGACCCACACCCATGTGATCTTCAATAAAGCTGACAAACACATGCAATGGGAAAAGAACTCCAAATTCAATAAATGGTGTTGGATAACTGGGTAGCCATATGCCGATTGAAACTGGACCCTTTCCTTACACCATACACAAAAATCAACTCAAGATGAATTAAAGACTTAAATGTAAAACCCAAAATTATAAAAACCCTGGAAGACAACCTAGGCAATACCATTCTGTACATAGGGATGTTTAAAGATTTCATGATGAAGATGCCAAAAGCAATTGCAACAAAAGCAAAAACCTATAAATGGGAACTAATTACACTTAAGAGCTTCTGCACAGCAGAAGAAACTATAAACAGAGTAAATAGACCACCTACAGAATGGAAGAAAATATTCACAAACTATGAATATGACAAAGATCTAATATCCAGCATCTACAGGAACTTCAGCAAATGTACAAGAAAAAACAAATGATCTTCTTAAAAAGTGTGCAAAGGACATGAACAGACACTTCTCAAAAGAAGATATTTATGTGGCCAACAAGCATATGGAGAACAACTTGACATCACTGATTGTTAGAGAAATGCAAATCAAAACCACTGAGATATTATCTCACCCCAGTCAGAATGGTTATTATTGAAAAGTCCAAAAATAACAGATTCTAGCAAGATTGTGAAGAAAAGGGAATACTTATATGCCGTTGGTGGGAGTGTGAATTAGTTCAACCATTGTGGAAAGCAGTGTGGGCAATTCCTCAAAGAATTAAAAACAGAAGTACCATTCAACCTAGCAACACCATTACTGGTATATACCCAAAGGAATATAAACTGCCTTACCATAAAGACACATGCAACATGAATGTTCATTGCAGCACTATTCACAATAGCAAAGACAAAAATCAACCTAAATGCCTATCAATGACAGATTGGATGAAGAAAATGTGGTACATATACACCACGGAATACTATGCAGCCATAAAAAGAAAAAGATCGTGTGTTTTGTAGGAACATGGATGGAGCTGGAGGCCATTATCCTTAGTAAATTAATGCAGGAACAGAAAATCAAATACTGCATGTTCTCACTTAAAGTGAGAGCTAAATCATGAGAACACATGGGCAAAAAGAGGAGAACAACAGATACTGGGGCCTACGTACTTGAGGACAGATAGTGGGCAGAGGGAGAGGATCAGAAAAAACAACTATTGGGTACTGGGCTTAGTACCTGGGTGATGAAATTTATCTGTACAACAAATTCCTGTGACACAAGTTTTCCTACATAACATTCCTGCACATGCACCCCTGAACCTAAAATAAAAGTAAAAAAATATATATATGAAAGTTGAATTAAAACCCCTGCCTACCATCATGGCACCTACATTTGAGTGTCTTAGCAGAGAAGTTTCTTATAAAGTACTGACCTTGGTCTCTCCAATATCCAAATAAATAATTGAGATTGCTCAAAGCCAAATTTCATGCTTGCAGCTGTCACTGTCTACATCTGCCAAGTCCTCCAAAGAAGGTTACTGTGTTTCATCTCTGTGATGATAGTGTGGATATCCTGGATCTGGCTCCAAGATACACTCCTGCAAGACTTGATCACATTAATTGCTGGTCTTTGAAGCAGAAGTTGAGCTATCGTGGCCCAATAAGTTTAAGAGCCCTGCCACTCAAATTAAGTTCCTGGGCATTGTCTGATCCTCTGAGAGTAGTCAGATTCTTGATGCAGTCAAATAATAGGCTCTCTTAAACACTCCCTCAACACTCAACATGACCCCCTTCCTATTGTGTCTCCTTGGGTCTTGGTACTAGCATTTATCACATCTCTTGCTGTTCTTCTGGCCAGTTTATGAGATCACCTGTAAATCTACCACCTTCACATGAGGGTTCCCACAGTATCATGCCTCAGAGCTGGTATAACTGGCCATACAACAACCCTTCCTCAAGTACCATCCAGTACCAACTTCTGAGTGTAAGCCCTGGCCACTGAGGAACACAGCTCCTGGAGCTTATGGATGAAGCATGATGCTCACTGGCTGCCCTTGGGGTTCTCATCCAGATGCCTGTCTCTCATGGCCTCCTGCTGTATGCCTTTGGATTATCAACTTCCGTTGGCCTATTGGCCATTATTAGAGTCTTGGACCATTGCAAGTTCTAAGCCACTGGGGCTCAGAACCCAAGTGTCCATCATGCCCTGGGTTAGGGAATCCCCCTCCCCTTATAGCATGGCATGGCTACTGAAAAAAAAAAACCCTCCCTGCCATTAGAGGAGTCTGCTGAAATGAAAACGGTACCTCAGGACAGAGCTAAATTGATAAAGGAGGGCTTCCTAAGCTGCAGGAGGAAGTGGCCTCCCTTGGATTCACTTGCTCAGAACACTTAAAATCCACTCTTTTATTGGCATTTTTCAAGAATACAACAGGTTATTAATGGGAGTCACCATGTTGTAAGCATCCTATGTTTTCTTCAAAAAAATTACAGTATTATATTTTTCATTTAAATCTGTCATTTGTTATGAGTTAACTTTTCTATAATAGGTAATGTTTAGGTCAAGATTCTTTTTTTTTCTTCTGGATGTCCAATTGTTTATGAATGGTGGACAACACCACTGGCAATTCCACTGCTGCCACCCCTTGCCAGGTGGGAAGACCCTTGGGTTCAACTGTCTGAGACAGAAAGGGAGTGGTGTACTTCACTGACAGTGCTGGACAAATCACATCATCCTTACCCTGTGGGGCAAGGTTACCTTCTTCAGCCTGCTTCCTACTCCTGCCACTCCAGCCAGTCTGTGTGCCATAGCAACTGCTGCCCTGTACTCTAACTGTGGGTGATTCTAGGAGTTTGATATCTTGGGCTCTTTCTTTCTTCTGGAATATGTAGTATGTCTAACCTCATATCCAACTTCGCCTCACATACACGTCTTCTGACAAATAGTGGGTCAAAACCACATGAGTATAACACAACCCTGAGCTATCTAGAGGCATACTGGGTCAACAAACACTGCTTTCTAACTAACTCCTGCCCCTTCCCCTGAGGACCTGTTCTCTGCCTAAAGGGCCACATACCCCAATCCTCTGTGGCCTCCTAAATATATGGGGGAGCTGCTATTTGTTGGGTCCAATGACGCCATTCTAACACTAACCTTAGGTCTCCCTCAGGACAGTGACATCTGCCTGGAACCCTACAACTAAAAGGAAATGTCTGAAACCTCCCAAAACATCATCCAGACAGTCCTCCCCTTTCTTCACATGCACCAGGCTTTTTACCACCCGTTGGGTATGTATCAACCCAGATGCCGCAGTCCCTAAACTGCTAAACCTGCCATAAGAGCTCCCTCTTAGAGACCCCTGCTACATAGGCCTATACCAGAGGTATTGCATAGCCCACAAGTCACCTGGTTCTTTGTTAGATGGGGACACATGTCCCATCCTAAGCCTCTAATCCTGTTTCATGCTGCCACAGAGCAGCCCAATTTTATGCACCCAAGATCTACATGCATTGTATTTTGAGATAAGACAGGGAAGTGTTATTACATCTTCCTTTTCTGCCCTTACAAGTTAGTAATTTAGTTCATGCCCACTTCACATCAGGACATAAATTATCTGTGGCTAGGAACTGTCTGTTTGTAGCCTTCCTATACAATGAGAGTGGTCTCTTATGGTCCAAAGAAGGGCCAGGATCTATACTGTATACTCTACTTCCTCCCCTGTATCACTTCACCCCCCTGTAAGTTGCACCCCAAGTGTTTCAGGCCTACTTATAAGTTTCCATAAACCACCCTCAAATCCAACCTTCCACTGTATAAAGTGCCCTTCCTGATCTGCTTGTTCATGGGGACTACTCCCATGCTGGGCACCTCATAGCACTGGGCACCATTACCATCAACCAGCAAATGGTGCTGGCCCTATCCTCATACATGCACAAAGCATTACAAGCCCTACACCTCTTAACTCAGAGACAAGACTTTCTAGCCCAAATGGCATTAGACAATCACCTAGCTTTAACTGCTTATTAGCTGCCCAAGGAGGAGTATGTTCTTTGCAGGGAACTTCTCATGGATCAATACTGGGCAAGTGTAACAGCTCCTCAAGGAAATAAAAAATGACCTTACAGCAATGCATAATGTCACACAAGTATTCAAAAACATGCATACCAATAGTCCTGGAAACTGCAGATCTGTTCTCTATGGAGCCAATGACTCTGCACAGGATTCCAAATTCCAGTAGTCTCATCATAACAATCGTGACCCTCTCCCCTGCTGGTCCGGTGCCTACTTCACTTCCTAGGAAGGCAATTTTCCTACTCCCTAGAACCCTCAGTCATTACGAGGGTTTAAAATTAATTTCTAATTGACAAATACAAATTTTGTATATTTGTTATATACAACATGCTTTGAAATGTTTACACATTGTGGAATGATTAAATTGAACTAGTGAATATATGCATTACCTCATATACTTATCATTTTTTTGTGGTCAGAACACTTAAAATCCACTCTTTTACTGGCATTTTTCAAGAATACAACAGGTTATTAATGGTAGTCACCTTGTTGTAAGCATCCTATGTTTTCTTCAAAAAAATTTACAGTATTATATTTTACATTTAAATTCATCATTTGTTATGAGTTAACTTTTCTATAATATGCGATGTTTAGGTCAAGATTCTTTTTTTTTCTTCTGGATGTCTGATTGCACCAGGATCATTTGTTGAAAACACTGTTCTTTCCTTATTGAACTGCTTTAGCATCTTTGTCAAAAATCAGTTGACAGCACTCATGTGGGGTTATTTGTGGGTTCTCTGTTCTGTTCCTTTGATCTGTGTGTATCCTGTCAGTGCCACACAGTCTCGATTACTGTAGCTACGTCATACATCTTGAGATCAGGGAAAGTTGTTCTTTCCAGTTTACTCTTCTTTATTAAAATTGTCTTAGCTATTTTATATCCTTTGTCTTTCTGTATATATTTTAGAATAATTTTGTGTACTGTAATAAAATATCTTGGTTAAACTGTTATAGGAATTATATTAAACCTGTATAAAAATTTGGGGAGAACTGACACCCTAACTATGTTGAATCCTCCAATATATGGACACAGTATGTCTCTCCATTTATTTAGATCTTTTTTGACTTTATTTAGATCTTTTTTAGACCTTTTTTGATCTCCCATCAGTGTTTTGTACTTTTTGGCATACAAGTTGTGTGCATGTTTTGTTAGATTTACACCTCAGTAATTAAATTTTTTTTGTAAATGGTATTGTATTTTTAATTATTTTTTTCACGTTTATTGCTGGTAAGCAGAGATATAATTGATTTTTGTATGTTGATCTTGTATCTTGTAAATTTGCTGAACTTATTAGTTCTAGGTGCTTTTTGTTGATTTCCTGTGGTTTTCCTACCTAGACAATCACATCATATGCAAATATGGATGACTTTTTTTTCCTTTTTAATCTGCAGGGCTTTTCTCTCCTTTTCTTGCTTCATTTCATTGCCAAAAATCCCAGCACAATGTTGAATAAAGAGGTGAAAGAAGACACCTCTGCCCTATTTCCAATTTTGGGAGAAACACTGTCATTCACCACTAAGTATATTGTTGATTATGGTTGTTTTATAGATGCTTTTTTATCGGCTTGAGGAAGTTCTCTATTTCTATTTTTTTCCAGAAGTTTTCAATTATAAATGAGAGTTTATAATGTCAAATGTTTTTACTTCATTATTTGATATGATTATGAGAATTTTTTCTTTGGCCTATTATGTGGTAGATTTTATTGACTGCTTTTCAAATATTGAATCAGCTTTATGTCGTTGGAATAAACTCAGTTTAGTCATATGATGTTTTCTATGTTGCTAAATTCTATTTGCCAACATTAGTTAAGGTTTTTTGCCTGTACGTGAAGCATATTTGTCTCCAGATATATGTTTGTACTGGCTTCATTTGGTTTGGATACCAAGGTAATGCTACTTTTATACAATGAATTGAGAAGTTGTGATGGTTAATTATATGTGTCCACTAGCGAGGCTATGGAACCCAGTACCAGGTTAGATGTTACTGTGAAGGTATTTTTAAAGACCTGATTAACATTTAAATCAGCAGACTTTGAATAAAGTAGATTATCCTCCATAACATGCCTGGGCCTCAATCAATCAATTGATGGCCTTAAGAGGAAATACTGAGGTCCTTAGAAGAAGGAATTCTGCCTTCAGAATGCCTAGGACTCAATAACACAACATCAGCTCTCCCCTAGCCTGAATGCCTTATAGGTTTCAGACTTGCCAACTTCCCAATCATGTGAACCATCTCCTTAAAATACCCCACCCTCAACACATACTCCCTGTTGGTTCTGTTTTCCTGGAGAACCTTAACTGATACAAAAGTGGTTACTCCTCTTTTATTTTTTTGGAATAGATTTTGTGGAATTAGTGTTAATTTTTTTTTTTTTTTTTTTTTTTTTTTTTTGAGATGGAGTCTTGTTCTGTTGCTTGGGCTGAAGTGCGTAGTGTTCATGGTGTGAACACGGCTCACTGCAGTCTCACCAACTGGGCTCAGGTGGTCCTCTTATCTCAGCCCTGCAAGTAGGTCTGGCTACAGGCACATGAGACTGCACCCAGATAGTTTTTAACTTTTTTTGTAGAGACAGGGTTTTCCTGTGTTGCCCAGGTTGGTCTCAAAGTCTTGGACTCAAGAAACCCTTTCACCTTTGGCCTCCCAAAATTTTGGGATTATAAGTGTGAGCCATGGTGGCTGACCCTGGTGTTAATTATTTAAATGTTTGGTAGAATTCTCCAGTGAAACTATCTGGGCCTGGAGATAATTTATTTGTGAGTTTTTAAATCAAGAATTCAACTTTTAAAATTGTTGTTAGGCTATTGAAATAATTTTATATCAAGTGAGTTGTAGTTTTTCCTCTTCAAGAAATTTGCTTTTCAATTTCATTGATATCTACTCTTATTTTTATTTCCTTCCTCCTGCTTGCTTGGAGTTTATTTTGCCCTTCTTTTTCTAAGTTCCTGAGGTAGGAATTTAGATTATTGACTCTATCTTCTAAATGTATGCATTTAGTGATAGAAGTTTCTCTATTATCACTGCTTTAACTGAATCCCAAACATTTTTGATATGTTGTATTTTCATTTTCTTTCAACTCAATGCATTTAAAAAAATTTCCCCCGAGACTTTTTTGATCCATAGATTGTGTACAAGTTCATCGTTTAGTTTCCAAATATGTGAAGATTTTCCTGTCATGTTCTGTTACTGATTTTTAGTTTGAGTCCATTGTGATGGAAGAACATACTCTTTATGATTTAAATTCTTTTCAATTTGTTGAGGTTTGTTTTGTGAAGCAGCATATTATTTATCTCAATATATGTTCTGTGGGAACTTGAAATGAATATGTATTCTATTGTTGTTGGGTTGAGTATTCTATAAATGTCAATTAGATCTTGTTGGCTGATGGTGTTGAGCCCTGTAACCCTGAGGCTTTTCTCTCTTCTATCTATTGCTGAGAGAGGGGTGTTGCATAGCCTCCACAGTGGATTTGTCTAGTTCTCCTTTCAGTTATATCAGTTGGCTTCACATATTTTGCACCTCTGTGGTGTGGTAATATGTATTTAGGAAGGCTATGTCTTCTTGGATTGAGGATAAATGGGTGAGGTTGCCTCATTACTGCCAAATGGGGGTGAAAACTTGGACTTGCATGTGGTCTCCACTGAACTGTTGGTGGGAGGAGGTTCTCGTTACTACCCAGCAGGGATGAAAATTTTCGTTTCTCATTTGACTTTCCTTTGACACCATCATAGAGGGGAGGTTGGAGAGTCTTGTTACAACCTGAATATTTTGGTAGTCTAGGCTCTTCATTTGACTTTTGCTAGAGGAGAAATGGTTGAGGCCATAGGTTTTTTTCTGTGATACTTGGCTGTAGGAGAGCAGTTATTGTCAAATAGTTTTCTGTCTTGCTTGGCTATCTCTTTCCTTGTCCCTAGGCTAGAAAGCAGCCTTAATTAATTAATTAATTAATTAATTGCTTGTTTGTTTTGTTTTTATCTCTGCTCATTACCACTTGTGACTTTCTGGCTTCTCTAGTACTCAGTTAGGATATATGAGGCAAAAAGAAAACCCAGGAATCTTACCACATTGTGGTTAATTGGGTCCTGTGGTCTCCAGTCACTCCTCTCCACCTTCTGGTCATCTTGTTTGCTTTGTACATAGTGTCTAGGGTTTTTAGTTGTACTTAATTGAAGAAATAGAAAAAAATTATGACTATATTTCTAAAACTAGAATCCTTTCATTTGAGTTTTAGGTGAAATACATCAAAAACCATAAATGGCTTTTTAATTGGACTATTAATTACATTAAAATCTATAGATCAATTTGGGTGAGTTAACTTTTTTACATTATTGAGTCTTTCAAAGCATGAACCTGACATATCATTCCACTTATTTAGATTTTCCATTTTTTTTCCCTCAGTGGTGTTTTAAAATTTCTGTGTAGTTTAGTTAAACATTTTTACTTAGATTTTCTCCTAGCTGTTTGATATTTTTTGATGATATTATATATGATATCTTTAAAACATTTAAAATTTTCTAATTATCTGTTTGTTCTATGTGGAAATAAAATTTATTTCTTTGTTGACCATGTATCCAGCAACAAAAGATAGCAAAAAAGCTATGATAAATTATTAAAATTAGTAAATAATTCTTTGGTTCCATATGAAATTTAAAGTATTTTTTTCTAATTCTGTGAAGAAAGTCAATGGTAACTTGATGGGAATAGTACTGAACCTATAAATTACTTTGGACAGTATGGCCATTTTCACAATATTGATTCTTCCTATCCATGAACATGGAATGCTTTTCCATTTGTTTGTCTCTTCTCTTATTTAATCCTAAGCAAAGAGAATAAAGCTGGAGGCATCACGCTACCTGACTTCAAACTATACACAAGACTACAGTAACCAAAACAGCATGGCACTGGTACCAAAACAGAAATATAGACCAATGGAACAGAACAGAGGCCCCAGAAATAACACCACACATCTACAATCATCTGATATTTGACAAACATGACAGAAACAACCCATGGGGAAAGGATTGTCTATTTAGTAAATGATGTTGGGAAAACTGGCTAGCCATATGCAGAAAACTGAAACTGGACCCCTTCTTTACACCTTATACCAAAAGGAACTCAGGATGGATTAAAGACTTAAACATAAGACCTAAAACCATAAAAACCCTAGAAGAAAACCTAGGCAATACCATTCAGGACATAGGAGTGGGCAAAGACTTTATAACTAAGACACTAAAAGCAATGCAACAAAAGTCAAAATTGACAAATGGGATCTAATTGACCTAAAAAACTTCTGCATAGCAAAAAAACCTATCATCAGAGTGAACAGGCAACCTACATTATGGAAGAAAAAGTTTGCAATCTGTCCATTTGACAAAAGGCAAATCTCCAGAATCTATAAGGAACTTAAACAAATTTACAAGAAAAAAAAAACAAACAACTCCATCAAAAAGTGGACAAATGATATGAACAGACACTTCTCAAAAGAAGACATTCATGTGGCCAACAAACATACGAAGAAAAGCTCATCATCACTGGTCATTAGAGAAATGCAAATCAAAAACACAGTGAGATACCACCTCATACCAGTTAGAATGGCAATCATTAAAAAGTCAGGAAACAATAGATGCTGGAGAGGATGTGGAGAAATAGGAACACTTTTACACTGTTGGTGGGAGTGTAAATTAGTTCAACCATTATGGAAGACAGTGTGGTGATTCCTTAAGGATCTAGAACCAGAAATACCATTTGACCTAGCAATCCCATTACTGAGTTTATACCCAAAGGATTATAAAACATTCTATTATAAAGATACACACACATGTATGTTTATTGTGGCACTGTTTACAATAGCAAAGACCTGGAACCAACCCAAATGCCCATCAATGATAGACTGGATAAAGAAAATGTGGCACATATACACCATGGAATACTATGCAGCCATAAAAAAAGGATGAGTTCGTGTCCTTTTCAGGGACATGGATGAAGCTGGAAACCATCATTTTCAACAAACTAACACAGGAACAGAAAAGCAAACACTGCATGTTCTCACTCATAAGTGAGATTTGAACAATTAGAACACATGGACACGGAGGGGAACATCACACACCGGGGCCTGTCTGGGGGGTGGGGGGCTAGGGGGAGGGATAGCATTAGGAGAAATACCTAATGTATATGACTGGTTGATGGGTTTAGCAAACCACCATGGCACGAGTATAGCTATGTAAAAACCTGCACGCTCTGCACATGTATCCCAGAACTTAACGTATCATAATAAGAAAAGATCATAAAACTGACAAAACAGACTCTTTGTAACAATAAGTTACCAATTATAAGCAGGACCTGAGACCATGCCAGGCAACAGTTAAGTTGCACACTCCTACACTTAAAAAGTTATGTTCTAGCTGCCACAAGGTTTTTATTTTTCATGAGCAGCCAAATGAGTACTAGATTCAAGATAGGCTGACTGACTCACTCCTTCTCCCTGTTTTACCAGCTGTAACTACAGCTTTAATTAGACAAGAGACTGATTTCAGTACATTTCTCCTGATAAAAAGGCAACTAACCATGGACAAGTGCCGGCTGGTTTACAGAAATTGCACACTCACGTGTCTGTGTGTACATGCAGGGTCTAATTACAATACACTTATATGTTAAGTCTGCATCCCAAAATAAACATGGGTCATATGTTACATACATATTTGTTTAGTACACATTGTGTCAGGACCAACTTTATGAATATTCATAGCCCCTCCTATGACCTGTTAAATATGTATATTTAGCCAAAAAAATTACTAAGTAATTGTTTACCATAGATTCTTTTGGAATTTTCCCATATAGCTTATATCATTTGCATATTCCTTTATAACATAATTATCATATCTTTGAATGATTTTTCTTGCCCTTGCTGCACTGGCTAGAAACTCTACCTGTATCTTGATTAGTGGTGATAGCAGACATCCTTGTTTCATTTCCAGTCTCAAAGAAAAAGCTTTCAATATTGCACCATTAACTATGATGTTTGTTGTAAATTTTTGAATCCACCCTGTATCACCTTAATGAGGTTCTCAGGTTCTTTTCTTATTCCTAATTTGCTGAAATCTTGTATCATGAATAGAAATTGCATTTTATCAATGTTCTTTCTGTACCTATTTGTATGATTATGTGATTCTTTCCCTTTATTTTGTTAATATGTTGAATTAGAGTAATCGTTTTTTAAAAAATGTTAACACAGGCCAGGCGTGGTGGCTCACGCTTATAATCCCAGCACTTTGGGAGGCTGAGGTAGGCAGATTACCTGAGGTCAGGAGTTCAAGATCAGCCTGGCCAACATGGTCAAACCCCGTCTCTACTAAAAATACAAAAATTAGCCAGGCTTCATGGTGGATGCCTGCAATCCCAGCTACTTGGGAGGCTGAGGCGGGAGAATTGCTTGAACTTGGGAGGTGGAGGTTGCAGTGAGCTGAGATTGTGCCATTGTACTCCAGCCTGGATGACTGAGCGAGACTCTGTCTCAAAAAAAAAAAAAAAAGTTAACCCGACTTTGTATTCCTAGAATAAATCCAATTTGATAATTATGTATTATATTTTTATATATCTGGATTCAAGTTAGTAGTATTTTCATCAGAATTTTTGCATGTATGTTTACAGAATATATTAATCTGTAATTTTTTTTTCTTGTAATGTCCTTTGCAGGAGGTTTTTTTTTTTTTTTAGACAGAGTCTTACTCTGTCACCCAGGCTGGAAGTGCAGTAGTACGATCACAGCTCCCAGCAGCCTAAACCTACCGGGTAATCCTCCCAACCAAGTAGCTGAGACTACAGCAGTCACCACCATGCCTGGCTGGTTTTTACATTTTTTAAATTTTTTGTGGAGCTGGAGTTTCTCCATGTTGCCAAAGCTGGTCTTGAACTCCTAAGCTCGAGTGATTCACCTGCCTCAGCCTCCCAAAGTGCCAGGATTACAGGCAGGAGACACTGCTCCAGGCCTCCTTGACAGATTTTGTGTTAAGATTATTCTGTTCTCATAAAACAAGTTGGGAAATGTGTCCTTTTATTCTATCCCCTGAAAGGAAATAGTAAACCTTTAATAAGTGGCTTAGCTGATATTCAAACCACATAGTCTGATTCCAGTGTTTATTCTTTTAATTACAATGCTATGTTGACTTCCCCTCATAATTGCTTTCTCTTTCTCTCAATATACATACCCTGATGCCAGTTCCTAACCAGATGACATCTGTATATGCAGTATGATGCATTAAAGGGGAGGAACCCTGAGATTAGGGGAGCTCTCATCTTTTCTAGTGGACAATAAGCATGGTAACCATTTGCTCTGGAGAGAGACTCTACTTCTATCTTCTTCGGCTATTCAAACATCCTTGAAACAATGGTCAAGAAAATGGAGTGTCAGTGCTTCACTTGCAAAAGTACAGAAATATGAGAAATCCTTGAAGGATTGTGTCTCAGCACCCATCCTTGCTAATTTTGTCTTTTTTCTACCTTAAAGTCATTTATAAAACATTATTTCCTTTCTCTTTCTTAAAATACCCGAACCTCCCTTAAAATATTCTACATTAGGATATTCTATTTTCTATTATTTTAAACGAACAAATTTCTAATTTATATCCAAGACCATTATCCCACTGGCAAGCATTCTTCATATCTGGTTGCCTTCATACCTGGAAGCTACGTTAAGCCAACATTTGCTCTCCGTTAATTGTCCCATTGACTGACAATCTACAGCCCTTACATGATGTAGTCCCTGTCTACCTCACTGACTTCATTTTCTGTCACTCCTGCCTTCACCTTCTGTGCTCCATTGCACAGGTCTTCCTCCAGTTTTCAAATGCGTCATACTCCTTCCCCTTCAGGGACTGATCACTTGCTGTTTGCTCCGCCAGGACTGCTGTCTTCACAGCCAAAGTATTGATGGCTTCTTCCCAAGATCTTAATCTAAACATCACTTCCTCACAGAAGGCTTCTCTGACCCCTACAGTCTGGGGTCAGAAAGGAGACTTTCTCCTTTAGTGCTCTTTTTAGCTTAACCTTTCTCATTCTTTGAAACATTTAATCACAGTTATAAGGAAATAGTTGTTCAAAGCTTGTTTCTCCTACTAGGATATCAATTCCATGAGGGAGAGACCGTATTATTCTTATTCATTGCAAGTACATAGTAGGCACTTAATAATGTATTTCTTGAATGACTAATTCTCTAATTTAAATTTCTCTAAAGTCACTTGAGGACATGTGTATATCACTGGAGTTTGGTGGGTACATAAAAGGGTTGACATGATACACATTTTTGTTTTCTCAGAAGATTTCATTATGGTCATCTCTTGACTTACTCTTTTTTTTTTTTTTTTTTTGACGGAGTTTCACTCGTTGCCCTGGATGGAGTGCAATGGCTCAATCTCCACTCACTGCAACCTCTGCCTCCAGTGTTCAAGTGATTCTCTTGCCTCAGGTAGCTGGGATTAGGGGCATGCACCACCATGCCCAGCTAATTTTTTATAATTTTAGTAGAGATGGGGTTTCACCTTGCTTCCTATCAAAGCCACCTCACTGACCTTCATCCACATGGAGCTTCTGTTGGTGTGAATCTGTCACAAGATGGGAGGAGGTGGATAGATGGGTAATGACAGGTGGCTTAGTTCATGAACAATGGATGATATGGAAATAATAACACTACACTGTAATAAATTATGATAATATGATAAATAACATTTACTGAACACTTCTTGTGTACAGGCACCATGCTAAATACTCCATATGTCTTTATTTAATCTTAACAACATTATTATAATATAGTTCAGTTATTATCACCATTTTATAGGTAAGAAAATTGAGCCTTGGAGAGATTAAGTAACTCTCTCAAGGCCACACAATCACTGAGTGGCAGAGACAGGACTCGAATCCATGTTGGTGTGACTCCAGAATTCTCACTCTTAACTGCTAGACCATAGACTGCCTTATGTCACTTCTACTAGTTGTCCAAATATGGTGAGAGTCCATAAGAAAGATATTGTAAAGTGATTTATTTATCTAATTTCAGCTGTAAAGTAACAAGCAGATTTAGTGATAAATAAAATATTTGAATTTAGGACTCTAAGTGTTCTTTTAGCCTATCCAAAATTATTCACTTTGTAATGGGATTGTTTCTGTGATTCAAACCAATGTTTACAATGTTCTTGTAGGTTGATTAACCTCAGGACGTAGAAAAGAAATGACTATAATGTAACCGTTCAAAAGATCAGTTTATCACTAAATACACAAACATAAGTGTGTAAAACTTTTTCAATAGAAGACTCAGTCAAGTTCTTAAGCAAAAGACATTCCTTCAGCAAGCTGGTGTGCAATAACTGCTTTCCAGAAATCCCAGTACCACTAAAAATTCATATTTTGAACAAGATTAAATCCTTTATTGCTCTGGCTATTGAAGGGGTGGTGCCATGAGACTGAAATCTTATGAAAGACATTTATTTTTTCAAGGAATGTGTTAATATTTATTTAATTAAATTCATAACCCTTTGTTTAAAATGTATTTATAGAAAAGGGAGAAAAACAGACTCCACAATTAGTTTTCTTGTATCTAGGACAAGCTTGTTATAACAGTCACGGGATACATTTTGACGGGTGCTATTTCAGCATTGACTATTTTGAAAACTTGGAGAAAAACACTTTAAAGTCAATACTGTCCAATTTAAAAATATGAAGTTGGATCATATACCATAATATATATTTAACCACTTCAAATCTTCTATGAATTTTAGAGGTGGCTCAATTAACTTGGTATTCTTACATTCTTTATAAATCATGTCTAACAGGATTACAATACTATTTTTCTCCCCTTTCTCTCAAAAGGCCTCCTGGAGACAGTGACTGCAGCTTAATGGCCCTGCACCCCCATCCTGCTTAGGATAATATTGAATACACAGGGGATGTTACTAAGCCTGAGGGGTTTGACTCACTGTCCTTTATGTCATCAAGCCTCAACACCCTCTTCCTCTCCCCTGTTTTCTCTCCTCCTCTCTTTCTCAAAAGTTGAGCTCTATATAAAGGTAATTAATACAAAGTAGAAAATGGTAGCCTGGATGAGAGGCTCAGTTAGGTGCTCTGGGTGATCAGAAGGCACATTTAGCTTAGGGGAAATCAGAGAGAGTTGCTGTCCAAGATGGCATCGAGTTAGGGGATTTAGGCACACAGACATTAGAGGATGACTTTCCGGTACATACAAAGACAGGCGGTATGCTGTTTAAATGTTTGCTGAGTGAATGGAAGGATATTTTGAAAAGTGAAATAGGTGCATAATTAATGAGAGTGAGAAAAGCCCAAAGGGAAGCACATGAAAGACTTGAGTGCTTGATGGATCCTTCCGGATTGAAACCTTTTGTCATGTGTAGATGGAGACCCGGATAGATGAGTTCCTCAAAGGGAGACAAGACATTCTTTCCCCTCAGCTCTTGCCTAGAGACTCATGGTTGTACCAAGGATGCCCTTTGGAAGTAACTGACTGACAAAAGAAATGAGGAGATAGGATGTCAATCAGTGTCAAAACCCAGTTAGATTAATCATGGTCTGTCTTCATAGCAAAACTTGTAGTACATATCTCAGTGGCAATACTTTATTTGTTTAATTACTTCTTAAACATCTGGCTTTTTTTTTTTTTTTTTTTTTTTTTTGCAAATCCACTGAGCTTTGTGAGGGAAGGGCCTGGGTTGGTTTTGTTTGCATTCTATACTAAGCACATAGCTGGTGCACAGTAAATATTTGCAGAATGAATGCTTTGCCTTCACTCATTCATAACAGAGATTCTTGAATGAATAAAAGTAAATTGTTCTATTTATCTAAAATGTAAAGCACATAGGTACTTATGTTAGGAAGACAGTTTGGACCAAATTACTGAGGGATTTGAGTATCTAACTAAGACTCAGTACTCATAGTACTGTGGCAAGTGACAGATTATTAATTAAAAGTTTTGAGTAGGCGAGTGACAATTTCAGCTTTGTTTTACAAAAATACTTCTCTTTTAAAATTACTTGGGAATTAGAATTCATGAAGAAGAAGATTGTAAGTATGATCTGAGTCACATCATCATTACTTTAGCCCATTGCTTTTGAAGCAATCTCCAGGAAATTTCCCCTGCAACCTGCCTGTTCCCCCCCCACTTGGATTTCATGTAGAAGATGCAAAGGGTTGTGGTGGTAACATAGAGTGTGGGATGGAAGAGGAGGAGGCAAGGAGTGAGGGCTGTGTAGCAAATTGGGCATAAATATGTGTCCATTCTTACCATGAATTAAAGATTTATTTTTCAATTTTTTCAGAAGTATGCCAGTCATTTACGAACACATCTTAAGATTCTGACTTGGCTAGCAAGATGAGGCCGTAACACCCAGGATTAGTCTGTTGGCTGAGCTAAACTCGGTGATGCTACCATCAGAAATGGCTTAATTTTCTCCAGTCATTGTCTCTAAATGTATCTCTTGATTCTTCTTTTTCCTGCCTTTGTGAACATCTTCACATTTCAAGCAAATTCCCATAGCTTTCTGGTCACTTTCAGATACTCAACTTCGCCCAGTCTAATTTAACACCTAGTTCAAAGATTCTCTCCTGCCCACTATGGCCAGGAGCTCAGGAAAGGGAAATATTCTATGCCTTTTCATACTTCAGGTACTTCCGCTTTTCTTTTTCCTCCTTTTTTTTTCTTCTGGAATGCAGTGGGAGATGGAGATTGCACAGAAGAAAAGGGTCAGAAATATTCCTACTTAGTTTGTGATATTTGAAGCTCAAAATTCTTGTTCTTTGGGATGTTTGTTGTCTTTTTGAAAGATCCAAAGAAGTTCCCTGATAGGAATAAAGCACTCTGTTGGGGGAATTCTGTAACTCCTTATAAGTCACTTCAACTCCTGTCCCCAGCGATCTACCCTTCGGCCATTTAATAATAGGGTCACCCCACCCTAACTAGCTTCTTACTGGCTGTCAGGGTCCCAGCAAGAAAATAGAAGCCTATTTTCCTTGGTATGCACTTGGTCCTTGGAAAATTCATTCATCCTTGTCATGACAATAAATACGTAAATAAATAAACAAGCATTATAGGCTTGCCCCACAGTTCCTCTTTCTTTGCTCCATTGTATAGAGCTGCTCTCTGCAGTTACCTGCCTTAGAATTCCCCCTCTCACAGAGTTTCCAGGAGGAAACAGGTGCCAGTCTCCGTGTTCACATATGCCTCTCTGTTCTGGGAGTCAAATATCAATTTTACCCAAGACTTCTCTTAGTCTGCTTCGTTTGGGTCTCTTAGCAGCACTGGGACCCTTAATTCCACATCTTGCTAACAGCCCAGCTAGGGAGCGAGATGCTTTTGTATGCTTCATGAGATTACCCTTTTATCTGTATGACTGGTTCTCTAGGAACATCTTCCCACTGGCTTCAGCAAAAGAAAGGGGAAACACCCTCATCCTTCCTCCCATGGGAAAGGGTAAAGAAATGTCATCACGCTTCCCTTTAATCTCACAACACAATGATGCCATAGGTTTCCTCCAAAGAACCCTAGTTTTTTTGCTTATATATGCTAACTGGGGATTTCTCTGGACCTGTCTTGCTGCCGTTTAGTAAGCGCCATGTGGATGTATTTGGCACCTCTCTTTAGTACTCAGCATTGCTTGTCTTCTATTGTTCTTAGTTTTAGTGCTTAATGGAAATTCCAAGACAACAGAAAATATCCATTTAATTTCCTAGACTATACACAGCCCCCCATCCTGGTAACTCAGAGTTTCGGGTAGAAATACACCATTATTACAAACTATAATATAGGCAAAGAATAGGGTGCTATGAGAAAGAGCAACATGGCACATGCTGGCCTGACCAGGCTTGGCTCATTTCTGTGGACAAGGGCCTAGAAACTGTATCAGATTATTTTCTGGTAGAATTATCAGAGGTGAGTGCTTTCTTAGGAGTGCATCAGTGATGACTTGAGCCATATATCCAGGAAGAGTCCATGACTTCATTAATTCATTTATTAGTATTTCCTGAGTGCTAACCATTTAATAGGTATCATATAAGTGCTAAAAATTAAAAAAAGTAGGGTTCTGTTCCTTTTCTCAAGATGTTTAAAGTCTCACTGGAGATATAGCTAAGTAAGAAGTTACAATGTGGGGAGCTAAGCTGAGGATAAAGCCCAGGAATGCTATGGGAGTATCACTGTCCCTATCCTTGGGAGATCAGTGGGAGACATTCTGGGATATTGACTACTTAAGTGGTGTCCTGAAGGCTGAGGGGGTGTTGTCTACACACAGAAATAAGAGGGAGGAAAGAGAAAGAATATTCTAAGTAGAAGTACCATGTTCAAAGACACAGAACTGAGTATCCCATTCAAGGAATCTTGACCCACTGGAGTACCTCTAATAGGTTATCAGTGTGCAAAGAAATGGATGCTTCCTTCCTTGCAACAACTTCTGCTGTTTATCCCAGTGTGTCAGGATGTGAAAATGATGCAAAAGCGCTGGTCTAGAAGCTAGAAGGAATATGATACCTTTACAGAATTGCACAAGTGTTGAAATATATGAAGTGTGGAAAGAGATGCTGGCCAAGTTTTGGTCTTACCCATCACACTCAAATACATACATAACAATATTGTCATCAGTATAACCTTCAAGCTAGCAAGATCAAAAACTGTAGGAATGGGAATAAGATTTATTGATGAGTGAATGTTATCAGCTTTCGTTATCCCAACATGATTTATGAAAAATTTTATTTTTGCTTCCCTTGTTCATCCACCTCACTGAATTTCAAGGAGAATTTGGTTGTGTATGCTTAGGTCCTGGACTCTTATCATTGTAGAATCAGGGAACTGGACTGGAGAGACCAAAGAGAAGAGGAAAAAGAGCAGCTGACGAAAGCCCTGTTTTGAGGATATAAGAGAAAATAGGACTCGATGTAGTTGTGGGGTATAAATTGAAACTGAGTAAATTTTCTTTAAGATTTGCAAGTACAAATTTTGGAATTGTCTTAAAAATTACTTTAGAATTTTTCTAAAATTAAACTCTTCATCAAATGTGAAACTGAACAGGGTCTAGGCTGTATGAAGCATCAGGGTTTGTTAGGGGTGGGTGTGCTGCACAGGCATGCTTATAAATGGGAAAGAGGTTTAGTGCAATGTGGAAAATTATCTCTGGATTTGGAATGAGAATATATGATTCTTGCTTTTGACACTCAATAGTGGCATAATTTTTGATTAGGCCCTCTCAATTCCTCTGACTCCCTATCACCTCAATGTCCTTGCAAATGAATGGGGATATAGTACCCAACCTACATACTTCATTGGGTCAACATAAATAATAAATAAGACATGAAAGTGCTATGAAAATTATAAGAAGTTACAGAGTTTTACAACAGCAATAATAAGTGATGTTAATATTTTAAAAATTGATACATAATAAATGTACCTATTTTTGGGGTATTTTTGATAATTTAATACT
The DNA here is from genome assembly GCA_036589455.1 of Ateles fusciceps. Lineage (NCBI taxonomy): Eukaryota > Metazoa > Chordata > Mammalia > Primates > Atelidae > Ateles > Ateles fusciceps. The sequence goes on from JAZHEH010001243.1 coordinate 1,006,966, forward strand.
GTTACATAATCAAATTAAGGTAATTGGGATATCTATCACCTTAAATATTTATGTATTCTTTATGCTAGCAACATTTGAATTATCTTCTAGCTATTGGTGTTAATATTAACAAGAATATCTTTACAGTTTTTTTTTTTTGGTTTCCAATAAATTTATTTAATCAGAACTTCAGAGGGTTCTAGAAACCTGCATTTTAACAAGGACTGCAGATGATTCTAGGTTTTAATTAAAAGTGTGGCTTGGGGAAGCAACTTTACTCTTTCTTTTGTGTCAGATTACATATACAATAAAATAAAAAGTCACATAATGGGACAAAAAATTGCTTTATAAAAAATATTAGTAGATACCTAAATACAGTATGGTCTTAAAAAGCAAATTATATATATATAGTTTTATTTCTTTTTTTTTTTGAGACAGAGTCTCGCTCTGTTGCCAGGATCCAGGCTGGAGTGCAGTGGCGCGCTCTTGGCTCACTGCAACCTCCGCCTCCCGGATTCAAGCAATTCTCCTGCCTCAGCCTCCCGAGTAGCTGGGACGACAGGCGTGCGCCACCACCCCCAGCTAATTTTTGTATTTTAGTAGAGATGGGGTTTCACTATGTTGGCCAGGGTGGTCTTGATCTCTTGACCTCGTGATCTGCCCACCTCAGCCTCCCAAAGTGCTGGGATTATAGGCGTGAGCCACTGCACCTGGCTATAGTTGTATTTCTAAGTACAGTAGCCCCCCTCATCCAAAGTTTCCCTTTCTGTGGTTTCAATTACCTGTGGTCAACCACATTCTAAAATAGGTGAATACTTTACAAGAACATATTTTGAGAGCAAGAGACACCAATCACATTCACATAACTTTTATTACAGTATGTTGTAATTGTTCTATTTTATTATTATTAATCTCTTGCTATGCTTAATTTATACATTACACTCTATCATAGGTATGTATATATAGAAAAAAACAATGTATAAAGGTTTGGTACTATCTGAGGTTTCAGAAGTCCACTGGGGGCCTTGGAATGTATCCCCCCAAAGATAAAGGGGAATGACTGCATGAAAAATCAAAAGCTATACAAAAATCAGAAACATTGAGAGAGCAAATTCAAGTATAAGTGAAGACATTCCTCTGAATTCCTAGGTTTCGTCGAGCATCAAAATGATCAATCTTTTAGTCCTTTTCTTGTACATTATTCTGTATCCACCTTCTCTGCATCTGATTGGATCCCTAGATTTTATTTCATTTTCTGTGTGACATTCTCCACAGATATGTATCATTGGTTGCTGCTTTGGAGGTTCAATGTCCTTGTGGGTGTCCATTGTTAGCCCGCAGCATGGGAAAACTTCTCACTCTGCATTTCCCTAATTTTTTAAACATTGTAGAATTATACCCTTAGTGACTTGTAAGCAATGATAGTTGATGATGACAGTAAGAAGGGGATAGCAAAAAGAAGACCTCCCTCAAGTTTTAATGGCAATGGCTCTAATTTAGAGAAAATGAACTGCTCATTAGGAATGACTCTAAACTTAGCAAGAGTACAATGGAAACTCATCACGCTTTCTTTTTCACATTATTCTTATATGTCGAAGTTCTTATTGTTCTATCTGGAAATGCCGCAGTTCAGTTCCTGTATTTTCTGGTTCTGTCATGCTGCAAAATCCTGTGATAGAGGGTTATCTAATAAATTATTTGACAGGAAGTATAGAAAAAAGTCTTTGTAATTCACAGTTCTGACATAATGAAAAGCTTATAATTCACTAGTGTGACCTCACAGCTGTGAATTACAAGTTTCACTTGACTTGTTCACAATTTGTCTTTGAATTTATACTATGAAAAGTGAGAACCATATTGTCAAACTGTCACTCCATATTGATATATTACTGCTGAAGATTAAGAAACATTTTGCCAAAGAGCAGGAAAATAAAAATACTCTTAAAGAAAATGGAATTTGATACAAATGTGAAGGAGAGTATGAAGAGAGTATGAAGAGAAAAATGCCTACAAAAAGGCAGCAGGCAGTGTTTGTATCAGTCCAGAGAATTGCTTTTAATTTCCCCATTCAATAGCAGCATGCTCCTATATAACACTCAATGTATGCTAGGCATTCTTCTAAGCATGCTAGATATAACACTTTTAAAACACAAGATGCCCCTAGAGGTAGGTACTATTTTTATTCCATCTGTATTTATAGATGCACAGAGAGGTGAATCAACTTGCCTAAGGTCACACAGCTAGTAAGTGGCAGAACCAGGATTCAAAGTCAGGCCTCATGCCTCCAGAGGCCATAGTCCTAAGCCTCTTTGCCACTTGGCCCTGTTAGGATGTTATTAAAGGTAGAGTTGGCTGAGTCTATACCAATCTTGTATCCTTAACATCACTTTAAAAATCTCTTTGCTAGAACTTTTTCCTGATAGTGTTAGGTCAAAAGAGTGGAGGGCAAGAAACAGAAACCATTTTACTTGTTTAGATCCAGGATACATGGAGGTCCTCTATACTGTACATATATCTAGTATTCTTTTCAACCTTTCACGAATCTTTAAATAAAATATGCAAAGCAGATTGTCATTCTGATAGTACTTTTCCTTGAAAGCTTATTTTAAATAATTCAAACTTACGGAAAAGTTTTAAGGGTAAATCTCAAAACTGTTGCATACCTTTACCCAGATTTGTGAATTGTTTACATTTTGCCTCATTTTCTTGTGCACTTGTGCTCTCTCTCCCTCTTTCTTCCTCTGTCTTCACAATTATTTGAAACTAAGAGGTAAAGTGCCTCCTTATTCCCAAAGATTTCAGTGTGTATTTTCTGAAAGCAAGAACTTTTCCTGACATAATCACAATTAAATGATAAAAAATAGGAGACTTCTCACTGATGCAATACTAATATCTAATCCACAGTCCATATCCAAATTTTGTCAGTTGTCTCAATAGCGCTCTTTATAGCTATTTGCTTCATTAGAGAGTTCTCCCCACTTACTCATTTCCAAAATGACAAAAGTCTAAATAGGGGAACAGATTAGGGATTGCTGTAGGTTAAGGGTGGTATGGAATGGGGGAGGGGAGTGTGACCATAAAGGGGTAGCATGAATGAGAGCTGTGTGGTAATGGGGAGTGCTTCCACATTTTGATGACTGTGTTGGTGGTTGCACAAATTCTTTTATGTTAACAACTTTGAAAAGTTATCAATAGCTGGGTATAAAAGTAATGGATGAAGCCAGAACAAATAAATGAATAGAATACCAATGCTGTGATGACTTCTCAGATGTAGTTAAATTGAGTTTCTCTCAGCTCAGAAGATTCCCATAGAGTGTCTCAGGGTGTTCATCAACTACACATCTTGTCTCTAGGAAGGCATCTGCCTTTTTATCTGGGCTGCTCCAGCTTATTCTGATGTTCTTTCTTCCCATGTGTGTGCTGTTATCACTGAGATCTGTTGCTCAGCCACCTATCAGGCTGCCTCCCAGGACTAGAAGTGGTGATCTTTTTTAACTTCTCTTTAACCCATAGCATATAGACTGGTTGGCTCTCTTGCTCCAGCCACTGCACCTGTTCTGTTCTCCTATATATTCCAACAGCACCTGGCAGGTACCCTTCACCTCCACTTACAATATGCATCATTATGTAGTTTAAAAATCAACCTGCTTTGGGCTTCAAATAGTTCAAATATTTCAGTAAGAGTTCATGTGGTTTGTACTGGCTTTTTATAGAAACTCTCTTCCATAATTCAGATTTGAGTCCATAGGTCAATGACTATGAATAATAGACACCATAGTGTACCTCAAATTGCCCTTCCTCAAATTTCACTCTCTCCCCTTCCTAATCTCTTCTCAAAATTATTGCCAATTATTCATTCAGTGGACACTTATGGAATGCTTTATCTTAACATTCAACTTTGATAATAGTCCCTGAACAAAATTACAAACATCTGAGATGGAAATTCATAGTGTCATCTAATTTCTACCTTTCTACTTCTATCTGTTACAGTGGGGATTCTAGTCTGCTGTGGACTAGGATTCCTTGCTTTTCCCTAAAGAAGCTTCACTTGTTCCTCCTTTTTTGCCTTACTCAAGCTCTTCTATTAATCCAACTTCTCTTTCCTGAGCAGATGTAAAATTCTAGTCATCTCTGGTTTCTGAGCTGTGAAGTCATCTTTTCCAGTGATGCTTGCCTGATGTCCTTAACTAGTCTCCCTCTTTAGAACTTCCCTTCTTTCTCATCTTTGGTACATACATTTGTCATTTTTATAATTGCTGTTTGTGAGCTTCTGGAAGGCAGGATGCATGTCTTATTCCCTGTTTTAGCTGGTCTGTCCTGTAGTCCCCTTATACAGGCCTTCATTATTGCTCACCTAGACTCAACTCTATTCACCTTGCTTAGTATGGGCAGATAACAAATATTTTAAAAATTTAACCAATGTTTTCAAATTTTCACCAAGTATAATTTGCTCATTATTCGAGACCTGTTTTCAAGCTGACATTGATTAATCGATATAGGCTATTTGAGGATAATTATTCAATGAGCTATGATTATGTTTAACTGTGGCGTTCATCATAGGAGTTAAGAGGATGTGGTTTGGGTGTGAGAGTGGTGAGTCTGAATATCCAGTCTTCCAATTAGTAGCTCTGTGATCTTGGGCATGTTCCTGAACTTCTTTAAGCTCCATTTTCTTCATCTGAAAGGAGACTATAAGGAATGATAATATTTGCTTCCTAGAATTGTTATGAGGATTAAACATTTGGCATCACAATGATACCAAACCAGGTTTGTTTTGCCTGTGCACAGTAAGCCAATAACTATGATGCTGGGTTTTGCAAAAGAGCAAGGATTTATTCCCAGGGAAGCCCGGGGAGGAGACAGGAGAATAGCTCTCAAATCTGCCTCTTCAAAGGTAGCCTTTAGGGATATTTGTGGGATAAAGAAGCAGGTGACCTACAGTCTGGGGAACGGGGTTGGAGACAAGGAAAAGTGAGGTCATCAGTGATCTGTGCATGTGCAGGCAGGCTTCATGGCTCTTCATGGGATGCATGTTCAGAAAATGACAGCATTAATATAATCTGAGGAGAAGCTTTTAGCCTTCTGATGTCAAAGGGTCACCTCTCAGGCAGGTTGGTGGTCTCAGCTGATTCAAACTTGACATGAGCTTCACCCTAATTCCTGAAAAATAACTTCAAGCAACTGTTACCATAATGACATGTATGTAAGAGATGTCATCTATGAGGAAGTTAGTGGGAGTTTAGTTATATATTGTTTGGCTATGTGACTTTTAGCTATACAGTCTTAAGATCTACTGGAAGTCAGCAATGAAAAGAAAGCAAGGCAGGTGAATTTTGGTGGGCTTAATCATGTTAGCCTTCCATTTCCACAACTGTCACATAATAACTCAATAAATGGCAGCTTCATTATGTTGGCTGCTATTTTTTTTGTGAGGGGGGAGGGGGGATGGAGTTTCATACTCTGGTTGCCCAGGCTGGAGTGCAATGGCGCAATCTTGGCTCTCTGCAACCTCCACCTCCTGGGTTAGAGCGCTTCTTCTGCCTCAGGCTCCCAAGTAGCTGGGATTACAGGTGCATGCCACCATGACTGGCTAATTTTTGTTTTTGTTTTTTTTTGTATTTTTAGTAGAGAGGAGGTTTCACCATGTTGACAAGGCTGGTCTTGAACTCCTGACCTCAGGTGATTCACCTGCCTCGGTCTCCCAAAGTGCTGGGATTACAGGCAAGAGCCACCACACCTGGCCGGCTGTTATCTTTATACTTGTGATATTATAAAAAGTTTGTGAAATAGGTCCTGCTAAAAACAAGGATACATAATTCTCTTCAGGTATCTCCTGTTGTGTCTGTCTGGTTAACTAAAAAAGAAAAAAGAAATGAGATTAGTTAAGCATATTTATTTGTAATGGCCCTGTGGTAAATCCTAATGAGTGTTGCTGTATTTTCCAGAGAATTATTCATTCACTAATCCATTTGGAATGGGGCCATTGGAGACTTATACATTTAATGGGGAGGGCCTGAAGTAGTCTCTTTCCTCTTTGCTGATGATGGGATATTTGCTCTTTTGCTCCTTGTCCTGAGTCACCCTCACATAGACACCCTTCTGCTTTTGCTTTGCCTGGGTGTCACCTGTGAGGATGCTTTCCTCACCCAGCACCATGTGCAGTACTGTGGATCTCTACCATGGATGCCCTCTTGCCCTCCTGGACCCAGACACTGCACCGGCTACTGCACCTACCCATTGCCTGTGGGGGTGCCCTCCCACCTCACTGGAGCTCCAATGCCCACAGGATGCTCTCCAGGCCGACTTGCACACTGTTCTACACTGCTTTACCTTCTCTTCATCCCACTTGGGCCCTGATGCTCTGCTCTCCATGGATACCCTCCTCACCTTGCTGGGCTCCAGCACCTGGTGCTTGGCCACCTTAGCCTCTTTCCTGCTCACCCGCTGCTGGTGCCTACCTTGCTCAGCTCTAGCTGACAGCTTTTTAATCAAAAGAAGGGGAGAAAGAAGAGAAGGGAAAAGGCAGGGGAGACTGGAAACGGCTTTTGACAGAGCTTACTCAGACCAAGTCACAAACTCTGGGCCGTAATTCATAGTTCCCTTTTGTTTTCATGGTTATCCATTCTGGGAACGATTTGAATATTTAGTCAACATTTCAATATTCTGTGCCTTCCTCAGGGTACTGAAGAGACATGTTCTTTGCAAACAGCTGTTCAATATGATACCACCAGGGTCCTCCAGTATATTTATAGCTTTGTAATTCACATGCATAGCTCTTCAAGAAATGTAAAAAGTAAATCCTTCTAACTTATAAGGAGTAAGGAATCTAATCAGTTTTAGCAAGCTTTTCTGTATATTAATTACCATTTATTTGAATGCTGTTTGAAAAACCCATAAATCTATAAAAACTTACATTTTTTAACCTTGATCAAACATTATTTTTAAACACCTTTGCAGTTTGGGAATTTTTCAAGTCTTGGAACAAAGAACAAAATGTCATAGTGAAACTAATTTTTATGATGAAATGATGGTTATGATATAATTATTATAATTAATGCTAAAAATCTAGCTGTAATTCAACATGTTTGACTGCAGTGCTTCTACAGTGACTCAGGTTGTGACAGATTTACTCCTAGTAATGTGATAAGCTGTGGCCGACGTTCTCATGAGTGTATGTAATGTAACGTTTATTATAACAATATCAGTCTATGGTGGTGAAGATTTTACACTGTACGTTTTCTCCTAGGAAAGAATCTCAAAAAAATACACTACTTGGTATATCAACTTTTTTGTGTTTTTCATAACCAAGACTCCCTGAAAAGAGAGAACAAGCTGCAAAGAAGCCCTGACCTTTTAAGCAAAGTGCTACCAGAAGCTAGATGGTGATGACTGACATTATACTTATTGCAATAGGATGAAGAGCGGTTTTGCAAGTTCACCAGGCAAGAAATACAGCTGTGGTTCTTGTTATCAACAGAAGACAATACAGGCAGAATTCCATAGCTTCATTGCCTCAGTCTGGGACATTAAGGCTCAACCTCTGCATGAGACGCATAAATATCCTTTGGATTTTCTTCAGTAAGCACACACTGGAGGTTAATAATGTGGGGATGTTTGATTCCCTGCTGTTTTAAATAATTTCATGGAAAATCTAATGCAGTAGGACACTAGTTTAGAAAGGTTATTACCCTCATCAAACGTTAGCACTTCTTTCCTATTATTTTCTACCAATTCCTTGCCCTTAGAGCTCCTCTCCCTTCATTTACTGCAAATGATTCTTCAAAACGACACTGTTGTTGGGTGGAGATGGGATTGGAGAAAGCCTAATCCCTAATCAGGGCCCTGTCAGTGCTGGTAGTAGTGTGCATCTTTCTTCCTTCTTCTGCTTGCTGGAGCTTAGATACAAGGCAGAGATGTGCACTCTCTGGAGGAGTGTCATTGGAAACCAGTCCCTACCCCCTCGCTGGGCCATTTTACTTAGGACCCAGAGAACAGAATGGGCAGTGAGCCTCCAGCCAGTTACAGCCTGCAACAGCCCATCCCAGATCTTGTAAACGACTTAGTGCTCTGATTTGTTAAATTCTTGAGTCATTATTACCTCTGTGGGTGGCTGGAACTCACAACACAGTAAGAATGCTCTTGGGCAGAGGCTCAGAGTAGAGTTTTCAGGGTTAAGGAATGTGGGGGTTCTATGGACTGTGTGGTTCCACTCTTACAGAGTGTGAAAGAGACTGCCTGTTTATCCATTCTCCTCTTTTCCTAGTGGACACACAGTTTGCCTCAGTGGTCATGTGCATTTGCCAGCTTAATTTGCAAATGGGCGCCTTATAAGTAAGTTCTGACTAATGAGACATGAACAGAAGTTGTTTGGATAGAACTTCTGCATAAGATCCTTAAAACAATGGGGAAACCCCAATTGGCAATTTCTTTTTTGGCTTTTGCCTTCCCTTGGGGTGACCAATTGTCCAGATTTGCCTGTGGTTTTAGAGATATGAGTCTTTCATTCCTAAAATCCAGACAGTCCCAGGCAAACTGAATAACTGGTCACCTTGCTTCTTCTTCTTCCAGCAGAATATAGGTGTGATGGCTGGAGTTCTAGCAGCTATCTTGTGACCATGAGGTGACACACTCATGCCAAGAGTGGCTGAGTAAAGGATAAGAAGAGCTTGCGTTTATTATACCTGCCCTAGATTTCTCAGTACATGAGGAAAATAACTACCAATTTAGTGAAACAATATGTGTATATATGTATTTTGGGACAGAGTGTTCCTCTTTTCCAGCAATTAAAATTAATTCCTGATACATTAGACTTCCACAGATTCCCTTAGTGTTGACTTGGTTGAGGAGCCCTATTATGCCTTGCGGAGTGAAGATGCTTTTTCCTGGCTGAAGCACATTCAGTTTTTCAGAGGGAAATGTTTTCAACATTTTGAAAATGGTTCCTACCTGGTTTGTCTGACTCCAAACTCTAGCTTCCTTGCAACCTCAAGCTAAATTATTTGTTTCTAGTCCTCACCCATTTAAAATGTACTCCCTAAAGCACCCTGAGACAGATTTGAGGGGGAGCTCACAGAAGCTCTGTGTGTGGAGAGAAAGGCCCTTATGAAGGATGTGGCCCTCAGTGTCCTCCCTTGCGGATGAGGACAGAGAGGCACAGAGAAGAGAAGAGATACAGGGACCTGGGCTTGCAGTGTGCTCACTCTGATGCATGATGGGCCTCTCCCTGCCTGCAGCCTGGTGTGCCACTCCTACTGCAGACAGATGGTTCGAGCCTGGCGTGACCCTGCCCAGCCTTTGATTGTGAACTTCAACGTATACTTTCTCACTCTCTCTGGATTTTCCCTGTTTGGTTTGCTTTGACACCTTATCACAGGAACTGCACAGCTAAAACAACACTGCTATTTAGAACTTGAGGTTTCTGTTTTGTTTTGATTTTTCTGTTTACTGTTGGCTGTGCAGGGCTGACCTTAGAAATGATTGCAAAGTAGTGGAAATTGGTTCTACTACCTTTGCATATATATACACACACACACACACACACACACACAAATATATATTAAAAATCTATATACACATATTGCATAAAATTGGAAAATTGGTTCTATGCGTATATATATGCAAAGGTAGTAGAACCAATTATATATATAAATATATATGATTATAAATATGTATATTTGCCTTTTACCAATTGAGTGTCAGAATTATTCTTTCTTATCAAGGAAAACGTAGTTTCGAGCTCATATCAAATACTCAAAAACAATTGTTTATTCAATGAAAGAAGGAAAGACATTGGAACGTTGTTTGAGCACCTATTATGTGCCAGGAGCCAGGGTTCATTCCAGTTGTTTGATATCCATGCAATACCAGGTGTTAACATTTTAAATATTACCTCTGGCAATGTACATGTAGCCACATGAACACACAAAACTATGTGCACATGCGTGCATCCGATTTAGTCTTTATGAAAACCCCAATGAGGTAAGGGAAAGGGGCTCTAAACAGTTACATATTTATCCAGGGTCATCAAGTAGCCCAACAGGGATTTGAACTCACATCTTTCTTCTTCTTCTTCTTTTTTTTTTTTTGAGACACTCTTGCTCTGTCACCCAGGCTGGACTACAGTGGCGTGATCTTGGCTTACTGTAACCTCTACCTCCTGAGTTCAAGTGATTCTTGTGCCGAAGGCTACCAAGTAGCTGGTATTACAGGCACATGCCAGCATGCCCAGCTAATTTTTAGTTTTTGTAGAGACAGGGTTTCGCCATGTTGGCTAGGCTGGTCTTGAACCCCTGGCTTCAAGTGATCCACCCGCCATGGCCTCCCAAACTGCTGGGATTACAGGCATGAGCCACTGCTCCCGATATGACCTCACATCCTTCTAACCTCAAGACAGAGCTCATTTCTACTGAGCCAGCTATTGGTGATTCCCTAGTTTTCTCTCCTGCAGGAACGGCTCTAAAACTGATTCAGTTTTGGGGGCGAGGGAGAAGGGAATTAGCACTAATTAAATGCCTGCTCTGTGGCATCCAGTATATTTTTACATCCTTTTCTAGTTAATATTTACCCAGACCGTGTGAGATGGTATCATTTCTATTTTAACACCCATCTTATAGATGAGAAGACTGAGTGTTGGAGAGATAAAGAATCTTATCTGAGGTCAAACTGCTGAAAACATGTATTACCAATCTACCCATGCTCTGAACCACTGTATACTACTACCTCTTATTTTATAATACTCTACAATGTGCTTTTCTCACTTGACTATGCATTATAGACATTTCTCCAGGTTGGTAAAGAATAGATAATGCAGTAAAAGAAAACACCCTGCATAATATTTTATAGTATAGACGAACCTTAATGTATATAGCTATCTCCCCCGCCCACCCCATCACGAACAATGCTGCAATTATTTTTTTTTACATATATCCTTAGGTACTAGTATATTGATTTCTACTGGATAGATTGAAAAGTGAGGATGGGCCAACAGGTTTGGATATATTTAATTATAATACCTATTTCTAGATTATTACTAGTTTACAATTTTAAATGTGGTAAAGTACACGTTATAAAATTTGCTTCTTTTTATGAAAAGTTCACAGCAATTCACACTCCTGCCACCACTGCACCAGAAGGGAACTGTCTGCTTTCTCACCAGCACAGCATGTTACTGTTTTGTAAACTTTTCTCAAGTTGGTGGAGCAATATGGGTACCTTTATATTGCTTTAATCTGATTTCCTAGACTCCTCGTGAAATTAAGTACGGTATCATCTGTTTATTGGTCGTTTATACTCTTTGCCAAAAAATCTGATGTTTCAATCTAAAGGGTTCAAAACCTTAAATTGAAAGAATAAGTTTTCATGTAAGATTTTGGGTATTAAAAGCAGGGGGAGGAGAGATGAATGTATGTGTTTAAAGTGGGAATTTTCTTGGCTTTCTTTCCATGCCCCTGGAATAATTTATTCAGTTTATAAATTAGCCTCTAATATTGGGTGCTTTAAAAGTGAAATAAATTATCTTCCATGTGGATTTGAAAGCTTTAGAAAAAGTGGGGAAAAAACCATTTGAGATGCTGACGAGTTACTGTGTATGCTGTGTGGACTGAATGAAGTCAGTGTGGAAGGTTCTTCTCATCTATGCATTTTCAGAATACATTTCAGCACACTATTGGAAAGAGTCTTTCAAAGACAAATTAGATGGAAGATGACTTTCCATTTTGTAGGTGTGAAAAAGAAAGGATAAGGGTTCAGAGCTCATGTGCTGCAGGGAGGCTGTCGGTTGGGTGGAATTAAAACTGCTATCCTTTTCCAGTCCTCTGTGAGGACTACTTGTAAAGAATCTCTCTGTAAAGTTAAATGAACTTTTTATAAGCCACTTACAAGGTAGAAGAGAGTTGGGCCAAACTAAACAGTCACTCCCAGGAGACACTGATGCCTGGGGAAGGGAGGGGGCATTTCTCCCACCACCTTCCCTGCGACACCCCTATTGGATCACAGGCGAGGTGTTTTTTGTTGGTGGACTTGTGTCACTGGGAACCTTCTACATAAAAGTAAAATTCCATAAACTTACCGGGGAAGATTTTTGTTTGTGTGCAGAGACGGTGCCCTACCTATGAACCACATTTTAAAATGCATTTTGAGGTTTGAGTTAATAATGTGAATGACATTCAGTGAGATTGCCAAATGCTGGTAATTTACTCTCATTTTCACATTAATGTGGGCCCACCTGTGATGAATTGGAAACTAAATAAGCACATCAGTTTTAATTAGATATTTCAGAGACTGGATCTACTTAAACAGCAGCATTCATTCTTATGTATTAAACAGTGAAAGAGTTTAGCACATTCTTCAGAAAAAGTGTACGTACTCCCTCCCCCGCTTCACCGCTTGTCCTTCCTTGTTGATTTGCAAATATTCTTTCAGATGGAGGCTTTTAAATTAAAAAGTGCCTAAGTTTGTGCCAATAGGGAAAGAAAGAATTGCATTTAAGTGTTAAAAGGTAAGCAGATTATTCAGTTAATTAGTGGTATGTTGTATATTAAGATATATGAATTTATGAACCTTTAAAAAGACAAATAATATCATGGTTGCCTGGAAGATGCTGACTGGGGGTGGACACCTGGAACACTGATCCTGCAAATTGAGATCTAAAAATGCCACCAGGGTACGGCTAATAGATGCTGAATGACCTTCTATCACAGAAAGGAGCCATTTTTCAAAATTCAAGACAAGATATTACAGTGCTAATGAAAGCAAAATGTTCTCTGATGCATAAGGATCTAGGACCTAATGAAAGCAACTAGTATAAATGTGGGAGTATCTTTGATTAATATTTGTGAAGGATGAGGAATTAATAGTAGACAAGGAGGCTTAAAAATCATGTGTCCCTCTAAAATTATTTATAGGTACAATTTCTGCTTCTGTTCTAGCATCATTCTTCCATGTCATGTCTGTAAGTACTTCTACCTGGTTAGATGCTGAACTCTGGAAGGGTGAGGCTGTGTCTACCTGGCTACAGCTGTATCCCTGGGGTATAGTGGTTGTTCCATGATAGGTGTTAAATAAATATTTATATGCTTTTTGTTGTCAACCTAAAATAATCAAAAGGGTCAGGATTTAGTTTGAAGAGAGTTTATTCAAGCACAAAGTTTGAGGACAAGCCACCAGAGAAGCACAGCGTCTAAAGAATGAAAGTCAGTGATCCAAAGTGCAGAAGTTTGGGATCATTCCATATAGATGATGTTTAGGGAAGCTTAACAGAATTTCAACATCTTTCTATGCAAAGCTTAATGCACAGTTACAACCACCTGATTAGTGGAGGTGATATTTTTCTTTCTGGAAATATATATATATATATATATATATATACACACACACACACACACACATATATATATATATACACACATATATATATATACACACACACACACACACACACACACACACACACACACACATGCAATTACAATTACAATTAGAAAAATCCACTGTCTTGGGTGTGATCCTTTGATAACTGTAACATGTCCATTAGCCCCACGCCACAATCTTTTGTTGGCAGAAGGATTGCTGATGATCTGAAAGTGCTTAGAATTGTGCCTCAATTGCATCCTAATTATTAGGTTCTTATTAAGAAATTCTTCAAGATCAAAGCTAGTAATGGAAGATTGTGCTATCAGAATACCTGGGGCATGGGCAAGAGGAACATTTAGCTCTCACTCATTTGCTTTATGCTTTTTCCTTATCATGAAAGTCTCATCACTGATGGACATGAACAAGTAATAAAACCACACTAAGCCCATTTTTTTAACCTTAAAATAGGTATGATGATAGAATTAAAAGGGAAAATTAGAGCAATAGACATGAAGTCCTTACAGAGCATGTAACAGGTTCAATGCTCAGTAAATGGCCACTATTGCCATCATGATATTGAGGGTAAATAAATCTAGATACAAATGCTGGACTTTATCATGACTAAGTCTATGACACTAGAGAAGTAAAACTTTCTAAACCCACTTTCTCATCTATACAAATGGGATTAGTGCTACTCACCCATATATATATATATACATATACACATATATATATGTGTGTATATACATATATGTATACATATATATACGTGTATATATAAAACATTGCACACTGAATTTGTAATGGTCATGGAGTTGTGGGCAGCGTCTGGTGTGAGTTACGGACAGGACACTACAGCAGGCAGTTAATCTGTAACAGAGATTGGTGATTGGAAGTGGGAGGTCTGGTCTCTGGTTTCTCCTAGTCATTTACAGAACAAAATAAGGAAGAGAGTTAAGCTATGAAGAAGAGATCTATAAGCTATAAAGAAGAGAGTTAAACTTACAGAAGAAAAAAAAAGAAAGTTAAGCTATAATCCAAGAAGCAGAAGTTGCAAACATGCTGCATGACTCAGTCTTCAAGGGTTAACTTCCCCCTTGGCATAATAAACTAAGAGGGTCCTGAAATTTTATTTTATTTTTTATACTGTGTTTTGAGTTCCTGGTTCTAAAATGTTCTCTCCTTACAGATCTCTGTCATTGGCTGTGTCCTGACCTTCCTTTCACTCAAAGAAATCATGACTGTATCTCCATGTTATTTTTTCTTTGTTTTTCTTGAGAGGAGAGTATCAGTTTGCCACAGGTATATTTACTAAGGTTTCTTAGTTTCAAGTTAAATTCTAGATTCATGCAAAAGCAAAAAAAAAAAAAAAAAAAAACAAATTTCAGAAGGAGTCGGAAAATTCCAGAAAATCAAAGATGATTAAAAAATTGACTATAGTATTAGAGTACTAAAAAACAAAAAAAAAAAAGAAAAATTCAATAATAGGAGATTGATAAATTATAGTTAAATGAAATATGGTAGTCATTATAATTTGTATGTAGTCATGAAAACTGTCTAGTCATTAAAATAGTATTTTAATATTTAAGGACAAAATAATTCCCCTAATATGTTAAGTAAAACAAACACCCAATATAACAAAAAAATGCCATTAGAGAATGATATAGTTTGGATATGTGTCCCCGTCCAAATCTCAGGTTGAATTGTAATCCCCAGTGCTGAAAGTGGGGCGTGGTGGGAGGTGCTTGGTTCATGGGCATGGATCCCTCATGGCTTGGTGCTATCTTCATAATAATGAGTTCTTGCAAGATCTGGTTATTTAAAATCAGATCTCGTCCTGCTTTTGCTGTGTGCCCTACCTGTACCCGCTTCCCCTTCCACCAATATTGTAAGCTTCCTGAGGCCTCTCTAGACACTGAGCAGATGCCAGAACTATGCTTCCTATATAGCTTGTAGAACCATGAGCCAATTAAACCTATTTTCCATAAAAACTACCCAGTTTCAGGTATATCTTTATAGCAATGCAAGAACAGACTAATACTGAGTACAGTCATATTTTTCTTTATTAGAATATAATTGAGAAATAAAAATTGTACTGTATTCAAACTTTTAGAAATATTCCTTCTCTTAAAAAAAGATTAAAGAATTTCCATCAGAACTTCTTTATAGTTTTCCAAAATTTTGACTAGGAAATGTATTACTTTTATATTCAGAAAACATGTTATGAAAATATAGAATTTCTTTAAATATAAATCTCTTTTGCTGGATTTAAAATGTGATGTAATTTCCCATGAATCTATCTACAGAGGAAGGTGAGTGGGCCTGAGGGAGGGGAAGGTAGTGGATGGAAGAAAGCAAGAACTATTATGAGGGAAAAAGGAGATCGTGTGTTCTTGGGTAGTGGAGGAGTTTGAAACCTGCATGTCAATTTTCGTATCTCCCTGGAACATTCCCATAAAAGCTTACTTGAAAAAAAAAAAAACATACCTTTAGATTGTCCCAATACAATTGCCACAAAGAAATCGCAAATGGGGACAGAAGGAGGAAGTTGTATTTATAGCTTTAATACCACCTCCTATGGCTCAATTTTATACTTAACTGTATAGATTTCTTTCACTCCTGAGTAAATGGGCTGAAAATTATTTTCAAGCTTACTTTTATAGTTCTTTCCTATCTGCTTCATGAGTGATCTTAGAAAAAGAAAAACAATCTGATTACATATCTGCTTAAAATCTTTTAGAAATCTTTTAGTGAATTCTCATTGCCCTTGGGATACCATCCAAACTCCTTACTATGGGGCACGTATGTGATACTGCTGACCTGTCTCTCCCGCCTTCCTTTCCTTCTCATCTCCCAAACATGTCCCAGACTTCATCACAGCAGACTTCATCACAGCAGACCTCTCACAGTTTTTGTGTGTATTATCCTCCATTATTAAGGCTGTGCTTCCTTCTGGAAATCTCTCTGCTCGTCCTCTGTCTGGGCCATCTCTCCTCCCTGCCCACATGTATACCTTCACTGCATACATTGCCCTTGCCATGTGGCATTGAAGTTGGTTGGCTGTCTTGCCTGCCACCTTACTGTGTGCTTCTGGGTGGGGGTGTGGAACAGGACATGGCCATGTTTTATTTTAGTACCCACCATAGGCCTTTTGGACCACAGTATGTATTTGATAAGCCTTTGTTAATGGATATGTGAGTGAATGCCCAGCATGGGCATACAGTTATTGTTAGATTCCCTCATAGTCTTGTCTAAGCTTTGTTTCACAGCTGATATCTTTGCAGGCAGAGTGTAGTGACCTCTTGGATTCCTTTGTCCAGTGAAAGAAGGGTGTGGTCAGTAGAATAATGGCCCCCAACCTCTGGGACCTGTGAAGATGTTACATTACATGTCCATAGGAACTTGGGAGATGGGTTTAAGGTTATGGATCTTAAAATAAGGAGATTATTCTGGATTGTCTGGGAGGGCCCAGTGTAAATACAGGCATCCTTAACTGTGGAAGAAGAAGGCAGAAGGAAGACAGATGTAACTGAAGAACAGGCAGGAGAGAGTTGAAGTGAGAGAGGGGTGTGGTTCTGAAGACAGAGGAAAAGGACCATGAGCCAAGGAGTATGGGTGACCTTTAGAACCTGGGAGTAGATCTCAACTGACAACCAGCAAGAAAACAGGGACCTCAGTACCACAACTTCAAGGAACTGAATTTAGCTACCGACCTGCATGAACAGAAATGAATTCTTCCCTAGAGCTTCCACAGAGAAGCACGGCATGGCTGCACCTTGATTTTAGCCCAGTGAGACCTATGTTGGACTTCTTGTCTATAGAACAGTATCCTAATAAATTTGTGTTGTTCTAAGCAATGAAATTTGTGGTCATTTTTTACAGCAGCATGAGAAAACTAATACAGAGCTTAAAACTATTTTAGAGTGTGTGATATCTAACTCCTTGGTTACCTATTGTGTTTATCTATTCTTTGCAAATAAAGTCCTTTCCCAAGTAAAAGGAAACAAGAACAGAAGGAGGATGATACCTAATATTGGATAAAAGAAAGGAGCTTCCCATTCTTTTTTATAGCTATGCTTTGTTAATATATGCATATCTTTTTTGTTTTGTTTTGTTTTAGAGATGGGGTCTCATTATGTTGCCCAGACTGGATTTAAACTCCTGGGCCCAAGTGATCCTCTCTCATCAGCCTCCCAATTAGTTAGGACTGCAGGAGTGTGCCACTGTGCCCGGCTAATATGCTTATCTTAAATTAGTTCTGCCATAAATTTAATTAAAAACTCTTTAGTTGGCGAGTTTATCCAAACTCCCTTTCCCTTGCTCCTATCTTCTCCTTCCCTCCTACATACATTCCCTCTGTCTGTATGCTTCTTTTTCTCTCTCGTCTTACTCTCACTGACTTGCTGCTCATCTCAATTACAATTGGGCAGTTTACCCAGAGAACACTCAAGCAGTGGAATCATTGAAATGCATTTTCAGAACTCTGAACAGGAGAAGAAATCCTCACTTTCTTCATTGCAAACACTCCCTGCAGCTGTCTGGAACTGCCTTCCAACTTTCCCAAGTCCAACAGGTCTAAAGGGGTGGAAGTTATGTACAAACTGTCTGTTTCTGTTCTTTTACTGATCTTATTTTTGGATTCTCATTGCTCAATTTCACCAGGTGTACAAGCATCACACAATCTCTCAGGGAGCCTCTGATGAACTAGATGAATTTTGAAATGGCACTGCTCTGTTTCCCTATTGCCCGTTTCACTTGAGGAGAAGATGGCATTGTCTTTTTTCATGGTTGTTGCTCCAAATGTCCCAAGACTACGATCTGTGTTAGAACATGTAGAACATGCTCTAAAATGTAATAAAAAGAACACTGGCCTGGATGGGAATTGGAAAATCCAGGTTCCAGTTCAAGCCCTGGCTAAACCATGTGAACTCAGGGAAGCATCCATTCATTTTATTCATTGTATATACATTATATGTTATAGGATGAATATAAATACATTTCCTGAACTCTGACAATAAGCCAATGTTGTACTGGTCCTGGGGCTACAAAGATGAATTAGATGTAGTTTCTCTTTCTTCAAGGAGCACACAGTTTAGTGAGGGGGGAGAGATAAGTAAAGAAACATTTACAACACTGTGATATGTACAGCTATGGAAGTGGGCACCAGTTACCATGGCTTTAGAGGCTTTAGAGGCTTTAGAGGAGGCAGTGATTCATCTGCTTTGCTTAGGGACAGGAACAGAAAATGAGCAGCATGTTGAAGGATGAGTTGAAGTTTGCCAGTTGGGGAAGGGGGAAGGCTATGCTATGCAAAGAGAACATGTGCAAAGTCAGAGACACAAGGCCCTGCAGAGCCCATTAAGGCTCACTTGGGAAAAGCATGTTGTTGGTCTGTGTGCTGAAGGGGCAGCAGCGGGGCCTGGGGGCAGCAGACCAGAAGAGATGCCTGGAAGTATGAAATCAGATAATGACTCTATTGAAGGCTTGATTTTTCTTAGTTATGAAATATTATTTGTTATAGGTCCTTCCACAGATAAGATTCTACAGTTCAAATTATGATTATTTTCTATTATGAACTAAACTTCATAGTTGCCTGATGCTTAAAAAAAATTTATGCACAATCTTGTGACATAGGTTGGTATGGAATTGAGATTTGTGTGTGATATATGGAAACTGGGACACAAAGACATTGTGTTTAAGGTCCCATGCTCCTTGGACTCAGACTTAGATAGAGTCATTTGATTTATTCTTTCAGAATAAAAAAACATGAAGACAAAACAAAACCCCAACTAACGCTAATGTTCAAATGAATTATCACAGGGATCTTATTAACATGCACATTTTAATTCAGTGTGGGTGGGGTCCAAGACTCTGCAGTTTTTCTTTTTTTCTTTTTGAGACTGATTCTTGTTCTGTCACCCAACTGGAGAGCAGTGGTGTGGTCTCAGCTCACTGCAACCTCTGCCTCCTGGGTTCAAGGGATTCTTCTGCCTCAGCCTCTCTAGTAGCTGGGACTACAGGTGGGCCCCACTATGCCTGGCTAATTTTTGTATTTTTAGTAGAGACGTAGTTTCACCATGTTGGCCAGGCTGGCCTGAAACCCCTGACCTCAGGTGATCCGCCCACCTCGGCCTCCCACAGTGCTGGGATTACAGGCCTGAGCCACTGTGCCTGGTCTGACTCTGCAGTTTTAATAAAACTCCCAAGTGAGGCTGATTCTGCTGAACTCTAAGACCACACTGTGTGTGGCAAAGCTCTAGAGTAGCACTGACCCAAATCGAAGGCACTCGCCACATGTAGCTAAATTTTAGCTTAAATGCATTAAAATTAAATAAAATGAAAAATTAAGTTTTACTAGCCACTTTTCAAGTGCTCAATTGACACGTGTGTCTAGTGGATAATGTGTCATGCAGTATAGACACACCACATTTTTACCTTTATGAAATTTTATAGAAAACTCTATTCGGTCAGTGCTTCCCCTAGGGAATATTACGAACAACTGGCCAGATGTGGTGGCTCATGCTTGTAATCCCAGCACTGTGGGAGGCTGAGACAGGTGGATCACCTGAGGTCAGGAGTTCAAGACCAGCCTGGCCAACATGACCAAACCCTGTCTCTACTAAAAAATACAAAAATTAACTGGGCATGGTGGTGGGCACCTGTAATCCCAGCTACTCGGGAGGTTGAGGCAGGGAGAATTGCTTGAACCCAAGAGGCAGAGGTTGCAGTGAGCCGAAATCGCACCACTGCACTTCAGCCTGGGCGACAGAGTGAGGCTCCATCTCAAAAAAAAAAAAAAAAAGAGAGAAATTATGAAGAACAATTTAATAATATCCACTTGCCCAAAAACTCCTTATCCACAGTGACTATATTTAGAAATATTTCAGCAGAGAAAAGAGTGTGGGAGATCCCTTGACTTAAGCTAGGATACCTCAGTTCTAATCTCAGATATGCTGTTTGCTAGTTGGTGTCCTTGGGCCAGTCACTTGGCTTTTCTGCGTTTCAATTTCCCAAATTATAAAACATGAATGTCAGATTATATAATCTGTAAGGTGCTTTTTAATTCAAAATATCAACTCTCTAAATACCTAAAATTTATTCTATTTCACTGCAATGATATTAACCTTCTGGAACTCCCTTCCCCTCTATTCAGGACAGAACTTCTTTGTTAATAGTAAAAAGGAAAAAAAAGACACTCTTAAACATTTCTCAGGACTTAAAAGCTATTTCCTCTTCATCATATACGTTTGCTGTTTAGTTAGGTACACCTTTTTTCTTTAGGATATATTGAAGAATATTCATTTTATATGCAGTACCCATCAAGTTCGGAATGTTTAAGAAGACTTTTTAAATGCTAGCTGAATTACTGGGAGTAGTGGATCTCAACCTTGGCTGTATATTATAAGCACTTGGAAAGCTTTCAAAAATTCTGGTTTCAGTACCATACCTCTGACCCATTAAATCATAATCTTTGGGATGGGACCTAGGGTTCGGTATTTTTTAAATTTGCATCCTCTGTTTTTATGTTTTAGGTATTTGCCATTCCAATTTTTATCACGTGTAAACGAAACCAAATCTACACTTCATGGTATTTTGACACCTCTTTCTGCCCTTGAACAATTAAAGAACGTTATGGCAGCTCTTCTTAAACTTTACTGTGCCTAGTAATTACCTGGGAATCTTGTTAAAACAGACTAAGAGTCTGCATTTCATACCGGGTTTCAAGCGATATTGATGCTATTGGTCCATAGACCACACTTTCATATCAAGGCTTTACATACAACACTTCATATTTGATCACTTCCACCCAGTTAAATATAATTATTGTGTAGCATTTTAGTTTTGTCCTTTTTTTAGCCTTGTAACTTAGGCATCATTAGTGTTCGAAATATTTATATTTGAATTATTATTTATATATTATTTATTATAATATAATATTTATATAATATTAATATAATATATAAATATTATATTATCTTATATGCTAATATAAATATTATATTAGTATACAAATATACTAATATATTAATATAAGTATTATATTAATACTTATGTTAATATAGTATATAGATATTATTTTAATAGAAGTATTATATTATTATTTATATATTACATTTTATATGTATTATATAAATAATAATTATTATTTATATTATTATTTATATATTATTTTTATATTGCATTTTATATGTATGTATATGTAATTGTTATGTATATAAATATATATTATTTATATATTACATAAGTATTATTTATATATTACATTTTATATGTACATATATGTAATTGTTATATATATAAATATTATATATATATTTCTTTAGATGTTCATATATGTTTGTAATTTCATTTGTTATTCTTTTTGCCTCTCTAAATGTTCTAAAATAATTTTCCTCTTTAGAAGTTACTTTAGTCCTTTTGGTGCCGACTTCTTTGCGGTAAATGCTCTTTTTCTTTATCTCCGTGCGTATTTGTTTAACCATAATTAAATAATTTTATTGTGTAAACAATTAAGGTTGGTAGCTATTATTTTGTACTGAATATTGTGTTACCTCTAAATTCCTATATTGAAATCCTAATGCCCCCATGTGATGGCATTAGGAAGTGGGGTCTTTCGGCAGTTATTAAGTTTAAAGGGGGCCATGAGTGTGGAGTCTGTATGATGGGATTAGGGACTTTATAAGAACAGGAAGAGACACCAGATCGTCCTCTCTCTGCCAGATGAGGATACATCAAGAAGGCAGCCATCTGCAAGCAAGAGGGCTCTTGCCAGAACCCAATCATGCTGGCTCCCTGATCTCAGGCTTCCCAGCCTGCAGAACTGTGAGAAATAAATGTCTGTAGCTTACCCAGTCTATGGTATTTCAGGTTTTAGCAGCCCCAGCAGAATAAGAATTATTTTTCCCAACACTTTTAAAGATACCATTCTACTGCTTTCTGGTTTTTCCATTGTTACTGTTAAGAAGTCTCTGTCATTATAATTGTCTTTCCTTTGTACATGATATCTGTTTTGTCTCCAGCTTCTTTAAAAGATCTTCTTTAGCGCTTTGCCTTTTCTAAGTGCTAGATGTAGATTGATTTTTATTTATCTCCCTTGGAATACAGTATACTTTCTAGATCCATGAATTCATGTTCTTATTAGTTTTGCAAAACTTTCAGCCATTATCTCATTAAATATTGCCTTTTCTTCCCCACCTCCCTCTGTTATTTCCTCTCATGTCTCTGGGTAGTTGTAGCCTCATTTTACCCATCATATCTCTTTGCTTCTTAATATATTTTCTTATCTCACTAAGCTACTTTAAGGATATTTTCATTAGAGTGCTCATGTTTCATGGGCAACAGTGCTTGATTTGCTCTTTATCCTGTTTGTTGAGTTTTTCTTTTAAATTAAGAAGTTCTACATATTTCCCCCCCCTAAAGTGTCATTTTTTTCAAATCTGCCTGCTCATTTGGACAGTTTCTTGTTATGTGTTTATCTTCACTGTTGTGCATATTATTTCTATAAACATTAGAAAAATATAAACTTGTTCTCACGTTCCATTTTCTAGATCTGTAGTTTTTTGTCCAGCCAATTTTGTTGTTTGTTAATTTTTGTCACTTTTACTTCTGGTGATTTGTATTCTTAAATGCTTGCTGATGTTTTTTACATTGTAAACTCATTGCTTGATTTTAACCCATGACATCATGTGGATCTAAATTACAGTTACAGTAGAGTAGTTTTCCTCCACAGAGGACTTCTTCCTTCAGCTTTTCTCCTTGGTTTTGGTTAGCACAGAGGCTAGGCTCAGTTTTTCCTTCTTATCATTGAATCTCATCTCAATATCCAAATAACAGTGGTGATATTAACATCCACCCATAAGGTAATCCCAGCCTGCATGCTGACAGTTGATTATTTTGAGAGCAGGGAGAGTGGTCCTTGGAGACCTCACTTGTTTCCTTCAAGAAAAGCAATGCAATGGAGTTTGTCCCATCCAAAATATGCCATTTCTGTTGTAGCATTATCCCTTAGATTATCTAGCTTGCCATAATGCTAGAAGCAGAAGTTGCTAGTTTTTTAAATTAAAAATTGTTTTGAACAATAAAAATATTTATTATCTAACTTAAGAAGTCTACATAGGCAGTTCCAGTTATGCTTCACTAGTTCTATGATGCCTTGAGGACTTTTCCTATCTTTTGGTTTGACTGGCCTCTGTTTATCAGGAGTAAATATTTCTCTAACAGTTGCCAAATAGCTGCAGAAGTTCCAAGCATCCTAAATTCACACAACAAAAATCCTTTCTCGTGTTTTGAAATCCTATTGTCATTCTGTATTTTTATCTAGTATTATTTTCTTTTAGCTTAAAGAACTCCTTTTAGTATAATTTTGTCACATAATCTGCTGATAATTAATTGTATGTCTTCAATTTTGCATTAAAATATTTATTTTACCTTCATTTATTGGAGTTTTTTGTTTGTTTGTTTGCTGTGGCATAAAATTCTAGCTTGATGGAATTTTTTTCCCGCATTTTAAAGATGTCATTTTATTGTCATCGGCTTTCATAGTTCTTGACAATCAGTCATCAGTCTTACTAATGCTCCTTTGCAGGTTCCTTTGAAACATTATCTCTGACTGCTTTTAAAGGTTTTCTCTTTGTCTTTGATTTTCAGCATTTGACTAGGTTATGGCCCTGTGTGGTTTCTTTTGTATTTGTTCTGCTTGAGGTTCAGTGAGCTTTTTGATGTTTTTGGAATAGTCTCAGCAATTGTTTTTCCAAGTATTGCTTCTGCTCCATTCTCTCCTTTCTCTTATTTTGGGACTCCAATTGCATGCATGTTAGAACTGTTGATCGTGTCTTACGTATTTATTATGCTTTTTCACTTCATTATTTTTTCCTACTAGTGATTTAATGTGAAATTTTATTATTATTTTTTTCTTTGAAAATTCTAATCCTATCTTCTGATGGGTCCAGTCTGCTGACAAACTCACCTAGCAAATTTTTAATTTTAAATATCCTGTTTTGGTCCCTTAGCTTTAAATAATTCCAATTAATTTTTTTCCCACAGATTACATTCCTAAATCATGGTGAGCCATAAAGAAAATGCATTTCATCAATCTTAATGAGGCCTGATTTAGTGTCTGCTTATCATTATGACAATTAGAAAAAACAACTAAATAAATGTGAGACTTTAACCCCTTTATATGGGATTTTAAGTTTTGTAAATTGCGTTCCTATTTCTGTGTCATTTGAAACTCACCATGTGAGCTATTTAAGGAAGGTATCACTATTATTTCCTTTATGATTATAAGGAAACTAAACCCATAATGGCAGATCAAAATGTCTGTGTTTTCTGATGACAAAACTTCTTGTTTTCATCCGTTACATCATGCTGCTTCAAAGCATCTGTCTAGTCAGTAGGGGAGGAGGGGGAATAATAATGTCAAATTAAAAAGATATTAAATTTTCTTCTAATGAGTATTATCCAAATATATAGTCACAGAGCTGGAAGAAATCTCCTAAGGAGGATCACCTAATGCATGCCCTCATATAATATATTGCTTTAGTAAAATATTTCTTCTTAAGCTAGTGACCCTGTATCTGGAACTTGCAAGATAGGGAAACTTCTTTGTCATCTCTAATTTGACTGTTTATCTAAAACCATGGCACAGGTGCTGAATAGATTTTTAATTGGCATTAACTCTTAAAAAAAATTAGGAATGGTAAGGTCTGACAGTTTTACAACATTCAAAATTTAGAGACACTATTTGCATTGGCTTCTCAAAAAGCCTAGGCTAAATTTATTTGAAACCTAGAGTTCAAAAAATATGGTGATATAATTTCATAGTTAATTGTTTGCCAAATGGATGCTGATAGTTCACTCTATTTTATTGTATATAGTTTATATAATTTAACTGCATATAACTGGATACCTATTTTGTTTTCTAAGTTTTGTACTAGTTTTTGCTCTAAAGCAGTAAATTTAGGACTTTTTGATATCAATAAACCTTTAGAGAAAGAGTCTATTGGTTCTTTTTATAACTATAATTATGCCCCTGATATAAGGAATTATTTACAAGAATAATAACTTGTTTAGTATACATATGTGATATAATGTAAATAATGTACTTTACTTGCTTTACAAAAGACTAGTGCTTTCACAACACTTTTCAAAAAGCTCACTCTATAGACTATGAAAATTTTGGTAGTAGTAAAAAAAATTAGCATTGCTACTAGTTATTAGCTACAAGCTTTGATCTAGTTTGCTGTGATGGCACCAATTCTGGACAACTATCTAACAAATTGGGATTTTAGTCATCAATGACAAAAAAAGAAAACATGTGAATAGCTGTGTGTGAACTCTTTACCACTTCTGGAGAGATAATCTAAAGAGAAAATTCTGTCATAGAATATAACAATAACATCATCTTTGGATATAAGATTCACATTTGCTGCACTATAATAGCTTCCTCTGGGCACATTTGTCATTGGTGAATGGATTATTTTTACAATTAGTTTGGGGCTGAGAAAATTAAGGCTTTTATTTTGGCAGGATCATTTGCTGTGCAATACTTAACTTGTTGTGGCTAGTAAATATGGCTGGCTATGTTATGTGCATGTATTTTTGCTTTATCTGAGGATCTTCAGCCTTCAGAGTGATCTTGAAGACATTGCCATAAGAACTTTAAAAAACTCATTGATTAGGCTTTCAGATCCAAATCTGCTCTCAAGAGAGAAGTTATTAGGAATACTTAAAAGATTGTGATCAAGAAGAAAGGAGATGTTGTAAAGCTTCTACTTTTACCATATGGAAAGGGCATCCAGTGGTCATTTTTCTCCTTTGCTAAGCCGTATCAATTTTAATCCAGCACATGAAAGGAACTATGGGTATACTATTTCAACTCTTAGTATTCAATGCCACGTCCTAGTTTTGGCAACTTCTAAGTAAAAGGAAATAATATTCATTCATTTCTCCTTCCCTTTCTTTCACCTTGCATGGGGCCCTGCCAGAACCAGGGTTAGATTG
Source organism: Ateles fusciceps (assembly GCA_036589455.1). NCBI lineage: Eukaryota > Metazoa > Chordata > Mammalia > Primates > Atelidae > Ateles > Ateles fusciceps. Next base: position 1,033,297 of record JAZHEH010001243.1, read on the forward strand.
CCAGCCAAGAGGTACACTTCACACTCTGAGAGGTGCTATTCGTAAGCATATTATCCTCTTCTATGACTCCAGCCTAAATCCACAGCTGAACAGTAGGATGCTGCTTGCTAATGTTGATCATTCTGGCAAAACAGACTGACAATTCTGCAAACCAATATAACTAGTGAGTTTTGCTTTGCAGCTGAATTTCTAAATTACATGAGGGTTTTGTGATACAAAGTGGCCTTGGTTGCTGTCCTTTTCTACTTTCCCCATCGATATCTTTGCTCCTTCTTCTTCCTATCCCAAAGTTCATTTGTTAGTACTGAAATAAGAACTTAACTGTGCTATTATCAGTAAAACAAGCTGCGGTGGTTTGACTTAGATACAGCTTAGATGTGTCTAAGTGATTAGTTTGTTATTTGTTTTTAAATTTCCAGGAAAGGAAAATTAACTGACTATCCATTGTTTAACACTGGCTAAATCTAAATGAAACCATGACATTTTCTACAGCAGATTTACCTTCCTAATTATGCTTGGCGAATGTTTCCACTGACTGATGGAAAGAGATGGTTGCCTGGGAGAATGCCAAATGGCAGAAGGAAGTCTGACCTGAGATTAAAAATGTCCAAGGGTAAATTCCTGAGTGGACAATCTGCAAATAAGATAAAAAAAAAAGAGTTGATGATCTGAATATCATTATTTTTTCAGTTCTGTGTCCACCTTTCCCTTGATTTTGGCAAAAAAAAAAAAAACAAAAACAAAAAACCCCTTCTTGGCTGAAAAACAAATGGTGCACTTTAATCTTGATAATATGTGAGAGAATTAAGACATTTCCTATGCCTCTAGAGTTTCAGCACAAGATTATAAAAAGAAGAAATATTTGCAAATGATGCTAGCATCAAAACATTTTGGGGAAATTGCCTGACTTCCACATTCTACAGCTCTCATCTCTTGCCATTTAAGTCACTTGACTCCTAACTGCAGGCTCTGTGATCTTAGAGGCCTTGGGTCCAATCTTGACTATAGACAGGAATAATTTCAGGGACTTAGAGCCTAGTCTGCGGGGCCTCAGCATGCTGGCATTTGTCATATCTGGACCACATGGCAGGGTGGAGAAAATAGGGAGGAGTTTGGTAATCTGGAATTAGACTCATTTATGAGGCTGGGCTGGGCAATGGGACAGACTCAACCGTAGGTAATTAGGCACTGAAATTATCAAGAGAAAAGAAGGAAGATCAGCCATTCTTTCTGAAAAAGTGACTCACAGCCAATATTTTTAAAAATAATGATTAAAATAATGTCAGAGAAAGCAGTGTAAATTAGGTGATTAAAAATCAGTGATTAGATGATGAGATATAGAAAAATAGTCCAATATTGGCCCCTTCTGTGCATTTGCTCCCATACCAATCCATGGCACAGATCCTGTTCCCAGACTTGTTTTCCCTAGAATTAGAATATGACTGTATCTTTGAGTGGAGTCTGATCTGAAAGGTAGACATATGATCTGGAGACTATGGCTGAAAACAGGTTGTAGTTGTTGGGTGGGGTAGGCAGAAAGAAGTGAATACAAGAGGTCACCAAAGTGTACTCAGCAACTTGATTTTAACATGCCTGAAAGTGTGAGCTCCATCTCCTCCCTCCAATTTGAACCTGCTTCATACTCACCATACATTTAATTGTTAATTGCATACATACATATAGTTAATTGTTAGTCAACTCCAGGCAATCTTATTCTAGAAATGGCCCTGGTCACTGCTAATGCATAGTTCATTATCAGCTGAACTACAAGACCAGCCTCTTTCATGTTTTTTTCCCTTCATTCTCAACAATCTTCCAATAGGTGCTCTTCTTTAAATCACATTTGATTATGTCATTGCCTCCTTAGTGATCTCCAGTATTTATTGTGATAAACAAAAGACTTTTCAGTTTGGCTTCCACCTCCCCATCCAGTCTTATTTCTTGCTGTTCTTGTATCTTCCTGCTCCGTACCACAGCTACACTGACATTCTCCCATTTTCCAAACTGACTGTGCCCTATTATCACTCTGATACTCTTTCTGTTTCCCTCTCCCCTGACTCTCTATCTACTAAATAGAAGTGGGACAAAATGGCTTTTTCATTATGGTAAACAAATTATCAAGGATGAAAAGAACCACCTTACTATAGTAAGGTAACATTGATGTGTACTAAATTACAAATACATCGCAAGACAAATCGCAGGTTATGTTGAGATACTGATTTACTTCTGAGATAGTTTGGATCTGTGTCCCCACCCAAGCCTCGTGTTGAATTGTAATCCCCAGTGTCGGGGGAGGGGCTCAGTGGGAAGTGATAGGATCATGGGGGCAGACATCTCTGTTGCTGTTCTCATCATAGTGACTGATTTCATTTCTCATGAAACCCGGTGGTTTAAAAGTGTGTGGCACTTTCCCCTTCACTTTCTCTCTCTCTTGCCACTGTGTGAAAATGTACTTGCTTTCCCTTTGCATTCCACCATAGTTGTAAGTTTCCTGAGGCCTCTCAGTCATGCTTCCTGTACAGCTTGTGGAACTATCAGTCAGTTAAACTTCTTTTCTTGGTAAATTACCCAGTCTCAGGTAGTTCTTTATAGCAGCATAAAAACAGACTAATACAGCCTCTATTCAACAAAATCATTAGAAGAATAAAGAGAGAGAAGAAGTTTATCACTGGTCTTGGGCGTTCTCTACGTGATATTTTTAAAAGGCTTAATCCAGCGTCCAAATTATCAAATATAAATTTTGTGAAAGTCAAATTTTTAGTCCATATCCTTAAAAAAGTAAAAGGTTTCATATTGTTCAGTCTAATTGAGTAGTTTCTTATATCTAAAGTCTTTATCTAAAGAAAGAAAGTTTACACTTGAAGAAGAACAAGAATAAAATTTAAATGAATAATGTGGCATTAAAAGCCATAGCCAGGCTGGGTGATGTGGTTCACACCTGTAATCTCAGCACCTCAGGAAGCAGAAGTGAGAAGGATTGCTTGAGAAGGCTGAGATTGGAAGATAACTTGAGCCCAGGAGTTTGAGGCTGGAGCAAGCCATGATTATGTCACTGAACTCCCAGCCTGGGCAACAGAGCAAGACCCCATCTTTTAAACAAAAGCTGTATCTCTAAAAATAATGTATATATTTCTCCAACTATATTCACATTTCATGTTTGTTCCTATTTCTGGTAAAAAAGCCTAAATATCAAATAAAACACAATAACCTACTAGTCTATCAAAAGGAGTATATTAAAGAAAAAGGGCTGGAATAATTCAGAATGCAATTTTCAAGGCAAAAATAATGCCCTGCTCTCAGTAGGGTTGTGATATGCTCTCCGCGGAACCTATTGCTCCTGGTTTTTCAATTACAACTTTGAATCATATCCCTTGATTAGTAACAAGCAATCAATCATAATTAATTAGTTAAAATGTTCAACCGTTAAAATCATTACCATTAATTAAAATAATTATCTCTATTTTGGCTGCACTTCATTACCATTTTGGAGATATGCATTGCTTTACTGTACCTTGTGTTCCTAGTACAGCTTCTCAGTGAACGCAAGGCATACAGCAGATAATCTATCTGCTACTTTAAAAATGACTGCTTGAATAAGGATTTGGACTTTGTTGTTTTTGTTACATCTGAGAAAGCATTTTACTACAATGTTATGAGCTTTATTAAGAAAGCTTTTTGAAATGGATATCAGCCTATCACAGACTGCTGGGCAGTGAGGATTTTTGAAAGAATTTGTGCCTTGGAAAAAAATGCTTATTTTATTCTCAGAAAATGAGGGTTTAGGAATTTTCTGGTACATAGAGTTTCTTCCAAAGTCTTGATCTTTTAAGAAAATAGCTATTGAGCTTCCTTCTTAGAGAGTCTCATGGCACAAATTTGTCAGTAGGACTGACATTGGGGTTTAATCGTGATCTTGTATTGTTAGATGGTATGCTTTGTCAGGACAGAGATTTTGTCTTGTGCTCTGGGCCTCCGGGGTGTGTGCAATGCTGAGCACCTCAAAGGAATTCAATAAATATTTGCTGAAGGAACAAATTGTTTCTTAGAGAGTGTTCTGAATATGCTATGATGTTATTTCTAAACACACACACACACAAAGCAAAATGAAATATAATTCCTTTAGTATTTATAGTCATGTTGTAGAATATATGATATTTTATCCCAGTTTTGAAGCAAAATTCATTTCCAAGTCTTTTGTTATTCTAATATCACAAATTTATATTATTTCTAAATTTTTTATTTTTGTTTTTAGATGGAGTCTCGCTCTGTTGTCCAGACTGGAGTGCAATGGCGTGATCTCAGCTCACTGCAACCTCCGTCTCCCGGGTTGAAGTGATTCTCCTGCCTCAGCTTTCCAGGTAGATGTCTTTCTAAAATTTTATACTGTGCTTAAATAGAGTTATCAGATCAACTTGACTCACTTCCCGGATTTCCAGTAGTTGAAACCTGTTTTTATTTCTTTTTAAGTAAATGTATAGCTTTGTGCCTGAACTAATGTTTTTATCTAGTTTTTTTTTCTTCTTGGTGTTTGAGAAATGTGATCACAGAGCTTTGTTTATAAAAGGAAAGTCTCATGGTATCCTTCAGACATTCATTGTTTTTAGATGTTCTTGAAAGTTTCTCCTCTCCTTTTCACTTTCTACTTTGTATGACTGTTACATGATGGCTCTGTACTTGTGTGTTCTCTAATATTACAATTTGGATGACTTTAGTAACAAGGCAGTGATCTGAACTGACATAGGAAGTCCTCCTTTCATTCTAGACATAATAATATAATAATAATAATAATGCAGAACTCAAAACAAGTTTGTGGCTGGCAGAAATGATGAGGGATCCAACAACATTCAGAAGGAATTGAGGCTGCACAGCTTACCAGTAAAGTCAAACTGGATATGTACTTGGAAAGTTGATGTAGGGCTGAGAAATCAGGCTATGAATCCTGCATGCAGTATTAGAGCCTGAACACAGTTCCCTGTATACACCAGAAGTTGCCTGATCAACTTAGACTGGGTAGAACTTAGCCCTGGAACACAGACTGCTGTAGCACTAGGACATGGGCCAGAATTCACTGATGGCTTGATTCAGAAATACAAGCAAAATCTTCTCCAGAACACCTGAGTCATAGCAGAGGAAATTGTGAAACAATCTCTACAATCCAGGACAAGTGCTTAACCCTTGCAGAAGATAAATGCCACCAAATGTGATGAATTCACAGAAAGAAATAAATGTTAGCACGCAAGGGGAGCTAGTACCATGAGAGATAGTCCAAAGATGCAATAGATGGTCATTCAAGGAAATACAAATGACAAGACAACATGAAAGAGAACACAATTAAAATTTTGAAAACATAACATAAGTAATAGGATTCATAACTTAAGAACTGAAATTACAAACAAAAAAACAGACATGAGAAAAGTAGAAGTTCTATAAATGAAAAAACTATCAAAACAACAGCAACAAAAGAATATACCCTCACTGCATAAGCCAAACAATAGTCTAGTTATAGGAAAGGAAAGGACTGGTGAAGTGAAGTAGATGACAAAGTTGAGAAAATCACTATTGAGAGATAAAGAGTTGGATAAAATGAAGATGTTAAGAGACATAGAAGTTGTAGAAGATAGAATGGAAAACTACAACATTTTCTATTAGGACTTTTAGAATGTAAAAAAAGAAAAGAGAAAGGCAGTATTCGAGGAGTGAATGACTGAGAGTTTTCTAAAATGGAAAAAGATGTATGCCAAGCAAGGTAGATAGAAACAAATCCACATCTAGACATATCATAGTGAAACTACAGAACTCTTAAAAAAAAGGAGGTGGGGGAGCAATTTAAATGTGCCAGAGAGAAAAGGCAAGTTACTTTGAACTTGGAAACAAGTGACAATTTGAAATACAGGAATGAATTGCCAAGAACAATAGATACTAGAAAATAATGAAATCCTATGCCAAAGCAGTGAGGGAAAATAACTTGAAACTAAAATTATACCATGTAAGAGTGACAAAAGACATTTCCAGATGTACTTAGACAAAGCACAGTCCCACTTCCAGACATTGAATAAAATGCTCAGGCAGATGTTACTGAGCAATGGGCTGCATGTCTGGTGCACACAGAAGCCAATACAATAGCAGTGGCTTTTGAGAAAAGAAGGCTTTATTGGGAGCTGACTGGCAGGGAGACAGGAGGTGATGTTCAAATCTGTCTCCCTGTACTGGAGCCTAAAAGGTTTCATAGGCAGAGGGTAACAATGCGATTAGGCATGATCTGACTGAGTCATGCAAAAAGGTGATGCTGGTTCCTTAGCTTTTAATTCTGCTCTGCAACAAAACAGGGCTCCCCTTGCTCCTTGATCCCATCCCTGTGCCTTCATCCGAGCACTTAGATTCTGTATGTGATTGACTTTTTTGATCTGGCTGGCTCCTGGGTCACAAATAGGGCACGCGTGGTTCATCTGGGCATGCACAATTTTCATGACCTGCAACCTGAGTGTACTTTGCACTGAAAAACAACTCATCATTTTGTCACATCATATTACTGACAAAGTCGAGCCAGACTTGAACTGCTTCTATGGTTACACAGATATTTCAAAAGAGGGAAAATGAACCCAATGCAAGAGGTGATTGTGAGCAAAGAAACCAAACGTATTGGCAAGCCTAAATGTATATTGGTTAATAAATAGTGACACTGTTCGCTAGTTTGGAGTGGGTGTTAAAATGTTAAAATGATGGTTAAGATACTGGATACCAATAACATGAAAGGTTTGAGCATGTAATGCTATTTGGACAGCAGTAGAGACATTTTAAGATGCATGTCTTATTTGGGAGCAGGGTGGAGATATTTTAAAATTAATACTTTGTTGAAAAAATAACATGAAGCATGCATGTTATATAGGTTTATGTAGGGTAACTTTAAAAAGAAGCACCAACTTTGTGATGATGCTGCCTCTCTGAAGAGCAGGTAGGGAAACTGGGTTTGAGAATGTGGGTTGCGAGGACATCACTGTTATCAGAGGCACATGTTATGGACAGGGGCATGGCTTTGGGTTTCAGTTTCCTGGCCTGAATGCCAGCTCTGCTCCTGTTATGAATTGTGCCCCTCAAAATTCAAATGTTGAAGTCCCCAGTACCTCAGAATATGACTATGTATGGAGATAAGTTTTCAAAAACCTTTTAAAAATTGTATAAATCTAAGGTTTACAATATGGTGTTTTGATATACATATTCATAGTGAAGTGATTACTACAGGCAAGCAAACTAACATATCCATCTCCTCTCATAGTTACTGCCTGTGTGTGTGTGCATGGAGTGGGGGGAGGGTGGTGAGATCACGTGGAACCTACCTTCTCAGCAAATTTCAAGTATGCAATATAGCATTGCCAACATTAGCCCTCATGCTGTACATTAGATATCAAGCCTTAATCATCCTATATAAATGCAGCTTTCTACCTTTTGATCAACAACTCATTTCCCTACCTTCTCCACCTGATATCATTGTTCTGTGATTTGTTTCTATGCATTTGACTTTTTCAAATTCCACCTATAAATAGAATCATTATTTTTCTTTCTGTGTCTGGCTTAGTTTACTAAGCATAATATCTTCCACGTTTATCCATGTTGTGGCAAATGATGGAATCTCCTTTTTGTACAAGGTGGAATAATATTCCATTATATATATATATAATAATTTCTTTTTTATCTGTCAATGGGTATTTAGATTGTTTCCATATCTTGGCTATTGCAAATAAACTCTAATTAAGTTAGAATGAGGTCATTAAGTTTGGCCCTAGTTCAGGATGGCTGGAGTCCTTATAAGAAGAGGAGGTTAGAACGCAAACATGCACAGAGGGAAGAAGACATGGAGTCAGGGAGAAGATGGCAATCTATTCACCAAAGAGAGAGGCCTCGGAGTTAACCAATCCAGCTGACTCCTTGATCTCAAACTTCTAGCCTCCAGTTTGTGAGAAGATAAATTCCATTGTGTAACTAAGTCTGTGGTATTTTGTTATCGCAGCCCTAGCTCACTAACATAGCCTCTTAAAGCTGTGTGACTTGGCACATGCTTAAAATTCTATACTGCAGATTCCTCTCTGTAAAATTGAGATAGTAACAACATGTCTCATAGGGTTTTGTAAGATTTAATCAAATTAATGTATGTAAAGCAATTGGAATACTGCCAGTACATGGTTAATCCTCAATAAATGTTAGTTATCATTATTTCTTTTATTAAAAATATTAAATGTGACAAACTATTAACATTGATTAATTATGAGTAGTTGGAATATGAATATTTGTTATGTTATGCTTGATACTTCTAGGCAATTCTAAAATTTATTCTGAACAAAAGTAAATCTATTATCCATTACCTACCTCCTATAGGGACTTGATAGAGAATGGAATACTGCAATTGATGTCATGGTAGAGAGTATATTAACAGCACTATTTATTTGAAGAATATTTTTAAAGCATCTACTATGTGTCATATACTAAGCTGATCCTTTGAGTATTCATATTAACCAATCGTCTTTCTCTTTTGAGGGATTTTTACTACCAAGACAATTATTTTCAGAACTTATGATCCATTCTACAATTCCATGTCTGCCCACGGCTTGGCACATGGGCATTTGCCCAGCAGGGCTTATTATAGACAGACAGCCCAAATGCTTTATGGCTCTGCTTAGAGAATTTGATGCATCTGCAGTAATGAAGAAAGCTACTTGAGAAGAATTAACGATTTTGCTAATCAGTTTATTAATTGAATTTATCAGGTCTCCAGAATACAAAGGCAAAAGGAGTAGGTGATTGTGAGACCAGAAATGTCTCTGGAAGTCAGAATTAATGATATGCAAGCCAGGGTCCCTTTGTGCTTAAGCCTCATCCAGATGCATCCAGCTATAAAAGAATAATGTGAAAACTCATTAATTGGGAATCCTGTACAACTTCAAAAACAGATCTCCACTGCAAGTGTGAATTTTCTGACAACCTCCTAATGCCTCAAAGTTGTGGGGAAAAGCTTTCTCAAACCTGTAACTCACCATGATAGCTCCAAGAAACAGCCAGTAGGGCCTGGGAGAAGCTCATCTCATTTAAAAATGTATCCATCATTAAAACATTCACTGGGTTTTGCTAAAGTCACACTCCCATCCTCATTCCATCTACCTGCTGCCTCCCTGTTGGCTCCAACATTTATTCCTCTTTTGAGCATAGTCACATGTTGGCACAACAACTGTTACATTGTATCAGCTGCCTGTGATAGGTGGGGGATATTAGCACCATGTCTTCCAGTCTTGTCTTTGCCCCATCAGGTAGAAGATTTAAGTGATGAATGTGAATTGAAACCGTTAAATTACCACACAGGAAGAGATGTTAACGATAAGGCATAAACCATGGTTTATACAGTGTCATTATTTTTTACTGCATATGAACCTCTCTACAAGGAATAGAATACATTGTAGAAAGTTCCTTAGAAACTCTGGCACTGTGAAGAGTCCTGTCAGAGTTGGAAGACATGGATTCTCAATTTGGCCCCTTACTTTCTAGTTATTTGATCTTGGGTGAGTTCCTTATCTTTCTTGAACCTTGCATTACGTATTTGTACACTGACAATGATAACATTTGTTCTGCAGAGTTGGGTGAGGATGACAGAGATCGTGTATATAAACCTGCAACTGCATAGTGCAGTGCCTGGCATAAAGTGAGTCTTAACAAAAGCACTTTTGGACTTTTTTTTTTTTAAACAGAAGATAAACTGATTTCATCATGTCCAATTTTATAAATTCACTTAATAAACACTTAATGAGTGCCTACTCTTTACTAGGTGCTGTGCTCAGAGCTGGAAATGCAGAGATGAATAATATGAGGTTTTCAGTCTGGTGGGGAGTAAAGACCAAAATCCAAACCTGATGAGTTCTACTGCAGAGACATACAAGCTACTGTGGAAATACAGAGATGTGAGAAAACAATGCCTCAGTGTCTGGGGGAACAGGGGGGTCTTCAGAGATGCACAGGCTAGGGTTACATCTTCACTCATTTGCGCTGTTATGCCAAATTACCATGGACTGGGTGGCTTAACCAGTAAACATTTATTTCTCACAGTTCTGGATGCTGGGAAGTCCAAGATCAATGCGCCAACAGATCCATTGTCTGCTGGAGGCCCACTTCCTGGCTTGCAGATGGCTGTCTTCTTTTTGTCTCCTCACATATATTCAGTCAATAGTAGGTTAGGTCTTGTTAAATTGAGTTTATCATGAGGACAAGAGAATAAAGGATTCTCAAGTCACCACTGCAGTGCAGGGGCATGGGAGTACAGTCCAGATTGTCACTCTTGGGAAACTGCAAGTGGCCAAGAGTTCTGTTGTGGCCGGAGCATAGAGTACCATGAGCCTCTGGTGGTCGGTGGGCTGGGGACCAGACCGTAAAGTTAGGCATGATCCTATCAGAAGGGCAGTGTGTGTGTGTGTGTGTGTGTGCTCAAGCATGCACACCTGTGCCTACCTCTGCAGCAATGATGCCCTCTGGCACCAGCAGCTGAACTCTGGCTGTTCAGTTCCCCTGGCTGGTCAGGGCCTGGGCCTCCCTGCTGCTGATGCAGGCCCACTGCCCCTCTTGCTCTTCTCCTGAGGTTTGCTTTCCCTCCCCTTCAGTCCCTGGCCTTCTCATCTTCCTAGCACTCATCTCCAAAAGCTTATCAGACAGCACCATTTGCTAACTTCTGGCTGCCTCCACAGGGCATAGCAGCTGAGGGCAGCCATGAGAACGAAAGCAGGCTATTCCTAATGTTCTCACCCCATGGGGCAGTCTCCTCTCAAAGTCTTAAACAGGAAAGGAGCAGGAAATGCTCTCTACTTCTGCTTTTTGCCTTTACTAACCAGGGTGCCATTGGGGATGAGCCAGGTCACTCTTGAATTGCCCCTCCTCTAGGCTCCTCTTCCTGTCTCTCCCTCTCACCAACGCCCTCCTAGGCTGGAAGAAGTGGAGTACCTTTTCACCTGTTCTTCTATCTGGTGATGAGTCCTCTGAGCTGTAGCTGTCTTCTCAACCCCAGCCTCTACAGCTGGGCTGTAGAACAAAAAAAGTCTTCACCAATAAGGTCACATCAATGGGGAAATATTTCTGAAAAATACAACAGTGGCCGGGCACCAGTGGCTCATAGCTATAATCCCAGCACTTTGGTAGGCCAAGGTGGGAAGATCTCCTCTTGAGCCTTGGAGTTCAAGACCAGCCTGATGCAACATAGCAAGACCCTGTCTCTACAAAAAATAAATTATCTGGGTGTGGTGGTAGCCTCCAGCTACCCAGGAGGCTGAGGTGGGAGGATCGCTTACCCCAGGAATTCAAGTCTGCAGTGAGCTATGATCATACGACTGCACTCCAGCTGGGGTGACAGTGAGACCCTGTCTCAAAAACAAACAAACAACAAACAAACAAACAATACAATAGTTATTATGGGTATGTTAGTGAACCCACATAATTCCATAGTGAATAAAGAGCACCTGCAAGTTCTGCTACATGGTGAGGCATAGCCCGGGAGGAGTGTTCAGAGCTCATGTTGCTTAGGAGGGCCACTCAGTTGCCCCCCCCAACCCCCGAAACCACTGGAAGAATCTTTTTACTATCTGCCAATAAGAGCTATTTGGCTACCTCACCTCCAGAAGCTATGTGGTTTCAGGCACTCCAACATATAGATGACTGCTCTGTCAGTCCAGTGGGTGAAGGAGATAAAATTGCACAGGGGTCTTAAAAATAAGAAAACCTCTGATGACTTGTTTTGCAATTTGAAAATGACAAGAGATGTGGGGTGTGTTAGGGATGAGGATTCTAAAATGTTTGTGGTGGTAGCCAGGGACATAAACAATGGGCAACCGACCCATGCTGCCTCAAGGACAGAAATGAAGACCGGAAAGTGTCTTCTTATTCTAGCAGCTCTTTAGAGGCAAGCATCCCAAATTTCTACAACCCAGGGCCAGGGGGCTAGTCTGGATCCTTCCTTTCCTGTGACTTGGTTTTTTAACTCTTCCTTCAATTCTGTGAGATACCCCAATATCTTTCTAGTACATTCCATTTCCTTTTTTGTTAGCATATTTTAGCCCAAATTGATTTCTGTTGCTTGAAATCCAAGGAAAAGTAATGAGTGCAAGGTTGTCTGGGAGAAGACTGGGAGAGGGGTTGTAATGCCTTGGCCAGAGCCTCTGATTGTGACTGCACTGACATCTGCCCTGTGTCCTGGGCCATGTATTTCTATGATAAGGTTAATGTGGAATTTTGTCTAAGGGTGTGATTTTAACATAGGATTTAGAGAAAAATTCAGAGCATTCAGTCTAATGGTGGCCCCTTGAATTTATCAAGTTCCATTTGAAGTGATTCACCAGTCTGGCATAGGGACATGTGATAGTCTTTAAAGTTTATTTGAAGTAAGTCACCACAAACGATAATAAATATTTGTGTTGTCTTCAACCTGAAGTGGCTTAAGCAAAGAAAGCCATGAGAGAGAATAAAGCTGGAAACATACAGGCCATGGAAGCGACTGTTCTCCTTTGCATAGTTCTCTTTCTTTAGGTATCTTTCCCTCTTTTTCAGAAACTGTTCATCATGTAAGCACAAGGATGAGATTGCTTTGCCTTTGCTACTGTTTCTTTTCTGAAGGGGAAAAAAGTTTCACAGGACTTTGTATTGTCTCTTAATTTTTAGTTAAGCAATTTTGGGAAATATATTAGTCTGTTCTCATGCTGCTAATAAAGACATACCCAAGACTGAGTAATTTATAAAGGAAAGAGAGTTAATGGACTCACAATTCCACAGGGCTGGGGAGTCCTCACAATCACGATGGAAGGTGAAGGGGGAAGCAAGACATGTCTTACATGGCAGCAGGCAAGACAGGGCATGTGCATGGGAACGCCCCTTTATGAAACCATCAGATGTCATGGGACTTATTCACTATCATGAGAAAAACATGGAAAAGACCTCCCCCTCCCCATGATTCAGTTCCCTCCCACTGGGTTCTTCCCACAATACCTGGGGATTATGGGAACTATACCTCAAGATGAGATTTGGGTGGGGACACAGTCAACCCATATCAGGGAGAAAGCACTCAGCTTGGATTAAACAAGATAAAAACCAGGCTAGAATGTTTCCAAAGAAATCTCTTAATGCAACCTTCTGGTAAAATTTTGTCTTCTCTCTCTCTTTCTCCTGAAACATTTAGAAGTTATCTCATCCATCTCATCAGTTTCTAGTTAGATCCAGTCAAAGGGCCCTAAAGATACCTTCCAGGTAGATTCTTCTGAGCAGGTAGGTTCTTCAGATTTAGGTTTACCTTGTGAAAAATCTGAATAGTGGCTGTTTATATTTAGATTAACTTGGGGGCTATACTACTTTCTCAAGATCTATAAATTTCCAGTGAAACTCATATCATATAAGTTGGAGCAATCACTAGGTGTTTGGCTCTAATTCTCTTCTAATTCTCTCTAATTGCCCCAGTGACCCCTGTCCCTTTACAATGGGTTTTAGTAACTCATGCTTTTATTCAATAATTGTGGTTCTTTAATATTGTCATTATTTTATAATCCCAGATGCATGCGAGTTGCTTTGTTTTGTTCTCCTCAAGTTGCAGGAATTTTCTCCTACGTGATGTGGCTCTTTGGGAAGACTTAAGTAGCTAGAGTTCTTTTGGGTTTTCAAAGCTTTGTCATGATCTCTTGGTCCTACCTCTGTCGAAGATCTGAGAACATATTTCTCACTGGAGGGTAAGAGGATGTTTGAATGAAGCTCTCCTTGCATTCTTTAGGTATCCTTGAACCTACTTCCTGAAATGGGCACAGGTCTTTAACTCTCTTCTACCTGTGGATTAGTTAGTTTCTGGCCTTTTAGAGATGACTTCTTTGAAAACATTCATCCTTTATTTGGGATTGAAAGTCTTAATCCTGTGACATGATGATGAGTCTCAAAAATCCTGTTACCACTTCTGTGGGGCATAATATCTTACACGGATAGGATTGCTAGTCATCTGACTTCCTAACTTAGATTTTCTGGACTTTAATAACTTGGATTCCACTGACCCTGACCAACTAGATTGCTTTAGTTATTTCTATCAGGCATGAAAACACTTAAAAATATAGCACCTAGTTTTCAGCTGGAATACACTAGGGCTTAGAATGTGTTTTTATGAGTGAACATTTAGTCTCTAGGGAGATTAAAGAACAGACAAGTAAGTTCCATGAGGATAGAAACAGTATCTGTCTTGTTAAGTTACCATGTCCTGAACACTTAGTATTATGTCAGCACACTAGAAGGCATTCATTCAAATCTGTTGAATATATAGATGGCGTGGAACAGCCACAGTTCATTCAAAGAAAATATATTGCACAGGCTGTATGATTATATTGTTTCTTCTGCCAGTGGTCAGAGAAGTCTGGGGTTGACGATGCTGTCCCTTCTTATTTCTCTGGTCTTTGTTAAGTCAAGCGCAATGTTTGTGATGAAGGGTTGAATATTGAAATAGCTTTTTCCTTCAAGGACTTATTTGGAGCAAGGAAGGAAAGTTCTTAAGAGACTGTCATCCTTTTACAAAACCATGAGGCGGAATGGCATAAGGTCCAGAGAGGCAGTGTTTCTATGGGCCAGTAGAAAAGTGCTGTGCATGCTGTTGCTAGGCAACGGCCCAGCCAGCTTCTCTTGAATGAAGGCCAAGAGAATCAACAGAAACCAATGGGCATATGAGGGAAGAGTTTTCACCCAGAATACCAACTTTTGTGTTCTTTTTGCCGTGTAGATACTATAAGTCTTGGCTGGTATTTGGTGGGGAGGGGCTGTGGTATGTGGCAATCATTTAGCAAATTGTCCCCAAAGCCATTTTGTGAAATTTTGCTATGGCCAAGTATTAATTATAGGATTTGTGTATGAAATGTAAATTCAAGAAGAAAGAACACATTTCTCTACATAATGTTCCATTTACACCAATATGTAGCCACCCACCTATTTTTTCCTATTTGAATATTCCATTCCATTCCTTTCTCACTTTGGCTACATGCTTCATGCAGAGTAGATCTGCTCTAGACAGCATGTTCAAACTACATTTGCAACTAGAAAATTTCTTCTTTCAGCAGGTGTTCAGGGTTCTGTGGTTTGCCATGGGTAACTTAACAAATCTATTACTTTTGTTGCCTGGAAACATTCCAGTAGAAGAAATTGTGGCTATGGCTATTACTATGTTGTGAATTGCACCCAAAACTTAGATTCACAGGGTAGCAAGTGTCTGGCCTTAAATCCTGTTTTATCCAAATTTTATGGAGATTTCTGAATGAATCAGGTACCAAATCACTTAAGCTGTATCACATACCTACTATGTGCTAGACATTGTATTTTCATATATGCAAATTTTGTGTGCATAATTAAGGCACACTAGCACACACATTTATATACTCTAGTTAAAATGTATCCAAGGTTTATTTCCCAGCTTGCCTTTGCCTTATAGTCAATAGTACAAAGATATTTCTTTTTATTTTGAAATATATTGGATGGTATTGACACTGGAGGTTTCGCTGCCATTGGTCATAAAGTGTAGCTTCTAGAGTTGCTTCAAAACCTGCTGTTGCAGAGACAGAGGAAGTCCCAATAAGCAACTCCTCCCCATCTTCAACCAAAACTCCTCTGTTTGATCCTTTTTATGTAATGGGATTTTATGTAGGATTTTATTTGAAAAAGAAAATCCGTAAACCTCTAATATAAAACTTTATAACTCAGGAAGAATCATTCCGTATGTCTTACAGGATGTTCCATGTATCTGTGTGAGACACTTACAGGTTCACCTGGATGTTCATTTTAAAAAGCTGAACCTGATGTGTACCCTTGCCCTTAAGATCTGCTGAAACAGAATCCCTGAGAGCTGGACTTATGAATATACATTTTCAAAAAGAATTCTTATGCACATTAAATTTAATAATTTCATATGAAATTCATTTTACTTATTAAAGAATATGTAACATATGTATGGTAAAAGACTAATAATCCATATGCTCACTACCCAGATTAAGAAACAGAAAATTGCCAGTTCCTTTGAGACTTTTCTTGTGCCTCTCCAGAAATTCCATCCTTCTTTTTCGTCATTCCTTAAGGAGTCACTATAATAAATTTTGTGCGAATTATTCTTCTGCTTTTCTTTACTCTTTACCCCTATGTGATTGTATATTAACCTTAAACAATATATTGCTTGGTTTAGCCTGAGTTTGACCTTCAAACAAATGAAATTACACTCGGATGAGTACTATTTTTTTACATATCTTTTTTTAAGCTTATGAGATTCATCCATGTTGAAATGTGTAACTATGGTTTATTCGTTTTTATGTGTATTATAATCCAGCCATGAATATTCCAAAATTTATCCAGTTTTCTATTTACGGACTTTGGTAGTTTTAAGTTTTTGCTCTCACAAACAATGCTGCCATGAATATTCTTACATATATATATCTCTTAGTTGTGGAAAAGTTATGAGTATATACTTAGAATCCATAACAGGGTATGTAACCTATGTGTAGAATTACTGTGTAGTATATGTAAGTTCAAATCGCTAGATGATGCCAGTGTTCCTTCAATGTGGTTGTATCAATTATAAAAGTATAAGAAATACTGTTGATTGTATGGATTCTAACTAGATTACTACTACACACAAATTTTCAATAAAACGTGGGAGACTGAGGGAGGCATGGCTCTGTTTGCCTTCATCTTGTCAATGTTTTCTCAAAGAATCCTGTTCCTGCCTTGACTGTTCGTGGTTAGACGGAAGAACTCAAACATTTAAAGATCTAGTGTACAGAAGCTTCCACTTGAGATCTGTAACATCTTACTTTCCGTGTCTTATTCTGGTCTTTATCTTCTCCATTCATTGGCGAAAAATCATTTTTATAGAAAACTAGTAAATACCAAAGGTTGCTTATGGTTTTGTGGCAGTGGCTTGGATTTCTCAGCTCTGAATTCCTAAAAACACCGTAAATCTTCATGGAGTCCATCCTCAAGCTCTACACTGAATACTATATCCCTTGAAAATTGAGCATTATTAGTGCTTTTATTGAAAAGGATATGGTAGACCTGCCACAAATGTTTTTCTTTTCTCTCTTCCTTCTGTCTAATTTCAGACTAACTAAAATGCTCAGAAGTATTATTAGCTGTCACCATTTCCAATATAGGAACTATAGGTGATATGTTACTAATCTTTAATCTTTCTCATATTACCTATATTGTAAAGAGAAGGAGTGGATACACATCCTCCCCTTCTTGACAAAGTGCTTACTTGGCTCATAGAGGTATCAGAGGTCTGGCACTCGAACAAAAGCTCTCAAATTTAAGACTCCTTGGGAAGCTCAAACCAAGGGAGGAAGCAGTCCAGTGAACCCTTCAGGGTGCTGGAGAACAAGGCCAGAGGTGTTTCTTCTCAATTGTTACTAAGACAATGAGGTTAGGCAGACAGCATCAATATAAAAATGCAATTATGTCAGGTAAAGGAAGAAAAAAGGATGCAATTGCAGAGGAATACACAAAAGCTTTCAATTGTCTTGGTAACATTTTATTTCTTAAAAATAACCTTCTTATGATTCTTCGACAATGCACGATAAATATATGTATTCTTAAAAAGCATACTATCCTGGATTGAGGCCTATGAAGAAATAAATAGGAGGAATTAGATTGGTTGCCACTAATATGCCTGCGTTTTTCAGTCAGATTTTAGTGGAGTTGCTTGGATGGGATGTATGATACTTTGGGGGACAGAGGAGTTTCCAGATCTAGGAGACAGAATGGGCAAGTAGGATCTTATGCTGTTAACAATATGTATATGAAGTCTAGCAATATATACTAAACAACAGACTGGGTGGAAAGACTCTATTTATGACAAGCAGGGAAAAAGCTACAATTTATGAAGCTCTAAATGAGTCATCAAGGTTTCTCTTTATGAAGGAAGACAATATTAACAGCTGTTCTATTGGATTTCGTTTGCTTAATTCAATAGGACTATTCTAATGGTTTATTTATTTAATGTTTTACATCATGTAAATATTTTGGTCTGATTGTAATATGCATTTAGTTTTCACATTTCAGGTTTATACTTTTGTGATGTAGTGCTTTTGTACATGCTTTCTGGATTCAAGGAAAGAGTTGAAGTAGAATGAAGCTGTATTTTAGCACAAGTTGTTGATGAAATGATTATCTGGAATCACGATGCCCTTTTCCTCCCTATCTTTTCATTTCTCTATGACTCCTCCTCAGTTTCTTTAAGTGGCTCCTCTTGTTGGTTGGAATAGACTAGATTATGTCCTGGTAACAAAAATGTCAATTGCTCAACAGAACAGATATGTATTTTCAGCTTGCACAACCTGTGCCATATGGGTTGACAGGAGGCTGTGTGCCACACAGTCATTGGAGTCCCAAGGTCAGAGAGTCTCCCTCACCTTGTAGCTGAATGATTGAAATACATAGTCACTTCAGTTGCCACAGCAGGAAAAAATATCTGGAGACTCATTTGTGCTGTTTTTCTCCTCAGCCTGAAGGTGCCACAAGCCATTTTTTTTTTTTTTTTTTTTTGAGACAGAGCCTTGCTGTCACCCAGGCTAGAGTGCAGTGGTGTGATCTCAGCTCACTGCAACGTCCGTCTCCTGGGTTCAAGTGATTCTCTTCTCTTAGCCTCCCAAGTAGCTGGGATTACAGGCACCCACCACCCCACCTGGTGTATTTTTAGTAGAGATGGGGTTTCACTATCTTGACCAGGCTGGTCTCAAACTCCTGACCTCGTGATACACCCGCCTCGGCCTCCCAAAGTGCTGGGATTACAGGTGTGAACCACCACGCCTGGTGACATGTGCTATTTGTATTCATAGTTCATTGGTGGGAACTACTCACCTACATCTACCTAACTGCAGTGGGGCTGAGATATGCCTGAAGGGGGAGCAGACCCAGATGCTCGTGGACACTGGTCATCTGACAAACTTCTCCTCCTCCCCTGGTCCTCTAAATGACTCAAATAACTGACTGCAATTAGCTAATCTTCTTTATCTCTCCCTCAATTCTCTTGATTGCCTCTACTCATTCTAGTATTCCTGTTGTATTTAGTACAATGCTTCTGTTTCTTAGATTAATAATATTTGTAGAATTCACTTGAATTGTAGCTAGTGGATAATGTTAGTGCCTCTGATTGCAAAAAGTAAAACTGATAGCTCAGAATTCCAAAACCAATCAAACTATATGTGTTTGAATGTTATGTGGAGAGGCAGTTATGTGGCAAAAGGGGTGAATAAAATGACAGTAACTTACCAGTGAGGGTAGAGAGGAAATATTTTGCTGTATTGATTCACTGAAAAAAAAAAAAAAAGAAGAAGAAACAACCTTAAGTGTAGAAAAGCCAAAATCTGGGTATAAAAAGATCTGAATTGGAGTCCTGAATTCCTGAGTGCATCACTAATTACTGTGTAGCTTTGGTTTCTCTAAACCAAAGAAAAACATAAGTATGCCGATAAAAAATGACACTGAGTTCTGAGCAGGATA
Source organism: Ateles fusciceps (assembly GCA_036589455.1). Classification (NCBI taxonomy): domain Eukaryota; kingdom Metazoa; phylum Chordata; class Mammalia; order Primates; family Atelidae; genus Ateles; species Ateles fusciceps. Next base: position 1,052,812 of record JAZHEH010001243.1, read on the forward strand.
AATGAAAATAAATAAAGTCCAATCACTAAATATTTATAACTTGTGAAAATTGAGAACACTAAAGGGATAGAAAACATCCTGACTGCTTCAAGAAAGGAGGGAGAAAAAAAACAAAACCAGCCATCCAACCAACCAACCAACCAACCATCTAACCATCCAACCATCCAGCCAAACAACCAACCAACCAACCAACCAACCACCCAACAATCCAACCAAACAACCATCCAACCATCCAACCAACCTACCATCCAACCATCTAACCAAACAACCATCCAACCATCCAACCATCCAACTATCCAACCAACCTACTATCCAACCATCCAACCATCTAACCAACCTACCATCCAACCATCCAAACATCCAACCAAACAACCAAACAACCATCCAACCACCCAATCATCCAACCAACCATCCAACCATCCTACCACCCAACCATCCAACCAAACATCCAACCATCCAACCATCCAGCCATCCAACCATCCAACCATCCAACCAAACAACCAGACAAAAAAAACATGTTCCCTGAAAATGCATGAGAATGAACAGAGCACAGAAAATGTAAGTACAGTTACAGAAATTAATGTTGAAAACTTTGACAGTGTAAAACTAATCTTATAAGGGGGAAGTGGAATGTAGTTCAAAATTTAAATTCCTCATCTTTCAATCTAATATTGACAAATTTAGAAATAGGATTTTACATGTGTTCAGTGAAGATAAAAGGATTATCTCAGAGATGCAGAATTTGTGAGATGGAGAACTTTTCCTTTTCTTTGTAGAGTTAGGTAAGAGTTTATCTTATTTTTTTAACCATTTGCAGATATTAATGATACAAAAAGAATCACCAGCAGGCAGTCTCCTCACATAGAGGCTCAGCCCTTCTGCTCACAGCCATGTTTGGTGGCCATGTGCCCTGGTTAGAGCCTCTCCCAGGCCTGAAAAGTCATGTTGGCCTCATAACCTTGTGGACTAGGAACTTGGGGTGCTTTGCTTACTTCCCCTGTGGAAGTGCATGGTAGGTGAAAGAGCAGTGAGTCGGGAGGGAAGAAATGGAGGGCCAACTCACTCGGTTTGTTATTAATAGTTTAACATTGCTACTTACTAGTCTTTCGGCTCTGCTGTCTCAATTCTTTTTATCTGTAAAATAGAGAGGTTGGATTAAATTGGTGAATTTCAAACTGTTTGCAGAGCTCTGAGACTGATGATGAAGTACTTGGGAAGGCAGCTCCTGAAAATGAGGGGGTCTAAAGGGAGAGCTCAGATTTTCCAGTCCCAATCCCACCAAAGCAGTTGTGCTTTGACCTGTTTGAAGCACTGATTTCCATATAAGATCTCATTTGAGCGAAGGGCACTGTGTTAAAAGGGTGTGAATTCCATGGGACTAGACACTCTCCAGGGTTCTTTGGAGCTCGAAAGTCCTTTAATTCTGGAAGAGAACAGCCATGCACGAAAAGAGTTATATTGAATATTAATAAACAATCATTTTTATTGTCTTTAAAAGCAAATTAAGGGATAAAAGGTTCCTTTATTACAAATACACATTATATTTAGGAAGAAAATGTAGGGTTAAGTATAATATCAGATTTTTATTTCAAGTCATTTTATAAGCATCACTTTTTATATCTGCAAAGTTTTTGTTTATCAACCTTCCTCATATGCATACAACTCTACCCACTGGCAAATTTATGAGTTTTTTTTTTCACATCCAAGGAAAAGATATATGTAATAGTTTAATTAAATCTCCCCCTACTTACTCTATCATGGTGCTTCTTAACCATACATTTTCCCTTTTTCTGCTGTCTGTGGGATGATAGAAATGACAGAAAGGAGAGATACTGCTTGGGCTGTGCAGACGCCTGAATATAAATTAATCTTAAATTAATCTGGAAAACATTAAATTAAACTAATATTTAATGAAGTTTAACTTTTGGGAAGTAAATTGTGATTTGCTCCAGTATTTCAACGTAGGTGGCTGCACTAGTGTAGGGTCTGGGCAATCAGACACCTCATCAGCAGCTTCCCTGTATTAGAATGCCCTTGGTTAGGATTTCTTTTTGATATTTCTCACTTTCTAAGCTAGAGCAGAAATCTTTTTTTTTCCCTGTAACATTTATTAAACTTTGCACTGGTTTTATGTGAATTATCTCTCTACCTAAATTTCATGCTTTCAATCCTTCATGGATCAAGCATTTGCTAAGTTCCCACACTGTGCCGGGAGCTGGGATGCTATGGTGAACAAGACAGCCAGATCCCCTCATGGAGATCACAATCTCCTGGAGCATCAGACTGGTTACCACCCCTGTGACCAGAGGGTACAGGGTGCTAGGAGTGTGCAGAGAAGGGGCCACGACTGCGTCTGGGAGATAATTTCTGTAACCTCGACAGCCCATCTGCTTGACTCAGAGGTTCCCACAAGTATACAAAACACATTGCCCTGCATAATTACTTGGTGCTTAGATTGGTCAAGATCAAGAAGATGATGGGCTTCATCTGACTTAAGAACGAAGGTAGCTATTATGGTCACTCTACCAAAGCAGAGGGGAAGGAGGGACCTCCTTTTGGGACTACCCCAATTTTGTTAGGATGTCAAGACAGATGATGCCACACATACACACTAAGAAAGAGGGAGTGAAAATATTCTTTACACAACGAAGGGCTTGGGAGAGAGCAGGGCAAGGCTCTCAAGCAGGCCTGAAGTGGCTTGAGAGAGACCCAGGAAAGGAGACTGGCCTGGAGTTTCATGGTGGTCAGGGGTAGGGGCAGGTGAAGCTTCCTGAGCCTGGTAGGGTCTTGTGTGATTTCAATGCCCTGCAGGTGCTGAGGGAGGGTCCTTTTTAATCAGTTTATTCAGATACACAAAGGGAAGAGTGAGGGGTGGCTTAAAAGCTGTCAGAAGTCAAAGATAAACAATGGAGTCAGATGCCTCATTACAGTGGCTGACCCACTGCTCCAGATGCAGCAAACCTTTCCTTTTGCCTCGAATTCTAAAACAAATTGCTTACACAAGACTAGGCAGGGAGCTCCCATATCACAATGGACAATGTTCTTCACCTCACCTCGATTTTAATAACAGATGCAGTGATGCTGGGTTTGCCTTATTGTGAAACTGCAGCTCAGGAGAGCAAGTCTAAAGGGGACTTCAGTAACAGAGTGCACAGGGGCTGAAGGGTAGACCAGGATGACATCTACTGCTGAAGCTTCAGATGATCTGTTTGCTTGCTTACATAACTTTTAATAGCAGGATTTTTAAAAAAAAATAACTTTCTTTTTTAAAAAATTATACTTTAAGTTCTGGGGTACATGTGCAGAATGTGCCGGTTTGTTACATAGTTATACACATGCCATGGTGGTTTGCTGCATCCATCACCCCGTCGTCTACATTAGGTATTTCTCCTAATGCTATCCCTCCCCTATCTCCCAACCCCTGCTATCACTCCCCTAGTCCCCCACCCCCGACAGGCCCCAGTGTGTGATGTTCCCCTCCCTGTGTCCATGTGTTCTCATTGTTCACACCCACTTATGAGTGAGAACATGTGGTGTTGGTGTTCTGTTCTTGTGTCAGTTTGCTGAGGATGATGATTTCCAGCTTTATCCATATCTCTGCAAAGGACATGAACAGCAGTTTTCTTTTTTTTTTTTGGCTTTATTATTATTATTTCTTATTGCATTTTAGGTTTTGGGGTACATGTGAAGAACATGCAAGATTGTTGCATAGGTACACACATGGCAGTGTGATTTGCTGCAGGATTTTTAATAGGAACGGGGTAGCAGATAACATAAAAGTGACTCATTGACAATGTTTGAAGTATTTTGTGTTGTTCATTGAGGGCAAATTCTTACATTATTAATCATAAAGCAGTTAGTGATGTTTGCAACATGCTGTGAAAGATTGGGGGATCTAACTAGAACTCCTTGGTCTTACTAAATTATTGCCAATTAACTCATTTCTTTCCCTCCCTCCCTCTGTCACTCCCCTCTCTTCTCCTTCCCCATCCCTCCTTCCCCTCTCCTCTCATCCCCTCCCCTCCCTCCCCTTTCCTTCCCTCCTCTTCTTTTCCCTTTCCTTCCTTTCTCTGCTTTGTTTTGGTCGGGGATAGCCTAGTATTCCCACACCTCCATATTTCCATTAGGAGACTGGAAAAGAAAATTCTCTAGACATAGGACATTTGAACTTGATACTTTGCTTTAAAATTTTTTCTGCCTCCTACTATGTGACAATGACAATTTAGATATGGATTGATTTACTCTGAATGTCTCTAGAACACCTTGTTCTGGTCAATTTTCCTTGGTCTTTTTATCAGTGCTCTGGACATGAACCTACTTTGGAAACAAACCTGCTTTAGTCTATATCCAGCTGGCATGCAAGATGCTGTCTGTTTAGGAGAAAATGATGTGCAAATCAGGGAAAAATAAGGAACGGAGATATTTGGGGAAAACATTGGACATCTTTGAAAACATGGGCATATTCTCTTCCAAATTGTTTAATTAACCCTGAAAAATCGGAGGGGAATTTGCATTGTGAAAAATGGAAACAAAATCACAAATTTGAAAGTAGATGATCTCATTGCCAAGGTTTCTGTTATTCCTAACTTTTGGTCAAGTGACATGGCATTTAAAGGGGCTTATCTGGAGGACTCATTCGCTTCTCCTTGATTCAAAAGTTTGCTTTTTCAGACTGACATGTTACAAGGTAAGAGGAAGCCAACTGGAGAGCCTACATGGGTCAGTGTGAGTATACCAATCCTCTCTCACATATAAAACAGGAAGGCAGTGTGGGTAAGATTTTTTCAAATTTTTTTCAATAGCAACAGCTTTGGGTCTCCCTTTAGATCATTCACACCCCAATGGGGCTGGGTCTTTGTTGCTGCATTTTAAGATGGGCTTTGAAACAGGTTCCTCTGTTAGACCTGGTTTCCTCCTTGTAGAGACTTGCAGTGTTGTGTCTCTCTTACCACCACATCTTTAGCACAATTTTGGCCCACTCCTGAAAGAATTACATAGTCTTAATCAACACACTCTCTTCTTCAGAGATGAATAGCATGATATAGTTGTGTATCTGAATAAGCAAGAGATAACATGAATGTCTCTTGGTGAGCTTCATTGCCTTTAGTATTTTGTGATTCCTGGGATCCCAGGCCCTGAAAAGGTGGAAGATAAGTCTCTCTAGTTCACTTTAATGATATTTGTATTTTTTGAGCACCTAACACATGTAAGACACTGTGCAAAACCTTGAGGGTTCCTGCCCTCAAGGGTTTGACAATCCAGGTGAGATAATGCTATATGTGTGTGTGTGTGCATGCATGTGTTAGTCCATTTTCTTACTGCTGCAAAGAGCTATCTGAGACTGGGTAATTTCTAGGAAAAGAGATTTAATTGACTCACAGTTCCACAGACTTCACAGCAAGCATGACTGGGAGGCCTCAAGAAACGTACAATTATGGTGAAAGGTGAAGGGGAAGCAAGCACGTCTTTTCATGGCAACAGGAGAGGGGGTGGGGGAACTGACACACACTTTTAAACCATCACATCTCATGAGGACTCAGTATCACCAGAACAGCACGGGAGAAACTGCCCGCATGATTCAATCACCTCCCACCAGGTCCCTCCATCGATTATAATTCGTGATAAGATTTGGGTGGAAACACAGAGCGAAACCATATCTCTGTGTGTGTGTGTGTTGTCAGGGGGGAGGGAGCAATAGCATAGGCTGAAGCAGCAAATTAGAGGCTTACAATACAAATAATAAGGCGAGTGTTGAGAATGCTCGGGGATGGCTCAAATAGAAATGGCAACAGCAGTGGAGCTGCAAAAAGTATTAGCGACGGGGTGGAAGGGGCTGTGGGAAAAGAGACACTTTGGCTAAGACCGCTTAAATCTCACCAGACTCTCCCAGTGCCAGAAGAGAGAAATGGGATGCGTTTTTAAGATCAAGGAGAAAGGCACATGACCTAAAGCCATCAGACAATATATTAAATTCGGAGTTTTATGAAAACATTTGATTAGGATTCATAACAATTACAATCGAGAAGTAAAAGTACAATCAACTTTAGTGAACACCAGGATTGTCTAATACTAGGGGGGGGTGATTTTTAGTATAAGAAGAAAGTATCAACTGTACTTGAGGTCCACATACCCAAACCACGTTGGCATGGAGAGAGAATGGGCAAGTAGTGAACTGGAAGAAGAAAGCTTTTGTGTACACTTCCTGCCCAGAGAGATATCTGGGAAGTTTGGAGGCCAGGCAGGCTCTGTTGACCTATTCGTTGTGTGCTTATTAACAGGATGAATCTTTTCTGAAAACCACGGCCTGAACCCAATGCTTCTCTGAAAGGCTCTAAAAACAGGGAAGTTGAAAGAATCCCTTAACCCTGTCCTTACACCCTGATAAAACCATTCCTCCGGGAAGCAAAGAGGAGCCAAAGGCTTGCAGATGGAAATAGGTTAAAGTGGATGCCCTTCATTGATCATATTGATTAATGACCCAATTATTATATAGCTACTTTGAGCTTCTCATAGTAAAGCACATACAAAGTATTCAAGGACAAGCCAGGGGCTCCTGTGAGTAGAATTGTGTCCTTCAAAAAGATATACTTTAAGATGGGACCAACAGACAGTGGGGACTACTGGAGGGGGGGGGGAGAGAGGGAGGGAGACAAGGGCTGAAAAACCATCAGTTGGGTGCTACGCTCACTACCTGGGTGACAAGATCACTCATACCCCAAATGGCAGCGTTGCATAATATAACCATGTAACAAACCTGCACATCTACCCTCTAGATCTAAAATAAAAGTTGAAATTATAAAATTAAAAAAAGTGCAACCCCTGCCCCTGCCAACAACCAAAAAGATATGTCTTTTCAGATATAATCAAGTAAAAATGAGGTCATAGTGGATTAGAGTGGGTCTTAAATCTGATGGCTGGGGCCCTCATAAGGAAGTAAAGATTTGGAGACACACAGGGAAGCAGGCCATGTGACCATAGAGGCAGAGATTGGAGTGATGCAGCTACAAGGTGAAGAACACCCTGGATTGCTGGCCACCTCCAGAAGGCAGAGGAGGCAAGGAGAGGTTCTTCCCTAGAAACTTCAGAAGGAGCATGGCCCTGTTGACACTTTGATTTTGGACTTCTGGCCCCCAGGACTTTAATGATGAATTTCTATTGCCGTAGGCCACAGAGTTTATTATGGCAGCCACAAGAGACTAATCCAGGGCCCTAAAACGGTGTAACACAGAAGTCAGTAGGCTCCTGCACCCTTGGTGCCATACCCGATTCTACCCAGGAGGACCACCTGGGATGCAGGACTTTATCCCTTGCCAGTTTCCATAAGCAATCCCACCACACTGAGTCCACTGCTTTCAAGAACATTGGGGAGGGCGTCAGAAGGGGTCACATGGTATCCCACACCACTTCTATCATTTCCTTTGACTCCCTCTTTCTCCTTCTTCCCTCCTCTCACTCTCCTACCCACTTTCTCTTAGAAAAGAAGTAAATTCTTTTCCCCTCCTTCTTTCTTTCCTTCTTTCTTTCTTTCTCTTTCTTTCTTCTTCTTTCTTTTCTTTTTTTTCTCTCTCTCTCCCCTCCCTCCCTCTCTCTTTCTTTCTTCTTTCTTTCCTTTTTTTTTGAGATGGGATTTTGCTCTTTTTGGCCATGCTGGAGTGCAATGGCATGATCTTGGCTCACCTCAGCCTCTGACTCCCGGATTCAAGTGATTCTCCTGCCTCAGGCTCCCGAGTATCTGAGATTACAGGCATGTGCCACCACACCCAGCTAATTTTGCATTTTTAGTAGAGATGGGTTTCTCCATGTTGGTCAGGCTCGTCCTGAACTCCTGACCTCAGGTGGTCTACCGGCCTCGACCTCCCAAAGTACTGGGATTACAGGCATGAGAGAGTGTGTCTGGCCAAATTCTTCGGTTATGCACTAATGGAGTACTTTTGGTGATGTCAACTTGGTTGGATTGAAGGACGCAAAATATTGTTTCTGGGTAAGTCTGTGAGGGTGCTGCCAAAGGAGATTAATATTTGAGTCAGGAAACTGGGAGAGGCAGACCCACCCTCAATCTGGGTGGGCACCATCTAATCAGCTGCCAGTGAGACTAAGATAACAGCAGGCAGAGAAACATGGAAGGACGAGACTGACTGAGTCTTCCGGCCCCCATCTTCCTCCCATGCTGGATGCTTCCTGCCCTTGAACATCAGACACCACTTCTTCAGCTTTTGGGCACTTGGACTTACACCAGTGGTATGCCAGGGCCTTTCAGGCCTTCAGTCACAGACTGAAATGTTGTGACTAAAAGTTGAAATTATAAAATTTAAAAAAAATGCAACCCCTGCCCCTGCCAACAACCAAAAAGATATGTCTTTGCAGATATAATCAAGGAGAGATTAGGTCATACTGGATTAAAGTGGGTCTTAAATCCGATAACTGGGACCCTCATAAGGAGGTAAAGATTTGCAGACACACAGGGAAGCAGGCTCTGTGACCATGGCCTTTCCTATTCTGAGGTTTTGGGACTGGCTTCTTGGCTCTTCAGCTTGCAGACAGCCTGTACTGAGACTTCACTTTGTGATCATGCAAGTCAGTAATCCTTAATACACTCCCTTTCATATATACATCTAGCCTATTAGTCCTGTCCCTGTAGAGAACTCTCTAGAGACTAATATACATTTGGTGCTTAAGTACACTCTTGATTATCAAGGTATTTCTTTCTAGTATACACAGCTTTCTTTTGGAGGATTCTGGTGGATAGAATTCCCTCCTGCCATTATAGCTTTGCCCCTCCCTCATTTAGGAAAGAATAAAGTGGTCCCAGAGAGGCAGAGTGACCTGCCTGTTGTAGTTCACTCAATTGCGAGGGCTTCTCTGTCCTCACTGATGGTCCCACTGAAGGAATCGATTCCTCCTCCTTTTTCTTTAATTTTTAATTTCTTGACATCTCCATCCAGCTTTCACCTCTCTACATGTCCAGGGATCTCATAGCATTTGATTATGCACTGTTAAGTCCGAGTAGTTTCATGTACTTAAGTGGTATTTTCCCACTCCAGATACTAAGTGTTATGTGTAAGCTTTTAAGTGAAAAGCTATTTAAGCAGAGGACAAGGAAACTGGGTCTACAACTAAGTCCTGTGTGATCATAGGAAAGTCTTTTACCCTCTTTGTTTCTTGGATTTTCATAGACATGAAGGTGCTTTAATCATTCAAAAAGTGTTGTTTTGCCATGCCTCACCTAGTCCATACTTAGTGAAGATGGTTGAGTTGACCTTATTCAACGAATTAGGTTTTTGAACGTAAGTGGGGTTATGGGGCGTTGAGAATAGATTCTACATGTATGCATGAATAGGATTAAATAAAAGTCACAGTTTAAATGCTAGAGTTGCAAGTCCTGCTTAGCTTCTTCATCTCTGTGTTATTCACAAGCGTAAGGATCAAAACACTGTATAAATTTATTGAATAGAAAAAATTGGCTGAAACCAAGGCTTGGAAATAGGTGACAGAGAAATAAAGCTCTTCCATTATCTCAGAACATGAACAAAGAGAAGGGAGACTGCATGGCAGGGAAAGGTCTGTCTTGACAACAAACTCCTAACATATGCTAGGTTGGACCCTATACCCGTAAACCAGAGCCACTCAGCGACAGCATGTAAGGACGACACTCACAATACAGAATGGTCCCTCCAGGTGCATGCAAGAAGGGGTGTATTGTCTGTAGAGAATTCAAAAACAATTATAAAATGGACCATAGGTTGATCTGCTTTTTTGTTTTTTTGTTTATTTTTTATTTTTTTTTTGAGATGGAGTTCTGCTCTTGTTGCCCAGGCTGGAGTGCAATGGTATTATCTTGGCTCACTTCAACCTCTGCCTCCTGGGTTTGAGTGATTCTCCTTCTCAGCTCCCCGGGTAGCAGGGATTACAGGTGCATGCCACCACGCCATGTTAATTTTTGTATTTTTAGTAGAGATGGGGTTTTGCCATCTTGGCCAGGCTGGTCTTGAACTCCCGACCTCAGATGATTCACCTGCCTTGGCCTTCCAAAGTGCTGGGATTACAGCCGTGAGCTATGACGCCCACCCAGTCTGCTTTTCATTATCACCACGGACAAGCAATTTTAAATAGTATCAGTGACAAAATACTCTCTGAAAAAATCTTTTGTGATCTAAATTCTAAACAATTGTTGGAGTTGCTGCTGAATTTAAATAATAGCTAAAGTTTTCATTTCTCTAGATATGCCTATATATTTTCTGCATATGCCTAGGAGTAGAATATATACGTCTATCCTATTAGTTTATCATACATACAACAAGGAGCTAATTTCCAGAGTATGTCAGGAACACTTACAACTCAAACATAAAAGGACCAATAACCCAATTTAAAAATGGACAAATGAAAAAGAGTTAATGCCTATAATTATAATAAAAAAAATGGACAAATGATTTTAAAAGATATTTCTCCCAAAAAGATATGCAAATGTCCAACAGGCCTTATTAGAAATAAGAAGTGAAAGCATTATCGCCAAGGTGAAGGAAGAGAACTTGAGTTTCTTTAATTCTAACAATCTATGTGATTATGCAATTTGTCTACAATTTACCTGCCACGAACTCCATCCAAGCTACACGTTTCCTCTTTCTGACAACTTTTACCATTATAATTTCTTCAAAGTCTTATTGGCCAATCTCTTGTACCACCAGGTCAGTTCTAGCCTATTCTGGCTGTTATCCTTGTTTCCTGCCATGATTACTATGAAATAATTTTTGTTGTGTGGAGGCATGCGGTGTTACGAATGACCAGTTTGTTATCCAGAGTGGGTGCATTCCTATCAGCAATGTATGGGGGTTCCAGTTTCTCTCCGTCCTCACCCAAAGTTATTTGCTACCTCCTTTGTTTTCGCTGTGTGTGAGGTGGTGTCTCATTGTGGTTCTGATCGGTATTCCCTGATTGATAATGTTGAGCGTCTTTTCATAGGCCAGTTGGACATTTGCATGTCTTTTTTGGGAGAAATATCTTTTAAAATCATTTGTCCATTTTTTAAATTGGGTTATTGGTCCTTTTATGCTTGAGTTGTAGGTGTTTCTGATATACTCTGGAAATTAGCTCCTTGTCGTATGTATGATTTGCAGGTATTTTCTCGCACCTGATTGGTTGTCTTTTCACTTTCTTGGTGTTATCAATTTAAGCACAAAATGTTTCCAAGTTTTGATGAAATGGAGCGTATCTCATCTTTTGTCATATATGCTTTTGTTGTCATATCTAAGGAAAACTGTTTAACCCGAGGTCAAAACACAGCTAAATTGGCGTAGTGTTCTTATTCTTATTAACATGAAATTCTACATGGAAGTTAAAGAATTCCTGGTTATACTGTCAGGCTGACACATGTAGACTCTGCAGTATGTTCTTTTCAGAAGAAATGACTCTGAGTGTTCTGGCTTGCCTTGGGTAGCGTTTGTGTGCTAGCCCTGGGAAAGGGTTAATTAATCACAGATTAGAAATAAGCAGTGAGAGCATTATGAACGTCAAGGTGAAGGAAGAGAACTTGAGTTTCTTTAATTCTAACAATCTATGTGATTACTTGGAGTTTTTATTTATGCTTACATTTTAAAACAATAAAACCAAGTACCAATAGCAAGTGTAAGATTTCTGTTGGTAAGGGCAAATTTAGTTCTGCATGAAATGTTTTACTGAATTTGAAGATATATTTAAAATTAAAATTTATTCTTTTAAAATTGTTAATTGCTTTAAAACTATTAAAAAACAGGAAAATAAAAAGCTACGTAAGTGACACTGTTTAATGAATTCCTAAATTGCACCTATTGCAGACATTTTGGTTTTATTAAAATTTACAAACTAGCTATGAACAATGAATTTACATAAAATATTATTATATTAAACTGTGACCAGTGGATCAAATTCAAATGATCAGGTCTATTAAAAAACAATTGAATACATAGTTCTGCATTTTTCTTTTTGTACTGTAATATTTATTTAAATTTTAAATTGTTGGCCAGGCACAGTGGCTCACGCCTGCAATACCAGCACTTTGGGAGGCTGAGGTGGGAGGATCATGTGATCAGGAGATCATGACCATCCTGGCTAACATGGTGAAACTCTGTCTCTACTAAAAATACAAAAAAAAAAAAAAAAATTAGCTGGGCGTGGAGGCTGAGGCAGGCGAATTGCTTGAACCCAGGAAGCAGAGGTTCCAGTGAGCCAAGATCATGACACTGCACTCCAACCTGGGTTACAGAGCGAGACTCTGTCTCAGAAAAGAAAAAAAAATTTTAATTGTTAATTTTTTTACTGGCACAATTACACATGCAGTACATTAAAAATTTTCATTGCAATTCTTTTCTGGCTGTTATCCTTGTTTCCTGCCATGATTACTATGAGATACTTTTGTTGCGTGGAGGCATGGGGTGTTACAAATGACCAGCTCTCATCGTCAAATCACTCTGTTTGCCACCGCTCTTGTCAAACAGTGAATCTGGCTGTGTGGTTCAAGTTGGCTTGAAAGCACTCTGTGGTTTAGTTTTAGGAGTCAACTCTGCCACCACCAAGCAGTGGAATTTGAAGTTGCTTGATTTTCCTATACATAATGACAGAGAATTTGGAGAAGACGACTTCGACGTCATTTTCCAGCTCTGAAATTTTACAGTTCAGACTGTTGTACCCACGCACATGTGCACTCACACCCACACACACAGCTTGGCATGCTTACCAACTCAACATTCGTTTTCAGGAGTTGCTGTCATTGCTTTCAGATTCACCTACTGTTTAGATGGCTGTGAATGTGAGCCTTATCAATTCTTGTTTCTCGGTCTTGGCTACATTCCATCCTAAATTTGTTGGTATTTTCAGCATAAACGTTATCTGCAAATGTCATTATTATGACTTTTTTCAAATCCTTGAATGTACTAATTTGTTTATGATTTACCTGCCACGAACTCCATCCAAGCTACACTTTTCCTGTTTCTAATAACTCTTATCATTATAATTTCTTCAAAGTCTTATTGGCCAATCTCTTGTACCACCAGGTCAGTTCTAGGCAGGCTTTGGCCAGCCTTGGGCACAACATAGGACAGTGTCTTGCCTGGAACTGCAGGGTCCTGGGTGTTGCTGAGGCCGAGGGAAGTGACTCATTACTCACACATGTAACCTAGAAGTGCAACGAGTCAACATCTGTGGGGCCGTCTTTAACTAACAGAGAGCGGGTTCAAGTGAATAAGTGCTTCCTCCTTTCTTCTTCAGACAACAGTTGCAGCTGCCTTTCATGGGCTCCTCGAAGGCTCTAGCGGGATCCAGCAGAGTTGCTCAAGGCAGAGGCTGATGTACTTTGCACTGGCTTTCTCTTCTTCCCTGCCTCACTTCCCTTGGTTCTCACAATCTTTGACTCAGGCACTGCTCACAAAGGAATCGAGGCTAATGTCTCTCAGTGCAGTTTTGAGAGGGGGCCCTAAAGAAGGCCTCTGCTTGTAGGAGAGTAAGTTAGGGATGTAGCACATTTCCCTAAAATTTCAGTGCTATATGGACCCAAGGGGTTATTTTGCATTTCAGTGGACCAGCCTCTCCTCTTGAGCTGTCTTAAATGCCTCACTGCCTTTGATAAAAACCCAGTGAAAAGAGGAATTTGCCCCTTCCTTTTGAAAAAAAGTAAATTAAAGATGACAGGAATGTCCAACATACATGAAGACTCTTATTAGGGATGTCTGTGGGTCAAGTGTTAAAGTATTTTATCATTACCTCACTTTCCCACTTTCCCAAGTGATTACAAATTGTGGCTTACAAAAATCAGGCTGTTGTTACATTGGAACAGCAGGTGAGGGCATTGAAGAAGCTTGCATGCACTTCGCCTGGGTGAGCTTGCTTGTACCTGCAGCCAACTCATCCCCTGCCTTGCTTTGAAATGCTCTCCATGGCATGTGGGAGAAAATGACTTTCTGAGGCTGAGCCTAAAAGTTTCCCAAGCTGCTCTGCTGTTTTCCTGACAGAGTAAAGAACTTATTGGGGCTCTAATGAAAGGCAGGTTGTGATTGCTGTCATGTCAAGAACGCCGCAGTCGGGAAAGTCGACATGATTTCATGGCTAATGATTCACTCCCTAATATCAGTGTGGGCTGCAGTGAGGATAACCAAGTTGAGCTGTCTTAGATCAAATGATTCAATTAGGCCAGCTGTCCCTATTTGTCATGGCTCAACTCGCTCTCAAATTACCTTTCCAAAGTGCATACGTGCCTTAGCATAGAAGTTAACAGCTCAACTGTTTTACAAAGAAGGAATACTTAGATGTGATTAGAAAAAGTCACCTTTTTTCTTTTTCATCCACACATACTTCTCCCTATTCCCTTAACCCTCTCCCATAGCGGATACAGTATGTATTTGCCCAGCTAACCCTGCAGCAGCCTCATCAGCGATTGTCCCATTTTGCCTCTGAAGGCTTTTGGGACATTTCTTGGCAAGCAATTGTTAATTCTAAAAAGGAAGGCTTGGCCTAGGGTTATCTAAGTTGCTAGAGGAAGAAGAGCCAGTGTTAAAATGTTTTTCTGATGAACTTCCATTTCCTCCATTGGCAGTTGAGTTTTGGGTCAGAGAGGATTTATGTTACATATTTGTTTTTTTTCCCAGAGCTGAGGGAAAGACTCAGGGATGAGATATAAATTGGTAGCCTCCATGTGGCTTCAGGTCAACAAGAGACACTATTGCAAGGGACAGTGATGTAACTAACCGTTGTTTAAAAGGTAAGGGAAATCCAGAATCTTAGTGTTACCATGTGAGATAGGTGAAGAGTCTCATTGCCCTGGGGGAGGACTGAATGGCCCTTCTGCCACAAACAGCCTGAATAAAGGAATGAGTCAGGGGACATTTGTGCCTGCCTCCCTCCCGTGTGAGGGGCACTGCACTCAGTGTGGGGGGGAAATAGAACAAAAACCAGGGACCTGATTTCTACTGCAGAGGGGCTTACACTGAATGACTCTGAAAACTTGTGTATTTGGGGGTCATGGCTATTAGAAAGAGAAAAACAAATTGAAGTAAGTTTAGAGTAGAATGACTGAAATGGGCAAGCAAACAGAGTTTTATCTAAAGGGGGAAATTATAAAGAAATTAAAAAAAGAGTACTTCTTTGAACAAAATGGCAAATGATGAGCTTTAACTGCTTAAAAAGCTAAATGTACAGTTATGTAAAGGGTATATAGGTGATTAATTGTCATGTAAAGGGTGTGATGGTTATTTTTATGTGTTAAATTGACTGGGCTAAGAGATGCCCAGATAGCTGATCCATTTCTGGGTGTGCCTGTGAGGGTGTTTCTGGAAGAGATTAGTGTTCGAATCAGTGAACTGACTAAGGAGGATTGGCTCTGTGCCTGGCAGGTGGGTATCATCCAATTGGTTGATGCCTTTATCTATAAATGATGTGAGACTCTTGAAACTCCTCTGGTTTGAAATATTCTCAAAAGGTAAGTGAGGAGTACAGGTAGGGAGGGTATTTATGGAACGTTTGCTGAGGGAATCAACATTCTTCCTTCTTTCCAATGCATTTGAAATCAGGCTTATTTTGTATACAACTCAGGATTCAACTAGAAAGAAAGCACCCCACGATGGTGTGGGCATTGTAGGCTTTGCTCCTCTGGTACCTTGCTTCTTATTTATCCTTGTTTTGGGGGAAGCAGGGTGATTTCAGCTCTGTCTCAATCCCTCATTACTTTCATAGTCTCAGAGAAAAAAGAATGCCTATGCTTGAGTATTTTCTTGTCCCAGGAAACATGCATTTCCCAGATAAAATTAAACAGAGAGCTGGAGTCAGAATCTTCGGTTTACCATGGCTCCTCCAAGTATTAGTTTCATTGACTTGTCAGTTGAGTTTTTAACATCAAGATGCTCCTGGAGATAAGGAAGATCATGCACTGGCAGCCTCAGAAGCCAGGCCCCACTGTATATAGGCCTCACTGAGGCTGAGCAGTTTGGTTGCTGGACTCCCATCCGAAGTCCAGAGGGTCTGGTGTCCAGGCTTTCTCTGTCTTCAGCAGCAGCAGGGCTGTGGGTCTGCTCCTGTGCTTGCCGCTCTGTGGACTTGGCTCTCCTTTTGCTTCTGCTTCAGTGAGATCCTACTTAGAGTTCTCTGCATGTCTTGATTCAAACTGCGCAAGAAAGAGTCTGGATTAGTCCAGCTCATTGTCCCTACTGGGTGGGGCTGTCACAACCAACAGCTTTATGGGCACCTGGGCTTGCAGGAGATCGAACTCCGGATGCTCAGTGGTCACTGTTTAATTGGCTTTCATCACAGTGACAGGGTTGCGTGGCATCAGCAAAGTAAGTTATGGGGAAGGAACTGAGGAGAGGCTGTAGGGGTGATTGATAGAGGCTGAATTGCCCCCTCCTTCATATGGTGACGTCCTAAACCCAGTACCTCAGAACGGGCCCCGGTTTGGAGACAGGGTCTTAAAAGAGGTGATTTGGTTAAAATGAACTTAGTAGGCAGACCCTAATTCAATACGATGGGTGTCTTTAATAAGAATGGGAAGTTTAGTCACAGACATGCACAGAGAGAAGACAATGTAAAGACAGAGGGAAGGTGGCCATCTGTAAGCCAAGGAAAGAGGCCTCAGGAGAAACCAGCCCTGCTGGCACCTCGATCATGGACTTCCAGCCTCCAGAACTGGGAGGAAATGAATTTCTGTTGTTTAAATCACCCAGTGTGAGGCACTTCATTATGGCAGCCCTAGCAATAAAATTCAGGGTGGTGAGCAGTTCGACCACAATGGTGGCGTAAAAAGAGCTTTGGGCCAGGCGCAGTGGCTCACGCCTGTAATCCCAGCACTTTGAGAGGCCGAGGCGGGTGGATAACCTGAGGTCCGGAGTTGGAGACCAGCCCGACCAATATGGTGAAACTCCATCTCTACTAAAAATACAAAAATAAGCTGTGGTGGTGTGCACCTGTAGTCCCAGCTACTCGGGAGACTGAGACAGGAGAATTGCTTGAACCCAGGAGGCAGAGGTTGCAGTAAGCTGAGATCATGCCACTGCACTCCAGCCTGGGCAACAGAGCAAGACTCCATCTCAAAAAAAAAAAAAAAAAAAAAGAGCTTTGAGCAGAAAGTTTGGCAATAGGTTATATACCGTTCTTCTCCCACTGGCAGATGTTAGGAGAGCCTTGTCATGTCTTGAGTCCTCAGTTTCCTCATGTGTAAATAAAGGAGATTGGGACTAGATGAGCTGACCAAGATTCTTTCCAGCTCTGACACCCGTACTGTGTGAGCCTCCTCACTGACCCCTTTTAGAGTCCTCTCTGTCCTGCTTCTCATGGTTCATTCTGAAACGTGGACACAAAGGCTCCGGGGGAGCACAGGCCTTCCAGGCACTGTCCTGTTGTGGCTCACAGTTTCCCATCGACACCAACCTTCCTACTTATTTCTGTGTTCCCTTAACTAGGGGAATACCTGCCTGGAGACATAATTAGCCTAATTCCCCCCCTGGTAGGGGGTGACGGCAGGCAGGCGATGCTGGGCTGGCATAACATACCAAATTCTAAAATAACACTCAGCCGTGGGCTCCAGCCTCTCAAACAGGACACTGTAGGTGACCTCCTCTCCTCCCCCTCCTCCCCTGTCCTCCTTTCTCATCTTCACTGTAGCCCGGAGGTTCTGCTTCCTGTGTCCCGCTTTGTATCTCCTGACCTGACAATAGCAATGAGCCAGCTTTGCAGGTTAAGAAGGTCTAATGGATATTCTGGGGTACAGGGGTGCATCGAGAACCTACTCACCTCCCAGGAGCCTCATTCTTTCTCTTGTGGCCAATGACTAGGATGGGTAAAATGACAAGGTGGAAAAAATGATGATTTAGAGATCGAAGCTGAAATGGAGAGATTTAAATCAGGATGCCCAGCTGTTTCCCATGGTTTCCCTGTCCCTGTCACCTGACACTGTGAGAGCCTGACTCTGAGGGCTGGACTAGTTGTTAGGTTGTCATTGCTGCCACTGTTTTGTGGAAAGAAGCAGGAAGGTTTCCTCGCTTTGCCTGCTAGGAGGGAGCCCATGGAAAACACTGAAACTTGGTGTTGTTACAAGGATTTTGTTATGTTATAGTCTTTATGTCTTGGACTTAAAAAGATTGGTCTCTTGAGTAAAGATACACATGTGAACCATGAGGTTGATCAGCACTGACTAACAGGGTGTGGCTCAGTCCTTGTGGTCCCACAGCTGCCTGCAGTCCTACCTGGAGCCACCTCATGTGGAATGGGTCCCCCCTCGAGGTCCCTGCTGCACTCTGGACATCCAGAGTGACCTATTCATCTTTTTGTCCTGAGTACACAGGTGCAGGTGCAAGTCAAGTCATAGTGTTCAGCTTCTCGTATTTTGGATCATCATGGCCTTTGACCCATCCAGAAAGTCTGTCCTGATTCTGTCCTTGCATATCTTGGCAAAGTGCCCCCCTCTGATTACTCTTGACACACCTCCAGCTTTTCCTGTCACTGCACTTAGCATCTGGCCCCTAGTTTGTCTGCACCCAATCTGCCTCTCCTAGATTTTGAGTGCAGGGGCTGTGTTTTGTTTATTCGTTATTTTTCCGTTTTTTTATTTCTCTAGAAACAGAGTCTTGCTCTATTGCCCGGGCTGGAGTGCTCTGGTGCAATTATGTCTTGCTGCAGCCTCAGACTGCTAATTTTACATTTGTTTTGTAGAGACAGAGTCTCACTATGTTGCCCAGGCTGGTCTTGAGCTCCTGGGCTAAAACAATCCTCCCTCCTTAGCCTCCCCAAATGCTGGGATTAAAGCATGAGCCACTAAGCTCAGCCAGGGACTGTGTTTTGATCCCTCCTGTGCCTCTAGAGTATCTAACTAAAGCATCTGACAGCCGATCCACCCTTGATTAGTATTTATTGAATAAGTGAACAAGTGAATGAATATATTGTGTTGAGTTCTGAACCCAAAAGCTGCACCAATACTGGGAGAGGATGCAGCTCATTAGTAACGCTGCTTTCTGGTGCGTGAAGAGCTCAAAACAGCTTTGATTCAAAATGTTGGCAAAATAGACTGCCTCCACTATTTTGACTTTTTCAGAAATGAATTGATGAGGTAATACATTTTGAAGCAATGCCACAGAAATATAACGTGCTGTGCTTTTGAGACTGGAGTACAACGGGGACGTTGTATGTCTGGCTTATGTCCTTGTCAGAGTTAGAAGGAATGGAGTCATTGGTCTTATCCTAGGAACTGCAGACCCAAGAAGGGGTCTTCCTTTTTGGAGACTGGTTTCTCTTCCTTCATGGGTAGGGGAAGAGAATTGGCACAGGAAATATGTAATCTGCTGTAAGGAAGCCGCCAGCTAGGCCATCCTTGGGTATGATAACATGCCTTTATTATTTATGAATATTTGCTAAAATGATCTACATGCTTGACTGGAGGACTCAAGTGCAAAGTCTCTGGGGTTCCAGAGCACCTAAGCTCAGCCCTCACACTTGGGAAATTGTTCAACGGAAAAACCTGAATTTTCTGAGTGTATAAGTATTTTATTTATGCAACTCTGCAAACTAATTGTAGTCACCCAGGGAACATGTGGCATGATATATTCCAGGCTAGGTCTGGCATTGTTTTCATGTAGTCTTGCATTGTTAACATGTTTGTTTCTTATGCTTGCATATTTAATTGCATATATAATTATAGCTACACTTAAAAAATCTCCCCCGTAGGAGCTAAGGCAAGGAGGGCAATGCATAGGGCTTGCAACCCCATTTCACCCTTCCACACCTATGGATCCCCACTATTTGATACTAGCATCCTTTCTTTCACGCTTGAGCGAGACCTTAAATCTCTCCATGGTGATTCAGGCAGCCACTGTCGATGGCAAGCAATGGAAGCTTCTATCACTGAACTCAGGTATGTGGTATCATTATGTTACACTGTCATTACATACCACAAATGAAAAACAATTTGCAAGTCATCATTTAAAACAGGTCTTCAAACTTCTTATCTAAAGGGCCAGATCGTATATATTTTATGCTTTGCAGACCACAGACAGTCTCTCTTGCATAGTCTTCTTTGTTTTTGTTTCTTTGTTAAAAAAATTACTTAAAACTATAAAAATCATTGTTAACTCATTAACCATAAAAAAACAGGCTACAGGTTGTATTGGCCCATTAGTCATATACGGGTGACTCCTGATTTAAAATATTGTGTCTCTAAAGTATGTAAAGATGATGATAGTTTTTACCATGGAAATCTTTGGTAGATAAATGTAATTCTGAGGTTACAGGGTGTCTATTTCATAACATGAAATTATGCATGATTAGAAATTCCAATATGTATAATTCAAGTTGCATTGGGTACTCAAAATATAATGCCTCTGTAAGTGTGGCAAGAATTATATGTTCTTATTGGGTTGTATAACTTGCAGTTTAGGCACCCAAATCTGACTGATTGGAAACAACTGACAATGTTTTTTTTTCTAAACTTATTGAGTATATGGAATTTGGAAGTTCAGGCAAGGGTTGAGTACAGGCATATGTGAATATCTGTTGATAGAAAAAATTATTTTATAGGAAATGAAAGTATAAGTGGTTGTGGAGAGGTGACTAATGTTCTAGAAAAGTCAACCTGCCCTGGATATGAGATTTGGTTTTGAACCATGAGACTTCAGGAAGTTCCATTTGCCCCAGCACGTGGGTAAGTGGCTGTGTCCTTTATACATCCATTTATTTTTATCTCCTGGTTGCCATGACACTTTGGAAACTTACTGCACATGGCTGTGATCTCTCTCACCTGATACCACTTTTCTTTATTTTCTGAAGGTAACTTTGGTTCCTCTTTCAGTCTGTAGAAACTGACAATCCCAAGGTCAGTGTCGTGTTTCTATGCATGTCTTTTTGAGCCTCAAACCAAGATATTTTAGTGGATACTTATGGCCAAAGTGAAGACCCGCAAGGTGAATAAAAATGTACTGGTCAAAAATGTGCAGACAGAACTGTGTTGATCTGGATAGTTCTAGAAACAAGAATAAACCCAGAACTGTCATTCTGGAGCGTGATACTATTAAACTAGGCCCATTCGTTAGAATAATTTTCAGGGATGCAAAATTGGCAACTTGCCCCTCGTTGTCAACTTGTGAATCTTAGAAACATATTGGATTATTATTGTCCATCTTCACTGAAGCATATCCCTTGTTAGGTGTGGATAGTCCAAGAAGGTATGCAAAACCTGTCTGGGCTCATGTTTGCAGTATTAAGGCCTTACAGAACAAAATCCAGTGAATTTGAAACAGATCCAGTTTACCCCTCCACCTGTATTGGGTATTATTTTGTTTTGCTTTTTTTTTTTTTTTTTTTTTTTGCTTTTTCATGTTCTTAGTAGGGAGATAGAAAAGTGAACATATATATTCATATATATAATATAAAAATCAAGATATATAATGACATATGGACCATTTATGTTTGCTTTTCCTCTCTATGATAACACATCACATCTACATAGAGGACATCAATTACAGTACAAGGGTATGGTTTCATTGGAGTCAGAAGTTCTTGGCACAGGTCAGCTCTCAATCATTGTTGTTGACTACATAAGAAGACCAGGGTTCAAATCTTGGCTCCAATCTTTACTAGTTGTGTGATCTACATTTTTTGGAGCCTTAAATTTTATCTGAAAAACTGGGCAAATAATAATACTTAATTTATAGGGTGGTAGTTCTGATTAAATAAGACACTATTTTTGATAGAAGTTACTTATACTGTGTAGAGAGTTATATAAATGTTAATTAATTTAATTTAAACATATATTGGCGATATTTCTCCCCCGCTGGCTTCTTGCCTGGCAACTCTTCCAGGCCCCAGAGATCCGTGTTGGCTGTCTCCATAAGACATCGGTGCAGATGAAGCATGTGGTGGCGGCTGAGTTCTCCACTTCCATCTGGATGTTTTTGGCATTGTGCAGAAATTGTTGCAGCATGCTGAAGTCACAGTATAAGCTAATATTTTTAAAAAATCCTCACACTCTATTAATTGTGTGTAGTTGATATTTGTCATGTAGGTCCTTGTCCTCCAAGAACTTACCTTCTAAGACTTCCCGAGCCAACCATTCATAACAGGTAATGCTGTTGGGAGACTATAGTTTGATCTTCAGGAATGAGTTTTTATTTCTCTCAATGGGATTTGTATCCTTAAATAACTATACTTCAGAAGTAAAACAAAAAACAAAAGCTATAGAATATTCTACAATCAAATGACTTATCAGTTTAGAAAAAAGCACAAAGATGTGAAGTGTGGCACTAAACACAGCATGAAAAGAACACTTGCTTACAGTATGAGTGCCGAAACAAGAAGGCACAGCATTGTCTTGTTTGACCTCAGCTGGGAACATGCCTGTCTGGCACCTCAGATTGTTCCTCTGCCTCTGTACAAATCCGGGAATGACTGCGAAAGAGCCACAAGTATTGATTTTGGGGTTACAAATAAATCTTAGCAAATAGGTAAAATCACAAATGTGGAAACTGAACAGTGAGGATCAACTTTTTAATATATGAGATTATACTGGGTTTTAGTTTACAGGAACACGTCTCTGCTTTATTGTTTGTAGTCAGTGTGTATTATTAGTTAAGATGATGCCTAATCTCTTGTAACAAAAAAGGATCTAAATTAGAGTAGATTAAAAAAATACAGGGCTTTCCTCCTTTTCTTGTAAAAATCACGTAAAAGCCTAAAGCGAGCTGTCCTGGTTGGCAAATAGCTTGCTTCTCCATCCCTGGATTGGTGGCACTTCTGTGTTCTGGCTCACAGGAAGGACCAAGAAAATAAATCCAGGACAAAAGATCCCTTTTTAATATAGTGATGTGGATGTTGAACACATTACTTCCTCTCACCTTCTAATTTATCAATGAACTGGCTAGGAAATGTATTTCTCATGGAGGAGTCATGTGTCCAGGCACAGGTGTCAAATGGACTTTGGTAGTCACCTAACTGTCTAGGAATAACACTGTATTACATTAGCTTTACCTAATAATGTTATTCATTTTAAAGCCATGAGGTAGTGATAACAACAGCAATACAGGTATACCTCATTCTATTGTGCTTTGTTTTGTTGAACTTCACTGAGTGTTTTACAAACTGAGGTTTGTGGCAAGCTGCTTTGAGCAAGTCTACCAGCACTATTTTTTTTTTCAATAGCATATGCTCGCTTCATGTTTCTGGGTCACATTTTGGTAATTATCACAATATTTTGAATGTTTTTATTATTATTGTTATGGTGATCTGTGATCAGTGATCTCTGATGTTACTATTGTAACTGGTTTGTGACATCATGAAGTGCATCAATATAAGACAGCAGGCTGGGTGTGGTGGCTCACATCTATAATCCCAGCACTTTGGGAGGCTGCAGTGGGCAGATAGCTTGAGTCTAGGAGTTTGAGACCAGCCTGGGCAGCATGGTGAAGCCCTATCTCTACAAAACAATTAAAAAATACAAAATGCACCAAGTTTGGTGGTGCATGCTTACCGTTTCCATTACTCAGGAGGCTGAGGTGGGAGGATTGCTGGAGCCTAGGAGATTGAGGTTGCAGTGAGCTGTGATTGCACCGTACACTTCAACCTGGGTGACAGAATGAGACCCTATCTAAAAAAAAAAAGACAGCAAACTTAATTGATAAATATTGTGAGTGTTCTGACTGCTCCACTGACCAGCCATTCCCTATCTTTCTCCCTCTGTTTGGAGCTTGTTATTCCGAGACAACATAACTGAAATTAGGCCAATTAATGACCCTACAATACCTCTAAGTGTTCAATTGAAAGGAAGAGTTGCATGCCTCTCAGTTTAAATCAAAAGCTAGAAATAATTAAGCTTAGTGAGGAAGGCATGTCGAAAGCCAAGACAGGAAGAAAGCTAGGCCTCTGTGCCAAACAGTTACCCAAGTTGTGAATGCAAAGAAAACGTTCTTGAATGAAATAGTGTTACTCCACTAAACACACAAAGGTTATGAAAGCAAAACAGCCTTATTGCTGATATGGTGAAGACTTTAGTGGCTTGAATAGAAGATCCAACCAGCCACATTCCCTTAAGCCAAAGCTTAATCCAGAGCAAGGAAGTCCCTAGCTGTTCAATTCTACGAAGGCTGAGAGAGATGGGGAAGCTGCAGAAGAAAAGCTGGAAGCTAGCAGAGGTTGGTTCATGAAGTTTAAGGAACGAAGCTGTCTCCACAACATAAGAGTGCAAGGTGAAGCAGCAAGTGTTGATGAAGAAGCTGCAAAAAGTTATCCAGAAGTTCTAGCTAAGATCATTGATAAAGGTGGCTACACTAAACAACAGACTTTCTATGCAGATAAAACTGCCTTCTATTGGGAGAATATGCCATCTGGGCTTTTCATAACTAGAGAGGAGAAGTCAATGCCCGGCTTCAAAGCTTCAAAGGACAGGCTGACCCTCTTGTTAGAGGCTAATGCAGCTGGTGATTTTAAGTTGAAGCCAATGCTCATTTGCCATTCTGAAAATCCTAGGGCCCTTAGGAATTCTGTGCTAAATCTACTCTGCCTTTCACTATAAATAGAACAACAAAGCTTAGATGACAGCACATTTGTTTATAGTATAGCTTATTGAATATTTTAGGCCCACTGTTAAGATCTACTGCTCAGAAAAAAAGATTCCTTTCAAAAGATTACTGCTCATTGACAATGGACCTGGCCACCCAAGATCTCTGATAAAGATGTAGGAGGAGGTGAGTGCTGTTTCTGTGCCTGCTAAAACAACATTAATTCTGCAGCCCATGGATCAAGGAGTAATATCCTCTTTCAAGTTCTATTATTTAAGAAATGTGTTTAATAAACCTATAGCTGCTATAGATAGCAATGCCTCAGATGCATCTGGGCAAAGTACATTGAAAACCTTCTGGAAAGGTTTCACCATTCTAGATGGTATTAAGAACATATGTGATTTAGAGGAGGTTGAATTATCAACATTAACAGGAGTTTGGAGGAAGTTGATTCCAACACTCATGAATGACTTTGAGGGGTTCTAGACTTCAGTAAAGGAAGTAATTGCAGATGTAGTAGAAATAACAAGAGAAGCAGAATTATAAGTGGAGCCTGAAGATGTGACTGATTTGCTGCAATCTCATAACACTTGAATGGATGAAGGATTGCTTCTTATGGATGAGCAAACAAAGTGGTTTCTTGAGATGAAATATATTCCTGGTAAAGATGCTGTAAACATTGCTGAAATGAAAACAAAGGATTTAGAATATCACATCAAAGAAGTGGCAGGCCATGAGAGATTGACTCTAATTTTGAAGGAAGTTCTGTTAGTAAAATGCTATCAAACAGCCATCACATGCTACACAGAAATCTTTCATGAAAGAACAAGTCAATCTCTGAGGCAAATTTTATTGTTGTCTTAGGCAAGTGCCATGGGCACCCCAACCTTCAGCCACCACTACCCTGGTCCTACTAGTGTTTCCTTCTCCAGAGTCTATCACTGGCTTGGCAGTGATTAACACTGAAGCAAGCAAGGCAAAAAATTATGACTCATTGAAGGCTCAGATGATCATTAGCATTTTTTAGCCCAAGTATGTTCTAACTAAGGTATGTATAATTATTCAAACATAAGGCTGTTGCACACTTAATAGACTACAGTATAGTGTAAAAGTTGCTATATGCACTGCGAAACCAAAAGTTTTGTGTGACTCACTTTACTGCAGTGGTCTAGAACCGAACCTGCAATGTCTCCGAGGTATGCCTACACTAACAACAACACAATAGTGACAGTGAAAGCCTTAATCATGTAGTGCTAACCCAGCCTTAAAACTTATTCTGGATTTTTAAATCCAAATAAGACTCTGCCAATCACCTGACATGATTACATTGAATGTAAGTTTTTGGTTAAGTATCAAAACAGTGAATTTACCTGACAATGTTTAGTTCAGATATGCTGTCTGTTAAACAGCAACAAACTGCTTTTCCATTAATTTTCCAGAAAATTTTTTATTTAAAGAAAGCATTATCAAATATCAGAATGATGCATATGGAAGAAGAGACAAAGAAAACAGATGCCTTGGAAATGCAGGTGAAATAACCTTTGCAAAAATCATAACAGTGAGGAAATTATGACAGTGAGAGACATCTGGTGATCTAACCAACTTCATCTTGGCATGGATGGGGTGAAAAGGGAATACTTTCACAATGCTGGTGGGAATGTAAACTAGTACAACCACTATGGAAAACAGTATAGAGATTCCTCAAAGAAATAAAAGATCTTCCATTTAATCCAGCAATCTCACTACTGGGTGTCTACCCAGAGGAAAAGAAGCCATTATATGAAAAAGACACTTGCACACACATTTATAGCAGCACAATTTGCAACTGCAAAAATATGTATGTGTTTATGTATATATATACACCATAGAATATCACTCAGCCATAAAAAGGAGTGAAAATATAGCATTTGCAGAAACCTAGATGGAGTTGGAGACCATTATTCTAAGTGAAGTAACTCAGGAATAGAAAACCAAACAACATATATTCTCACTCATAAGTGGGAGCTAAGCTATGAGGATGCAAAGGCATAAGATTGATACAATGCACTTTGGGGACTTGGAGGGAAGAGTGAGAAAGGGGGTGAGGGATAAAAGACTACATACGGGGTACAGTATACACTGCTTGGGTGATGGGTACACCAAAATCTTAGAAATTATCGCTAAGGAATTTATCCATGTAACCAAACACCACCTATTCCCTCAAAACCACTGAAATAATAATAATACTAATAAAAGACAGGCATTAGAGGTTTATCAAACCATTGGAAGGCTAGGGTGAGTGGACAGAAAATCAAGAAGTGCTCCAATTACAGAATATCTGGCAATGATCTCAGCTACTTGCAGCTTCCACATTTAACAATAGGCAGGAGGATGTCTGGAAGCTGCCATCAAAATCTTACATCTGTCCTCTGCCAAAGTTCACCCACCTGCCTGCTACTGACCGAGGAGCAACAATGACTTCAGCAATTCCTCTGACTTTCAAATCTCAGGTTAGTTCTCTCGTTGGCAGAATCTAACCTGGACCCTGCAGGCAATGTAGCTCCCAGGCTTCTAAACCTGCCATAAGGAGAGAGCATAAAAGAAGGAAAATGTTAAATTGCTGACAGATAATCAAATACCTCTGGGTAGGGCATTGCCATGGCTCAAGTAAGCCATGCTCCTCTCTGGCTACAGTGAATAATTCAGGGTTGAAAATTAGTCCTCAACTTATCCAAGTAGAGTAAATCACCGGGATTTTCAGGCGACACTAGAAAACAGGCTGTACGTAAATATGGGAGGGCAGGAAACTAAAGGTAGAGTCATTTTGTGGTCAAAAAGATAGAACTTGGTGAGAATAATGCACAACACACAGAGGAAAAGAGAACTAAGCCAATAGATCAAGTTCTGATGACAGCCTTTGAGCTCCTGTATTCAGCCATATCTGAAGCCAGTCCTGCTATTGGACTTACCAATTTTATGAACTTAAGCTTGCTAGGTTAGTTTTTCTGTCATTTACAACTGAAGACTGTTTAGAAGATCATTGCAATGGCCCAGTTTCAGTTCCACAGATGCTTATTTTGGAATATAATAATTATTCAGACATGGCTCCTGATCCTAAACATCTCATTAACAACACACATTCACAAGTAACTACAATCCCATCAAAAGAAAATCATCCTTGATGCCAGACTTTTGCTCAAATGAACAAAGTCTGACCAGTCTTGAATGTGTCAGATAATCAGACAACATTCTGATGTTTCTGACAGAACACCATTGGATCCTGTCCTGCACATAAGACATAGCAGTTGTCTCTGTTCTTGCAGATGTTCTGCAGTTCCTCTGGCAGGTGGCCCACCATGAATAACAGTGGAAGTGAAATGAAATAGAGGTATAGCTACAAAGATCTGGACACTGCTATTATTTGTCAAAAGTAACTGATTATGGATAAAAACTTTGTTACTTCTTCTTTTCTCCTTTTATCTTTTGCCCACCCTCAACAAAATGTCTTCAGCAGATGCAAGGGCAAGGTGGTCATCATGGCTTCAGAGGATGTCACAGGGAAGTGGTAGTGTTATTGTAGGTTATTGTTACCTTTCTTATTAAATGCCAGGGTACAATAAGGACTTACTCTTTCTTATTCTCTTGTAGTTCTCTAAAAAAAGGAATATAGAACTCAAATAACTGTATAGGACCAAAAAACTCTAATAGTCTAATCAAAAATGGGCAAAATATTTGAATAGATATTTCTAAAGAAGACATACACATGGTATAAACGCATATGAAGAGATGCTCAACATCATTTACCATCAGAGAAAAGCAAATCAAAAGTACAATGAGGTACCGTCTCACCCAAGTTAAAGTGGCTTTTATCCAAAAGACAGGCAATAACAAATGCTGGTGATGATGTGGAGAAAAGGGAACTCTCATGCACTGTTGGTGGGAATGTAAGTTAGTAAACCACTATGGAGAACAGTTTGGAGGTTCCCCAAAACTAAAAATTGAGCTACCATGTGATCCAGCAATCCCATTACTGGGTATATATACAAAAGAAAAGAAATCAGCGTATCGAAGATGTGTCCGCATGCCTATGTTTGTTTCAGCACTGTTTGTAATAACTAAGACTTGGAAGCAACCTAAGTGTCCATCAACAGATGAACGGATAAAGAAAATGTGGTACATATACATAATGGAATACTGTTGAGCCATGAAAATGAATGGAAGCCAGTCATTTGCAACAATGTGGATGGAACTGGACATCATTATGTTAAGTGAAATAAGCCAGGCACAGAAAGGCAAACATCACATGTTCTCATTTATTTGTGGGATCTAAAAATCAAAACGAATAAACTTATGGACATAGAGAGTAGAAGGATGGTTGTCAGAGGCTGAAGAAAATTGGGAAGTTGGGGGTGGTGGTGGTGGTGGTGAGGTAAGGATTGTTAATGGATACATAAAAATAGATAGAATGGATAAGACCTACTGATTGATAGCACAGTAGGGTGACTATAGCCAATAATAATTGTACATTTTAAAATAACCTAAAGACTGTAATTGGATTGTTTGTAACTCAAAGGATAAATGCTTGAAGGGATGAATACTCCATTCTTTATGATGCACTTATTTCACATTGCATGCCTGTATCAAAGCATCTCATGTGCCCCATAAATATATATTCCTACCATGTACTCACAAAAATAAAGAAATACAAACTCAAAAAGATAAATAAAAGAGGGATATCTTTTATTCTATATATGCAGGTATACCTGTGAATATATGTTCCTTTTGTTGAAGTAGGTGGCAATAGTGCTGAACATCTGATTTCAGTTTGTAGCTTTTTGAAAAGTGTGCACTCAAGATACCCTTTGATAGGCAATACTCACAAGAGCATCCAAATAAAATGATTTGCTAAGGCTTCATTCATAGATGACTTAACTTGGGAAGAGTGTTTCTCTATGGGCAATGCTTATGTTAATCAAAGATGAAAATATTTGGACGAACTCATTCATAACTATAACTCAATATTATTAAATGTCATTCCATGGAATAGATTGAATCTAAAGGGAGATTTTAATTAAGGAGCCATGTTACACTTACTAATTAGGCCTTCCCTGCTTATCTTCTCTATGAAGCAGATTTCTTGTCAGAGTTGAAAATGTCTCTATAACTGGCGTTCTCTCTCCGTATGGCTGCCCCTATGTCAGAAATTGAAGTTCATAGGACTTCAATGGCGGAGATTTGACTGTGAAGGAGGCTGGTTAGAGCAGTGGCCTTTCTGCTTGAGATACCATGTATGAAAGGCTTCTTCCATTCCTCATAAACAATTGGTTGTTCTTTAAATATTTGAAAATGCCCTGACTGTCTCACATATGAGTAATGATGGTTTGGAGTTGTAGTCTTTTCTCTAGGGAACAGTATAGTCATATCCCATTTATTTTTCCCAATTAATCATGAAGTCTCCTTTCTCTACGCATTTTATCAGGAAGTACATTTTTGCCTCTAGTGATTTTTTTTTTTTGGTACCTGAATTATCCAAGAACCCTAGGCATTACTCAGTCTCAAAACGTAACTTGTGCTTCCAAATAGAGTTGTGCACCACATAGTAACATTTGGTCAACAATGAACAGCAAAAGTGATGATTTTGGTGTTTAGATGCACAAATACCATTGTGTTACAAATGCCTACTGTATTCAGTACAGTAACAAGCAATACACGTTTGTAGCCTAGCAGAAATAGGCTATACCAAACAACCTAGATATGTAGTAGGCTATGGCATCTAGGTTTGTGTAAGCACCCTCTATGATGTTTGCACAAAACCAAAATCACCTAACAATGTATTTCTCAGAATGTGTCCCCATGGTTAGGTGATACATGACTGTTCTAGGCAAGAAGAGAACTAGAAGTTCTTATCAGTCTACCAAGAGGTCTCAGTTCTAGATATCTTGATTTCAGGCTGCTGAAAGCTGATGCTGTCTAGTTTAGTCTATCGTCATCCACTATCCTATAAGGTTTTCATGGTTAAAGGCCTTAATCTACATTTTACATGCACTGTCATTTCTGAGATACCAGCATCTTGCTAATGTTTGGCTTCTTCCTCCTCACTCGTGAACTTCTAGGGCGTGGCTTTGATTTTAGATCCCCAATTTCTACTCCTTGTCCCATTAGGAAACATTTATCTTTAAGGCCCTTAGGGTTTATTTTTCTTGCCAGCAAACTTCACCTAGAAGCATTTTAACCCACCAGAGAAGTACAGTGTGATTGAACCCCAAAAAAGGAAGAGGACAGAATTTTAATCTCTTCCCCCCTAGAAGACCCCTTGACCTTTATATAAATTTGCCTGCTTTCGTAGTAGTCATTTTGTCTAGTGAGGAGCATGAGGGGCAGTCTTTGAAACTATGAAGAGTTCCATTGTACCTTTCCTCCAGGGATGTGGGTGGCTTCACACTTTATATGTGTTCAACTGAGAGAGGCCGTTTGTCTATACAGGTAAGATGAAAAGGATGATCAGCTCCAAGCTGACTTTCTGCTTCCATGAAGGCCTAGATTTGATTGATAGCTTCTTTCTCAGAAAATATTTAGTTTTCCTCTCCAGGCATTATGTCAGAACGTGGTTTGTAAGATGGTATGGGTAGATTTCCATACAAATTGTTGTCCAAACTGGGATAATTTTGAATATAGGGAACACTACTTAATAATTATACTGGGAAAATAGGTCTAAGCCAAGACTGTTGGAGGCAGACAGAGATGTATGGTGACTTTGTGCATGTAAACCTGCAACTTCCATGAGTGGTGAGAGGTATGTGTTGAGGGTAACACAGGATTAACTCCTTCACAGCCTCCCATGAGCAATGGGTCCAAAATGCCTCAGTATTCAAACAATTCCAACCTGTTTAATGAGAAAAAAGGCCACGAAGATAATTTTGCTAATTCAGAATCTGGAAGATCAATTTACCTAAGAGAGATAGTGACGTGGCTATCAAGGTGTTTGAACAGATTTGTGGTCATAAAAATCATTAATTTTGTATGAAGTTTTTTTTTTTCCTTTTTTCCTTCCATACACACACAAAAAAAACAGTAAGCAATAAAGGTCAAATATATTCAAATACATAAATTTTCCAATTGCTGAAAATAGGCTTAGTTCTAAACTCAACCTCAACTTGCATTCTTTGTATTAGTTTTCTATCAGGATATGGCTGGATTTGAACAAGACATCATATGCTTTATTGTTTTACATCTCTTCACTCTACCTCAAAGGCTTTGCTTCACATGGTGTCAAAATTATCTGAGCTTTCTTATCCAAAATCTTGTAAATTATTTTATTTCAACAGTCTAAGCATCTATAAGATGAACAATATTAAGAACATAGAAAACATATGGAAGTTAATTATGAATTGGGTTTAGCCAAGAAATATTGAGGTATTAGAAAATACTTCTTTCACAAGTATGTTTCAATGCTGCATCTCATGTCTAGGCATAGGCTAACATGTTACGCTGAT
Source organism: Ateles fusciceps (assembly GCA_036589455.1). Lineage (NCBI taxonomy): Eukaryota > Metazoa > Chordata > Mammalia > Primates > Atelidae > Ateles > Ateles fusciceps. Next base: position 1,084,772 of record JAZHEH010001243.1, read on the forward strand.
GAATTTTACTAGAAACTGTGGGTGCCCAGGAAGGAGAAGATCAGAAAAAGGTGTCATGTGTTTCCAATATCTGGATGCCATAAAGCACTTCTTCCAATTTAACCATCTTTTAGAAGGGAGCGTTGCTTTGTTGGGAGGTGTTCCCTGTTTGTAATAAGGAGACTCAAGAGAATTTGTCCCAAGTCTGGATCTTCCTCTTTTAATCTTTATGCTTCTTGTTCAAATTACTAACTTCTATGAACTAAGTAAAATAACATCCACTTCAGATAATTGTGTGAGGATTAAATGAGATAGCATGTGTGAAAGAACCTGGTACATTTTAAGTGCTGTTTTCCTTCATTCATCAAGTCCTTTTGCAAACAAACATTGAGAACTCATGATCTCAGGGAGTGTTTTGGTTCTCTGGCTTTGAGAAACTACCACCAGTACAAATGCTTTCTTCTTCAACGTCTTCATTATTCCACAAATATTTTTTGAGGACTATTAAATGTCAATCATTTTTGAGTGAACAAAATAGCATGGCCCCTATCTGCATGGAAGTAAGAATTAAGTGGGGAAGCAAAAATGGAGTAGGAAAAAAAAATACTTGTAATTTAAGAAGTATGGAAATTACTATAAAGAAAGAGAACAGGGTACAATAATAGGTAATAATAAAGAAAACCCTCAGTTACACAGGATGGCAGAGAAAATCTCTCCTAGAAGGTCACATTTCAACTGTGGAAGAAGTGATATTTTGTTTGAGATCTAAACAATGAAAAGGACTCAAGAGTAGAGGGGGAATAAAAGCATTTTGGATATAGCAACACTATGTTTAAATTTTCTATCTAAAATGCAGTGGAAAGCCACTAAAGAGTTTTAACCAGAGGAGTAACATAATTTAATGTTAACATAATTTAACATAATTTTTAATGAGTACTGTTGTTGTCAAGTAGAGAATTAACTAGAGGGGCAAAGACTGGAAGCAGAAGACAAGTTTGAAGGCTATAATAAGAATTCAGAGAAGAAATGGTTGTGGTACTGGAGAAAAGAGGTGTGTGGAATTATGAGTTGCCAGGAGTTGATGACATATTTATGTAAGAAGATGGTAAGGAAGATTTAGGAAGGAAGGCTGATACTCCATATCTCTTTAGTAAGATGGAGAAAAGGAGCATTCGCTAAAAAGAAAAAGATTAGGAGAAGAATTAATTTGGTTAGTGTGAGGACCAAGATTTCAATTATCAACGTGTTTGAGATGCTTGTGAGACATCTAAGTTTACTTCTAAAAAATGAGGATTTCCTCCATATGGGTATGAAGGTCAAAGAAGAGGTTTAAGCTAGAGGTTAACATTTGGACACCATTGACATAAACACTGTGTTTAAAGTCATGGGAATGGATGATATCACCTAGGAAGAAAATAGGTAAATATAAGAGAAGAGCACCTAGGATTGAGCCAGGGAGAGGAAGAAGATGGCAAAGGTAGAAGAGGACAGCTAATAAAAATTACAAAACCAGAGGAGTTTGTTGTTATGGAAACCAAACAAGAACATTTAAGATGAGGAAGTGTTAAGTTTAAGTAATAATAAAAAAATTAGTAAGGGGAAAAAACTGTCCACTGGATTTAGCAACATGAATATACTTAGTAACCCTCAACAAGAATAGTTTCAATGGTATGATATGGTTGAAAACCAAATTGGAGTGAGTAGAAAGGTGAATAGGAATTCTGGTTCTAATAAGACAACTGACCAAAAAATTTATCTGCTAAAAACATTTGTATATGCTGGATAAACTACAACAACACATATTTATATACATGACTGAGCTTTCGGTAATAAAATTAATATTCTCAAGTGCTGGAAATTCTCATGAGAATTGAAATAAAGCAGTAAGTATGTGAGCAGATAATGTGGCTATCTTTAGAGGAGTTGTCCAACTTAGACATCTAGGGGCCAGTTTTAATAACCATGCAGAAGCAGAAGATGGGAACTTAAGACTGTGTGAGGTGGGGGAGTTGGAACTATGGTATCGGCATAAAGTTCAGACTACATCATCAGTGAAAGTGATAACTAGAAAAAAAAATACCTGTTATTACCAAGAGACAAAAAAGAAAAAAGGAATAAGAAAAAGTTGATTGAACATGCTTGGGCTTTGGTTAAAATAATAATAAATTATCTATAAGAATTTAAAACCCCAAAACTAAATTTTGTGAAGGATTTGAATTCACAATTATACTCTTGGCATTATTAATGAACTCTTAAGCCAAAAAATCAACATGAAATTTGATACCAGAATGCAGCAAATATTAAACTCTGGGGGACATTTTTTCAACTCATATCACACAGAATTTTCCATGAAGAAAGCCTCACTATAGATGAGCTCATAATCCAAAATTATAAAACATGTAAGAAAATAATCCATCATGAACAAGAGTCATCCAACACATATGCACACACACACTCATAAACAGGAAGATTAGCTCCTTAGTTGAACAATCTGATGGAGACTACATATTTATTGGTATTAAAGTTGTGAAAAATATCCACAAAAGAAAAAAATGCCATGAGAAATAAACAGATGAAAAGAAAATGGAATAAATAAAACCAGTCTGTTAAATTAAAAACTTAGCTCTTGAAAAATCTGCTGATTTGCATCTATAAATGAGTAGGCCTGTGCTGTGTAATAGAGACATAATTGTGAGATCCTGACTTATCATCTTTTGGGGGAGATTGGTATGATTCAAATGATCAGACAAAAGTAATCAATTAGTCCCTTTATAAGTTATTTGAATAACTTAATAAAATTGAAGAAACAATTAGCAAACTAAAAGACATATCTGAAATAGAAAAAAGAAAAAGAATTCAATTATCTAAAATGTGACCTGGAGATTATATATATATATATATATATATATATATATGAAGTTATGTTTTGAAAATGTAGAGAACAGAATTAGAAAGAGCAATATATATTTAACAGGAATTCCAGAAAAGGAAGTTAAAAAAGAAGAAGCAATATTTTAAAGACAATGATTGAAAATTTTCCAGAGCTGAAATACATGTATGGAACTCACCAATGCAAGAAACACAACATATTCCAAACAAGATAAATAAAAGAAATCCACATGAATATATCATATTGAATCTACAGAACTCCAAAGACAAAGAGAAGATCATAAAAGTAGTCAGAGGGAGTAGACAGATTTTCAGAAAATGAAGAAAACTGATGACAGATTTCTAATTAGTAACAATAGAATGTAGACAACAATGGAATATCATCTTCAATATGCTGGGGGGGAAAAAAAACCCTGTCAACTTAAAATTTAACACATATCTAAATTATAAATCAAGATTGTAGGCAAAATAAAGATATTTTCAGTAAAACCGAGATTGAAAACCTAAGAGAAAATTCTGCCCAGATCTCTAGTTGTCTGCTAAGATATTCATGTAAATGAGAGATTCCCCAGGGGCCCAGACAAAAAGCAAGCAAACGTGGAGGTGTATCCTGAAAGGCAAGAGTGCTCCAGACAAGAGTGGGAGTTTGATGAGACATTGAAAGATTATGTTCCCTAACCAGCATGAAGCTCAGACTGAGTATATCTCTTCCCAAATCCATGGCTGATCATTAAATCACTCAGGAGTAGGAAAGATCACTAAGGGACCAGGCTAAAAATCAAAGCTAGAAAAAAAAATCTGAGCAGAGACCTCAGCGGCTGCATACCATGTGAGGAACAGAGACTTTGGTTGGAATCCAGGAAGTGAATTGCCAATTGTCAGAAGACCAAATTAGAATCTGTAGTCTCTCCAATTTATTATTTGCAACTTCAAGTTTTGACTAAACTTACTAGACATTCAAAGAAACAGAAAATTGTGACCTTCACTCAAGGAAAAAAAAAACACACACACAATCTATAGAAACTTACTCTGAATGAGCACAGATATTGGAATTAGCAAACAAAAAATGTTAAAACTGATTTATAAATATATTTGAAGAACTATATTAAAGTATGTTCAAATAATTAAAGCAAAATGTAAAAATGATAGAATCAATAGGGAATCACAACAGCAAAATGGACACTATGACAAGAACCAAATGGATATTAGAATTGAAAACTATAATAACTAGAATAAAAAATTAACTAGGTAAATTAAAAAATGTATTTGACTGTCACTGAAAATAGTAAGTGAACTTGAAGATAGTTTAATAGAAATTGCATAATCCACAAAACAAAAGGAAAAAAATCAAAGAAAAATAAACGGTTTTAGAGATTTTTGAGGCAATATAAACAATTCTAACATACATGTTATTGGAGTTGAGAAAGAGAAGAGAGAATTGTGCAGAAAAATTATTTGATTATATAAAGGTTGAAAATATCTCAAATTTGGCTAAGAGCATTAACTTGTAGCTTCCAGAAGCTTGATGAACTCCATCTATGATAAATTGTAAGAAAACCACAGTAGGACATCTCATAGTAAAACTACAGGATGGCAAAAATTTGGTGGGGGTTATGAAATTTTTTGATTACAGTGATGGTCACATGACTATATATAGCTTTCCAAACTCGTCATACTGTAAAGTTAAAAATAATGAAGAACAAATTTTGTCTTATCTAAAGTATACTGAAAACTGTAGAAAAATATACCATACACATAATATCACACACACACACATCACATGTACCTATTTTATAGTTGATTTTGATTTATCCCAAGAAAACAAGGATAATTGAACATTAAACATATTCAATATTATAAATCATGGCTTTAAGAAATTAAAGATATTATCATCTCAATAGATATAGAAAAAGTATCTGACCAAATTCAACAATGATTCATGATAATCTTGTTTACTAAACTATGAATAAAAAAGAGTTTCCTTATCCTCAGAAAATACATGTAACAAAAACCTGGGATAGACAATATTTTAAATCATGCAACTTGAGAAACATTCAAATTAATGAACAAATAAATGATACCATTGATTTCTGCTTTAATGTAGCTTTCTACTGGAGGTCCTAGCTGGTGAAATAAGACAAGAAAAGTAAAAGAAACATACAATAATTAAAATGGAGGCTAAGTAGCTTTTTATTCCTGGAAAAAAATGTCAATCATACAATACTCATAAAAGTAAATTGCAGATGGATTAAAGATCTAAACATAAAGTGCAAGACTACAAGCTTCATATGGTCTGTTTGCTAGCCCACTACATATGCATTCCTAAAAATTACTCCACCATGCAAAATCTCACAGTAAAAGTACAGGGCTTAGGGGAGAAATGAGGTCAGTGGGACAACACTCAAACTTAAAACTTCTCAACACTCAAAAACGTCAGCAGTGATACACACAAAAAAAGAAAGATATAAAAAAAAAACTGAAAGCACAGTTTTTCACATTTTAAATGGTGAAATATATACATAATATATTTCAATATACATAAATACTAAAATAAACATGACACTTCTTGAAACAAGCTAAAAAGTTGGTCGTGAGACCGGACGTCAGAAAGTTTCAGCTGGTGAGTGATTGTGAAGCAGTGAAGGGAGGATTACATGAAGTCAGATGAAAGGTTATAACACCAGATATGGCTAGATGTGGCTGATAACACACCAGATATGGCTAGATGTGGCTCATAACACATTTAGCCATATCTGGTGTTATAACCTACTGAGGTAACTGATAGATATGGAAGCACATGTGTATGCATTTTGTGAATTCCTATATGGCTTGGTTAAGCTGTGCATAGTTCTCTGCATTCACTAAGTGCTTCTCACTAACAAAATAGCACAGAATTAAATTGGCAATTTGTGTTATGCTCATATTTTTTATTGTATCAGTAGTCTTGGAACAAATTTACAATTTCAAAACAAGCACAACAACAAAACTGACTGTATAAAAAACAGGCATGTATGTTGTTTAGCACTAAGGTGTGGGAAAAAATTTCTTAAATTAGGCTCAAGAAGTACAAACCATAAACCATGGATAAATTTGATGACATTAAATAATAATAATGTATATATTCATAGATATTATCTGAATTTATATATTATATATATGGATACTCAAATAAGCAGATCTATCTATCTGGATACTCAAATAAGGGAGATATATATATATATATATATATACACATATATATATGAATACTCAAATAAGGATATATATATATATATATATGGATAACCAAAACAAAGTAAAAAGATAAGCTATTGACTGATTTGGAAAAGATGATTCTAATACTTTCATTTATAAAGAACTTCTACAAATTGATAAGAAAAAAGCAAAGAATTTAAAATAAAAATGGCAAACGCAATTTACAAAGAAGATAAAACAAATGTCTAATAAACATAAGAAGAAGAACTGCTCTATCCTACTAATAATTAGGGAGCTGGAAACAAAAACAACAATAAACTATCAGCTACATACCAACTTCTCAAAAATTAATGTTTATTTGCAAATGTTGGTGAGAATGTGGAAACAGGCATTTTTATAATTGATAGTGAAAATAAGAATTGGAATAACCAATTTGTCAATCTAGTAAAACTGAAATCCTCAGGGCTTAGGACTAAGCAGTTTTAGTTCCTAGTGTTCACTCTAGAGGATATCTGACATAGATACATAAGGCATCTATCTGGCATAGATACGTAGGATGCATGATCGAGGATGTTCAAAGTAGAATTTTTTGTAATAGCACAAATGTGGAATTACCCAACTGTCCCTTATTAGGGGAATGTGTAGAGTTTTGTTTATTGAAATGATGAGAAAGTATACAGCAATTTAAATTTGTGACCTACATTTGTAGTTATCTATCAACTGAATAAATCGCAAAAAGAAACACTGTTAAGTACAAAAAATATGTAAATATTCTATAATATTTGCTACTACCCATGGAAAAATTTAAAGACAAAACACTAGTGTATACATTTCTTATGAAAACATTCATGTGTGTTATGAACACTTGCAAGGCAATGATGCACGCAAATTTTAGAATAGTAGTTAACTTGGTGGAGGAGGAGTGTGGAGTGTAGTCAGTTGTTCCTGAAACTGTAATCATCTTGTTTTTTTCAAAAGAGAGAGTCATTTGATGCAGATATGGCAAAATGGTACCAGCTGCTTAATTTCAGTGGTGAATCCATGGATTGTGTCATATATTATTTCCTGTAGTTTTTGTACACTTGGAATATATTCAACTAATATATATTAGTGCCTTATTTCATGCCAGGCAATTTTTCTAAGTGAAAAACTCCAAATATAAAGGAGAGAATGGGTAGAAGTCAGAGAATCATACGTTGAGACATACTTAGAAACAGCCTATCAAGAGTGTGTTTGGGATGCTTGGGTTTATGGAGGGCGGGTTTGGCTGTGTAGCATAGCAGGGTGTGAGCAGGTCTCCTACCTTGTCTCTGTCAACAAAGATATCTAAACCTCAACTCAAAGCTTATGTCTAGGGGGGTAGATTCAGAACTTTAACAAAGTTGTCTTTTCTATTTAAATCACATGTGCAAGCTTTCTTCCATCAAGACTGGGGCCAGGAGTGTGCTTCTGGGGTGGAGAGCAGGCTGAACTTGGGGTCCCCATGAACAGCAGAATGTAAGGACAGCTGCTTCTGAAAACACCTCTGATTGGGAAACTCAAAGGCCCTGGGATGCAGGGTACCAGGGTGGTTTACACTGAAGCCAGGAAGCTATGAATTTTCTAACACGAAGACAACTCTGCCTCAACATGCTGAGACTCAGCCCTTCCTAATAGAGGCAGGGAGAGTCAGAAGGCCTCTGACCACCAGGGTCTCTTTCTGTTGGCCTTAACCCTCTCACAGCTGGATGCCAGGGTTCTGGTAAATAGCACATCCCAGACAAGGGATGCTGTGGTGCCAAGGGGTTAACAGGCACTTTGTGTGAAGTTTTAATATTCCACAGATGAAATGTGCATGTGAAATGGGAAAAAAGAGGAAAAGATTATATTTGTCAGCTGGGCTGCCATATGTTGTTCTGGCCGGAGCACAGCAAAAATGGTGACAATTCTTTCCTGAATGAGAATCTCTGTCAACTTCTGATTTCATGCCTTTCTTTGGACAAGCAGGAGCTTTCTTCAAGACCAGGCAGAGTCCAAGATTTTCATTCGTGTGGGGGCAGTCTGCATGAACCCCCAAAAGGTAGAACATTGGCATTGCTTGGCTTGATTTTTAAGAGGTGGGAAAAGGCAGGAAAATCATAAAATTCATCTGCATATTTTCTTCCTTTTTTTTTTTTAAATGAAATTGGCCCTAAGGGTAAAAACAGTCCTCTGAAAGAACCCAAATAGCTAGCTGAATGACAAATGGAGAGGAGGGTATATTGGCAGACCTGTTAGTTCTCACCAAAGCCATCATCGGACAATTTCACAAAATTGGCTTTGTCGCACAAAAGGTTTTTCTTACTCATATTTTCTGGATTATAATGCCTATTTTAGCAGGGAATAAATGGCTGAATCTATATGTCAGAAAAAAAAGATTTAATCTTAGGATGTCGAGACAGTTATTCATTTTAAATTGTATGTTTCTGTCTCATTTTGCATTTGAAAATGCTGCACTGAACAAAATTACTTTTTCTTTAAATAATATTTTATGGATTTGGTTTACTGATTAAATAAGTAATATAATCTAAAATTTTGTAAATTGTAGCAGTTAGAAAACAAAAATCCCATAATCCCCATAATTATTTAATATAATCTAAAGATAACATTAAAATATTTTACTTTATTTTCTATACTATGAATAGATGTATATACATAACTTTGCATAGTTGACATCATATTATTATGCTCTAAATACAATTTTTTAAATTATGCTTTAGGTTCTGGGATATATGTGCAGAATGTGCAGGTTTGTTACATAGGTATACACGTGCCATGGTGGTTTGCCACACCCATCAACCCATATCTACATTAGGTACTTTTCCCAATGCTATCCCTCTCCTAGTACCCCACCCCAAATATAATTCTTAATAGTTCCATGTCTACTATTGAGAGGATGTTCCATTCTTTGTTAACTACTTTGCAGTACTTGAATTGGCATTTGCTTTCTTTCTAAATTTGTTTTCCACCTAGTGGCAAGTAAAGCAAATTTTCCTTTTTCCTATTCTTTGCAGAAGATAGCACAGTATGCTAGAAAAGCAAATGAACGTCATCTTGAGCAGTTAAGGTAAAATTTAGAATCTTGCAGGAACAGTGCTGAGTTGAGCTCTTCTGGCTTTATAGTTATCTAGTCCGTGTTGATGATTTAAATAAAAAATAATCTGGGTTAATGTTCATTCTGGACCTACTTGAATATTTGGTTTGGGCTTAAGTGTTATGAAGATAAGGAGTTAAAATAGAGGATTTTTTTTAGTTGAATCATTCATTCACTCATTCAGTTGCTAGTGTGTATTACACAAGGCAAAATTTGGGTAAGACACAAACCCTGTGTCTTCTTAGTAGGGACTAATTCTGCCAAGTACTAGCATGTTAATAAAAATACCATGAGTACAGAGTTCCAGGGAAAGATGGAAGAATATAACCAGACCACAGACTCTCCCTCCTTCAAAGCCTAACAAAACTGTCCCCCTAAATAAGACAGAATAAAAAAGCAACTGAGTAAAGATCATAACTAAGTGCTGTTGATTTTAAAAAGGAGAGAACAAGACAAGAAAAGGAAGATTCTGGTATTATGGAATACCTAAGCACCTCCCCCCAGCCCCTGCATCATACAAAATCAGACTGGTGAGTTGACCAGGGCCTGAGATTTTTCACTAACAGCTGAAAATCTGGAGGGAGGGAAAGGAGTGCTCATTTTTTCTTTTTCTCGTTTCTGACTGGTGGAGAGACATTGAGAGAAATAAAAAACAAGGGAGTGGATAATAGGAGCGCAGTCAGGTGGTGATGAAGAACTCCAAGCACCATGTTGAACAGAGAAGTGATCTAAAGCAAAGGAGCATTCTGGCAGGAAGGAGAATCCCTTTCACCCACTAAGTAGAGTGAACACAAGTACTGCAGAGCATTTCCCCCAAGCCTAAGATAGGAGAGCAGAGAGCAAGTAAGTACTCCAGCCAGGACTGCACAGAGGCTTGGCTCAGCTGTCCCCCTCCTCTCACAAGTGCCCTCCCCTCAGGCTATGAAATGATGCATACAACAGTAAGTACTCAGCATTAAAGTGTTGGTGTAAGGAAAAGAAATGGAATGCCACTATGTGCGGAAGACATGTGAAAGGGAAGTCATCCATGCCTTATCAGAGAAAGCAGAAAACAGAAATGAGCAGCTAAGCATGAGCAAAGTGAAAAGGAATAGCAAGGCAAACAGGCAAGGATCCCAGTGCAGGGGAGGAGAAGAGATGATTATTAAATGCATTTTGTCAAGAAACTAAAAACAATCCATCATGAGTGTTTTTCACTTTAGAATACACTAATGGGAAAATAAATAGCTCAAAAATGATAACAAAGCAACAGAATCAGAAGGAAAGGGAGACAGCAGAAATAAGAAAAAAATTGAGGATTGAATTAATGTTATTAAGATGCTAATAATCAGATACGAATAAGAGCTAATATTTATTGAGCATTTATTACGTTCTGTGTACTTTTCTAAGTGCTCTTTGTGGAATACTTCCATCAATCCCAACAAAAATACTGGAAGTAGTATCTTCATTATTGAAATAGGAATGAGGCACATGTAGTTAAACCATATGTCTATTCTCTAGAAAATGGCAGAGACAAGATTTTAAGCCCAGACATATTATATAATGACAAGAACATGCAGTTTGATCTCAATTATTAAAGGTTAATTTTTCCATTCATCTATCCTTCCACCTTATATATGCAGAGATGAAATTCATCCAATTGGCTATTTCTGGATGTGATTTCTTTTCTTCATACATTTCTGTACTGCTTGAATTTTTAAAAATAATATTTTATCAATGCTACAAATCAATTATTAGGTTGGTGCAAAAGTAATTGTGGTTTGGGACTGTGAATTTGAAATCATTGTAACTAGGCTCAAACACATCTTTATTAATCAAAATAGGAACCATTACAATCAACACATTTTTGCCAATGAGAAGCAAGTTTGTTTACTCCTGTAGTGTAAAAAACCATGGTTCGGGATCTAACTAACTCTTGGAAAACATTTTCCACATCCTGCTGGTTGTAGAAGTATTTTCCCTGCAAAAAGATTTGCTGAGCATACTTCTCAGATGTTATGATTTTGCTGGGACCCAGACAGCTGAATAGTAGTGGATTAGATTGACAGCAGACCACCAAACAGTGACCATTACCCTTTTTTGGTGCAAGTTTGGCTTTGGGAAATGCTTCAGAGCTTCTTCTCAGTCCAACCACCAAGGTGGTCATCGCTGGTTGTCATATAAAATCCACTTTTTGTTGTATGTCACAATCTGATCCAGAAATGGTTCATTCTTGTGCATAGAATAAGAGAAGATGACACTTCAAAACAACGAATTTTTTGATTTTCGGTCAGCTCATGAGCACCCACCTTCCGAGCTTTTTCACCTTTTCAATTTGCTTCAACGCCCAACAACCATAGAATAGTCGATGCTGAGTTCTTTGGCAACTTCTCGTGTAGTTTTAAGAGGATCAGCTTTGATGATTGCTCTCAATTGGTTGTAGTCAAATTCCAATGGCCCGCCACTGTGCTCCTCATCTGCAAGACTCTCGTCTTTTTTGCAAAAGTTCTTGAACCACCACTGCACTGTACGTTTCTTAGTAGTTACTGAGCCAAATGCGTTGTTGAGGTTGCAAGTTGTCTCCATTGCTTTACGACACATTTTGAACTCAAATAAGAAAATCGCTTGAATTTGCTTTTAGTTTAACATCATTTCCATAGTCTAAAATAAACATAAAATAAACAGCAAGTAATAAGTCATTAGCAAAAAAGCATAAAGCAAGAAATGGCCATTAAAGTGATGTATAACATAACTACATCTATTTAAGAGTGTATTTCAGTATCAAATGGCAAATTCCCACAGTGCAATTACTTTTGCACTCACCTAATAAATAAGTAGTACAATATAACAATGAAAATATGAGTGTAGTAAGTCCTTGCACTCTTATTCCTATATCACACACTCAATAATAATTCATTTCCTTATTTATTTCCCAGTGATCTCAACATTTTATGTCACTTCCTAAGCAGAGTTGGTGATTGATACTGATATGATTTCTTTTCAGCATTTGACATTCAAAGATGTCTCAAAACACTAGTCAGATAATATTTTAGTTTTAGACACTCTTCATGTTTGAACAGAAACTTCTGGGCCTGAATCCTGTCCACATCCTAATGTTTTGGTATAATTTGCTTTTTACGTTTATTTTTTGTTTCTCTTCCCCATTGAATGTAAGTTCCATGAAGACAGGTCATTTTCTCTGTCTGTTTGTATCCCTAACATCCAGAACAGAGACTGCCCTGCCACATAGGGTGCCCTGTAAATGTTTGTTGACTAAAGAAATGAATGAATAGGAAATGGATTTTGTTAACAGGAGAGAGTGGAGGAAGATTGATAGAACTGTTGAATCCTTGAAAGTAAACTTCACCTTTAAGTATGATTCGACTTAATTACAATTAATATAGCAATTTTCCACATTTAAATCATAGTATACATTAAAAAAATACATGGCACACATATATTTTATATACTTAAAATATCTTAAAGCCTGCATATCACACACACAAACACTCCTCTTAAAAGGTTTCCTTTTTGAAAGGATCAGATGCAAGACAGAAGCAAATATGCCTGGGTATGGGAGGAAGAGCCCTCTCTCTGCCGCCATGTGCCAGTAAAGAATTTTCTTTCAGAATTCGCAGACTGGCAGCTCCGAAGATCAGGTTTGGTTCACAGAGCATTTCATTTGATTTCACTGGCAGCATTAAACAATAAAGAGATTTTTTGGAAACCTTGTTTTTCTAGTTTCTCTTGAAAGTTGGCTGGTTGGCTGAACTTATACTGGATTTATAGTTTCACATAGTAATTGGCTGTTACTGAGTAGTTGCTGCCCTTTTATCTACAGTATAACTGTGATTTGCCACAGTCCACACCATTCCTTAATGTGTCTCTGATCACCTTGTGCCTGGATCACTTCACTCATCACCTGCCCAGCACTGTAGATTTTTGAGTGTGTTATCTATGCTTTATTTTGTGTGTGCTCCTGCACCCCAAAATACTTGTTGCTTCCCTAGAGCTCTGCTTTTCTGTGTTTTCTATTTTGGATAACATATTTTCCTTCCTTAAATGTCATTTTATTACAGACATAATTTTTTAAATCTCCTTAAGGGTTTTGTGAGAAATTGATTTATGCGTCTCTTTTCCATTAACTTAGCTCATTGCATATATATGTATACATATATATATATGTCATTTTAACATGGATTTGGAGATGGGGCAAGAAGACACTGAACTGCTTCCACAAACTTAACTGCATGGCTTACTTTCTTTCTCGCTCTATAATCCTCTGTAGTGAACTTGGGGAGGAAAAGTAAAAGGAGAAGGGGGAAAGGAGGCAGGAAGTAGTAGAAACATTCTCGAGGAATTTGTCATGACTCAGCAATGGGAAAATTGGATTAAAGTCTTTTGCAGAAGAACCACTTCACCTCTCCCCTTCTCTCCTTATCTTAAAATATGCACTTCAATTTAGGGAAAAAAAGTATCAAAATATTTTATAATAATTTAAAAAGTACTTCAAAAGAAAATAAAAATATTTAAAAATTTTTTTGAATATAGATAAGCTTTCTAGTTGTGTTGGAGCAAAATATTGACAGAAATTTACTTGTTTGTATCTTTATATTACTAGCACCTGGCTCAGTGTCTGACCTAATAAGTGTAAATTAAATGATCTCCCATCCACTCTTTATTTTGTTGTAAAACTGATGGATCTGAAGGATGCAGTGTCATTTTATTCCTGGCTGGTCTCTCGTGGAATACTATCTAATAAGAAATAAAATGCTCTACTAAAGGCTGGTAGCAAGAAGAAGAAAAAAGGAGAAGGATATTGTTTTGATAATACTAAAATTATCAATAGAGAGACCATATGTCTGGGACAGTCCCAATTTATTCCTATTGACCTGACATAATTATTAATAACACAGCTTCTCACTCTCAAAGTGTCCTTGTTTGGATGATAAATTATATAGGCAATCTATTAATCAGATCCTAAATAAAAGCTATTTGCAATCTAATTGTAGAGACTTAGGATTTAAAATATTGTTGTGGCGCAAGATGGGAATCTTGTTACTTAAATTGGGAATTATAAAACATAAACAGTTTTTTACAGATTATACACACACATTGAGGTAAGGCACTTTTGTGGTATTGCTTTGCATTTGAATTGTTTGTACAGTTGTTTCTGTTGACTTCCTGAGGAACACTATTCCACAGTTGGGAATGTACACCTTTATTTTCTCTCAGTGCCTCGAAAAGGGTTTTGCACTTAGTAGAACACAATGACTATTTGTTGAATGAAACAGAATAAAATAAAATCAAATTGTTAAGCTGTCCCATTAAGGAATATTTCTGTTAGTTTATCTTCCAATCCACAAACTAGGAGCATTGATATGCCACTATATGTTTTACGTATTTAGCAGGCTAAATTAATTTTTTATGCCTTCTTGTCCTTGCTTTGCTCTTTCCTTAAAGGCTCCAGTTGTGTATTATTGCAAAACATTTCTTCCTTGAAATGGTTAAAAGAAATCTATTCATTGAGGAAAATGTTCACAAGCAGACTTGATTTGTTGTATATATGGAACAGAAAGGGTAACATTTTTTAATGCTGTATTTATTGGCCAGGGTTTTGACCAGAAGGACAACAGGGGACCACCAATAGGATGTTGGCCATAACTTGCAATTTTCATTAGTCAAAAATTCAATGAATAATTTTTTGGCCCTATTGAGATTTCAAGAGACTCAAATAAGAACCACATAGAGGACTAATCTTTGAGAATCTGTGTATTTTGTATTTGAGTGCTGAAACTCCTGGCCAACTGGCAAGACACTGAGCTCTTCTAACAAGTTATAGGGTGGAAATTATTTCTTTTCTCACCCATCTGCTCTAGGAGCCATAGCTCATATTTAGAAGTAGCACTACTTACGGGGAGAAAAAAAAAAAGACCATCAGCAAAAATTAAAAAAAGAAGAAAAGGCCATTATTGAAATAACAGCAAATATAACAACAAGGATGTCTTGCTTTGTACAGTCTTGCAAAAATCCTACTTTAATATTATTGCCACCTGGAATAATCAACCTACAGAGAGGTTCCTGTATTACCTTTTGAAAAAATGAGAGTCCCTTACTTTTAACAATATGTGCGACTATTTCTCTATGATGGAAAAGCAACAGCCCTTCACTAAGCACTTTAACAGAGCCAAAGGAGGGAGAGTTGGGCTAAAGAAGGCTATTCACAATAAGTAGAGGTAAATACTCAAAAAAGAAAAGAGCATAGAGGGATGAGGAAAAAAAGAACAGTATTGAAAATATTTTTTTATTCCATTAGTTTTGAACATTTAAGAAAATCAACACGTTTTCTTAGCTGGCTACATTCCTTAAAAAGGTAAATCCCTGTGCAACTGGCAGACAGGACTATCCTTTTTAACCTTTTCTGCTATCGCATTGACAGATGATAGAACTTTTTGGTGGCTCAGCCTAGTTCAATTGAGCAAGTGAGCACTAAACCAAGAAACTTACAATACAGCAACTACAAAGAGCTTATTATTTAAAAAGAATGGACACATCCCATAGTGAGGCTGTTTTTTTTTTGTTGTTGTTGTTTTTAATGAAAATAAGACCAATGTAAGGTAATTTTCAGGAATGGTTTCATATTAAGAAACACAAAAAGTTCTCTTATTGAAGCGTTGCCTTACAATATTAATGTTTTGGGAAACCAATTGTACTCAATAGTGTAATGAGTGACCTGACTTAAAAAAAATATTCTGTGTTTTACTTAAAAAAATTTTCTTCATCATACAGTGAACCTTTCCTCTTTTGTGGTCTCCTTTCATACACAGAATCTATTGATGTTATCTCTGTCAGGAAAGAATATCTATTCATTTTTAAATCCCTGGGCTAGGACAAGATGATAAAAAAAATTAATCCGGTAAAATATCTTGTTTTAAAAAGATTCTTTATCATGCATGTAGTTGATATTTCATGGTATTTTCTCATATATTTGGCTTCTACTCTTATGTCACTTCTTTTGCAAGGAGCATTGCTATTTTTTTCACTAGTTGAGGACATACCTCTTAATTGGGATGTTCCAAAATGTTGTCTACTTTACACATGCAAGTCATTCTTGAAGACCCAGTTGACATATCACTTCTTCTGTAGTCTCCCCTGATTGTCTCAGAGAATGAATTGCTCTTTCCTGGGCTCCAGCTGCATTCATCTGCAATAGTAAACTTTACTAGAAATGTGTGAGGGAAAGCCCAGGTGTGTGCCAGCTTTGCCTGGGAGAGTCAGGGAAGTCTTCAGAAGTAATGCATAAGCCTGGAAGGAAGTGTAATTTGTCAGGTGAAAAGAGCCTACTCTTTGAGTGAAGTGTTTATAAGCCTCTGTCCTCTTGTATAGAAAAGAATCCCACAGAATACCTCTAGCGATGATCTGGCACCTTAAGTACTTGGTATTTGTTGATGAACATTTGACTGAAGGAGTGCTAAGCTGAGATGGATGTGTTCCTCTATCATTCTGTCCCTTACATGGGCTCACTTCCTTCTATTTAGGTTCTTCATGAATGTTGGAAAACCTCTAGGAATCTGGAAGTGTCAAATGGCCTTAAAGATATTCAGTATCTATTGATCTCTCTTCTATCCAGAGGTTTTCTGTGAGAGATTTTATTTCCATAGAGAGGGAATACTCCAAAACTTCTGAAAGGTGTTGGGAATGATTTTTTGGTATTCAATACATGGTGACTATTTATATAACTTGGCATTTTTAATGTAATAGTTAGCATGTTTTAAAATGTCATGTTAAATAGAGTGTATGGCCTTGAGCTTACATTTTTATGTTTGGTTTTTGGCTTGATGAGTTTCTGTGTTTCAGATAAAAACAGCAAGACCACCTTCTTTATATGATTTTGCCATCATATAAATAACAGGAGAATGAGTTCAGTATTTCTCACTGGATATCATGGAATAGCCACTTGGTCACGCTCATATGCCATGGAAATTTTATAGGAGACATTTAAATATGTTATCTTGTGGGTCCTGACCCCTAATAAAGCATGCTCCCTTCAACCGTAGACATAACTAGAAATGGCATGATACACATTTTGGGTGGGTCCTGTTGTTGTCTTTTGCAATGCATCATTCACAGATTTTCTAAATACTTAATATAATCATTAAAAATATATTTTTCATATCTCTTGATCTCTTATCTATTGTTGAGAAAACACTCTTATTTTTTGAAACATAAAAACAAGCAGAGAAAGTGAGAAATATTCCTTAGGTAACCTCAGAACAGAGGAACTTTGTGCATTATGCAGCCGAGGCCATGCCAAAATGCAATTTGGAGGGTGTCCAGCCCTTCATTGGAAAGTAATGGTTTTCACTGAACTGAGTTATGACCAGCTGTTTACAGACAGTCTGTGACATACTGATAGAGCAGAACACCGTATGTTGCTTTCCAAATCAAATGATACAAGAAGTGTGACAGAGTGGAGAAACATCTGTCATTAGCAATTTTCAGCACGCTTCACTAATTCTGGACAAAATACGAGTAATGAACTTACCGCAGGAAACTTCAAATACTACCACTGCTGAAACAAGGATATAAACAGCAAGTCCTCCTAATGGTTTCTAATTTAATTCATTTGCAGTAAGAAACAAACAAAGTGGGTTATTTGTTTTTGATCATAGGGTAGTAAATACTAATGCTGATCACAAACACTTTTTTAAAATCACAAAAAAGAGATTGCAAAATGCAACCTTCTACGAGTTCGGATAAAAGCCTTATTCCTTCTTCAATTGTTGAAGAGGGTGGTTTTATTGTTTTGTTTTTGTAAGCAGTGGTGTTGAAGAAGGCGCCGTAACAGGGGTGCAGTCTTTCTGGAGTAGTGTCTGGGAGCGTCTCTTTGTAGGTTCTTGCAGTTTATTGGACTGGTGGTGATATTTACATAATATTAAGAGTTCCTAGTCTTTTGACTGAGAGGCCTGTATAGAAGAATGTGTTAGGTCTTTCTCAAGCTGCTTTCCCCCTACCATTTCTCATCTTGCCTTTTTTTTTCCTGGCTGATAATTTTTATTTTGCCATCCCCACAATTTTTCACAGTTCTGTAATGAGCGCATGGTCCTCATACAGCATCCACATGGTTCTCTACTGGTTGACGTCACACTGTTTATGAGATCTCGGAGCCAAACCATGTGAAGGCTGCAATCTGTGAGCATTTTTCTTCTGTATCTTTGCAATCAATTGAGCTATTAAGCCATTAACATTCAAGGCCTACTCAGCTCAGCTTCTTCCCGGTTAGCGCCAATACAACAACATTCCTAAATGGACAGACTTGAGTTTGACTCCAGAAGAAAAAAAAAGTTGTTATTCTTAAGCTGAAGTTTCGACTCACGTTCAGAAAAATGAGGATGTAAAATTCAGACATGAGATCTCGCCCGATCCATTGGTGTTCCACCGATGGGACCTACTTTGGACTGTGTCCCAGAACAAAAAGACTGAATGCCATTCGGAACTGATAACTGTAAAATGAGTGTAGGAGGTCTTTGAGGAGCTTCTTAATTACAAAATTATTCATGATAAAATGGCACTAATCTCAAATTCCCAGTTTCTTGTAAATTTTAGTATGATACCACATAAAAACGGCTTATTGCTTTTTAACACCTCAGATAAAGCAGATTCAGCCTAGGCATGTTGTGAGGGAAATCATCTCCAAATGTGTTTAAATCTTTCTCTGTTCCTCTTCTCCTCCTTCTTCATCATCTTCTTCTTTTTTTAAGGGAATGCTTCTTCTACTACTGATCGATTTATCTTTTTTAAGTGATCTCTGAATTATTTTACGGTTCAGCAGAAATATTCCAAGACATGTAAACCCTAAATTCTTCTGGTTTTTATAGACATCTGCATTGAAAAACAAAACAAAGCAAAAATATAGATGCCATTGAAACCCATCATTACGTTTGTGATCTAGATAATAAAGTAAGCAGACCCGAGCAATTCGCTAACACTAACGCTATTCTTTACATAAACAGTAAATGTTTAGATTTTCCTGTTCACTGACTAACAGCACACATATCATAAACACTAAGCTGTTATAGTACGTTTCGTGTGTTGATTCACTTTAACAGTTGTTAGTGTGAAGACAGGAAAAGAAAAGTGGGTGTAATGAGACCATGTGCAGTATGCTGTGAAAAACAGAGGCCCTTATTTGGCATAATGGGTTGCACCATAAGGGCCATAAAATTGTGCATGTGTTAGTATCATTTTAATTATTACGGGTGCCACATGTTAAGCAGAATAGCGGAACTACTAAAACAGCTTCAAAATCCTTACTGCTGATCGCTGCATTTAATTACAAATAGGAACATTTGGAGATAGGTCACCATAAAACCCTTCTGTTGTCAAATGAGCTCAAATCTGATTTTTGTAATTATGTTTTTATACCACAGATCCTGTTGAATAACTATAGTGAATAAAATTTTAATAAGTGCTGATTAAACGTAGATACATCTTGCTTCCTTAGAATATTTATGAATGCTCCTCACTCTTAAATTAATGTACCATCACTGTTTTTCTGTGGACAGTGCTTTGATCTTTAAACCTTAATGCAAATAGGCTGAATAAATTTATGTGCCATGAAATATTGTTTTTTTTTCCATTGGAGCATAAAAGCTCTGGATTTCAATTATTCATTCCGTTTGTGAGCACTGTGTACTGTACTGTAATTCTCTAAACCAAAGCGTTTTCATTACCTCACTGCATGTCAGAGTCAGTGGGATCTTGTAATTAACTTTCCTAAGGCAGGATTTTATCAGCAAGTTATATCCATCTTTTGTTTCCTACTTGAATAAATATGGCTAGAGATGGTAAGTCCACTTTGAAAAATTTTTTCTTCTTTGGAATTATCTATCTATTTACCTATCTGTTTATTGGTGACTTGGGCTATAAAAATCATGAACCCATTGCATCTACTAAGAGGAATGGTGCCTTAGGATCCTTCATATGCATCATTTCCCTGTCTTGTGGAAAATATTTTTGAAATTTTGCATAATGGTCAGGCCTCCAGGCTCTCTTGAACGTAAAATTATCACTGAGTTTCCAGTAGAGATGAGAAATGTAAGATGAACCGAAGAAGAGGTTATTAATGTTAAATCAAAATGATGTGGCCATGGAAATAAATTCTAGAATGTGGTCATGCTTACTTCCTTCTCTGATGGGCGAGCTTTATCATGACCATCAGTTGTGAATCAGCAATCCAAGAGCCCAAGTCATTACCCTGTAATTCCACCTAACCCACTTGGAGTCCTAAGGACTTTTCACTGGAAATCCAGTGTCTTTTATGGCTCCTTTGAGAAAAACTGTTCACTCCTAAACAAGAACTAATGGGGAGCATTGAGGTTATGAATGGGTAATGGCACATGAAAGTCATGAGTCAATACAAGGAAATAGGCCAAACACACAGCTGGCATATTTCGAAATCATTATGTGTTAATGTTGGTATGTTATCTCACAGATATTAAAGCAGGTACACTTATAAGATATCCATGTGGATATGTAAATTTGTGGTTTATTTGCTCCGGAATGCATAACGTTTGCTCCAGAATGCATCAAATACTTCTTATTCTGTAAAATAGAGAATTTTGACCCTTTCAGTCAATAATATTCCTTTACAATATTCACAACCTTATGGATACTCCAGAAGACCACATTGTTGGAGAAGGTGCTCACTGAGTTCAGAGAATGAAATCTATTATTCTAGGAAAGACATTTCTCAAGATCATAGGAGAGTTCCCTTTGCAAAACTCCTCAGATTATCTGTTGTGGCTAAGCACTTATTCCACCTTGTAGATAGCTGTTTCAACCTCCAAGTATCTCTGCAATATAGTCATTAAAAGAACAAGGCATGTGCTTCAATCTACACCTCCACATCCACTGTTTCAGATAAATGGTAAAGCAGAACTCAGTGAAGGCCTTGAAGATTCATGCACCACTAAGAGACAGATGCCATCCCTGTTGGCAGCTGTATATGGCTCCCTGAATACATTGGTCTGATCCAATACCCAAAAACAGCCTTTGGGGCTGTAAAACACAGATAGTAATTGTCATCCGTAAGGGGCGTGGAGCGGGCCTTATCCCTTGCTAAAGGCAGAGATTGTAAAGTTCGCTTCTATCATTTGAAAGTTTATTCGTGTCATTTGACAGTGCTAACTTATTTTTTTCAGCTCAGTGTCAATAAATAAATTAGATGCCTCTAACACTCAGGTCATCATTCGGCAACTGTTTGAAACCCTGGCAGTGATACATCGTAGGAGGTGCTCAGTGTTAGCCGCAATAATGTCTTTGATGGGCTAATTAATTAATTAATTAATTGTGGAAAATCTGAGAATCATTGAAATCATTCATAAGAACAGATAAGGAGAAAAAACCTACAGATACAAGGACCATTTACCAGGAGTAATGTTTAGCACAGTAATTTTGTTAATTTATGCCCCTATAAGATAGGAGCAGGTTTTATAATCAATCTGAACAAAAGGAAAGAAAGGCAAGTGGGGGAAGAATGACAGACTGCAGAGAGAGAAGGAATTTCTCATTTTCCAGATTATTTGTGCCTTATTTTCTAACTGCGTAATATTCAACCTTTAACAAAGATGGATCACAAGGTTTCTTTTAAATAATTTTGCAAAAAATCCAGAAATTGTAGCCAACAGAACTTTATCGAGAATATTCTCTTGCCGGGCACTGTGTGGGGTGGTGGGGTTGGCACAGAGCAGGCAGGTTGGGACCTCACTTTCCGTGAGCATCCACAGGACTGCTGGACACTCCTGGCCCCCACTAGGTCTGTATCATATTAATATTTAGAAAGGGTTTCCTGCTTATAAAAGAAAGATCTGGACTAACCTCTTGGCTGCTTTCCAGCTCTAAACTCCCTTCATTCCTTCAAAACCTGGGATGTGCGTGGTGCTGGAGATACAGATGCTGAGCTCCTCGGAAGATGAGTCTGCCCTTAGGGAGTGTATATCTCTCTGAACAGACAGGACATAGACCAGAAAACATATCTGAATCCCAGAAAGGATCTGTTAAATCAAAATGATGTGGCCATGGAAAAAATTCTAAAATGTGGTCACGCTTACGTCCTTTTCTGATGGACGAGCTTTATCATGACCATCAGTTGTGAACTGGCAATTCAGGAGACAAAACCACTACCCTGTAATTCCACCTAACCCACTTGGAGTCCTAAAGACTTTTCACTGGAAATCCAGTGTCTTTTATATCTCCTTTGAGAAAAACTGTTCGCTCCTAAACAGAAGAACTAATGGGGAGCACTGATAATTTTAAGAGGAGGGGGAATCTGTTTAGTAGAAGCGCTTGCTTCCTGAAATACTGTATGTCTCCTGCTATTTCTAAAGGAAAAGTTTGTGTTTGTATTTTATTGTTTTACTAGGGGACACAGCTACTGGAGAACTTTGTCAAAGAGTTTATTAGCCAATTGATAGGTACTTCTTAGACATTTGCCACTTCCTGACTAGCTGACTGTGCCAGAGGTTGCCCTGGCTGCTAAGAAGTACTAACTAAATAGCATCATGGTTTCCAGCTTACTTTCCATCCTGGTGTTCAGAATTCTTTCGAAAATCTTTCACATTTAAACAGTTCCCATGCTGAGTTTTTGCAAGGATTTTAACATTATAAACTAGATTAAGACTATTTCATGCAATATCTCGAAGTTTTTACTGTCATGAAATGTGTTTTCCTTTTTGATAGGAAATTTGGTTCCCTTTATCTTAAATGGCTTGCTTGAATTCATAAATGATTGTAACTGCAGTTTCATTTTCCTAAGACATGCCTATACCTTAAGACATTTTCCCAAGCCAAGCTGGAAAGAAAACTCTGCAATTCTTTTCTTTGAGAAATGTAAAAGAAAAATTTGCTAAAATCAAGTGTTTTTTTATAGTGGCTGTGCTTTGAAGCATATTGTATTATTGTATTCATTGGTTGACCACAAATTACTCAAAGCACATATATTTCCATATGTCATCTTTTGAAGTGTCTGTGTAAATGCTAAATTAAAAGTGAAAGTGTTCTAATTAATATTTGCTTTTAATAATTATTTAAAATTTTAGTATTAGTTATTTAATATTTGATATTAATAGTTATTTAAAATATATAATCAAGAATATTCCTGTTATCTATATATGTATATGTAATGTATGTTTATATGTCCTTAATATAAATACACAGTAAGTCCTCAACATTGTTGGCAGTTTCTTGGAAACTGTGTCTTTAAGCAAAGTGATGTATAACGTGGAACCAAATTTACCATAGGCTAATTGACATAAACAAGAGTTAAGTTCCTATGGTATATTCTGGTCACACACACAAAATCACCAAACTTCTAAATAAATAAAGATCAGAACACTTCAATATTAAATGCTGAAAAAAATGTGAGGTATATGTACATTTAAGAAAGATGAATAAAAACAAGTAAGATCATTACTCACCAAATTATTCCAGTTCAGGGTTGTGGCTGGCTAGAGCCTATTTTCCCAGCTCAGGGCCCAAGGCAGGAATCTACCATGGACAGGACATCCTCCCATGGACAAGACACCTTCCCTTGTGGGTGCACTCACACACACCCGTAGTCACTCCGACTGGGACGACTCAGACATGCCAGTGAACCTAATGTGAGCATCTTTTGAATATGGGAGAAAAACTCACGTAGACTTGGGGAAAACGTGCAAACTCCACACAGACAATGTGGCCCTGGGGTGGGGATCGATTCTTTTTCTCACTAATGTTATAATAAAATGATGTCGAGCAAAATGTTAATATTTAAGGACCTTCTGTCTATACTTATTTTTTGTGTTC
The DNA here is from genome assembly GCA_036589455.1 of Ateles fusciceps. Classification (NCBI taxonomy): domain Eukaryota; kingdom Metazoa; phylum Chordata; class Mammalia; order Primates; family Atelidae; genus Ateles; species Ateles fusciceps. Next base: position 1,108,770 of record JAZHEH010001243.1, read on the forward strand.
TGTTTGTACATATATATGTATATATTATACATTATATACATATCATATATATTATACATTACATAAATATAAAGCATGTATTATGCTTATATGTACACACACACACCTTTTTAAGTTCCATGTTCAGACAATGATTTATGTGAAAAACATCTTGTAAGATATGTATTCAGGACAACTCTTATTAGAATCAAACTACTCAGAGCTTTATCAGATTTTCTTTCTACTGACGTTTTAGGAGAGGGGCGAATTGAAAGGGAACTGACTGATGCTAGACACTAGAAATAACTTCTAGAAGGTGTCCTGACCCATTCAGGCCTCCCGACTGTGCATCTGCAATCAGGAAGGAGGCTCCTCAATGAATTCTCCATTGCCCTGCTTTTTCCTTGAACCTCTATAATCAGCACCCATATCTTGTGTGCTGCTCTTGTTACTCTTATTGCTCTGAATGACAAGTGCTGTGTACTAGCCCACCCTTCTGTCCAGATTGGCAGATTGTCATTAACCAGTCATCTTCCCTCTTTCCAGTGCCTTCTTTTCTTTGTACCAAGCACCTTGCATGCTGCAGTCTATGGGAATCACTCGGTAACATCTGCTGTGTTGAACTGAGTTCCAGATGTTGAGCTAGTTGGACATTAACTGAAAGAATTAAGCACTAAGAGTCAGTTGATTTCCACTTAATTGAACTTTCTACTTAACTAAAAATTAACAGAAGTTTGGTGTGTGTATTTCAGTCCTTGCTGAGGAATGTTCTTGTTGAATTGGGTAGACTATAATTGACATGTCAGCTCTTCTACAGAGCTTGAGTGAGTTTCCTTGAGACCCAGATCCACATCAGACTCACCTTGCTAAGCAGACTCACAGTCTGGCACATTTCAGGGGTTGAATTATTTGTTGAATTAAAGAGTTGGTTATTCTATTTATGCCTGCAGAGATATTCATCAAATGCCTAACTTTTGCTGGATTTCCAACAAAATTTATTGTTTCCAAGAAACAATAAAATTATTTCTGGATAATTCTCAAAGAGAAAATTCAGACCCCCACCAAGCTCTTAATTGCTTCAGTATTATAATAATTGTGTCTTAAAGAAAAGACTGATATTTTTGATCAGAAATACTTAAAGAAGGTGGAACTAGGAAGTACTTTGACTTGAGGACAGAGACCACAGATGCAGAATTCATACACTATCCTTCAACAAAAGAATGTCAATGAGTATCAGAAATCTAGACAAACTCCAGAGACATGGAGATGATGTTTTAAGTAGACACTGAATATGAATATAAGTGCATGTATGGCTGATTTTTTTTAATTATTAAAAATTACACTGAGCTAAAAAGATGTTCAGCCTCCAATTTAATTTTGCACTTCTCCACATCTCCCCAAACCTTCATATTGTTTGACAGTATGTTGCACGACTGTTGCCTGTAAGTGTGAAAAGTCAGGATGAGAGTTCACAGCAGGTTGATGGCCTGGAGATAAGAAGTCTGTCTGAGGACATTTCAAAGTTGTAAAGGTATTATTCTCACATGAAGTTATTTCTCAGTGGGTGTGAACAACAGCTACTCATCAAGCTGGTGTAGTGTGAAATAGAGTTTCCTGAAAAATGATGTGCAGACATATGCAGAAAGCCACATGCCTAGTACATGCACAGACTGTGTGCCTAACTTCCAAGTGTTGGAATATTTGCCATGAGATGAGCTAGAAATGCAAAAGTCCCCATCATAAGTAGCCCAGAGAGAAGCACAGCTTGGAATTATCACTGATCCATTGGGTTCAAGGTGTGCACATGTTGAAGGACAAAAAGTGAATGGTGCAGCTGCATTGGAGAAGCGAGGTTTGCTGAAATGGGAGGGATCTGGTTTTGTGCAAGTTATCAGAAGTTTTTCTATATAGTCCTGGAAAACCTACCTCTGCTCCAAGAACAATTTTGTTTATCCTACAGTGTATCATGTCACAATTTTGGGGTCACAATCAGGTTTTATTAATCTTTACTGCTGAATGAAGGGGTTCACATTCAGGGGTACCCCATTCTTGCCGTGGCGAGTGCCTGCTGAGGGCTTATCTGCCCAAGTTCACACACAGCTCCCTGGAACCAGTGCATTACTTATGTATTAGATTTGTTTGGACTGTTTCTCCTAATAGCACAGGTGTGGCATGCAGACCTTTATCTGAATATATTTCTCAGCTGCATGGTTCTCCTCATGACTTTTGTTAATCGCACAGTAGAGGAAAGAAGTTAGGAGAATGAATAGCATGATGGTGAGCAAGACATAAATCAAGCAGATAAATGTGGAATCAAAGGAGGGTGATGTGGGAGAAAAAAACAACAGCCAGGTATTTATGTATATATTTATTTCACTCCATATATTTAATAAAAGAGTTTGAGATGGTTTTCCAAAAAAAAAAAAAAAGTATGCGTGCTATAGGCCTATGAAAATGTAAACAGAAAATAAAAATTCAAAAAAAAGAGGAAAACTCAAATATGCTAACTAAGAGCGTTAATGAGAATAAGAATTAGTCATTTCACTACACAGATGGAGGTTTACTTATGTGGTTTGGTTGGCAGGTGTGCTGACTCTGTGGTGTTAATCTTCAGGTTCATCGTGTGGGAGGCCTTAGCGAATTCTTTCTTTCAGTTAGAAAAGACCCAGATAGAGAGATGCAACCTGCTATGAATCCTAAAACTGGGCAGGTTGGGGGTCAGATATTGCTTCGCATTCCAGAGTTGTTGCTTTCTATTCTATGAGGGTTGGTTGTCATGCAACAAGAGGTGGCTGACCAAAAAAATATATGCCGGGCAAACTGTTTCTTATTCTCCATGTCATTAGTTTATCTAAAAAAAAAAAAAAAGCTTTTAAATTTTGAAGTAACACATGCTCCTTGCATAATCCCAAACAAAAGTGGAAAGATGAAAATAAAGCTCTTCTGTTATCTAATTATTCAGCAACCACCCTGTTATTTTGGGGGTGCATTCTTTTGTGCTTTACTCATGCATATGCGCGCGCGCACACACACACACACCTATTTAATCAAAGTCTTCTTGACTTTTCATTTTCTCTCACACCTTATATCCAATATATTAAAAAATCATGCTTTCTTGACCTTCACCATTTATAGACTTTAAGCACTTTCCCCACCTCCGCTGCTGATAGCACCTGCTCTGAGCCATCACCAGCGCCCCTGGCGTATCACCATCACTTCCTCCCACAGTCCTTCCGTAGTTTCTCCTCAGCACAGTGCCAAAGGGATCCTTTGAAGATATAAGTCAAATCCTGTCACTTCTGTGTTCAAAAATTTCCAGTGGCTTTCTAATTCACACTGCGAAAAAGTCCAAACTCTTGTGTTACCATAGCCTATAAGGTTCTTTAATACCTAGCCTAATCTACCCACCCCCCACATGGTATAACATTGTATTTTTATTATTGGACACATAGTATTCCAGTTAATCATTGTCATATTTTGGTTAACTACCTATAGGTTAATAAATACCCTCCCTTCTATTTTTTCCTACTGTAAATAAAGCTGAAATAAATATATTGGTATGTATGTTTTTGCACAATTATGCAATTTTGCTTTTATTGTAAATACGTTGCTGAACTTCCTCTGCAGAAAGGGTATACCATTTACACTGCCACCAACCTCCTCCTTTTAGAAGCTGACTCTGCTTACAATTCAGCCTCTTTGGAGGCCATAGCAGACTATGCAAGCTCTGGAATTTTGCATCCAAATTCCTATTTTGATGGTGGTGAGATTTTGAACTACTGTTGGCACCGAATTTAGTGCCAGTCTTCTTGCTTTGCCTTGTCAAATTGGACAGGGAGACGGCTGTCTTGCAAAAGTGGAATTGTCACTAATTGGCCACAGAGGAAAGATTCAAAATCTTGCCAAAAGTCTCCTGCCTTCTAAGGGAATAAAATCCTTCATATAACTTTTCCTCTCATTAAAAGAAACAAACCCAATATGAAAAGCACTTTGTAAACCAGAAAGCGTTATATGAGTGCAAGGCATTGTTGTTATTCATGTTGAGGCATTGCTCTTACAGCCACTGGATGAGGAGAGCTGCTGGGGTTTGCCAAGTACACGGATAAGGAGGCCTGTTTGTGCTGGCTTCCCTTTTTACCAGGTTGTTACGTCCTGTTAAGAAATGTCAAGGAAGAAGCAACAGCAAATAATTTTTGACTTCACTTCGGCTTTTTCATTTAGATTAAAGCAGAGTACTTCAGGGGCAGTCTACATACAAAATGAATGCTCTATAAAATGTTTTGTCACTTGTAATGTTTGGAATTCAAGTGGGTTTTCTTTATTATGACAAAATGAATTTAGCAAGAGTTAAACATTGCTTCATACTGAGAATGACAACTCCTTATTTTTGCCCACTGAATGGACACTGGAAAAATTAATGCTTCATAAAAAGTAGATTTAAAGCATTAATTCTTTTTCTGCAGTAGCATATATTCCAAAGTGTTTTTATTAAAAACATTACATATAATTTATAAAAATCAAGCCAGATGATACTTTCCTGAACATTTCAGAGAACTGGATTTTAACAAATCTATTTCTATTTAAATTTAAAAGAATGCAAATATGTTTACAAGTCTAGAAATATGTATGTTGGAGTTTAAAATGTGATTGAATAAATTTTCAGGAGTTAAACCACTTATTTTTAGAATGTAAAGTAGGTTTTAATTTTAGATTTTCCTAAAATGAAACAAAAAAAGACAAATGCTGTGTTCTATAAGATGTCAAAATTCAAGGGAATAATCTTTGAATTATTCACTGAGATAAATAATTTCTATTAGTATATAAATTTCTTGCTTTTGTGTTATTTTAAAAGATTCTTATGGCAATTCTTACTTTGACATTGAATATATCTTGGACACATCCAGCAGGGTATCAAGATTTTCATAATCTATTCTTTTATACTTCCCAAGGATCAAACCTGGAAAAAGAAAGGAAGCAAAATATAAGCGAAAAATATTGGAAGAATAAACCATGACATTTGTTCTGGATTAATACATATTCCTAGTCCAATATTTGTGATTTAAATAACATGCAAGATTGCTAAAGATCCCTCTCCCATTGCTTCATTGTCAAGTTTTTGCATGCAACCATAAATAATCTTAATTTGGAGAATTTTAAAAGTTAGTTTAAAGAATTTGTTTGCAATTTTAGATTCAATGAAAACAGATTTTGCTTTATTTGATGAACCTTTAGAGACTGGAAGAAATTTAGAATAAGCTATTTTGACATTTTGCCAACCAAACCCATATCCTGGTTAAACTTAATTTTTCACCCCTTTCCACCTGGACCAGGGGAGCTGAAACCTGATGGAGAAAATTATACCATCAGGATAGCTGAAATCATCTCAACTTTATGAATAGCAATATCAGTGAGGCACTTGGAACTGTCAGACATTACACTTCTCAACAGCAACAAAACAATGACCTACCTCATGCCAAAGACGGTGCTTCAGTTCTCTCTTACTCAGCAGCAGACATTCACTCTCTCTTCTTGAAACCGTTCTCATCTAGTGCTGGGACACCATATGTGCCTGCTCTTCTTTTGTACCTAACTCTCTTTCCACTTTTTCTACGTTCTCTGTTGGTCCTTTCTCCCGGATCTGCCTGTTGGCATGCTCTAGTATTGACCCCTCTCCTCTTTTCTCTGCGTTCCCTCTTTAGACAAATTGATTTAATTCAATGGCTTTTCTTGTTGACATTCTGATGGTTCTCAAATTTGTGAAACTCCCAGACTGTCCTCCCTCCTGAGCTCTAGACTGATAAATTTCACTGGCCACTTTGTATCTTCATCCGGACGTCCAGCGATACCTCAATCTCAATAAGGTTGAGACTTCCACAGTCAAAAGTGCTCCCTTCACCCAAGCCTTCACTACCTAAGTGTTGTCGGCTGCTCAGGCCGAGCACTAGCAATCAATCTTGACTAACTTTCCTTTGCTCTCTATGTCGAATATATTAATTCATTTTCACTCTACCTCCAAAATATATCTTGACTTTCATCATTTTCATGGCTACAAAACTTCCCAAACCACATACTGCATTGCCGGTGCTGTAGAAACATCTTCCTACGTGGCTTTTCTGCTCCTACCCACATCCAGCAAAACCTCCCTTCATGCAGCAACAAGAATGATCTTTCCAAAATACAAAGCAAATTATGTCAACTGCTCAAAATCCTCTGATATTTTTCTGTTATAACAGAATAAAATTCAAACCCCAAAAAGGCCCTATGTGATCTTTTTATTTGCTCACATTCCCCACCTCATCTTTTCCCACCCGCCTATTCAGTCTCTCAAGGTCACTGCTGTCTTTTTCATCCTCTTTGAACACACCAAGACCATTCCCAATTCAGAACCTCTGAAGTTTCTTCTACTCGGAATCTGGACGCAAAAGCTGGCTCTCTTTCCTGGTTTTGTTCTAAACTGAAGTTTCTCTTCCTCTTTGGCGAAGTGTCTTTCTGTGTCTCCACCACTGCCTATAGCATCACCTTATTTTTGCCATGAAACTTCCCAGAACTATCTGATATTAGTTTTTGTTCATACACTTATTGACTGTCTTTCTCTCCCTTCTATTAAGATGTAAAAGGAGGGCAAAATTCTGTTCTTGCTCCCCACCATATTCTCAAAACAAAATAAAAAACCAGAGATAGAACAGTGTATTTGAAGTATTAATATAGCTGTGACTATTTCATCTTCAACTTTACAGATGAGAACACTGAGACCAAGGGGAGTAAAATAACTTGCCCAGGGTTACAGCAAGTTAGTAAGCAGAGCTATCATGTAAACACATAAGGAAATTATTGAATTCTAATAAAGGAGAGATAGGTGCAAAGTGTTGTGGGAACAGGATGAGGAGGCACTGCTGATCTTAGGCAAGGCAGGAAATGTATGTCAGTGAAAACTTCAGGAAGAGAGGTCATTTCGGCTGTCACGAGCTTAGAAGGGTGTTCCAGGCAGAAGACACAGCATGAGAAAAGCCCGAGTGTATGAAGGCATATTCCAGAAGAATGCCAAGCACTCTGTCCTGGTATTTGCCTAAGGGGGTGACATGACCAGAGCTATATTTTAGGCAGATACCTTTCCTACCTAAGACTTTTTAAGACGCCAAGAAGACAAAGTCCTATGAACTTTATTTCTATGTATAATGACAGGAAGTTTTAGAGCCTTCCTGGAAAGTACTGGTGACCTTATGGGTGTGGAGGAGACACATCCTGTGTTTTCGGTTAGCTGGGGTAGGATGAGGACAGATACAGCCTTCCTCAAGAAGGTGTAGTTTCAGCTGGTGTGAATATGCATTCCCCTACTCCCATTATGGAATATTTTTGGTTAGCGAGGAACTGCACCCCATTTTCAACTATTGCATTTCAAAGGAAGGGCTGCTAAAGAGTAGACGCCAGGCAAGTACTGCTGCATTTACACCCTGGGCAATTTTGGTCTGGGTTAGCACAAGCTGACAGTAGCAGAACCTCTCAGCCCAGTTTGAAAACTCTGCACATCCTAATCTGCCTTCTCTAAGCATCCATGTAGCAATTGCCTTCTAGATCAACATATCAAATGTATATTTCTTCCTTTCTGTATAATTTCGTGCTAATCTGCTTTCCCAGAAAAAAAGTAAAAGGAACCCACAAAGAGAGAGCCTCAGGAGGGTTGAAGGATTTGTCTAAGTGCTGTGACTGCAGTCAAGAGACTTACCTTTCCTTTCTGATGCAGAGGGCAAGTCATGTTTTAGAATCTGGAAGGGGGCTGGGCAGGGAACCTCTGCCAGTTTTTTCTTTCCAAGAACCTATCATCACTTAACCTCCCTTAATGAGAGTCTGTGTGTAAATTTCCCAGATTTTCACTTTTGTCAATTCCAACCACAATGCAAATTATTATATCATATGTATTCCTGTCTTGATATAGTATTATCATATTTATTTTTATTTAAGATAATTTATCATATGTTTTTTGTTATCTTAATTGTCAAATGTTTTAAAAAATCTTCTGTGAAAATCCTACACAAAATATCTTTGTGTCCTACAACATATTTAATTTACTGGAGAACTTGGGGTCTGTGTAGTCACGAAAGACTTAACTATCCCATAAATTTATACTTTGATTTTGAATATATTTTGGCACAAAAGGAGAATATGAGATTGGAAGTACTTCTGGCTTCCACATTTGATTTATATTTATTTGTGAACTATGGTTCCATTGGCTGAAATGCTTTGAAAACTGATGCTAATGAGATTTAAGTCCCTATGAAATCTGATTCTCAGATGTCATCATGTTCTAGAGTTTGATTTTTCTCCCATTTTTTCAATTTTTATTTCCAAAATAATTATTTTGTTACCCTATTTCCAACAATCCAAAATACACTACCAGCTTTGATTCAATAATGCTTTATGAGACAGGCAAGAAGCAAGCATACTTAACCCTTAATTAGTATCTTAGAGAAATGTAGAAGACTTTTCCAAGTAAAGCATAATATATGTATATATTATACTAACAAATAGACATTACTAAGTGATTGTTCCAATAGATAACATTCCCTCTCACCTATAATATAGAAAAAGGTTAGGTGGCTGTAGGGTATTCATGTGCCCATGCTTGTGGATTTTCAATGGACAAACATTTAAGAGAGTTGTTGATTCTTTATCTTTTGAGTTCGCATTAAACATAACAACTTGGATGAACAGCTTGTCCCAATGAGACAAAATTTGATATGCTGTTTTTATTTCTTTATTCAAGAAATATTTATTAAATATTTCTCATATGCTTATCTTGTTCTAGACAATGGGAGTAAAGGAGTAAACTAGAAACATTTTTTGACCACTAGAGGTTATCTGTACATATAACCTACTTCCTTCTCCTCTCCTGTTTCTTCCTTCCACAATTATTTGTTTGCTCAGCTATGTTTTGTGCTGGGCATGTAAAATAAAATAAACTCAATGTATATCTACAATAAATCTCAGTATTTTTTGTGAATCCTTACTTTTATAGGTTACCTCTTCTAGAATTATTTGTGAATTAAAATACACTTTTAAAAGCATATCTTCTGTGGCTAATATAAGACCATGACATGCTTTTTAATTCTTTTTCAAGATGTCATCTTTAGAACAAATATAGGTTGGGTGCGGTGACTCACACATGTAGGCTGAGGTGGGCAGATCACTTGAGATCAGGAGTTTGAGACCAGCCTGGCCAAACAGCGAAAACCTGTCTCTACTAAAAGTACAAAAATTAGCCAAGTATGGTGGTGGGTGCCTGTGGTCCCAGCTACTCAGAAGACTGAGGCAGGAGAATCTGTTGAACCCGGGAGGCAGAGGTTGCAGCAGTGGGCCAAGGTCATGCTGCTGCCCTCTAGCCTGGGTGGTGGAGTGAGACTTTGTCTCAAAAAAACAAAAGAACAAATATAAAGCAAATCCCTAATCTAGAACTTACAGGACTGTATTCATCTTTTGTTTGTAATTGCTTAAAATGTAAAGTTCTGAGCCATGTTTTAGGCAGCCCTGATTCTAAATAACCCTAGGTTCAGATTCATGTGTTGGGGTTTTTATTTTATGCCCATTGTAGCCCTGTTTGACTTGAACTGCTTTGTGGGAGTTTGATATTTGACTCAAGGGCGTTTGACTATGGCCTCAGAATTGACTACTATTCTCATGATCACTTATAAAAATCGTCAGAATTTGCATCTAGAACCACAGGAATAAAAGACAAATGTATAAACCCAATGAAACAATTAGTTTCCCATTACAACATTTTATCATCTAGTCCTGTGTAGGTCTTTGTCGACACAGATTGACAAAGTCATAGAATTTTATTAGACAATGTGAAAACTCATTTGCGAATTTTATTGCCGTCCATCATCGCTCTCATTCACAGTCCAGAGGCTCTCCATTGTTGTGAATAACAATTGGGAGCAATGGCTGGCTATTGCCAACAGAGAGGTGCAGTTTCTCACTGACAGGTGTTCTCTCCTAATTACCTCCATTAGTTCCTCTTTATTGCAAGGCTCCATGTCCTGATTCATATTCTCTTTACCAACACCAAACCAGAACTAACAGCTCCAGTGAACAGAGGCAATCACTGCACCACGTACTATTTCAGTTCATGGGCTATTGTCGACAGGACCTTACTTATCCTACAGTCTGATGGCTGGCATTCTAACCTATGCAGGACTCCAGGCTTCAGGGACAAACGTAACCAGTGGAAAGTCAAACCTAGAAATCGCTAATCTGTGGAAGGTGTTAATGAAAAAAGACATGTTCTTGGGGGGAGGAGGGATAGCTGAACTAAATGCCTAGGAAATCCAGACCTACAGTGTCACTCAACAAGAGCAAACTGCAGTTGTCCTGGGGTGAAGACTCTGCAGCTTATTTCTTGGTGATGTTTTATTAAATATTGTAGCAGGCACAGCTTGTTTCCAGGATTTTTTCAATATGTAGAGGAGTTACTGTTTAAAGTACTATATCTACAAATAATACTCTTTTTCTCTTACAACATTGTATTGTATATGTGGCTTTCATACATATTATTTCACTCTCACTCAGCCCTATGAGATAGTTATTACTTCCTACCTCCTTTTCTCCTTCCTTCCCTCCCTTCCTTGCCTCATTCTTTCCTTCCCTTTCTTTCTCTTCTTCTTCTCATCTCATCTTTCTTTTGATAACAGATAATGAAAGCTGAAGCCCTTATCCGTCAATTCATTTACCTGAGGCTACACAGCTTTTAACTGGAGAAGCTGGGACTAAAGTTCAGCCCTTTACATTACAAAGATTATACTTTTCTACTGTCTGATGAGTCCTGTTCCATAGAATGCCCATTAATGAAATGATGATGATGACAGGAAACATGTAGCCTGCAACCCTCATGAATGTAACTATTCAGTTGTCTATTGTCATACCAGTGAAGCGTACAGGTGAGTTACTGCATTTTTTATTTTTCAGTGAACAAAGTCTGAATTTGGTCACTCTAAAAGTTCCAGCTTTTGTTAGAGTTCTACATCTTTTCCTTTCTCCACCAAGGACACCATTTCTTCAGCCAAATCTCTGCTCTACTCAGGAAATAAGTCCATGAGAATAACAAGATGAAATCCAGGAGACTAAAAAGTGAAAATCAGGTATCAATAAGGGATTAGACATCACAACATATTGGGATCAGAAATTGACAGTGCCAGTGTTTGGAAATGCTTTAATTTCACCATTGGAAAGGTAAATGCCATTTCTTCAAAGCAGTTGCAGGGGTCAAGAAGAATAAAAGTTGTGTGTATGAATTGTTGGCAATGGTTTCCAAAGGGCATGCCAAAAACCATGCTCACTTTTGAATCTAGAGTTTTAAACTTTGAAATGTAAATCTCACATTAAGTTACCATACTGCTCTATTTTGTTAACTGTTTCTGTTCTCTTGGTATTAAAAAAAAAAAAAGTCCGTTGCATTATGCCAACCTGAGCTTCCATAGTACAATTCTCCTCTTTAAATCAGTGACATGTTTTAAAATTAGATGTGAAGGTAAGGTTTGCAGGAAAAAAGTTGTAGGAGGAAACAGGGTGTCTTGGTCCATTTGTGCTGCTGTAACAGAATACCTGAGACTGAGTAATTTATAAGAAACAGAAATTTACTTCTCATATTCTGGAGACTTGGAGATCTAAGATCAAGGTGTCAGCATCTGGGATTGGCCTTCTTGCTGTGTCCTCACATGGCAGAAGGTGGAAGGGGAAGGAAGCCTGTGTCTTCTGTTCTGTAGAAGAGAGAGAATCCACTCTTGCAAGCCCTTTTGATGATGGCATTTATCCACTCATAAGGCCAGAGCCCTTATGACCTAAACACTCTCCACTAGGACCCACTGCCCAGCACTGTTGCATTGGAGATTAAGTTTTCAGCACTTGAATTTTGAGAGTTGCATTCAAACTATGGCACAGCGTGTGAATGTGGGAATGTCTATTTCTCTATCTTTGACTTATTTAACAAGATCATCAGTAGTCTTTGTTGTTCTAGCAGTGGTATTCTTTCAGCTTCAGTATCATTCCTTACAACTATGACTCATTTTTGGTTTTGTGGGGGAAATTTAGATGAACATGGATAGCACACCCAGCAAAGGGTATAGCATGCAGGATGTCCTCTCTGAACGCAGGTTTTCTTCCCTTTGTCCTGCCCCCTTTGCTGATGCTACCTATCTCCCTGATCTTCTCCCACTGCCTAACATTATCCTAGCTTCTCAGTGTTGTTCTGGTTCCCTTTACAATCAGCCTGCATCATAGGAGAGTTCCTATAGAGATGTCTTCTTGTTAGTTTAACCACCTGTGGAAAAACTCTACTGCTTTATCTATTTGTAAGCTTGTTATGCTCTGGTTTGTATCTTCAAAAATATTTAGAATTGTTTAAAGGAGGCTTGGCCCCTTTAAAGAGCAGCTTCAGCACGCAGGATGACACAGGCAGTGATGAAAACCAAAGCTGTTGAGAGCTACAGCTGTCTGGTCCTTTCGTATGCAGATTTATGGAACAAGGAGGGGGGAGTTTGAGAATGAGCTGAGGCAAGACTCACAAGAGAGTTGGCAAACACTGTGGTGAAGAAGTCATGCTTCAGTCTCCCAGGAAATGCAGGCTGACACAAGGAATCAATAGCATTTAGAGTTGGACAGGACATTTATAACCCCAATAATGCCATCTAGTCCAATCTCCTTATCTTAAAGAATGGGCAAATGACTTTCTGAAGGTCGCAGAGCTAGCAAATAGAGCTTCAGAAAAGTTCTGAGGCCAAGGGTGGTGTTCTTTTCACTATCTGTTGCCCCAGAGCTGGACACGTAGTGCTTTGCTAATATATAGGTATCTAATGAACGAATGATTGGAGCAAAAACATTTGTGGTAATTAATGGATGTGTTAGGTGCATCTAGCATCTTCCTGTACAACATTAAGAAGTTAAGCATCAAGGAGAGAGAAGGTAGACAAGTCAGTCCTGTTGTATTGGTATTCTTCTCTGGATGAAGTCATATTTATTGGATTACTTAGTTCATAGAAAACCTGAAGTGCATGCAAGGCCTTCAATGGACACTGACTGTTGTGAGCCACGCAAATGACTGTGAATAAAGTTGAGCAACTAGTCCCAGGTTAAAGTTAAATGTTTTTATAAAGAAAGATGGGTTTTCAAAACTTCACAGTTCTTTTGCTTTCCGATAGTATAAAAATGGTACCTCATTTTCTGCAATTTTCCTGGTGGCATATAACGTCTTACTCTTAGCAGTCATTTTATATACTTATTTCTTTACTTGAGTTTTACAATCCAATTCTGATGCTAACTACTTGGAGTTAGGGCAAACTCCACAGGTTACTGCATAGTCTCCCATAAGACTCTCCTCTTTCAGATAGCAGCTGCATGTTCAAGTGTTCTGAGGTCTTTAGCAAAACAGTTTTTCTTTTTTACAGTCTACAACATTGTGTAGAACATTTCATTTTGGGTCAACAAAATGCGTGTGTTGTGGAAGATGGATTTTTCCCTACCACCAATTAATTCTCCAGTGGATACCAGTGGAGTGTCCTACAATTTATCTCAATTTGACACTATCTACCTAGAGATAGTGTCAGATCCCACAGGTTTGGCTCTTAGTCCCATAAGACTTTCTCCCACTTCAGATGCCAGTCACAAGTCCCAGGTTGTGACCTGTGCTTCTGACCAACCTACTATAAATTGGATGTTTCCATGGTTCCCTCTTCAAGTTTTATTAATCTGCTAGGACAACTCACAGAACTCAGGGAAACACTTACTTACATTTACTGGTTTATTATAAAGAATATTATAGGATGGGTGTGGTGGATTATGCCTAACAGCCAGTGCTTAGGGGAGCTGAGGCAGATCACTTGAGTCTAGGAGTTCAAGGCTGCAGTGAGCTATGATTGTGCAACTGAACTCCAGTCTGGATGACAGAGTGAGATTCTGTCTCTTAAAAAAAATGACAAAGGATATAGACGAGATGAATGATGACTGATGAATATGGGAAGGAGCACAGACCCTCCATGCCCTCTCTGAGGATGCCACTGTCCCACCACCTCCATGTGTTCAGCAATCTGGAAGCTCTTTGAACCCTGTTCTGTTTTTAATTTAATTTTGTTATTTTCTTAAATGGAGACTTCATTATGTAGGCATGCTTGACTCCATCATTGGCTACTGGTGATCAACTCAACCATCAGCCCCTCTCCCTCTCTTCAGAAATCAGTTAATTGGGGGGGTGAGGGGTGGTTGCAAAAGTTTCAACCCTCTGATCACATAGTTGGTTCCCTAGGCAACCAGCTCCCCATCCTAAGGCTATCCAGCACCCACCAAGAGTCACCTTACTAGCACACAAGATGCTTCTGTTACCCGGAGAAATTCCAAGGGATTTAGGAGCTCTGTGTTAGATGCTCCTATCACTCAGAAATGGCAAAGATCTTAGGAATTCTATGTCACAAACCAGGGTCAAAGACCAAATATTTAAACAAAAGATTCTCCTAGCACTTCTATCTTCAGGAGGCTTCGGAACCCTACCTCCTGACCTTGGGGCAGAGGCCAAATATATATTTCACAATATCACCCAGTCCACTCACACCTCAGACCAGCTGGTTACAAATTTGGGTACTTCCTCTACCCCCTAAGGTTTGATAATTCAGTATAATGAACAGAACTCAAGAATTTGGAATTACAGTTTCATTACAAAGGCTACAAATCAGGACCAGCTGAAAGAGGCCCCTAATGCAAAGTCTGGGAATGTCCCAAGAAGCTTCTGTGTCCTTAGGATATGTCACCCTTTGTCTCAGCCAGCTTGGGCTGCTATAACAGAATTCCATAAACTGGGTGAATTAGCATTTATTTCTCACAGTCCTAGAGATGGGAAGTTTGAGATCAGGATGCCAGCAGGGTCAGGTTCTTGGCAATGGCCCTCCTCTAGGTTTACAGACAGCTGTCTCCTAGCAATGTCCTCACATGGTGTAAAGCAAGCAAGCTAGCTCTCTGGCACTAATCCCATTCATGAGGGTTCACTCTCCCAAAGGCCCACCACCAAACACTATGACATTAGGAATTAGATTTCAACATGTGAATTTTGGAGGGTTACAGACATTCTATCCATAACATTTTCCAATGTGTATTCTCACCAGGAAGTTCACCTGAGCTCCAGTGTCTAGAGTTTTTATTGGATTTTTATTACATAGGCTGGATTGATTAAATCATGGTCAAGTGGCTGAACTCAATTTCCATTTCCCCTTCTTTTTCTAGAGGTTGGGCTGATGTCTTGTGGCTCAAAGCCCCAACCCTTTAATCACATGATTGGACTTTCTGGTGTGGCCAGTCTGTATCCCGAGTCACTTTAACCTCAACTATCAGGACCCACGGTGAATAACAAAGACACTCCTATCACTTGAGAAATTCTGAGGATTTAGAGGGAAACTCCCAGGAACAAAGTACTTATTCTACAACCATCATATTACTCTATCAATATTTTATTAAATAATATACTTTGTTCAGAAAGAGAGATGAATCTATATAAATAATTATTCTAACTGACAGCTCTTCCAGGGAGATTTCTCCACTCTCTGTGCTGCCTGCCAAAGTGATTTTGCTCTCTGGTCCTGATCACTGAGATTTATAGACACCAGATCCCTTGGTTATTAATAAGTACTGAGGCATGTGCCCTGCTGACTCACCCCCGCCAAGGACAAACTGCCATGATACCACTTGGATGAGGAGCTGCTGCTCCTCAGAGAAGATGGTGTTTTTAAATCTCCAACCACAGTGCTTTTTCACTTCTCTGCCATTCTCCTCCTACTCTGGGTTAAATCTTGCACAGTCTGTTAATCAGCTTTGTAAAATAAACAATATAATTACAGCATTCAATTCTGCTACTAATATAAATTGCTAACATTTATTTAGCATTTACTAAGTGCAAGACATTAAGCTCAGCACATTGTCACATCTAATTCTCAAAACCTCTTTATGAGATGGGGACTGTTCTTATCTTTATTTGCAAGATAAAGAAGTGGTTGTCCCCAGAAGCTAAGAAATGGGGTCTTGGTCCCCCAAGGCAGTCTGTGGCAGAGCTACTGGGGACCCATGTCCTCATTTGGCTGATGCCAGAACTCTAACTATTAACCAGATGCTGTGCTTACTGTTTTCAAGAGACTGCACTGTGAGCTCATATTAGGGTATAAAGCATAGATGAGTGAGAAGTTTTACATAACAATACTACTCAGTTTGGTTATTACCTGTTTCAAGTTTCCATAGTTATTTCCATTAGTCCTACTTTAACTTTACTTCTACTAATTTGGAGTGCAGACTCGAATGCCAGATTATTTGGCTTTCCTTAATAGCTGTGTGACTTTGAACATTTTCGTCACCTCTTTATACCTTAATTTCTCTATCTATAATGGCATAATAGTAATATTTATTTTGAGTCTTTGTGAGAAAGTTCAATGAGTTCCCACATGTTAAACACATAGAACGGTACCCGACAAAGAGTAAACACTATGAAATTGTTAGCTCTTGTTATTTTCCCCCTCAACATTCTAAGGTAAGAATGTTATAACTTTGACGTTGTTTCTCTAAGCATCTGCCTTTTAAGGGGAGATCATTTTTCCCATCTAGAACTAAAATGCTGGATTAAAATCTCTTTGCTCAAAACTAACCACACTATTTCTTTCTTTCTCTCTCTCCCTCTCTCTGTCTCTCTCTTTTTTTTTACTTTTTACTTTAAGTTCTGGAATACATGTGCAGAAACGTGTAGGTTTGTTACATAGGTATATATGTGTAATGGTGGTTTGCTGAACCTATCAACCTGTCATCTAGGTTTTAGACCTTGCATGGATTAGGTATTTATCCTAATGCTCTCCCTCCCCTTACCCCCCCCACTTCCTGACTGGCCCCAGTGTGTGATGTTCCCCTCCATGTATCCATGTGTTCTCATTGTTCAACCTCCTCTTATGAGTGAGAACATGTGGTGTTTGGTTTTCTGTTCCTGTGTTAGTTTGCTGAGAATGATGGTTTCCAGTGTCATCCATGTCCCTGCAAAGGACATGAACTCATTCTTTTTAATGGCTGCATAGTATTCCATGATGTATATGTGCCACAATTTCTTATCCCGTCTATCATTGACAGGCATTCAGGTTGGTTCCAAGTCTTTGCTATTGTAAATAATGCTGCAAAAAACATACGTGTGCTGTGTCTTTAGAGTAAAATTATTTATAATCTTATGAGTATATATCCAGTAATGGAATTGCTGGGTCAAATGGTATTTCTCAACCACACTATTTCATCTTTTACTGCTAAGCTCCTTTTTAAGTCTTTCAAAATCCAGCTCAACTGTCACCTGTGAAGCTTTCCCAAACCATTCCTCTCCCCCTGAAACCCTACACAGAATGCATTCCACTCTCCGCCAGTCACACAGCATTCTGAACACCTCGCATCTCAGGGTGCATCATCAATTGTTTTTACTCTGCCTCCTTTGCTGGAATGTGGACTGTAAGAACCGAAGCCTATGTGGTGCCCACTGCTGAGTCTTCGAGACGGAACACAACACAGAGCTCAAGTCAGGGCACAGTTGAGTTCTTGGAGTTCTGCCTAGAGATTTAGCCTGCACTAGACTTTTCTTTGCTGGGACAAAGGGTTCTCAGTGTCTGCTCACTGAAGCTACTATAGTTCCAGTAACTTTTTTGTCCTCAAATCACCCTTCTCTGACAAATCTCAGCTTCTACTTTACATTCGACTCTAACAAATATATGCTGAGTTCCTATTCCAGAAGTCCTAATGGGGGCACTTAACTATTCTCCTGTTCTCCAGTGGGAAAGACTGACAAGTATATTAAACACCCATTTTCTTCATTAATAGCATAATGTCAGATTTTGGGTGTCTCTTTCTTTCCTGAATCACTATACTTCCAGTGTGGACAAATGAAGATATCATGAGGATTTACAATCAGATCTTGTGTGTTAGTTCCTTTTTTTTTTTTGACAGCATCTTGCTCTGTTGCCCAGGCTGGAGTGCAATAGTGCCATCTCAGCTCACGTCAGCCTCAACCTCCCAGGCCCAAGCAATCCTCCCACTTCAGCCCCCTGAGTAGCTTGGACTACAGGAGCACACCACCATGCTCAGCTAATTGTTTGTAGAGATGGGGTCTCACTATGTTGCCAGGTTGGTCTCAAACTCCTGGACTTGACGGGTCTTTCTGCCTCGGCCTCCCACAGTGCTGGGGCTATAGGCATGAGCCACTGGCCAAGCCATTGCATGTTAATTACTTCTGAAGCAGACCCCAAGAGAAGGAGGTAGTTTTCCAGTTGGTCCCAGGCAATCTCGGTGGGGGAAGTGGGGGGTGTGAGTCAGGGGAAGGAAAGGTAGCCAATGAAGAGTGTGTTATCAAGAAAGTTATCACTATGGAAAACTGCAGCTTGATGCCTTAGATAAACTTGGGAGCTAGTGTTATTCTCCACAAGGAGTGAGAATGCTGGGGTATCTGAGGTATTTGTACACCAATTCCTCCAGCCATAGGCCCAGAGCTGCTCCAAAGGAGGATTATTTCCCGGCATTTTGGGCCTGCTTTAAGAGCTGACAAACCAGGCAACGGAGGTAAAAGAAAGCATCAGGCAAGGAAATGTAGGTGCTGGCAGTTGGAAGTCAATGATGAGGTTAAGAGGATATCAGCAAGAAGCCAATAGTATGTAAAGCAAGATTCTGGCTCTGCTTCTTACGACTTTGGGCGAGTTAATCAATATCTCTATGTCTCAGTTCCTCATTTGTAAAATGGGGATAAGAACACTTGATTTATATGCTGCTAAGATTACCTGAGATCCTGCATGCAAATTACTAGGCATGTAGTCTCAGAAGTCACATAGTCCTACTATATGAGAGTTGAATGTATGCATTTCATTAATTGCCTGAGTAGTCAATTCACTTATCAATTACCTGCTTTTCCAGAAAGACTCTCAAAGACTGGGTAGCATAAATATCCTGCAGTTTCAGGCTCTGGGTCTCATATCCTAGAGTTCTGGGATGTTCAGTTAAGAGTGACTGATGGCAGCAGCCTCCTGTACTTGGGGGGGCAGGTGGTACTGTCATCTCGGAAGCTTGGGATCTGATATCAGGATATTACTGTAGGCGTATTTAGAAATATGTTTTTCAAACTTCTCAAACTAAAGTCCCTTATTGATCTTCTTTTTGCCACTAATCTGTATGCCCACATTATTATGATTTTGCCACCTCAAGGGGCATCCCAATTTAAAAGAAGAATTACTCCAGCTTTCCTCATTTCATGGCCAAAAAGAATGCCAAAAAAGAGCAATTTACCAGGAATCTCTATGGAGAAAAACTTTTCCATGGCCAAGTTATAATTACATACAGAATTTAGTAACATAGTCTCAAATGGCTTTTTGAAAATTGGGGGGTCAATGATGACCTCAAAATGCTAAAATGCGGAAACTTCATATTGGCATTATCATATACATTAATCTGACTGACTGTAACTTTATAAACATTTAACACTGAATATTAAAAATATTAAGAAAAATCATCCACATGATAAATTGTCTTTGCTAGTCATCCCAATTAGCAAGTCCCTGAAAGTAATTAGCAAAGGCTGAACAGAAATCAGGCAACAGGGGGAGTGCAAAATTTAATCAGACTTGAAATTCTGACCTATTAAACTAGCACAGGTTTAAAAACCTCTGATGTTTGTACTTCTGGTCACTTTGGAACCTATTTACCTAAGCAAAACTGGTAAATTTTGCAGTGAAAATGCTTTAAAAAGCATTATTTTTCCATTCCACACAATTGGTTTCAGTGTTAATGCATATTCCTGTATCATAATCTGTCATATAACTGTAAATAGTGAAATCTTGACAAGTTCTTGGAGCTCTAGATGAAACGACTCCCAACAATTCCTATAGCCCATGACTAGTCACTCATGGAAACTTTTCATTTCTCTCTTGTAAGATTTTTATCTGTTTTCCTCTTGTTTTCAAAGGGATTTCATTGTTACTGAGCTGTATAGTTTATTAGTACTTCTATTTGTAAAAATAGGGACATTTCTGAGGAATGAAACTTAACACAAATGGAGTTATAAATATGGTATATGGATGAGAAATCCTTGTTAATCTTAGCCTTGATTACTTTAGATAAGCTTTTTTATTTTTGTAATTTTCAAGCCTATGCAAAATTAGAGAGCACAGTATAATAAATTCTCTTTTACCTATCACCAAGTTTCAGCAAGATATATTTTATATGTGACAAAAAAAAAAAAAAAAAAACCTCTGTAAATTTTCATCTGCATCTCCCAAAAATAAAACCTGGAAATCATATTTTTTATCCTTACATAAAAATTTCATAGTTCTTAGAGATATTGCACTTTTCATTTGTTATTTGTCTAGGGATTTGTTAGGATCTTAATTCATGTTTTTTTTCCTGGTCAAATGCTGTCTTTGTCTCTGCTTCTCTGTGTCTTCCTCTTTCTTTTTTTTTTGGCTGGTTCAATCTTATACACCTGGGCCTTCCATGGATTAGAAATGACCCAGAACACATTGCCTTCTTCTGACCCATGGAATGCTCCAAATCCCCCCTTGATATGAAGACAGCAGCTGGTCTAGAAAAGATGACCAGAATGGCCAACAGCCTGGGACACATTTCCAAGGTCAATGAGGAGAAAATCGTGTCTGTTCAAACTTTGCTTAACTTAAGGGGGAAAGGTTTCCAGATCAGTGAGAGTTTCCTTTAGAAGTTGGAGATGAGTCTTCATTTCTTTGGGGTAGTTTAGCCATTTGCCCATCAGAATATGTGTTTATTGTGAGTCATGAATGAGAGAAAATGAGACAGGGGACGCCAGAATATTATTCTTGTATTTCACTGGAACTATTTATGCTGAGCTGCTTTCACTTACTACCTCCTGTGCTACCACCTGCCAGAAGCAGCCCGCCTCATCGGAGCGCCGTCTGGTATTGCTGGAGCATGAGGGCCTTGGCCTCCCTGCGAAGGTGCTGTATGTTGGCACGGCGGGCCAGCAACCCCTCATGCTTGAACATAGTTGGCACCTACAGGATGAGCAGGAGTCATTTATTTTCTGGTCCAAGTACTCTAGCTAAACCATATCCACTTACTAGGAAATCGCAAAATGAAAGAAAAAAATATGTAGTCTTCTCTGAAATAAATGTGTTTTTCTCTATTGAGAAAGCAACTTGGGTAATTTATTGGTGAGCTAATATAGGGGTGTAGTGTGTGTAAGTATATTGTGTGTTTATGTAATAATGTCAATTTTATTTTTACTTCTATCAAAATGTATTTAATTTTATTTTGGATTTGGAGTGAAGGACAGTTTAAAAGACATCTTCTTAGTCTTCTGAGGTAAATTGGTAGAAGATGAAGAGATGAACTCTAAAAGGAAAAGTAAAATAGGTTTGTTGACAAATTTTAACATCCTCATTACATGTAGACAAATTTCAACCTCAACAGTGAGTCTGTGATGGTTAGGGAAGGTTAAATGTATCCATTTGTTTCCCCTGACTTTGAATTCCTGATTAAAGAGGAAAAATACTTCATATCAGTAATCATTCATGTTTGCTATCATTCACTTGGCTATAAAGCATCTGAGAGTGAAATCTGTGAGTTCTTGATTGTTGGTGTTTTCTAATAAAAGCAGTTACCCGTGAACTGCAGAAAGTGGTGATTTATGACATAAAGAGATGAGATTTCCTTTTTCTAACCTTTAATTATACCAATTAACATCCTTAAATTTCTACACATAAGGTGCAAATACATTTATTAATTTGGATAAATTTGTTGCTATAATAAATAGAACAGAAGTAACTAATAACATACACACAATAGAAGTTTATTTCTCATAATAAACAGTCCAAGACAGTTTCAGATGAGAAAGGGGGCTTTGCTCCACACAGTACTTCCATAACTTTATCTAGCAGGGGTTCTGCTGGCTTCTAATAGCCATGTGGATGTCCACATCTAACAGCAGGGAGGAACTCTTATGAGAAGATTTTATAAGTAGACTTGGAAGTGACACATTTTGAATGGAGTCACTTCCACTCACATACTGTTGGCTAGAACTTAGCCATGTAGTCACACCTGCAGAGGAGGCTGGGAAATGTAGTCTAGCTGTGTGTCCCAGCAGAAGTGGATCTCTGCTGCACTATCTCTCCTCAGCCACTAATTTAGGAGGAATACTAGGACACAATCAACTATAACATAAGGTGGAAAATAAAATGGAAACTTCCACTTAGTAAATACTTAGAAAGCACTTACATTCAATGCTTTGTGCTCAGCACCAGTATGCAGAAGGTGAAAAGGATGCAGGAGCTTTTGATTTAGATGGAGGAAAACTGTTCATGCTGGAATGAAAATTCTGCACTAGGGCAAATGTCTCATTTGGCTTGATCTCAGTGGAATTCCTGATATCCAGCATACTGCACACATATATTAGGATTTAGTAAATATGTGATAAATAATGAATAAATTCTAAGTCATGGTATGGATTGTATTAAATTAGCTTTTGAAACTGATATTACAGCTACACAAAACAAGATAGCTGAAATCATTTGATAATTCCAAATTAAAAGAAATTATCTGGGATATGATTCTTTTTCCTTCGCAATAAAAGCAGACTTTCTGGAAACTTGGTGCTACCTTTCATGCAACCTGAGAAGCCTCTAGTGAATGTACTTTAATGAAGGTAAGTTATTCAGTGTTTTCAGGCAATAACAGTCACCTTTTATCACTCACCATATAAATAACATTTAAAGGATCCTCCAAAGACACACTTATTAGTAGACAAATGAGGTAATAAGAATTTCTTTTACTTAAGCACGGCTACATACTGGATTTATCTCCCCAGTATGGGTCATTATCAATATCGTAAGTGTTTCCAGAAAAGACTTCTGCCATCATTACCAAGTTTTTATTAGCAATTGAAACGTGGAAAATGTGACAACAGATTTTTTGCTCAAGTCTACACATCTCCTGTCATCCAATATCCTCCTCGACCCCACCTCTGAGTTGCTGTTTGGATTTTTCAGATTCTGAGAGCTGTTCACATTCTATTTTCTAAACAAGATCTGTGGAACCATGACCCAGTGTATTTGGGGGAGCCCATTGTTTGAAATTGTGGGTGTTATTTAAATGAAGGATTAAAGATCAGCATTTGGTAACTTTGACATAAATATTTCTCCATTTTTTTCCTATAATATACTCCAGACTGAATTTGTATGATTCCATTTCAGAATGGAGTTGAGACGTATATGCATTTTGGAGCTCAGGATAGAATTTATTTCAAAATGACTAAATTAAACCTTCTTCCATGGCTGTTTTGGGATTTTGATGTATAATAATCTCGGTGATTAAATTTGATGAATAAAAAGAATAATTACATTAACTTTCCAAGCTGATTCAAACTTTCCTGACTCTGTGTCTTTGCTCAGGGATCTGTCTCTGAGAAAACCTGCCCTTCCACATCTTTGTCTGCCCAAATCCTATCTACCGGGCAAGGCCCATAGCAAATGCCTCTGTCTTTCCTAAAGTCTCTGCAGATCTCTGGATATGAACTCTTCCTTTTTGAAGCATTATTCAAACTTGCCTGATAGTTATTTGCCTAATTTCTCCTCTTCCTGTTGTATTATAAAATCTTTGTGGACAGGCATTGTTTCTTCAACTCTTCATTAGTCCCAGAATCCAGTCACTAAGCCTGTCATATAGTAGAGTTGCAAATATATGTTCAATTGAACTGAAGCAAAAGGAATAAATTTGAAAAGAAAGACAGTTAAAAAAAATTCAGGAACATAGATCTATAGGTTTCTACAAGGTTGTAGCTATCAAAAGAGCATGGTACTGGTATAAAAACAGTCATGTAGACCAATGGAATAGCATAGAGAACCCAGAAATAAAGCCACATACTTACAGCCAACCGATCTTCAACAAAGCAAATAAAAACACAAAGTGAGGAAAGGACATGCTATTCAACAAATAGTGATGGAATAATTGGTAAGCCACTTGTAGAAGAACTGGATCCTCATCTTTCACTTTATACAAAAGTCAACTCAAGATGGATCAAAGAGTTTAATCTAAGACCTGAAAGATTCTAGAAGAAACATCGGAAAAACTCTTCTACATATTGGCTTAGGCAAAGAGTTCATGACCAAGAACCCAAAAGCAAATGCAACAAAAACAAAAATAAATAGATGGGACTTAACTGAAAATTTCTGTACAATAAAATAAATAATCAACAGAGTAAACAGACAACCCATAGAGTGGAAAAAAGTATTTGTGAACTATGCATCTGACAAAGTACTGATACCCAGAATGTACAAGGAAACTCAATGAAATCAGCAAGCAGAAACAAACAATCCCATCAAAAGTGGGCTAAGGACATGAATAAACAACTCTCAAAATAACATATAGAAATGACCAACAGACATAAGAAAAAAATGCTTACCATCATTAATTATCAGGGAAATGCAAATCAAAATCACAATGTGATACCACCTTACTCCTGCAAGAATGGCCATAATTTAATATATAAAAAAATAGATGTTGGTGTTGATGTGGTGAAAAGGGAATACTTTTACACTGCTGGTGGGAATGTAAACTAGTATAACCACTATGGAAAACAGTATGGAGATTTCTTAAATAACTTAAAGTAGATCTACCATTTGATCCAGCAATCCTACTACTGGGTATCTACACAGGGGAAAAGAAGCCATTATATGAAAAAGACACTTGCGCATGCATGTTTATAGCAGCATAATTCACAATTGCAAAAATATGGAATCATCCCAAATGTCCATCAGCCAATGAGTGGATAAGAAAATGGGGTGTATATAATAAATAAATAAATAAATAAATAAATATATGTATATACACTCAGCTATATAAAGGATTTTTATGGAATACTACTCAGCTATAAAAAGGAATGACATTTGCTTCAACCCTAATGGAGTTGCAGACCATTATTCTAAGTGAAGTAACTCAGAAATGAAAAAACAAACATCCATCTTATGTTCTCATTCATAAATGTGAGCTAAGCTATAAGGGGAAAGGGTGGGAAGGGGGTGAGGGATAAGCAATTACATGTTGAGTACAGTGTACACTGCGAGTTGACCAATATATTTTTGCTTCTTTCATATTTTTCTTTGTCCTCCCAGCTTTAATAAGGTATAACTGACAAAGAAAAATTGTCAATATTTACAGCACACAAGATTGTGTTTTGATACATGTATGCATTGTGAAATGATTGCATCAAGCTTGTTAACATATCTACAACCTCACATACATATCATTTATTTGTGTGGTGAGAACAATTTAAAGTCTACTCTCATGGCAGTTTTTAAGTATACAAACAACATATTATTTTCATATTATTTTGTTAAATGAGAATTATCTCTTTCTTTACATTGAAAACAAGTTCAATAGTATATACATTAGAGACAGGAGCTATTTCGTTAAGGCCACTTTTCGGTAACTTTCACAGATCTTTATACTACATTTTTGTATGTTCCATTTCAACTTAAGTTTTTATTTTGGAAAATTGTATATATTCTTTATTTCTTTTACTTTTTTTTTTGTTTGTTTTTTGAGACAGTCTGGCTCTCTCACAGGCTGGAGTACAATGGTGCGATTTTGGCTTATTGCAGCCTCTGCCTCCTGAGTTAAATTGATCCTCCCACCTCAGCCTATATGACCATAGGTGTGTGCCACCATGCCCGACTAATTTTTGTATTTTTAATAGAGATGGGGTTTCACCATATTGCCCAGGCTGCTCTCAAACTCCTGGGCTTAAGTAAACTGCCCACCTTGGCCTCCCAAAATGTTAGGATTACAGGCATGAGCCACTGTGTCTGGCTGGAAAATTGTGTTTTCTAAGAGTTTTCAATGTTGTTAATATATAGTTGTGTATTCTCCTGTAACAAAAAAATGTATTATTAATATTTTATATAATTTTTTATTTATAGGTTTTATAATTTATGTTTATTTCATGTTTAGAGTTAACAGAGGCTTATATAGTTTATTAGTTCTGAATTGTAAGCAAATTATTTAATAACCAAAATAAATTTTGTTATTTAATTTGTTTTCCAATTATTTTTATCATTTTTACTTAGAGATTTCATTATCACTCTTTGCTTAAATCATTAGTTGGATTTAAATTTACTTCCCAATTTGTGGCCAATAAAAAGATTTAAAAGTATAAATTCAGCTCTTTTAGTAGCTTTGATTACACCCTATCAGCTTTAATTTTTAGCTTTCTTGTTTTGTGATTTAATGGGTTCTTTATTTTCTTTTCAATGTGATTTTATTTAAAAGATGGCTAAACGTTGTAAAGGTATTGTAAATTTTTAGTGTTTATTTTGTTATTTCAAAAAGTATTGCGTAAAAGTTCTGCATTTTAGAATGTTTACTTTTTTGTGGTTTAAGGCATAAGTCAATATTAATGAATATTTTATGTACAATTGAATAGAGGGAAGTTGCTTTTATTAGGTTGTAAAATTGGGTATTTTAATGTTGATTTTGTCTTATGCAGAATGTTCATATTTTCTATATTTTCATTTTGTCTTAATGACACAGGTTTTTTTTCCTCTTTAATTGACAAATAAAAGTTATATATATTTATTATGTAAAACATTTTAGGATGCTGTATATATTGTGGAATGGCTAAATTGAGTTAACATGTGCATTGCCTCACATACTTATCATTTTTTTGTGATGAGAACACTTAAAATCTACTTTCTTAGAAATTTTTAAGAATATAGCACATTGCTATTAATTATAGTCACCATATATACAATAGATCTCTTAACCTTATTCCTCTTGTCTAACTGAAATTTTGTATCCTTTGCCTTTGGCCAACATCTTGCCAACCTCTCTATTCCTCCAGCCCCTGGTAACCACGTTCTACTCTCTGCTTCTCTGAGTTCAATATTTTTAGATTTCACAAATAAGTGAGTTCATGCAGTATTTGTCTTTCTGTGCCTGGCTTATTTCATTTAACATGTCTTCCAGTTTCATCTACGTTGTCATGGTAGCAGTTCCCCTAAAAAACAAACAAACAAAAAAAAAAACAGAATAGTATTCCATTGTGAATATATACTATGTTTTTAATCCATTAATTTGTTGATGGATACTTGAGTTGATTCCATATGTTGACTGTTGTGAATAATTCTGCAATGAACGCAGAAGTACAGGTATCGTTTCAACATACTAATTTCATGCTAATTTTCGTGCCTCAGCCTCCCAAGTAGCTGGGATTACAGGTGTGCACCACCACGACTGGCCAAAAATTTTGTACTTTTAGTAGAGACAGGGTTTCACCATGTTAGCCAGGCCAGTCTCAAACTCCTGGCCTCAAGTGATCTGCTTTCCCTAACCTCCCAAAATGCTGGGATTACAAGCGTGGGCCATTGCATCCAGCTAAGCTAGGTCTATTTTTAACTTCTGAAAGAAACTCTATAATGTTTTCCATAATGGCTGTATTAATTTACATTCCTACTAATAGTGTACAAGGATTCCTTTTTCTCCATATCCTCACCAACACTAGTTATCTTTCCTTTTTTTTTTTTTTTTTTTGATAATAGTCATTCTAACAGGTGTTCAGTGATATCTCATTGTGGTTTTAATTTGCATTTCTCTGATGATTAGTGATTTTGAGCATTTAAAAAATATTTTTGGCCATTTTTATGTATTCTTTTGATAGATTTTTGCTCAGATCTTAAGCCCCCATTAAAAAAATAATTTCAACTTTTATTTTAGATTCAGGGCTACATGTGCAGTTTTGTTACCTGGATGTATTGCCTGATGCTGAGGTTTGGGGTACAATTGATCCAGTCACCCAGGTGCTGAGTATAGTACCCAATAGCTACTTTTTCAGTCTTTCCCCTCTGTCCCCTTTAGTAGTCCTCAGTTTTTATTGTTATTATCTTTAGGTTACATGAATACCCAACGGTAATCACTTAGCTCCCACTAAATGAGTCCCACTAACATGCAATATATGGTTTTCTGTTCCTGAATAAATTTGCTTAGGATAATGACATCCAGCTGCACCCATGTTGCTGCAAATGAAATTACTTTATTCTTTTTCATGGCTGCATAGTATTCCATGGTATATACATGTCCCTCATTTTCTTTATCCATGTCACTGTTGATGTGCACCTAGGTTGATTCCATGTCTTTGCTATTGTGACTAGTGCTGCAATGAACATGTGAGTGCATGTGTCTTTTTAGCATAATGATTTGTTTCCTTTGGGATATATGCCCAGTAATGGGATTGCTGGGTTGAATGATAGTTCTGTTTTAAGTTCTTTGAGAAATCTCCAAACTGCTTTCTACAGTGGCTGAACTAATTTATGTTTCTACCAATAGTGTATAAGCAACCCCTTGTCTCTGTAACCTCACCAGCATCTGTTGTTTTTTAACTTATTAATAATAGCCATTCTGACTGGTGTGATATGGTATCTCATTGTGATTTTGATTTGCATTTCTCTGAGGATTAGTGATGTGGAGCATTTTTCATATGTTCGATCGTCCACTTGTATGTCTTCTTTGAGAAGTGTCCACTCATGTCTTTTGCTTATTTTTTAATGGAGTCATTTGTTTTTTGCTTGTTCAATTGTTTACATTCTTTATAGATGTTTGATATTAGACTTTTGTCAGATGCATAGTTAGCAAATATTTTCTCCAGTTCTGTAAGTTGTCTGTTTACTCTGGTGATAGCTTCTTTGTTTGTTTGTTTCTGAGACAGGGTCTCACTCCAAAAATGCCCAAACTGGAGTGCAGTGGCATGATCATGGCTCATTGCAGTTTTAACTTTCTGAGCTCAGGTGATTCTCCTACCTCAGCCTCCTGAGTAACTGGGACTACAGGCATGTGCCACCAAATGTTTTGTAGAGACGGAGTTTTATCATGCTGCCCAGGCAGGGATAGTTTCTTATCTATACAGAAGCTAGTTTAATTAGATTCTCTTTTTATTGCAATTGCTTTTGGGTACTTAGACAAAAATTCTTCCCAAAGGCCAGTGTCCAGAATGGTGTTTCCTAGATTTTCTTCTAGAAACCTTTAATTCATCTCAAATTAATTTTTGTATATGGTAAAAGGTAGGGGTCCAGTTCCATTCTTCTGCATATGGCTAGCCAGCTACTCCATAATTATGTATTGAATAAAGAGCCCCTTTTCCATTATTTAGCCCATTTTAAAATCAGGTTGTTTGCTTTCTTACTATTGAGGTGAGTTTCTTATATACTTTGGATATCAATCCCTTATCAGATGTACATAAAGTAATATTTATATGCTAATACTTATCAATAGAATTAGATTTCTGTAAATTTATCTGTGCAGTTTTAACCTTTTAAAGGATGCATTTAGTTGCTGTAGAATTTGGCCAAAATTCTACAACATTCAACATTGATATATCTTTATTAACTTTTAAAGTATTTTCAATGGACTGTTTATTTTATGTAATATTTTTGCTTTAATTGTACTTGACTTATACAATAATTAACTCAAACTTGAGCAAAGATTTGAATATAAGCATGAAAAGTATCAAACTCTTCGAAGAAAATATAGGAGTAAATCTCTATGACCTTGGAGTTGTCAAAAGATTCTTGTGATATCAAAAGCACGAGCAACAACAAAAAATACATAAATTTATCCAAAGTTGATTTTTTTTTTTTTGCTTAAAAGGACATTATCAAGAAAGTGAAAAGATAACTCATAAAATGGGATAAAATATTTGCAAATAACATATATTGGTAATGAACCTGTATTCCTTACATATATGTAAAGGACTCTTACAAGAGTATAAAGATGAATAGCCCAATTCAAAACATAGACAAAGGATCTGAATACACATTTATCCAAGGAAATGACCAAGAAGCACATACATAAAAATTACCAAGAAGCACATACAAAGATACTCAAATCACTAGTCATCAGGGAAAGGCAAATCAAAACCACTTCGCATGCATTAGGATTGCTGTAATAGAAAAGTCAGATAACAACAAGTGTTAGTGAAGATCTGGGAAATCAGAACCCTCCTACACTGCTGGTGGGAATTTTAAATGTTGCAGCTGCTTTGGGAAACACTCTGACAGTTCTGCAAATTAAACATAAAGTTACCATAAGGCCTAGCAATTCCACTCCTAGATATACATGTTACAACCTGGATAAATTTTTAAAACATGAGGCTAAGTAAAAGAAGTCAGTCACAAAGAACCACATGTTATATGATTTTCTTCATATTAAATGTTTAAAACATAGAAATCTATAGAGGCAGAAAGTAGATTAATGTTGCTTAGGGATAGTGGGGGGGTTAGAGGTTTAGTGGGGGAGATAGCTAAAGGATATAGGATTTCTTTCTAAGGTGATAAAGACTGTCTAAAATTGATTGTGGTGATGCTTGTATATATCTGTGAATACATAAAATGGTTGTATATGTCTGAATAAATAAAACTACTAAATTATACACATTATTGTAAACTTTAATGTACAATTGTAGGATATATGAATTATATATCAATAAAGCTGCTAAAAATAAATTTTACTTGGCTAACATTAGCATACTGCTCCTGATTAGTCATTATTGCTCATCTGTTATTGAATTTCTTTCTCTAACCATTTATTTTTAGAGAAATTTTAATTTCCATTGGTTTTCATAGTTTTCCACTTGATCTAAGTTCAGTCATTTTACATTATGTTTTTCATACATTTACAAAAATTCATCTTTTGCTGTACCAATTATGTCTTTGTTGTTGTTCTGTAATGATTTAATTAGGTAACAACTCTTTCCTGAATTCTGTTAGTGTTACTTACAAAGTTTTCAAAATGTTCTTGGTTCTGGTTTCACTATGGTGGCATAAACCACCCCCAACCCACTCCTCTAGCTGATTATAACTAAATCCCAGAAGAAAATACAAAAACCAACCAATGTGTGGACTCGGAAAAGTAAACAAAAGTAGGAGGATTGTGAATAGAAATCAAACATAGAGAAGCAAACTGTAAAGGAGTGAGTTTCCTCTTTAGCGGAAAGGACATGTCCTAGACATGGATTAGTGCAGTGCACAAGCTGCTAAAACTTTAAGAGATACCCATCTTTCTGGGCAGAGAATCCAGGAAGGAGAGTGGAGTAGCATGTGGGAGAGAAGAAAGCTAGAGAATGGGATTACCAAATTCTACATATAAAACCATATAAAACCTAAATGTTTACCCTAAATCCTGAGTGATGGATGCAGAATACAGGACCAAAGCAATACAGCTAAGGCTTAATGAGTGAAACTGAGATTTGAACCATTCACGAGTCTCAGATTAGTCCCTGAGTAATGCTTTCATGAGTTGGACCCAAATGAGGATAGCAAATGTTTAGAGAATTGAACTGAAATTTGAACCAGTACCTACAGAAGGTAAGGCAGAAATTATGGTCTAAACCTAGCTATGTTGATTGCCTGTGAAAATAAAGTGGAATAAAGGTACCTACATGGCTTCAAAAGTTCTACATTTTGTAACTAAGTATACTATACAAGATTAAATATGCAAAGCATAATTCCTATGATAACCACCGAAAGGAAACTACAAAGAGATGTAGTAAAAAAGATGTGGATAAATGAAGATGAGATACTAAAAGGTTTCAAATAATCCAAAAGGAGATAGAGAATAAAGAAGAGAGGAACGAAAAACAGAGAGAACAAACAGAACACAAAGAGTGAAATGATAGAGCTAAGTCCAAGCATGTCAATAATTACATTAAATGTTAGTGGTCTGTATATTCCTATTCAAAGACATTCTGACAGAATGGATTAAAAACAACACTATGTTATTTGTTGCTTACAAGAGCCATATTTTAAATATAAAGATACAGATATATTGAAAGCAAATGATAAATGAAAAAGACATGCCATGCACACAATAAGAATAATCAGGTTGGAGTGGCTACTTTTAACATCAAACAAAACAGACTTCAAGATGTAAAGTGCTACCAGAGATAAGAGGAATATTTAATATTGATAAAAGGGACCATTCATCATGAAATCAAACAATTGTAAATGTGTATATGTCTAATAACTTAGCCTCAAATGGTATGAAGCAAAAATCAACAGAATTAAAAAGAAAAATGGTAGGAAATTTTAACACTTTTTCTCAGCAATTGGTATAATTAGACAAAGATCAGTTAAGAAAGAGAAAATCTAAACAACACTATCGTCTATTTAGAACTAATATTCATTTTTTCATATGTCTGAAATTCTAATTTACTTCCCTCCCCCCACTTTTATATTAAATTAAGGGGGTACATGTGCAGGTTTCTTACCTGGGCATATTGTGTGATGGAATAATGCATAATCCAAACAGTTAGTTTTCAACCTTCCCCCCATTCCTCCCTGCCCCCTTTAGTAGTTTCTAATTTCTGTTGATGCCATCTTTGTGTCCATGAGTATCCAGTGTTTAGCACCCATTTATAAGTGAGACTATGCAATATTTGGTTTTCAATACCTATGCTAATTCACTTAGGTTAATTTGCATAGGATAATGGCCTCCAGATGCATCTATGTTTCTGCAAATAACATGATTTCATTCTTTTTTATGGCTGCATAGTATTCCATGGTGTATATGTGCCACAGTTTCTTTATCCAATCCAATGTAGTTTTTCATTGACTTTAGTTACAGAGCATGATAATACTAACAGATGCTCTAAGGGATCTCCTGTATTCCAGACTTTTTCTTCCTTATGTCAGTTATGGAATAGTAGTTCAATTTCTCCTTGGCAGCTTGCCTATCATGCCATTTGATGATTTACCTGAATTGCCAAGTTGAGGCTCCCTGCCTTTTTTCTCCATGTAGTCAGTGTATATGAGTGAAATAAGTTTTCCTGATAATTTGAAGATAAAATTACCTTAGAGAATGACTAGTGATAATGAACCCACAAGTCATTTAGAGCAGACATGCACATAGATTTTACTTGTCAGTAGTGTAAAATGAAACAAATTAAATTATGCACTGCAGAAGAGAGAAAAGGATAATCTACATGGTATCTAGAACAAAAAGAAAATCTAATGAAACAGGAATTTGTCTATTTACCCAGCATTATCAGAAGGAGAAAGGCCCTAAATCTTGCAAACAAGAATACATGGTCATTGCATTGAAGATCAGAGACAGTTCATCAGGGTTTACCATAGCCTTGAAGAAATAAACTCTGATGATTTTTTTTACTCCATTTCAGTTATACAATAAACTTTCTGCTTATGAAATCAGTCTCTCAACAGTGATGAAAAAGGACACAGGGAGGGGAGCATCACACTCTGGGGTCTGTCGGGGGGAAAGGGGAGGGACAGCAGGGGGTGGGGGAGTTGGGGAGAGATAGCATGGGGAGAAATGCCAGATACAGGTGATGGGGAGGAAGGCAGCAAATCACACTGCCATGTGTGTACCTATGCAACAATCTTGCATGTTCTTCACATGTACCCCAAAACCTAAAATACAATAATATATATATATATATATATATATATATATATATATAAAGAAAAAGGAAAATAGATATTTTACACCCAGAGAAGACAAATTTTACAGCCAATAGAAGGGTACTTCTTCTACTGGACATTTATAAATTGGTGTTCTGATGCATATAGATATCATTATACATAAGTTTGGTGAATATACTTGAGTCCTAAGAAACTGATTGACTTTAGATATTTTGACAAAATTGTATTTGAGAACCGCTAGAGCTAAAGATTAGACACTGGGTCAGGGGCGACTATGTTAAGGTATTGTCATTTCATGGGCTTTCTTTTGAGTGCTGATCTTCTATTAAATCTCTTTCATTTAATCTCTCTTAGTTCTCTCAGTAATAAAAATGCAACCCAGTATAACTTGTTTTCCTTTCTCCCCTCTGCATTACCATTTGGGTTCCCGAATGCTTTGCATGTAGATCCACATAAATCATGAAGAAAGTTATGTACAGAGACATTAAAGCACATTCTGTGGATATAAGATGAAAAATGTTTAATTTTATTAGTAACTAGATTATAATTTAAAATGGAATGGTGTTCTACATTGCAGTGTATTTATAACACAGATTCTCAGATCTCACAGGGCTTTGGTATAAAACCTGTGACTCTTTAAGACCTCTGCTAAAATATTTCTATTACTTGAACCCTTCAGAGCCTCTAACTGTTATGGCAATTACATTTTGTGTCTAGAGTTATATGTCACTGAGAGCTGGTGATCTTTGATCCTGACAATAATGTTTCTTTTTTGGAGCAGAGGTTTGTTCTATAAAAATTTTCTTTCAAAAATCAAATATAAAGATAAAAAAGAGTAAACTCAAATGTTGAGCTAGAAAACATGTTGAACTAGGAGGTTCTCTGGTTGTGCCTTTGAAATAGGTAGGGACTCAGCTGGGGTGCCTCATGATGGCCAGTCCTGCCCTTGCTTGGGCTGGGGTTGCCTTGCTCCAATGCCACAGCCACATGGCTCAACAAGCTCCAGCACCCACTAACTGGTAGAAAACAGGACTTCTGGACAATAAGTAACAGAGCACCACAAGAATTATCCTTAGGCACTACTTAAATGTAGCATTGCCTAACTAAACAACTTGACTTAATGCCGTTTGCTGTGTAAGAAGAAAGGAGAATTGACTTTAAAGTTTCATTTTGCAGAAAAGGCATCATTTATTGTTCAGCCTCTAGTCCTCCTCACCTAAAACATATCAACCATGGCACAAGCACTTACAGAACACTTCAATTTCTGCCTGAGATTGCATTACATAATAAGATCCAAGAGTTGGGAAGGAGACAGGGCTGGAAGTTCCCCAGTATCATCTTTCCCATGTGAATTTTAAGCCATTTTTCACTTGCTAAGTCATTTCCAAGAACATGAAGATAAATAAGCATTGTTGTATGAACAGAACTTGTTAATTGAGACTGTGAATTTTGAAAGTGCATTTGTAATAACAAAACCTCACTAAAGGTAACAATCAGGAGGACTCTTGGAATGGGAACTTATATTTTCTTCTCTGGTTGCTATGTTTGAAGACATTCATGAATTCAGAAATAAAAATTGATTTGTTTCTATCTTGTTTTCTTTTAAATTACTCTTTCATTCATATTTTTTACCTTTATGTGTTTGTTAAGTCTATTTTGTCTTTAACTCTAGATTATCAGCTGTAGGTGTTTAAAAACTTGTCTTTCTTATCTCACACATTACTTCTATACAAGTGCATCAGCACTGATGTCATCTGGTGAACATTGGGATCCATCTTTACTCGACTACTAGTTGTTCTACCACCCCGGTAGATTGATAAGTCTCTTATGTTGGTAATTTACAGAAAATCTCATTTAGAACTTTTCATCAAGATGTTAGTACTTTTCATCAATTAAGCTGATAGAGAAAATGACAGCTAGAGGACATCACTATTCAAGAAAGTGAGATGTGCTTTGTTAATCCTTCATTCAACAAGTATTTGTTAATTAATGTGTTTAATACTAGCTTATGACTTTAGATTAATTTGTGCAGTATTTTCTACCATATTCTGTTATTAATGTTTATTTTCAAGGAGGAAGGGAGGCACGATCCACTAAGCACCAATGCAGGTGAAACACAAGCCACACCTTCCTGTTGGTCCTCAGTGACAGTTAAGCAGCCTTCAAACTCCATATAGTCTTAAGTCATAGTCATAACTCTCAGGATTTTAAAAATATTTCCTTTTAAAATACTTTAATCCATCTTTTACATGGCATGCAGACAAATAATTAACATAAAAATACCTTTTCATCATTTTATATGTGCTGTTTTCCAAATAACCATGCATATTAGCCAGGAAGATGATGTGACACTTATGTAGCTGTATCATTGGTTAAATTATTTTATTAAAAATATTCTGGATGGGTCAATTTTCCGGCATTAAAATTTTCCATTGTAATATGGAATTAAATATTTGAAAATCTGAGTATAATACAAATATGCCACTCTTCTGTATTTCTCTTTATACTCACTTTATATACCTCTACATAGCATTCATGACTTTGTTGAAATTTACTGATTTTTTAATCTAGTTGTCTAGAACACAGACACTTTAAAGAAGTTCAAGGATGTGTTTAGATCACTGCTTTATCCCCAAAGACTAGCTCAATACATCTTCATTGAATAAATAATTTTAAAGGAAACTTCTTACCAGGCAAGTAATTATAAATATTTCAACAATACCTTATTGCTAGCTTTTAATGTAATTTTTCAACAGATTTAGTAAATGATACAAGCTTGTTGAATAAATTACAGCATTTAACTTTAATCTTCCCATTCCTGGTTCTCTGTCTTCTTTTTGGAACTTTGTGCACTGATTTGGTATGCTTTTCCACAAACTTCAACATTTTGTTAATTAATTTTAGTAAAAAAAAAATGCAGTGTGTGATTACAATTTTAATCATAGAATGTACTTTAAGAATCCCAGCCTAGGAAATCTGGCACTAGACAAGGATGTCCTCTCTCACCACTCCTATTCAATATAGTACTGGAAGTTCTAGCCAGAGCAATCAGGCAAGAAAAAGAAATAAAGGGTATTCAAATAGGAAAGAAGGAAGTCAAATTGTCTCTATTTGCAGACGACATGATTGTATATCTAGAAGACCCCACCGTCTCAGCCCAAAATCTCCTGAAACTGATAAGCAACTTCAGCAAAGTCTCAGGATATAAAATCAATGTGCAAAAATCACAAGCATTCCTATACACCAATAACAGACTTAAAGACAGCCAAATCAAGAACCAACTGCCATTCACAATTGCTACAAAGAGAATAAAATACCTAGGAATACAACTAACAAAGAACGTAAAGGACCTCTTCAAGGAGAACTACAAACCACTGCTCAATGAAATAAGAGAGGACACAAAAAGATGGAGAAATATTCCATGTTCATGGCTAGGAAGAATCAATATTGTCAAAATGGCCATACTGCCCAAAGTAATTTACAGATTCAATGCTATCCCTATCAAGCTACCAATGACCTTCTTTGAAGAACTGGAAAAAACCACCTTAAACTTCATATGGAACCAAAAGAGAGCCCG
This sequence comes from Ateles fusciceps, assembly GCA_036589455.1. Classification (NCBI taxonomy): domain Eukaryota; kingdom Metazoa; phylum Chordata; class Mammalia; order Primates; family Atelidae; genus Ateles; species Ateles fusciceps. Next base: position 1,145,799 of record JAZHEH010001243.1, read on the forward strand.
CATAGCCAAGTCAATTCTAAGCAAAAAGAACAAAGCTGGAGGCATCACGCTCCCGGACTTCAAACTATACTACAAAGCTACAGTAATCAAAACAGCATTGTACTGGTACCAAAACAGAGATATAGACCAATGGAACAGGACAGAGACCTCCGATGCAACACAACACATCTACAACCACCCGATCTTTGACAAACCTGACAAAAACAAACAATGTGGAAGCGAGTCCCTGTTTAATAAATGGTGTTGGGAAAACTGGCTAGCCATGTGCAGAAAGCAGAAGCTGGACCCCTTCCTGACACTAAAATTAACTCCAGATGGATGAAAGACTTAAACATAAGACCTAACACCATAAAAACCCTAGAAGAAAATCTAGGCAAAACCATTCAGGACATAGGCGTAGGCAAGGACTTCATGACCAAAACACCAAAAGCAGTGGCAACAAAAGCCAAAATAGACAAATGGGACCTAATCAAACTCCACAGCTTCTGCACAGCAAAAGAAATAGTCATTAGAGTGAATCGGCAACCAACAGAATGGGAAAAAATTTTTGCAGTCTACCCATCTGACAAAGGGCTGATCACCAGAATCTACAAAGAACTAAAACAGATTTACAAGAAAAAAACAAGCAAGCCCATTCAAAAGTGAGCGAAGGATATGAACAGACACTTTACAAAAGAAGACATACATGAAGCCAACAAACATATGAAAAAATGCTCATCATCACTGGTCATTAGAGAAATGCAAATCAAAACTACATTGAGATACCATCTCACGCCAGTTAGAATGGCGATCATAAAAAATCTGGAGACAACAGATGCTGGAGAGGATGTGGAGAAATAGGATCGCTTTTACACTGTTGGTGGGAGTGTAAATTAGTTCAACCATTGTGGAAGACGGTGTGGCAATTCCTCAAGGACCTAGAAATAGAAATTCCATTTGATCCAGCAATCCCATTACTGGGTATATATCCAAAAGACTATAAATCGTTCTACTATAAGGACACATGCACACCAATGTTCATTGCAGCACAGTTTACAATAGCAAAAACCTGGAACCAACCCAAATGCCCATCGATGATAGACTGGACAGGGAAAATGTGGCACATATACACCATGGAATATTATGCAGCCATCAAAAACGATGAGTTCGTGTCCTTTGTAGGGACATGGATGAACCTGGAAACCATCATTCTCAGCAAACTGACACAAGAACAGAAAATCAAACACCGCATGTTCTCACTCATAGGCGGGGTGTTGAACAATGCGAACACATGGACACAGGGAGAGGAGTATCACACACTGGGGTCTGTCAGGGGGAAAAGGGGAGGGATAGTGGGGGGGTGGGGAGTTGGGGAGGGATAGCATGGGGAGAAGTGCCAGATATAGGTGACGGGGGAGGAAGGCAGCAAATCACACTGCCATGTATATACCTATGCAACAATCTTCCATGTTCTTCACATGTACCCCCAAACCTAAAATGCAATAAAAAAAAAAAAAAAGAATCCCAGCCTAGGAATAGTAATTTTCCTACAATACATGAGTGTCAGTTCTAATGTTGGGAAATTTTATGAAAATATTTATTTGCTTTTATAATTAGCTTTCTGTTGCCACTGTAAAAATTACATTAGGAAAAAGAGTTAACGCATATTGGGCTTAATACCTAGGTAATGGGTTGATAGGTGCAGCAAACCACCATGGCATATGTTTACCTATGTAACAAACCTGCACATACTGCATATGTACCCTGGAGCTTAAAAAATATTAGCACAAATTTAGTGACTTAAAACAACACAAATTTATTCTATTACAGTTCTGGAGGGCAGAAGTCCAAAGTCAGTTTCACTGAGCTAAAGGCAAGGTATCAGCAGGGCTGGTTCTTCTGGTGTCTCCAGGGAAGAATGTGCTCCTTGCCTCTTCCAGCTTCTAGATGCTGGCTTATGGTCTCCTTCTTTCACCTTATGTCTCTTGTACCACTGCCTTCTGTAATCAAATCTTCCTCTGCCTCCTCTTTAAGGAAACGTGTGATTGTAGTATCCAGATTATGTATGTTATACTCAGATAATCAAGAATAATCTTCCCCATCTCAAGGTCCCTTTTGCCATATAAGGTAACATTCACAGGTTCCAGGAATTTGGAACTGATATTTTGTAATGTCATTATCCAGCCTGCCATACTCCCCCTCTATTAATTTAATTTAAAACAAAGAAAAACATTTAACTATATGTATTAAAGCATTTATTTTTTATCGATGCTATTCACTACTTTGTGTTTTAAAGAATTAAATAATTTTGATGTAAAAACATGCTAAATTATATTTTCATATAAAACACAAATTTTTTTCAAGTTTTCATTTCCAAGATGTCCTAAATCTGTTTTTGGTGGTTGTGAAAGACTGGAAGGTCAATGAATTAGAAAAAAGTTTGATCAGTGGGCTCCTCACTCTCTGGAAGACAACAACTAAAATTGACTTTATTTCTTTCTGTTCTGACACTTCTCCCCTCCTGTTACCTTTTTATTCAGGAGTGGTTACAGAAAACACATATTTACTCAATTTCAGATTCCTGCTTGGACTGATGCATTGTTCCAAACATGTCATACCCTCTAAAGTGTCCATCAGTACCTTTTCATAGGCTGTCTCCTGTTTTCTGAAAAGTTCTTTCAATTCTCTTCTTTACTGAGAGCAATTAGCTTTCAGAACTAAGCTTGGGACTCACTGCTTCTGATTCCACCACAAAACCTCAGTGAGACCCTCTTACATAACCTCAATACACCAGCCCTGAGCTATCACATCACTCATCATCCTGGATTGTGACTACATATTTATTGGTCTATCTCCTTCTCTAAGTTGTGTGCTCCTTAACCTTTAGCTTATAATACTCAACATTATGCCCAGCGCAGAGTAGGAATTTACTAAATGTCTGTGAATAAGTAAAGGCTTGTTCAATAATTCTATCCTGAATGAATGAATGAATCAACAATCTTTATTTACCAATGAGTTGACCTATGTCACTAACTTCTTTACTATTGCAATTTTTGACGCATTCACATTAAGCAGAGTCTGAGGTATCTTAAGATAATGACTGAAGTTTATTTGTCTGTAATAATATTATAAAACAATTAATATGCAAAATATTATATATATTTGGAGGTGGGATCATATGGATAAGATCATTCACTGGCACATGAATGTGGTTCTGTACAAATGGACCAGTCAAGATGAAACAAATATGTGCCGCTATCCCTGTGAAATGACTTAGGTTCTACGTAAGAACTCTGATGAAGCTACCATTTTTACATACAGGTACTGCAGTTACATCTGTTACAATACCTAAATAAAATTATACTTCCAGTAAGAGTACTATTGTTTAATGCTTTGATAGCTAAACCTATAGATGTGTTTTATCATTTATTTTTATTTAACAATGTAAAATAAAAACATATGAATGTATTAATTTATTTCACCATAAAGCTGCACATATACACATTACATATATTTACATTATATATACACACATAAAATGTAAAATCACTTAACGATTAAGAAGTCAGTTACTCTGCATGAAATACATGTCATTTCAGTTATCTGGAAAAAATTACGGCTTTGAGTTGGATGAGAATTATTTTCCTGAGGCAGTTTTGAAGAAGGTAGAATTTTATAATTAAAGTAGAAATCTTGAAAAAAAATGCCTGCCTTTCAACTATTATTATTATTTTTAAACAGGTCTTGCTTCGTCACGCAGGCCGGAGTGCAGTGGTACACACATGGCTCAATTTAGTCTCGACCTGCTGGGCTTGAGTGTCAACTGTCAATTCGTAAATCAATCATTTCCTTCTTGAAAAATCAATGACCATCAACAGTCAAAAATTACTAAGTTCTTACTTTTTTTCTGAAGGGAATATTGGTCTTTTTATTTGTTTATTTTTACTGCTAATCACATTTTGGGATCAATTGAGAAACTATGCAACAATGATACATGAACATCCATTTCAACTGTAAATAAATAATACTTATTGCCTAAACTTCAGATTTATAGTGGAACCTGCCAACCATGGAGGTTGGACACAGGATATACTATCCAAATTCCACACTTCCTGCCAAGGGTCCACAGCATCTCGGTCACTTCATTACTCTAAAGTGAATGCCCTGGCAAGTGGATGCATGGCTTATACAAGCAGGGCCACATGATCCCAGCATGACTTTGCCTCTGCTGACTTCCAGTTTCCACATTTGCAAAAGTGAGGATTTGAGCTCATGGTGCTCTCTGAGGCCCAGCTCTAACAGGCTGGGACCTGGATTCTGACATTAAAAAATTTTTTTAAAATACAGAGATTAACCAGAATTTTGTTTATGGAACTACAACTTCAAAAACAAATAGAAAGGCCAGTTAATTTTCCAAGGTTGAAGTGAAAGTTTGAAGTTTACTGCTGTTCAGTGAGAAATGGGCATCTCTAAGTGCCTAAAAGACCCGAAAGATATATTTTTTCCTTTTAGAACTTTAGAATACTGGGACTGAGAGGAACTGGGACTATAGAAATCACTGATTTTACTGTATATGGTTTTAAATTTTTATTTTACTTAACTTCTTAGTAATATATAATAATAGTACATATTTATGAGGTACATGTGATATTTTGATACATGTATACTACATATATGTATGTGTTATTTTTAAGATGAGGACACGTTCCCCTATAGAGGTAGTGATTTGCCCCAAATTAAAGAATCACACATGGGACTAGAATCCAGTCCTTCTGCCTAATTATTCTATTGCTGTCTTCACTATACCACAAGAAAGTAATTTAAACATAGTTTTCGAAAGTTATTAGGCCTTTCGAAATTCTAAACCAGATATAATTTGCATTATTCTCCACCTTGTGGTGAGAAGTGGTGAGATGAACGGTAGATTGAGATCAGAGAATGTGGGTAATATTGATTGAGGTTATTTGTTGCAGCCCATGGAATTCCCTGTAGTTCACTGAGCAGAAAGGGAGGAAGTCCCCAAACCATTGCCTATCTGGCACCATTAAGACAGCAGCTGCTTCTGCCATGGACGGGAGCTGCAGAGTCAGGAAGCTGCCTGTCCCCAGAACAGGAAGTGGCTGAACTAGGAAACTTTGATGAATCATAAAGTTGACACTGTGACTGCTGGTTTCCAAATCCTACTGCTTCTGTCACAATCTGGGGCCCCCAAAATGGATGCCCTGCACCCTGTCTCTTGCTCCATGCAACTTCAATCTGAATGAAAGTCTCAAGTAAGCGCATTTGAATGGCAGTACCTATCTCTATGCAGAATCTTCCCTTCGAATCAGACTGGAAAGTGGTATTTTTAGCGTAAGAGAGAGGCCCAATAGAAGAGGGTTAGAATGGCTTATGATTCAATCCCCAGTATCAAACACACTGGTTTTAATCCTTCTTGTATGATCATGTGATCTTGGGACAAATTTACCCTCTCTAAAACCCCAAATAAAACAATGGATGTGAAAGCAATTTATTGTAAAGAGATTCACAAATGCCAGTTATTTAGTATTACTCTCCATGCCATTTGCACTCTTCTAGCTATTCCTGCTTCTGTTTAGCCTGTGTGGTGTGCCAGTGGATAAAACACAACGATCTTACCAGAATACAGTACCACCCTTTTATCCAATCCCTGAATATATCTGCCCATGAAAATAGTACAAAAGGGACTGGGGTGTATGATATCTTTAGCTTGGACTTATTTCCATGGCTATGTTTAGAAAAGTGTTTTAATGAGTCTTCTTGTTAGCAGGCTACAGCTTAATGCCATTTGGCTCTCCTTGAAGACTATTCTAAAACTATTCCTGATCTTGAGATTTATTTTACTTTAAAGTAAGCTGGCACGCTCTGAGTCTTCAGCTGGTTCATTAATCACCTGGTGAGAAATTAGTTACCTTAGAAAACTTACTGGTGTCCTTTGGCAAAATTTTGGCCTGTTAAGAAAATATTTTAAAACTACATTCATAATCTAATTTGCCTCTCTGGGGAAACTGACCCACCCTATGGGCGCTCACCATTTTCCAGTGGCGTAGGGCTGTCTCATGCCCAGATGATGGACCATCTTGATTTTTCAGCTTTTCTTTCTTCTCAATGCCTTCCATTCCCTCCCCATGATCTTTGCTATGGCTCTCCTCAATTATTTTTTATTTCAAGAGCTATGTAAAATAAAAAATGTAAAGTACGTTCCGACATATGCTCGTTAAGTTCTCTTGGATAACGAGCCATAGTTATTGTGGGTGAGAAAGAATGCTCACTGATTCATTTTGTAGGGAAAACATGACAGAAATTAATTTTCAGTATTGGCAGGTATTTGTACTTACACTTCTTCGTGCTTAAAAAATATTTCTTGCCAGTTGAAAAATGAATTCAACATTATGATTTGTAAATATTGCTTATAAGGATTATGAAATTTTCTGTAAGATGTAGGTTATCTCCACTGTGACTGCAGAGTGAGAACCTGAACTCTTTCTGATGATGCCTGAGTCCATGAGCAATCTCTCTGACCTTCAGTTTCCATGTGCATAAAACAAGAAGACTTTCATCTCTAACATTCTATGAATCTATGAATTATTAGCTAAAAGGGATGTCTCTTGCCCATTTCACAGATCTGCCCCTAAATAAAAATATTAAGACATAATTCTAAAGGGGCATTCCTAAATTATCTTCTCTATCTTTCTACTTTTTTTTCTCCTCTCTCCTTCTCCTTCCATCTGTCTTTTCTCCCTGCACTAATAGACTTAAATTAAAAAAAAAAAAAAAAAAAAACAGGTTTGTAGAGTTGTCTTTCTTTACATAATCAGAGCTGGAGGCAGACACAGCATTTAAGAAGTAAGAGTGGAATTACCTTTGAGCCTCCAGACATTTTCCTTATGGGAAGTACTAGGACATACCTCAGCAGAACTGTGTCAATAGGGAAAGTTTTCAGTTTCTTCCTTAGCCCGGTTGCTTATCATGAGCAGTTACATATTCAAATGAATCTGTCAGGGACAAGAGTCTGGTGCTCGAGTTCCTGCTCGGCCTGATGACATTGATTTGTGAGCATAATGCTCGGCTGCGGGATGTGTGACAGATAAATTTTATCAAAATTAAGGCACAATTAAACATTTCATCTTCCTAATTACTGGCTGTAGATTCAGCCTGATGACCATGTGCTGTAAGAAATCAGCGACCATTACACATTTTAATGGAGCACAGCTGTCTTACAGCTTGGTAATATTTGCACAGTGCCACAGAACTGTAATTTATGATAAAAAGAAAAAATGTGTATTGGCGCTTTTTTGCCAAAATAGATTAAGGATTCATATACTTTAATGAGATTTGGACCTAGTCTTGGATTATCGTTATAAATGATTTATGTGCATGTTGGTGGACTCCTGTAGTTCGGAGTTGATTTGTGTTTTGGTCCACCAATATGGAATTCAATATTTATTCTTGAGCCAATACCTATCCCTTTCCCCCTTTCCTCTTTCTTTCGTGTCTTACCCTTTTTTCACCTCTTAAAAAGGACAGGTGGGGGAGGTGGACAAACAAAAAGGCAATAGCACGAAGGACTTTCTTGGAAACAACTGAAGCTTCTTTAAAACTCATGGAGCGAGTTTAGGGAGAGGGTGGACAGCAGAAGCTGAGGCACATGGCCCTCTCTCGGCACCACCTTGGCCCTAGATGCAGCCACGGGGCAGAGCTGCACGTGGGCCTGGGGACTAAGCCCGACTGCAGAAATGGCCATTGCTCTCCTGAGAAGTGGGGTGATCACGATTAATCTCTCCTGCTCTGTATTTTATAAATGGGAGAAAGACTCATTTCACCTCCCTTCCTGGGAATCGTGAGAGTATGAGTGAAGATGATTATGAGTTATTTATAATTATAAAAGGCAACATGGCAGAGCTATATCTCCTGATGGCTACCGAAAGGGCCTCCAGGCTGTGAGTTTGGGAATTCTTGTGTTAACTACTGTTGATGCACATCTGTCTTTAGGGCTGTTCTTACCGAAAAAACACTTGAAAGTGCCTATGTCTGTGGATGAATTGCTTTCAACAGATTAAGCACCAGATAAGGTCACGAGCAGTCAAAAAATGTGCATGGAAATTGTATGTGAACTGTTATGCTCTTGGTGCATAGTTGTTAATAAATTGAAGAGTAAGTGTAAATTGTTATATCCTATTAGTAATTATTACGATAATTAAACTTGTCCAGGCAAGTTGACGTCATAATCTCCAATCCTCCTTCTATGAAAAAGATGCGTCTCTCTTCAGAAACATTTCTTTTCAGAAAGCACAGTGGATAGAGAGAAAGGCGAGATACCAGAATCTACACGAATCTGCTCAATTTAGGTGTTAACTTGCCTACTGAAAACAGAGAACATATCCTAATGAATTCAGCAGGTCTAAATATATACATGTAACAGGGAAGGAAGAGCTCATCTTTTTATCATCCCAATCTTCTCCAGGCTTGATTTATTTCGGCACTCATATGCTGGAATGCTTCATACTGTACCAGGTTGCATATGCTTGTACACTAATTCTCAATTGCCGTATGCAGTTTGTGACAACCATCTGCTTCGACCTCCCTTTGAGTTCTTTCTCCCACTCAGCCCAGCTGAAGTAAAAATATGGACAGAAACAACTTCTGCAGGGAAATGAAAAAGTTAATAGGAGAGTTAAAGTTACATTGTGTATCTGCCTTTCGCATGGATGTGCTCCTGCCACTTAGGCTTCACTTATCAAATATTTCTGAAGTGCAAAGCCTGACACTTAGCAGAAAGCTGTAAAAAATGCCATGTTTCCTCTGACAGTCTTGGCTGTGGAGGAAAGGTAATAATAAAATATGTACATCCAGTGCACATGCCAACGCTAGAGCCCACAGCACTGCTCCAGCAACCTAGACTTACAGTATGTAGCACCTTGTCACACACCAGAGGGGAGAGGGGGGGAGAGGAAGACGGAAGAGGGAAGCGAGCATATTTGAAAATGCCTGAAAAGGAATCAGTAACACATTTTGGAGTTTGACTTGAAAAGGAGGGTTGATTTATATTTCCTAAAAATTATTGAATTAGAAAGTAGGAGAAAGAGCCTCTATAATGACGGAGCTCAGCTCTTCTGTCTTTTTGCACAGAGCATGAAAAGAAAACAGAGAAAGATGTCTGAGAGTTTTTAAAGAGAGACCATGCGTTTGTGTATTTGTGTTTGCAAGGGAGATTGAACAAAAAAGAATGCTGAACTTACTAGAAAACATACCACTGTCCTGAAAGTAATAACACTGCACTTCATCCAATCAAAGGCACTACAGATTGTATCAGACCTGATCTCATGAATACTGAGATGTGAAAAAGTGATGTCTTAAAATTAGTGAGAAGCCACACACACACACACACACACACACACACACACACACTTTTCATCTCCAAATTGATCAAAGTGTGGTGTATAGATCTTTCATACCATAGCTGTGTATTTAATCATAACAATAAATAGAAAAATGGCCTTGGGACCACAAGGAGAATAGATGGTATGGGAAAAGAAGGAGAGAAAAAAATAAGAGGAGATGAGAAAGAAGAAAAAACTGGACTTGTATAGAGAAGAATGCAAGAGAAAAGTGAAGTAATACTGTTACATTTATATTCAGAAGACTGCCATCATAGTCTCTGTCTTCCAAAAGTATTAGTGTTTCCTCAGGAAAAGCACAAAGTGAGAACATCAAATGAAATTGGCAGATAAAGAAAAAAGAAACATCCTGGATATAGTTCTGATGAGTTTCAGATGGAATCGAATATAAAGCCTGGTGAATCATTACTAAAATGGGCAAAATACAAGTTCAGTGTGTTCTTTTGGAGTCTGCACTGCCAGATTCTATCTAATTATAATCGACCAATTCTAAAAGTCACAAGTCATGCAAACATTATCTGTTGTATTTTACCTTTAAATTTAGGTGGATTATCAGACAAATTTCAGTATAAATATATCAGAAGCAGATTGTATAGCTGGGGTATATGCAACCAGCTTGTATAGCTTACAGCTATTACAAGAATTTTGAAATTCTTTTAGGAAATCCCAAGGTAATTGTTAATGATCAATTGAAAGCATGGGCTTTGAAATCAGACAGGCTGGGTTAAAAGTAAGCTAGAGTTTTGACTCTGCCATTTATTACATTATGGACTTGACCCTCAGTCTCTTTGTGTGTAAGACAATTGAAAATAGTACCTATTTTACCGTTGTTAGGGCAAAATGAGAAAGTATATGTAAGTAACTTATCACAGTGCTCAGCACATAATAAATGCCCAGTAAATGATGGTTACTCCTCTGAGAAAAAGCTTCATGGAGACAGAAAGGAGAGATGCTGAGAAATGACCAAGGACAGTTGTGGTGCCTGGGGCATTAGTTTTTTCATGGCCAGACAAGGACGTGTGATGTTAAATTTGGTCATTTGAGAAAATGTGGTCATATTTTGTCATCATATGAAAGTGACGCTTAAATATAAGGATCATTCATGTCACTAATTCTTTGGCAGATATTCTTAGAATGATGGTACATCACTCCATTTCTAGAAATATAATTATCTCCCTCCGAAATTAAATTGCTTTATCTCATGAAGGATAAGCTCTTGCTTTCTTTTGTTGATTAATGCTTGAGGTGAGTTTGAAATGTGTGGGACTAACTGTGTTTGTGGTTGATGTTACATATTACATATATAGATAATAGGTACATACAATTACAATGCATTTTTAAAATCTTTTGCAATTTCAATTTTCAAAGGTGGTCTCTATTTCATTTCTCTTCATCTCTTTCAGAAATCGAAAGACTTGATCGCTCTCATTGTTATTTTCAGCTAACTGGTTTCATCTACTTTGATTTGTGTTGCATGGCAGAATATTTAGACACCAGATGCCTAAAACACAGAGGTTAAAAGCAGGTCGATTTCAATACAAGACTATCATTTTACAGTTTAATGAATATATTTAAAAATTCCATAGTTACAAGGCCATTGACACAGACACAGTGAAATTTTAATCCAAAGCAAAAATGTTTTCTTCAGACCCTGTGTACCTATCAGCCACTGATGAGAGCCCAGCACCTGACACTATGGTTTATGAAAGTTTGAAGTGGAGGAAGAGGAGATGTAGCTTGAGGCTCTTGTTAATGGTTACAGAATCCTCACACCGCAGCCAAGGCTGGCAAAGTCAACAAGAAACAGCAGGGCTTAAATAGCTCACTGCTAGTCCTAGCAGGGTTCTTGTCAGTCAAATCTATTCACTGCATACCTATTGTGTGCAGAATGCATCTTTTCACTTGCCAATTCGGCACTGAGAGGTTGGTTTAGCTTTTTTATCTTTATGACCTGCAGACTGGTAACAGCCTTTCTAGCAGTATGTTCATTTTAACAATAATTTATTCCAATAAAACAAGGTGGATGTTCCCTAGATATGGCCACCATATGCCCTGAATTTTCTGAGATAATCCTGATTTTATGTAATTTTGTTTCATTCCAATAAAGGCAATGAGTGAAATACATAATGAAATGTGATTTCAATGTTTTATGCTATTCTGAGATTTTATATAATGAATTGGCAAGTCAGAAAAAAAATATTTTGCTAAATTATGTTTATGAATTTCTGGTTTGGAAAATGTGGCTACTGGGTGGGCCATGGTATTCCTTATAAACAGATTCTAGTAAAATTTTTTTTTTGGTGTGTGCATGGTTTTGCACAAAACATATTTCAGGAAGGTGTGCTAGCATCTATGGACATCTTTGACTCCATTGATGACTTCCCATCTCCTCTGTCTCATCCTTCAAGACACCCTGAAAGTTACATCCTGATATAGTCATGAATCTTACATGTGTTAGGAATCTTTAAGTTTCCAGTTACAGAGACCCCAGCTCAAACCGACATAAACAACAGAGGAGATTTATTAGATCACAAGGCTGTGAAAGCCAATCAAGACTGGCTGTAACTGAAACTTAACCTGAAAACTAATCTGATATCATCAAGGACTGGTTTTTATCTCAGTTATTCTTATCTTCTGTGTTTATTTCATTCTCAGACTCTACACAGGGACCCCCAGCAGTCTTCAGGTGACATCAGGGTTTCAAAATGGCTCAGGAAGTTCTAGATCTTGCATCTTCACATCTCACTGGCAAGGAAAAGAAAGATTTCTTTGGGTAGCCTTCATGGAAGAGAGAAGCTTTTTATTTCTAGAAGCCAAAGCAAACATTTCCTCTGTTTTCACTGGCTCTGTTTAGGTTCTGTGCCCCGGTCTTCAACCAATTATTTGGCTAGAGAGATCACAAGTGGACTTAAGCTAATCAAGCCCCACTTTAAAATTTGGGGATGAGGTCAATTATTTAATTATATCATAATAGTTATTTATATAATAACTGGTGAATAAAAATGGTTCCTCCAAAGCAAAATTTGAGTGCTGTTATCAGGCTATGGGAGGATGCTGGAAATAATAAAACAACAAATGTCCACTACAAGTCTCTGTGTTTGAGCACACTGTAAATACACACGCAATTTCCTAGAATAAAAGTGCCTGCAGTGTAAAAACAGCCATATCATGTAGATGATGATGTTGAGTGGCCAGCTAGAGTTGACTCACACATTAGCTGAAAGTTTCTTCTCAGAGATCAAGCACTGCTCATGAGATGAAATGTCATGCCTCATCCAAAGTGCTACCTGGAGAGATACAAGTTCACTCATAAGTACTCAAAATTACAAATGTGAAATCAGGAAAGTCCAAGTGGGCAGAACAAAGAAGTATAATATCAATCTTTCTTTTAAAAAACATGGGCATTATGAGGATTCCCTAAACCACTGAAGAGTGAGGAACATTCTAGAATCATGGATCTAAAGTGATACAAACCCTTAATATGGTAGCTCCCAAACTTGCTTCATTATAAATACCACCTATGGAGTTTTTGAAAAACAGAGATGCTCATGTTCTACTTCAGACCTCCTTAATCAGTATATTCATGGGAAGAGCCGAATAACCTATATTTTAACAACAGGCAACATACATTGACTTTCTCTACATTCCTGTCTACTGTGAAAGTCACATAAATTTATGCAGAATTGGGAAACTGTCACTCAGATTTGCCTCATTCACCCATTTAACTAATATTTCTTTTACTCTTATTCTGTTTCAGAACTACCTCCAAGCAGTAAATATACAGAGAAGAATAGTCAGAAATGACATCTGGATTCATGAAATTTATGGTGTAATAGAGGATACAGTTAATAAACAAGAAATATATAGACATATGATTACAACTATGATATTTACTACAAAGGAGATGTGTAGGACGCTAAGAGAGTGATTAGGAGACCTAGCCTCATCAGAAAAGCCTTGATGGCTTATTTATTTGTCTGTCCAAGTATGTGATACAATTTAACCTCCAGTACTAAGTGACAAAATTTAGGATTAGTCTAAGATAGACCATACTGCATTACAGCATGACTAGGGAAATACACTGTACATTTATGAAGTCTGTGGAAAGAAATCTTATGGTAACATTTGCATCACAGGTGTTTATCTTTTACAAATCTCCTTACTGTTTATTTAAACAGAGCTGAAGCTATTTCCTGATATCAAAGACCAAATTCCTAGAACTAAGGGACTGCTGATTTTGCTTTCTTCAGCATTTACCAAGGCCAATATCAAGATCATGTATATAGATACAAATGTTGATGCTATGTGTTTGAAACAAGCCTTGCAGACCACTGCAAGTTAGTCAAATAGATCAAGGTTTCCTGTGTCATTTCTATCACGCAAAATTTGAATAGATCAATGCAGGAAATGTTTTGTCACTTCATTCACAGGAATAGATTCTATTCTATTTGTTTTCTATTATTACTGTTTCAGTACCATGATTTAATATCTAGTAAAACAGTGGTATTATAGTGCTTCTCTTGTAAATGAGAATTATCATTGAAATATGTCACAAATTTTCATTGTAAATACCAAAGTCCCGCCTGAGATTTGTTGATTCAAGTAATAGAGCAGAAATCAGTGTTTTTGTCTTACTGGATATCCTTTCAGCTCTCAAGTTGGTATAGAAACTGGAATTATATCAATTCTACTGTTGAGATTAAAATATTGTCTAGTAAAAAATGGTATGCCTAAGGCAATAGACTAAAAAAGTAAAAATAAGGTGATTCTTTATAACATTTAGATGAATATCTGTGTTATTTTCATTTCAGGTTGATAGTCCAATATGGAAAAGTTTTCATGTCACTAACAGCCAGGATTTTAAGATTGTATTATTCTTGTAAATCAATTTCTTGTTTTCTTCTCAAGTGGTTTGCTATGTAATATATTATTTAATTTTGACAGAATTTAGAAAACCATCAAATTTATAAGATGCTCTTTGAGACTGAATTCCATTGATCAATATTGCCAGAATTTTCTAGCATCTTAAAAGTATAACTCTATATCTCTGTCCATTGTAAAATACTTGTTACTTGGTTGAGTTTGCATTTTTGGACTGGGATCCCAATCACCATCAAGCTAAGTCTTCTTTTTCACACAATTAGTTACTTGTTTATCATAAGTGCATTTTGAGTTCTGCCCACATGAAACTGAAATATCTTTAGAAAATTGAAAACTCAATCAACAAATGGATATTTTGGTTTCAAAGCATAGCCACGTGAAAATACTGAGATTGCTGGGTTGTTTGATTATCTTGAGGGTTTTTTCTTTGTTTCTTTGCTTTTCTTTTAGATGTTTTGCATCATAAAGATACAGCCGTAGAGAAATACCTTTTACTAAGCAAATGAACACACTTCTTTTCCTCTTTTCCTTGTTGTATAGCATAGAGGTGACCATAATCAAAATGCTTACTGGGCAATTATTTAACTTTTTATTTAACAGTCTGAATAATATCTGGCTTAGAAACTACAGTCAAATAAAAGAATAAACAGTCTTTAACAGTCTGAATAATATCTGGCTTAGAAGCTACAGTATCAACATTATAAGATGCAATTCTGAGAAGGAAAACCCTTGGAAAAAGTAAAAAGCAAAAAGAAAACCATTGTCTTCTTATGAGTACTGGGTATTTTGGGGGCTTAGGTGGTGTACTATTTGTCTAAGGCAGGAAAGGATAATGCCAATGAGTGAAAAGAAGACTTAATTACAAGACAGTGAGACAAAGATCTGATAACATCATTTGAATTTCTGGGTCCAGCCATGTTATACTCAATTTTAGACTCTTCAAATGTATGAGTCAATAAACTCCTTTTTAAAAATTTAAGTTGCTTTGTGTTTTGTTTCTGTCACTTGCAGCCAAAAATCCTGACTAATATATTAGATGTTGAAGAAAAGTATCAATGATGCAGAGTTCTATTTGTGGTTATGAGAGAACAAAAACAAAACATTATGTTATTTATTTTATTTTATTTTATGTTTGAAATAGGGTCGAGCTCTGTCGCCCAGACTGGAGTATGGTGGTGCAATCTCGGCTCACTGCAACCTCTGCCTCCCAGGCTTAAGCAATTCTTGTGCCTCAGCTAACTGTGTAGCTGGGATTACAGGCATGTGCCACCATGCCTGGCTAGTGTTTGTATTTTTGGTAGAGAACAGGGTTTCACCATGTTGACCAGGCTGGTCTTGAACTCCTGTCCTCAAGTTATCTGCCCATCTCAGCCTCCCAAAGTGCTATGATTATAGGCATGAGCCACTGTGCCCTGCCACATTATTTATATTCATGATCTTAAGTAGCAATATTATAAAGTTTGATAAGATGATAATATTTCCTTATGAATATAAAGCTATTGAATTAGAAAGTAGGTTAGAGTTTACAGGAACAGAAAACCAAGTACCACATGTTCTCACTTCCACATGAGAGCTAAATGGTGAGAACACATGGACAAATATAGGGAAACAACATGTATCCCTCAAACACTGGGGCCTATTGGAGGGTGGAGGGTGGGAAGAGGAAGAGGAGCAGGGAAAATAACTAATGGGTGCTAGGCTTAATATCTGGGTGTTAAAAATAATCTGTACAACAAACCCTCAAGTTTACCTATGTAACAAGTAACATGAGACAGAAGTTTACCTATGTAACAAACCTGCACATGTAACCCTGAATTTAAAATAAAAGTTAAAAAAAAAAAGGTTAGAGCTGATGACAGTTTTACTGAAGGCAAAATTATAAGCAATATTTTCACACCTTTAATTTAATAATTACTTTTGTAATTATAGGGTATGGGAGGCTCTGCAGCAGCATATTCTACAAAGAAAAAAAAATGAACAGAATTCACTCTGAGATTCACCACGGATGTTTATTAGTCAGTTTGATGTTCTAAACCATCTGCTTCTCTAACACAGCTGATCCTAAGTTCAGTAAGTTCCATTTGCTAACACATGGAATTGTATGCTACACATCTGGGAAATGGTGCTATAAAAACAAAAAATTAAAAACTTTGGTCAATTACACTATCCATAAAATTATTGAATAATCCCAGATAACTGAGACCTTGAGGAAAGATAAATGTTAATGATTCTCAAGCAAGAAAAAGGCAACTTGATGCATAAGAAGAATTGTAGAATGCTTGGAACTTTTAAAGGTACTTTACTTCTTGTTTACTATTTATTGCATACATAGGACAAATGTATTACATTTTAGTCCAGTTTTTTTTCTTTTTTTTTCTTCCTCTTCTTCTTTGTTTTTTTTGTTTTTGTTTTTGTTTTTTTTTGAGATGGCGTTTCACTCTTGTTGCCCAGGCTGGAGTGCAATGGCACGATCTCGGCTCACCGCAACCTCCGCCTCCCAGGTTCAAGCGATTCTCCTGCCTCAGCCTCCCGGGTAGCTGGGATTACAGGCACCTGCCACCACGCCCTGCCTATTTTTGTATTATTAGTAGAGACTGGGTTTCACTATGTTGGCTAGGCTTGTCTCGAAATCCTGACCTCAGGTGATCCACTCGCCTCAGCCTCCCAAATCGTTGGGATTACAGGTATGAGCCATCGCACCCAGACCAGTTTTTGTTTCTTGACACAGGTATCATTTAATGCAAGTAGGTACTTGTACTTTATTTAAATGCTCACTATGAAACAGACATCCTACTGGACAAATAAACCTTGTTTTCCATGCCCAACTTTCTCTCTAAACTATTACCGTAATAGGATACCTCATTTGGTTCATTCCTCACACCAAAGATAAGCTAAAGGGTGCTCAGATATTTGAAGTATGACAGAAAACCGTTATTTGGAGGTCTGAGTTTTTGGACAAATTTCTTCTTACCTGATGAAGATGCTTACCTATAGGTGACTGCATGTGCTCTTTATACTTCTCTAATTCTCTCTGCTTTTGTCTTTTTTTTTTTGTAAGTCTTTCTTCTGCTTCTCATCTCTCCATGTTCACAGTTACAGATGATAGTTTATTTTTACTGATGATGCTGCTTCTAGTCATAGTTAATAACAAACTTTACCATTTTTATTAATTTTCTTTGCTTGTTATATCTTCTGTCACTCCCCATTATTTTTATTACTATCACTATTGTTAAGTACCTGGTTAACTTTGACTATATACTGGTTATTATACTTAAAAATTATTTGGAGGATTAGTATGAGACATAGGATATTTATGCCTTCCTCCAGAGAGAGTGTTATGAGTTGAACTGCGTACACTAAAATTTTACATGTTGAAATTCTAACCCCCGGTATCTCAGAATATGAGCTTACTTGGAAACAGAGTCATTGCAGCTATAACTAATTAAGATGAACACTTTGGGAGGCCAAGGTGGGCAGATCACCTAAAGTCAGGAATTCAAGACCAGGCTGGCCAACATGGTGAAACTCTGTCTCTACTAAAAATAACAGGCATGGTGGTGGGCACCTGTAATCCCAACTACTTGGGAGGCTGAGGCAAGAGAATCGCTTGAACCTGGGAGGTGGAGGTTGCAGTCAACCAAGATCCCGCCATTGCACTCCAGCCTGGGTGACAAGAGCAAAACTCCATCTCAGAAAAAAACACACACACAAAAATAAAACAAAACAAAAAACCCAATGAGGCCATACAAGAGCAGTATGGGCCCTTAATCCAATTTGACTGTTGTCCTTATTAAAAGGGGGAAATGTGGATCTAGATACACACACACAGGGGAGAATATCATAAGAAGATTGGAGTTGGCTGCTGTAATTAAGGGATGACCAGAAATTAAGAGACAGGCCTGAAACAGAGTTCTTCCTTCATTCAGAGGGAGCATGGCTCCCCTGACGCCTTGATCTTGAGCTTCTAGCTTCTAGAACGTAAGTTTCTGTTGTTTAAGTCATCCAGTGTATGGTACTTTCCTACGGCAGCCCAAGGGAACTAACAGAGAGGGTATTCACTTGCTTTCACTTTGGGCAGGGATAAGGAAACTCATGCCTTTAGCTACAAGTACACTCTATGTTCAGAAGTTGATTCTAAGTATTTAACCTCTCTTGCCCTCCTTTAACAAGCTAGAATACAGAGACAGTTACTGTCTTAGTGGTCAAAGTCAATAGAACTCAAGGCCAAAGTAGTCTGAGACCAGCCAGGCAACATAGCAAGACTCAATTGCTACAAAACTTTTAAAAAATTAACTGGGCATGGTGGTGCATGCCTGTACTCACAGATACTCAGGAGGCTGAGGCAGAAGGATCACTTAAGCCCAGGAGTTAGAGGTTACAGTGAACTATAATTGTGCCACTGCACTCCAATCTGGGCAACAAGCAAGACCCCTATCTTAATAATGATAATAATAATAGGTATTATTATTATTCTGGGCAAAAGAACACATATGGGAAAGCCTTCAATTCTAGATTCAGCACTTTTCTTGTGTTGCATGTTCTGCCACATTTTACACATGTGTGTTTGCAATCTCAGAATATTAGCAAGTGTCCTTTACCCTACACTACTCAGCCTGTTAAAATATGCTTTCACAAAAAGACTTAGATACATTTGCAATTTAATGAGCCAAGCAGCCAAGTTTCCTAAAGAGAGGTCACTTGAAAGAAGGGATCAATATACTTTTTCCAGACAATTAAATATTTTTTAAAATAGCTTTTTTATTAGACAACTAAACCTAAATTTTTAGAGATGCATTGGATGGACTTAAAAGCAGATTAATAAAGGAAGGAAATCCTTGACTATAACTGAAAACTTTTTTGATTGAAACTTACATTATTAGCCAACTTAATATACTTTTAGATTTTATCTAGGCTTGAGTAAAACATTTTTTCAAATTGTTCTGGCTTTCCCTTGTCATGAGGCTAGTTTATAGGCTGCTTGTTTTCTGCCATGCTTCTCTCTCATACCATCATGAATGTCTATTTGCATAATTCTTAGTCCCACTCCTTGAACTATTATGCAAACAAAAATAACAGTGTCTTATATCTGTATAGTGCCTTCGAATACACAAGGCACTTTAAACAGCAGAACTCCCCTAAACCAACTTCACTAACACACTCTACTTCTCATTTATTGCATGTCATGATGAGGACCAGCATCTATCAGGCCACTTGTCAACAACCTGATCACTTTTGTGCCCAACGGTGAAGCAATTTCTGAAAAGTCATGTTTGTTCTCAAAGGTGTTTAAAGTCCTTGTTATTGTAATTCTGCAATTTAAATAAATGTTATGTAAGTCAGTAACATAGGAGTATACAAAGAAAGAGAATAATATCTATAAAAACCTAACATCAATTCAGAAGAATCAGAAAAGGTGAACCACATAAAAATTAATTTTAAATTGGTTGCAAGGCAGACATTATAAAAAGAACTGAGAAACAAATCTAGAAAAATTCACACAGGTTGCTTTCCAAATGTCCACAAAATGTTATTTTACTTTAAAGGCACAAGCCATAAATCACAAACAATGCAATTTGTGTGTGTTTCCTCATCTTCCATCAGCAGAGCCATGCATGGTAGGCAGAGTAATGCCCCCTCCACTTCCATGCCCAAAGATTTTTTTTTGAGACAGAGTCTTGTTCTGTTGGCCAGGCTAAAGTACAGTGACATGATCTTGGCTCACTACAACCTCCACCTCCTGGGTTCAAGCGATTCTTGTACCTCAACCTCCCAAGTAACTTGCACGACCATGTCTGGCTAATTTTTTGTATTGTTAGTAGAGATGAGGTTTCACCATGTTGGTCAGGCTGGTCTTGAACTCCTAACCTAAATGATCCGCCTGCCTTGGTCTCCCAAAGTGCTGGGATTGCAGGCGTGAGCCACTGCACCTGGCCCCAAAGATGTTTATGTCCTTATTCTATCTAAATATTACCTGCATGGCAAAAATGACCTTGCAGATGTGATTAAACAAAGGATATTGAGATGGAGAGAAAACCCTGGATTATCCAGTTGGACCCAATATAATCTGGAGGGTTTTTATAAGTGAAACAGGAGAATCAGAGTCAAAGAAGGAGCCATGATGGAAGCGGAGGCCAGAGGAGTGATGTAACTGCTGGCTTTGAGGATGGAAGGGGGCCACAAGTCAAGGAATGTGAGTGGTGTGTAGAAATTGGAAAAGGCAAGGAACCAGATTCTCCCATAGAGGCTCCAGAAGGGATGCAGCTTGGCCAACACTGTGATTTTAGCCCAGGGAGACCTATCTTGGACTTTCAACCTCCAGAATTGTAAGATGACCTTTTTTTAGACAGGGTCTTGCTCTGTTTCCCAAGCTAGAGTGCAGTGCAGTGGAGTGATCTCGGCTCACTGCAACCTCTGCCTCCTGGGTTCAAGCGATTCTCATGACTCAGCCTCCCACATAGCTGGGATTATAGGTGTGCACCACCACACCCAGCTAATTTTTTATACTTTTTTTTTTTTTTAATAGAGACAGGGTTTTGCTATGTTGGTCAGGCTGGTCTAAACTCCCAGCCTCAAGTGATCCGCCTGCCTCAGCCTCCCAAAGTGCTGGGATTACAGGTGAAAGCCACCACACTCGGCCCGGCCCCAATTTTGTATTGTTATAATTCACTCTATTTGTGATAATTTGTTACAGAGAAATAGGTAACATACATATTTAAAGAAAAAGCTTTCTCTAGCCATATATCAATAGTGGAAAATAACTGTACATTTATGTTTTAAAATTAAAAAAATATAGTATGTATGCATCATTTTAAAAATCATTTTCTACTGAGCTGACTTTTTAATTATTTGACCAACTTTGGCTTCGTATGCTTCAAACAAGTTACTGCTCTCTCTAGGATCCTACTTCGTCCACAGGAGTCCTGTGGAGTCCATTTCACAGTGGTAGTCAAGGTTTTACTTTTGTCTCTTTCTTTGGCTTTATGACTCAGGTGGAGAAAATTATTTCACTTGTTAGTAATTTTTATTTATGAAAACTAGGTGCTTGGACTGGATGCTATATACAGGACTTTTAAACTCTCAAGGTCTATGATTTTAACATTTTCATCAAATAATTTGACTTATCTTCTCTCATCTGTTTAACTTGCAGCTGAAACCCTCAGGTTGATGTGTGGTTTAGCGCTGATTTAACTTAACATTAGAAGTTCTGTGCTTCACAGCTGTTGGATGCCCCTGAATCAAGGATTTAGGGCTTAAATATTTGAAGAACGCTGGGGTCAGGAGATCAGAATTTCAGAGCTGACTGACACTAATTAGGTGGGTGTCCTTTGGCAAATTTTTAGCTTTTCTGGGAAATTTTTAGCTTTTTCTTTTTTTTTTGTCCTTTGGCAAAATTTTAGTTTTCTCATTATGAAGCTGGAGTCAATAATCTTTAAGTTCCCTTTTAGCTCTACAGTTCTATGTTTCCATAATTCTAAGAAAATCCAGTTCTAAGAAATGTATTTCTCTTCAAGGCGGGAAGAAAGATATGATGGCTAGATACGATAGCTATGCATATTCTTGTATACTCCCATGAATAGCTTCTCCAGAAAATTGAAAGTGTCTAGGTCCTACAGTTTATCATACAACTGTAAGGACTAAATTTAGATACAAATTACTTTTTGTCTAGGTAGACTTGTCTCAGTCATGGATCTAGCTCTCCAAGACACAGGGAGTTCCCACTTGGTTATGGACATTGAAAGGGATACCAGGGTGGGCTGCAGTATCTCACACACTACAACAAATCAGACTTGAAAACAGATCGATTGTAATATCACCTGGTAAGTGCTGTGACAGACTAAAAGCAGAATCCACACAAAAGAGGACGTGATTATCTGCAACTGTAGTAATGGCAAAAGCTTTTGAGTGCTTGGTGACTCGTGAGATACATCCTGAAAGTTCTGAAGAGCAAGTTCAGAGTCCGGGAAAAATTTCAAGCAGAGAGCAGAGCCTGTTCCAAATGCAGAGTTGTAAAAGGTATGGCATGTTTGGAAAAAGGTGGGAATTTCATCATGTATAAACAGAGAACAAGTGAGATAAAGGACTGTGAAAGTACATGGAAGAAAAGGCAAAGGCCATTTTATGCCAAACTAGAAGCAGGAAGGACTGGCATGATCAGATGCTGTTTTTGAAGAGTTAGCTCTGCTAGGTACTAGAAGGATGCAAACTGGGCTGGGGAGGCTTGGTGAAAGGAAAAGAGAGAGGAAACTTTAAGAGATAACGAACACTGAACAAAAGCAATGGTGTTTGGCAGCCATTTCAGAAAAAGAATCCGTTGGCTTTTATAACTGAGTATCCTTTCTTAAAGCACCACCCTCTAACCCAGGAGGGGCTGCCAGGGCACTGACTGTGTCTCGGCTCATTCTCAAAAGCAATGAGGAATATTTTACAATACAGAACTCCCCATCATTACCACTGGTAGCACACACACAAAAATCACATTTTAAAAACACATTTAACCAGAATTTATAAGGATTCAACGGATTATGAAGTAGTTTCTTATCCCCCCCTCATAGCTATGAATACATTGCAGAATCTAGGACAGTTAAATACTGTATTTAAATTCAGATGTGATATATACATATGTTACTTATTCTTTTTATAAAGATCTGCCCTAGTGAAATTTAATTAGCCTTTGCAAGTTTATATACTGTGTGTGTTGGAAGGGTGGTTTAAACTAAGTTGATTGTTTTAACCTGACTAAATTCTCCAACCTCACCAGCAGAGAGGTGTGTCAGAATTAGATTTCACAAAATGTGACAGAAAATCCAAATAACAATGTCTATAAAAGACAGAAGTTTATCTCCTGGGTAGATAAATATGATCTGTAGCACAGAGCTGGGAGTTGGTAAAGCAGGTTCACGAAGTCCTCGTCATCAGGAACTGAGGTTCCTTCTAACTTATAGCTCTGCTGTCCACGCTGTGATTTCCACCTCATGATTCAAGATGGCAGTGGGAGCCCAAGACATCATTTCCTCACATGCCAGGGGAAAGAGGAAAGAATGCAGACAGCTGCACCTCTTTAAGGTCTTCTTGGAATTCATATGTGACATTTCTGCTTGCATACAAGTAGAAAGAATATATTTACATGACAGCAAGGGAGGCGGAAAAATGGAATCAGTATTCTAGGTGGCAAGACCTTAGCTAATAATTGGAGGGTCTATAACTAACAAAGAAGAGCTGAATGCCAATCAAAAGGTAACCAAACTAGAAGTCTTTGCTAGAAGGAGGAACTAGACAAAGTATGGTAATGTCATTGAGGTCAAAATTAATTGCTGTAGTAATCTAAACGACTGGTCAGTGACCAGCTTCCCAATTTAAAACCAATTCTCAGCAGTTCGAGTACGAACTGCCTAGGAGATACATCAACTAAGAGTATGAGAATGGAATAGTTTGACTTCTCTAGATTTTTATGTAATGCGTGTGTGTATGTATGTGAATACACACATATGCATGTACACATACACATAGATCATGTATATGTTGCAAAAAATAAAAAAATAAAATTAGAAAGGTAGGTATGGTAGTTTATCTCCAGGATAGCTTCTCTCTTTAAATATATAAAGGTGAAGATCTGAAATTATTTGTGTTCTTTGGAGAAGACAGAGATAATAGGTGATATACATTCTTTGCATCAGGCAGGTAAATATTGTATATTATCGTATCACCCACACACCTTCACCTATACTGGTCCCCAACTATGACCCTCTCCAGATCCCTTCTCCTTCCAGACTGATGCACATGGCACCCTGCCACTATTCCAGGAGTCCAGGGTCACACCCAGCTCTTCCCACTCCAAGGGGCACCCACAGCTCCAGCACCATTTTTCCCACTTCGTGCTCTATATACCCCCAGGGGAAAACAAAAACTTATCTTAATAAACCGATCTGCAGTTCTAGATTGAGAAGTACTCATGGTTGATTGGTCATGCCTCTCTCCCAAGTCACATGACAGCTTGTTTCCCCCGGAAAGCTTTTAGTGACTCAAATAAGTGAATGGAGAGGCTAACAAGGGCGATGACTTTGGAATATCAGGACCTCCTAGTGCTCTTTAAATAGTTCCACGTGGGGATGACCTATTTAGGGGCACTTATCATGCTTGAACATAGTCTTGGCACAGACTTGTGTGTATTAACAACCTATCTATTAGGTAAGCAACTATAAACATTTTAAATAGGGAAGAAAAGAAAATATTAAAATGAAAATGGTAGGTATGCCAGTTTGTCGTCAATATAATTGCAACCGAGTCCTTCACTCCTCATATGGGCCTACCATTTTCCTGTGGAGACATGGAGTCTAGTCCCCCCCCCTCCCTCTCGAATCCGGGATGGCCTTAGGACTTGCTTAAGCAATAAGTATGAAGTCTTGAAGCTTCCACAGGGGTCTCTTGTAATGCTTGCTTTTGGAAGGCTAGCCTGGGAGAAACCAGCTGCTCTGTAGGAAATGTAACTATCCGGTCAGCACCATGCTATGGAGAAGTGCAAGCCATGTGCAGAGGCCCTGGAGGAAGAGGTTCAGTGTGGCCAGGGAGAGACCACATGCATGAGGAAGCCATTTTAGAAATGGTTCCTTCATCCTGCCCATTTCAGGTGAGGCCATGTGGATCAAGACGATCCCTTCTCAAATTCCTATCCTACAAAAAGTTAAGGGTAAAATAAAATAGGTGTTAAGCTCCTAAGGTCTGGGATACATAGGAAATAGAACAGTAGCTTAGAAAGAGAGGGTAATACAGGAAATGTGAATGAAAGATAAGCAAGAGGTAAAATAGGGTTATAGGATTCAAAATGATCTGTAAAACTATGAAGTCATTAATATAAAGCTGAATTTCAGTGAATGAAAACACGAGGTGATAGGGAGCCAAGCCAATCAAATAAAAGTGGAAAACATGTCTAAGGAAATAACATATTAACGAGAAGACAGCCACTCCCAAAAGGAAAATAATAATCTCAGCAATAAAGAAAACTCAAGTAGCATTGCAAATACCACAGAAGAACTGTGTAAAAACCAAAGTAATGTTAACAGGAACTTGGGGGAGGAAAATCTCATTGCCATTAGCATTCACATTTTATACGTATTAAATATTTATTGAGTATATACTTGGGCTAGAAGTTGGTGATATTGGTAGAGGAGACAAAATTCTTGCCATGATGATGCCCACAAAATGTGTTCTAATTTTTGTCCTAGAATGATAACTCAATGACCTCTTCCATTATAAAGAAATATTGATACCTCTAGTTTGTATAGGAATAGCAACATCTCTGCATCGTCAATATGAAGCCATATCTTTAAGAAAAGAAGACAAATATGTCAGAAAGATATAGAAAAGCCAAGTGTGGAAGCTAAAATCTGAAAAAATGAAAGGACACTAATATAGGGTCATGTCTTCTGGGAGGTTTATTATTGATTGATGAGAGGTTGCAACACTGTATACATAAGAAAGTTTCTCATCCATATGGAGGGGGAGCCTGCTACTTCTTTTTTGAAAAATAGAAAAAAGGATTAAAGAAGAGGATTAAACAAGAAATAAACAAGAAAAAAACAAGAAGTGCATGTTGCTTCATATATTCCTGAAAAGTCCTATATAATTGGGATCTGTTTTTAAAGCCCAAGTATATTTGTCATCTAGCATATCATAGTAACCCTTATGGTATATTGTCAGGAAAGCAAAATTCCACAGACATACCTTCATTTTTAAAAACACTGATATAGACTTTTACATTCACAATTAATTTTGCCAAAAGTGGGGTCTCCCCATATTGCAATGCGGTGGGGGGTACTAGAGTTTTTAAAACTTCAAGACTCATTCGTATCAGCAGCAAAGAATAAAAAGAGATACAATCGCTGATGCTTCTACTCCTTCGACAGTTTTAGCCAGTTTTTTGAAGTAACCATCTGTTTTCTTTCCTCTAGATAAGTCTAACCTGCTTTATAAACTTTTTTCACTTTCACCTTCCCTCCTTTACCCCACCCATTGCCAATGTCCCTCTACCTGTGGCATTTCACACTTGGGGAGAGCTGCTAATGGTTGACAACAAAAGGACTGCTAATCGCACCAATTAAGAGGTGTGAATGTCACTTGTTACCTTCCAGCTTTGTTACTGAACATGTTAATTACTAATTGTACAGGTGCAGGCTTTTAAGTTCACAAGGTTAACATTGAAGCACAGCTTTGTTTGAGCTGTTTGTTTAAATATTGAAAAACCATGGGTAAAGGGCTGATCTACGTTGAAGAATGAACAGATGCCATTGCTGTACTTTCCCAGACGGAAAATCTTTAGACTGACTTAGCAATATAATTGACCTTCAAGAAGTGATTCTTTGTGGTCCATCTACCAAAGAACAGGTGTTTGTGGTTCTCTTACCTTACATGGAGAAGCAGGGCACTTCCCTTATGTCACAAGACTATGGAACTCTACTGGAAGGTCAGTTGAGGGCACTCTGTAAGAAGTGTGTAGAGTTAATTAAAAGAAAATCCTCTAGAGAGAATTTTTGTAAGCTCAGGGTTTCTGCATTAATCTCTTTCTGAAAGCTTTACTCATTCATTGATTCATTATTATAGATATGTCCTTTGGACATCCTTTTTAAAAGTTTTCCCTAGCAAAATACCTGGATGAGGGAATCTGTTTCAGAATCACACACCCTCAACTCGATAGGAATCTCAAGAGATCACACTGAGTGGCTTCCACTTAGAGACGGTAACAAGCCCACTTTACAGAGAAGACGACAAAGGTCCAAGATATTATCCAGCTTGCTCAAGGCCACTACATCAAGATTAAGCTGGATTTGCAAAGTGAGCTAGATTTTGGAAAAGGCTAACCTTCAATTGTTCTCCAGGGGAATGAGTAATTACTATGAGGAGCTGGTAATTTTTAGCTTGTCCTCAGGCCTACTGAAATATCTTTGCTCTTTCCCTGCATCTGTAAGAGCAACTGTTGTTTTCAGTCATTCAAGTGGAAAGTGTGCGGTAAGTGCCTCTTCTATTTTTGTGGTAGACTCCACAACAAATAAAGAAAGTCTCTCTGGGAAGCCCAAGGGTGGCTTCTTGGAACAGAAACTGCCAGGTTTTGAGAGTAGTAAAACCAGTTGATGGATTTGAGACCAGTGACCTGTGATCACCTTGCTCCTTACTCGTCATGTAGTTCTCTTGTTATCTGCCTGACAGCAAGAGATAAAGTGGAGGTGCTATAGTAGAATGCCTAGGAGTACAGGCTGCTCTCTAAACATAGGAAGTGAATCTAACCCTCCTTTAACCCATGATTAAATGAACTCCAAATTCTTAACATGTGCTTGGCACATTGTAAATGCTCTATAAATGGTAACTGTTATTGTTAGGAGCTTATTAGCCTATGAGGACATTTAAATCTTATTTTCAGTAATCATAACAACAACTGATATTTACACTGGGCTTCATTCAGCCTTTTGTTTCACATGGAGCTGAAGACGTTTTTTACTTCTTTCTCCTTTGCATTTAAAATTCATTTTTAGGTTATTGTTTTGCAAAGACATGAAATGCTCAATATAGAAAACTGTAAAAATATATGTAAACATATATGTAGACATATACATAAACACATCTTTCAGCAAAAATCTATAACTCTACTTCTTAGGGAGAGCTATAATTAACAGTTTGGTATGTAACTTCAAGGACTATATACATGCATAAACACTTAAAAACTTAATGGGTATTGGTTATGCAAGCTGGTTCAGAAGCCACGTTTTGCATTTATTATATTTAAAACATTTTTCTTTAAAAATGCTATTTACTTCCATCATAATTTTTATGTGAATAACGTTTCTTTGCGTGGATTTTCTATAATTTAATGAAATCTCTATTTTTGCATAGATTTATAGTTTCTATTATTTGTAATTATTTAAAAAAAATACTATGATGAGTATCCATGTAGCTAAGTTTCTTTGGATAAATTCTTAGAGGTAGAATTTTCAGGTGACTGGGTAATATACATGTGTCAGTATACATGTGTTATACTGCATATGTATATGGGTAATATACATATGCAGTATAACAAATTCCCTCAAATTTAAGGGCTTAAAACAATCTACTTGTATTATCTCAGTTTCTGTGGGTCACAAAGCTGGGCAAGACTTAGCTGGTTCCCCTAACAAAATACATCTGTTGCCCTGCAAGGCAACAATCAAAAGTGTCAATTGTCAACTGCAGCTGTGATCTCATCTGAGGCTGTACTAGGAAACATTCCCTTCAAAACTTGTTCAGATTGCTGGTAGACTCCTTTCCCTTGCTATTGTAGGATAGCAAACCTCATTTTTTTTCGTACTACAGGCTTGGGATGCCTTCAGTTCCTACAAGTAGTCTATAAGTTACCTGCCATGTGGACTTTCCAACATAGGCAACCCAAACATGGCAGCTTGCTTCTTTACAGCCCACAAAAGAAGAAGAAACATACTCCATTAAGATGGTTATCACAATCTTATATAACACAATCATGTAATCACATACATTCTGTCTCTTTTGTCTCATTCATTCTATTGGCTAGACACAAGCTAAAGGTCTAGTAACACTCCAGCAGATGGCATGACACAAGGGCATGAACAGTGGGATGTGGGGTTATGGAGGCCACTGGAAGAATCTGTCTACTACAATATATGTTCAAAGCTTTTGATTAAATACAAGCAAACTACAAATATATTTCTATTAGCGCAAAATTTGTGGGCCCTTTTCCGTATAATCTTGAAGAATTTATGTATCACCATTTAATCTGCTAACTTGATAGGAAGAAAATCAAACATTTTAATTTGAATTTGTTTATTGACGTATATATTCTTTTTTATGCAAATTTATCTTTATTTTTTATTTCAGTAAGTTTCGGGGGGAACAGGTAGTGTTTGGTTGCATGAATAAGTTCTTTAGTGATTTCTAAGATTTTGGTGCACCCATCACCTGAGCAGTGAACACTGTACCTAGTGTGTAGTCTTTTATCCCTCACTCCTCTCCCACCTACTCCCCCTGTATTTTGTTATTTTCTCTGGTAACTTGCATATATTTCTTTTGCGGATCGCCTTATAAACCTTTGGGTGGGGTATTAACATATTTTGTGGTTGTTTTACTTGTTGCAAGTATTTCTCCACCATTTGCCTGCTGATCTTATTTTCCTTGGGAAATATTTAGGTAGATGGTTTTCAAAATTTTATTGCAGTCAAATCAGACATTCTTTATCTTGTTGATGTTCTCTTTATCACTATGTAGAGTGTTTCCTTATACCAGAGTTAAATAAATATTGTAAAATAATGTTTAAAGCATTTATAAAGTAAATTTATGGTTTTTTTACATTTACATTTAATATATTTCATATTTATTTGTTATATGATATAAAGCAAAGATTTATTTTTGTTATTATTTTTATAGCACGTGGTTGGTAAGTTTCTAGGAACTCATTAAGACTAAGAACCCTAAAGGACCTGAAGCAATGAATTGGGACTCCTAGTATTTTTAGCATCAAGAGGGGCAGATAGAACTGATACTTAAGAAATGGGAGCTTAAGTTATTCCTTGTGGTAGCTGTCAGTGATGTATACTTGCTCAGGCCCCTGCAGTATACCATGAGCTTACTTTTCATCTGTGAATATAGCAGAGAGGTACTGTGATAAATCCTAGGGTGGTCCCTGTGAGGTTAATCTGACCAAATGTAGAAGATCTTTCACTTGTCTCCTTCTTTCCTTGTGTGGTGGAATCTGCTGTTCCATAAAATACATTCTCCACCTCTTCCTCTTTAATAATAAACCCCTTGAGTTGTAGCAGGGCTCATGAACATGCATTTACAGTCTATACTTCCCAACTTCCTTTGTAACCAATTATGGCCATATGACTAATATCAGGCTGATGGGATGTGATGAAAGTTATGTGTGCAATTTCTTGGTTATGTCCTCAATGAGACTTTCTCTTGATTTTTTTCCTTTTCTTTTGTGCTAGAACATGCTTGTGCAGGTGATTCAGCTTTAACTAGGAAGGCAGAGGCCACAGGACTGGGCTGTGGTTCTCAAAGTGTGGTCTCCAAACCATCAACATCAACATCACAAGAGAACTTGTTAGAAATGCAAATTAGTAGGCTCCATCCAAGACTTACAGAATCGGAAACTCCTGGTGGGCTCAGAAAGCCCTCCAGGTGATTGTGATGCCTGAAAGCAGAGACTGACAAACTGCAGCCCATGGACCAAAACCCCTGGGTGGCTCGATTTTGTACAACCATGAGGTAAGAATGGGTTTCACATTTATAAAGAGTTGCAACAAAAAAATAACAAAACCAAAGAAGAATATGTAATTGAGATTTATGTGGCTGGTAAAGACTATTTCACCTTATGACCTTTTACAGAAAGTTTGCCAACCTCTGCGTTCAAGGACTATTGCCATAAAGTCTAGCTCAAGGAGATAAAAAGGAACTTAGATCCCTGAATAACTCTGTGGAGCAGAACAGCTCTGTCAGTTTGGCCTGCTCACTCCAAAACTGCTAGGGGAGAGAAAAATAAACTTCAGGCCTGTGTAAGCCTCCATACATAGAGTCTCTGTTATGGCAGCTGAGCCCATATCCCAACCAACGTTAAGAGGTTAAGGAGGAGCTGCTATACTACCCGTTGATCCCTCTTCCCACACCTTACTGTCAGCTCATGGTCTGAAGTTTGCTTTTAGTTTCCAACATCGTATACCTCCTGATAACTCTCTTTAAAGGTACAGTTATTGGATTCATCTAACAGTCCTCCACACATTTTGAATCCTAGAGGCTTCAGAACATTTATTGGAACTTCAAGGTAAATTGAATCTACCTGGCTGACTACACTTACATGTTTTCCACACAAATAATTTCTTTTTTTATTTTTTATTTTGAGACAGAGTCTCAATCTGCCACCCAGGCTGGAGTACAGTGACGCTATCTCGGCTCACTGCAACTTCTGCCTCACGGTTCAAGCAATTCTCCTGCCTCAGCCTCCTGAGTAGCTGGGATTACAGGCACCCGCCACCATGCCCAGCTAATTTTTTTTTTTTTTTTTTTAATAGAGACAGGTTTTCGCCCTGTTGGCCAGGCTGGTCTCAAACTCCTGACTTCAGGTGATCTGCCCCCATTGACCTCCCAAATTATTGGATTACAGGCATGAGCCACCACGCCTGGCCCAATAATTTCTTGAATTCATTTGTTCAGTAATCTTGTACTTACATATCCTTATTCTGAAAGATTGAATCAGAATAGTTGGTATACCAGCACTGAGCAAACATCGGCATGACCCCTCTTATTCTGCCTAATGCAAGCAGATTCACCCTCGTTTGGAAAAGTGCACTGTGTGACATCAATTCTTAATAGATAGGATTTGATGATGGTGATGTCTGTGGCTGTTGGCTGTGGAATTTGTTTTTAAGAGAGTAGTTATAATTTAGGCCGGAAGCATAAGACTATTGCAATTAGGGAGGTGATTAAAAGGTTTAAATTACTTTGTATAGCATGGGGTCTGTATTCCCAACTATCTGTCCTCCTAGTATGGTGTAAATCATCATGTCTAAATCAGGAGACGGTGCACTGGAGACTCAGTTGTGGGGAGCATATGAGAAAGGAAGAGAAAGGGTAGATCGGAACTTCGTTAGTTGGCAAATACAGTTCTTTTCTAGGTCTCCCTGTAAATTCGTAAGTCAAACAGCAAACAAGGTGGAAAAGCCCGGTTTCCGGCAGAAGCAATGTGTCCCAGGTAAGGCACATACATAGGCACAGCTCAGGTTTAGGGCAGTCCGGTGCGTGGGTCAGTGGGAAGGAGGGGACTGGGGTTTCAGGAAGACGCAGTGGCTTTGCCGCACACCATAAGCGTAGTTGTGGGCCGCAGACTCGCTCGTGTCATTTTGTGTGCAGTAATGAAGCCTGACGAGAGGTCTCCTGCTTGCAGATAGCAGGCTGTTGTCCTAAAAATGCAAACCATCGCCTCGGGCCATGGAATCGGGAACAGGCAGAGGACAGAGGCTCCGGCTGGGCGCCCCACGGCTCGCCCTCCCTTCAGCACTCGCCACTTGGATGTAGAAAGCTGGTCTTTACCCTTGTACATAAGGACACAGACGGAAGACATTTTTTTTTAAGGTGTCCCAGAGACCAGTGGCTTTAATCCGGACTTTTTGCAGAGAAGATAGAGGGTGAGGGATGCCTACAGCAATCCTCAAGCCGCCTGTGTTTTCTTATGCAAAATAAGCTTTTGAACTTGAAAGCCTCGTGTTTGCCTCCTCCCCCAGTGCCTTCCCCGCAGCGCCCCCATCCTTTTCCTTGTCTCTGTAGAGTAGGCAAGCCGGTCGCAACCACCTTTGGCAAGGCTTTTTTGTAACAGTGGCTTATTAATATTCTATGGGGTAGGCATGCCAGGAGATAGCAGGGGTTCACAGCTCCGGAGGCCCTGGCACCGCAGATCCTTTGCCCCACCCCCCCCACCCCCCCCACTTTGGAAGTCGCCAGCCAGGAGGAAGCCCCTCTGCCCAGCTCTGGGCGGGCGCGCTGGGGCGCTGCTCTGAGGCTGCTCCACATTCCAAGACCCATAGAAACCAGGCCTGGTCTTTGATAGCTCTGCCTGGGCCTGAGTTGGCTGTGCAAAGGGAGTTGTCCCTTTTTACAGTGTTTGTTTGTTTATTGTTTGTTTTTGTTTTGAAATGTTGCCTTCCTGCTTCCCAAGCAGCCTGCTGGTCCCAAGGCTGCAAAGATGTCCTTGACTCTTGAGGCAAGCAATTTGTGAGTTCTAACCTAGCTCCCTACTCATTCCATTCCGAGGGACTTTGTCACCCACCATCTACATTTCAGTAACCTCCTTCTCCCTCATGTCAGTCTCCTTGGATGCACACTCCTGAAGTGGGGGAAAAAAAATGCACTTTTCCTTGTGTTTTTAGGCATCTATTATTTCTATGGAATTCTTGACAGACAACAAAGAATTAAAATAAAAAAAAAACTGTCGATTTTCTGCTGTCAAGGAAACAAGCTGTTCTCCCCATTTAAGTCTCCCTTGGTAAGCCTGGTGAAAACTTTATTAAGAATTGATGAATACATTCAGTCTCTCACAAAAGTCACCTGGAGTCATTTCTAGAACAACATGCTGCGAAGAGAGCTTGCTGAATCCATGACTGTGAGTGCTGGCTTTAGTGAGTGTCCCTGGTTTTCCGGAAGGCCCAGCAAGGGGGGCTGATCACAGCTGCCTCTCCTCTCTAGGATGCCGTTGTGCCTCTTCAGAATGAGGACCACACAGACACCCACAAGGGCGAAAAGGCGGGATACCTTTGCTCATCCATTTCAAGGTCCATGGCTGCAATCTCTGTAACAAAAAAAGATGGGCTAAAAAGGGAAAAACATAACAAATTTGTTAATCAAAGTTTTATGTGACACAAGACTTTAGACATGAAGACCCAAGGCCTAGAAAAAACTGTATTTTTATGCTTAGGTTTTGTGAAGGATGGACAACCATGTGGAAATGTGATTGGACAAAGAAGGGTATGACCCGCTGGTGACACATTGGAGGGAATTAGGGAGGCCTGTGTGTTCCGATTCTTCTCGGCCTTCCTGTGGGGCTTTCCGCCATCACTCCACCCTTTACCCCAAAGTATGGGGCAAGATCCTTTTAGAATGAGGGTCTTATGACCTACTTTCACAGGAGCTAGGTTAGAGGGTAACCTCTGTAGGTTTTATAACTTGTTTTGGGGGGAGAGAAGTTCTAGTTTGTATGACCTGCTTTCTAGGGGAAAATGGGAGAGGGAGAAAGGAGGGTAAGAGAAGGTCAGAGAATTTCTTGCTTCTGAGGCCCTGCTGATCTACTCAGCAGGTTAAAGGGCCATACTCTGGGATGTCCTGTTCTGAGCTCCAACACCTTACAACTGGGTAGCATTTTATAGTTCATAAGCCCTTCTGCATAAACCACAACATGTGGTTCCCCCAAAACCCTGAAAGTAGCTGGGGCATGCGGAGCACAGGGGTCACAAGAAGCTAAGGTGGGAGGCAGCCAATCTGCTGCCCTGTTGAGGTTTCAGGTACAGAACTGAACCTGTACCTGCTTCTCTGAACTCTTTCTTTTGCACATTTCTCTCTTGATTTGTATTACTCATTTGCTAATCATTTTTTAAAATTCCACTTTCTAGTGAAATTCAGCAAGAAATTCAAGCTTTTCTCTCGGCTGTGCTCATATCCTCACTGACTCTCTTCTTCTTGGTTAAGAGCCAATCTATCCATGAACCACTCTGATTTCAATACAACTTAATAAAACTGAACTGCCACCACTTTGGCAGTGGAGATGCCAATCTTCCCAACTTCAGGAGATGCCAACTTGCTGGCTCTGGAGCCCACGTGCGGGACCACTGATGGACTCTTCCCACAAAATTGCATGTCTCTCGGGCTATCCTCTGTGTTCTACAGTTTCCCTTATATGATGCCTTCTGACTTGTTTTAAACTGAGTAAGAACCAGCCTGAGGTGGATGGTGAGTCAGTAGGTGCTCACAACACTGGGAAGCTCCCCCTTGGCAAGGAGATGGCAACTTGCTGCTACCCTGGAGCTCTTCCCAGGCTCTCTCTGATCAGGAGTTACCGTGCTGGGGCAGGTAGGGTGGGGAGAATATGAGATTTGCAATAAGCAGATTGGGGTGGAGACCACGTAAGGGTGGGGACTTGCTCCTTTTCAGAGTACTGGTTTCAGATTTAAACTTTGTTCTCTTAATTGAACTTCATATCAATCCTGTGAGGTAGATTCTCAACCTCATTCTCAGGTAAGGCAGCTTTAGCTCAGGCAAGCTGGAACTTTACTCTTTCTTCTTGGTGATCCTGCTTCTCCACCACTCCCAGGCGTTTGGCTGGCAACTGGAGTTTGTTCACAGATGCACAAGGCCTAATTTCTATTTTTATGAAGCCTGTAAACCAACAGATAAGCTATGATATGTACCCAAATATTATAATTAAAGGTAGAATTACATTCCTATGAAAAGAATATGAGCAAATCATTATATTATTTCAGAGAAGAGAGAGATTATTTTTGGTAGAAGGAGTACGTTTGAGTGGTTGGCTAAAGATGGCCTTTGGCATTACAGGTTCCTGGGCTGAATCTGCCTCACTATCTGCTGGCTACTGACTTGGGACAAGTTATTTAACTTCTCTGAGATTTAGATTCCTCGTCTGTAAACAGGTTTGTTATACATACAGCGTTTCCATGGGGATTAAATGAGATAACGCGTGTCGCTCACTGAGCCTAACACAAAGTGAGGACTCAGTGAAAGGTAGCAATTATTGGAAGACTCTCCACACATAGGACTTTGACAGCTAGAGATAGGACAGATGAC
Organism: Ateles fusciceps; assembly: GCA_036589455.1. Taxonomy (NCBI): domain Eukaryota; kingdom Metazoa; phylum Chordata; class Mammalia; order Primates; family Atelidae; genus Ateles; species Ateles fusciceps. Next base: position 1,181,411 of record JAZHEH010001243.1, read on the forward strand.
ATTCTCATAAGGGAAGACCCTAGTATTCATGCTTCGTATTCTAAAAATGCATTATGATAAAAGTCCTCTTGCAAAGCAGGTCATTACCAAGATAGTTAATTTGACTTTGTAAAATTCACCGGGTAGGGAGGATATTGACCTCAAAATTAAACTAATGCCACAAACAGGGAAAAATGTCTTCTCTGTGTTGTTTGGACAAATGTATTAAGCGGATGATATGCATGGGTTAAGATCCTTAACCATGATAGTTAATTTCCCCTATCAGGTGCATTTTACAAAGCACTATCACTTCTTCATTTAAGTCTCTCTACGATGGCTTGGGAAGTTGTTGTTATCTCCTCTCAATAGGAGAGAAAACAGGAGCCCCAAGAGATTAAAGAACTTGCTCTTGGTTATACTTTTAGTAGTCAGACTACATTCCTTTTTCTCATTCCTGCTCAAGACTTCTTTCCTTGACCTCATTTTGTGTCACTTATGTTTGTCTAGCACTAACAGTGTACTAAGCATTGCTCCAAACACTTTATAAATGTTAAGTATTTAATCTTTCCTGCATCTCCTTGAAGTAGGTACAATCATTATCCTACAAGTGAGGGAACTGAGGCATGGAGAAGGTAAGTGACTTGCACAAGTTTCATAGCAGCGAGAGGCAGAGCTAGTTTCTACCCCAGCTAGGCTGTCTCTGGAAGCCACATGACGGACCACTGATGGACTCTTCCTGCAAAATTGCATGTCTCTCGGGGTATGCTCTGTGTTCTACGGTTTCCCTTATATGACTCCTTCTGCCTTGTTCCAAACTGAGTAAGAACCACCCTGAGGTGGTAGGGAGTCAATAGGTGTTTGCAACACTGGGAAGCTCCCCCTTGGCAAGGAGATGGCAACTCACTGCTACGCTGTAGCTATTCCCAGCCTCCCTCTGATCAGGAGATAAGGTGCTGGGGCAGGTAGGGTGGGGAGAATGTGAGATTTGCAATAAGCAGATTGGGGTGGAGACCACGTAGGGATGGGGACTTGCTCCTTTGGAACCTACAGCAAATCACTGCAACTTTTTGGATTTTAGTTACAACAGCTGAAAAAACAATAGAGGCAATATCAACATTTTTTTTCACCTGTTTCACATATTGTTCTGAGAATAAAATAAAGCAATGAGCAAATATGCAACTTGGAGACTCTAAAGGATATACAAATATGAATCACCCAAAGGGCTCAAACTATTTTTTATGTGAAATAAAATCCTGATTTGCCTCATTGGCTACAGTGACTAGTGGGAATAATTTGTTTCTATGACTGAACCCAGAGCAGATCTCTAGAGACCAACTTTCTTTTAACCCACATTGGCTTTTTAATCCATTGAGTTATCTGCATCAACACCTGAGTGGTGATTTGTAATGACTGTATCACAATCCTAGACTTAGGAGAGGATCTTTACCCAGGGATGTCATCAGCTTAATACATTTGTCCAAACAACAAAGAGGAGACACTTTTCCCTGTTTGTGGCATTAGTTTAATTTTGAAGTCAATATCCTCTCCTACCAGGGTAAGGTATAGAATGAGGGCACATTGATTTCGATGTTCAAATTATGATAACTGTATTTTCATCCAATTTCTCCTTCCCTGTGGTGTTCCATGAAAAGCCCTAAGCTCTCAGGAACTGAAGCCCAAAGTGCTTAGTCATTCGAGATATATATTACCTTACAGAGGAAGAAACTGGAACATTTGTTCAGACTGCAGAAGAGCCCCTTTCTCTGCTGCCGTTGCTGCCATCAACAGTAAACACTAGATATCTAGGAGCTGAAGCTCTGTTGACTGACAGACTGCTCTGTCTGAGTCTATGGAATCAGTGGTAGTTTCTCAACATGTGCTTTGGGGAAGAAGGGAAGACAACTTATCTGGGGTTCTCTATATTCAAGGAGGCCTGAACTTCCAGGATTAGATCCCCAGGTGAGCAGCTGACTCATTCTCACACCTGCTGCCCTGCCCTCATTCTGCAGTGACTGTCAGAAGGGGATTGAGCCTCAGCCACCTGGCCTGGGGCCAGTCCTCCTCTCCAACAATCCAGATCCTGGAGTTGTGTGTCTAGTTTTGGACTCTCCTTTCCATCAAAAGACTTTCCCTCTAGAGTCCTTTCATCTCCCCTGCAGGCAACATCTGATATATTCACCTTAGTCCAGGATTAATCTATGGCCAGAGGGCCACATCCAGCTTACCACCTGTTTTGGTAAATAAAGTTTTTTTTGAGATGGAGTCTAGCTCTGTCACCTAGGATGGAGTATAGTGGCACGATTTCGGCTCACTGCAACCTCCATCTCCCAGGTTCAAGCAATTCTCCTGCCTCAGCCTCCCAAGTAGCTGGGACTACAGGCACATGCCACCATGCCCGGCTAATTTTTGTATTTTTAGTAAAGGCAGGGTTTCCCCATGTTGGTCAAGATGGTCTCGATCTCTTGCCTTTGTGATCTGCCTGCCTTGGCCTCCCAAAGTGCTGGGATCGTAGGCGTGGGCCACTGTGCCTGTCCCAGTAAATAAAGTTTTATCAGAACACAGCCAGGCTCATTGCTTTACATATTGTCTGCGGCTGCTTTCTCACAGCAGAGTTGGCCTTATGGCCCACAAAGCCTAAAACATTTACGTTTGTATATGAATAGATGCCTGTGGCCCTGAAAAATTCTATGGTGATGTTGCTTATCAAAGTTCAATGTTCTTGCTCCTGTTTCTCTTCCTTCTAAAAGATTCCATAATCAAATAAATTGATAGATATAAATGAATGCAGGTGGGAGGTGGGAGGGGCAGCTCCAATCATCAAAAGCAGCCATGCTCCAGGTCCCTGTTAAACCAACAACAACAAAGATTCTTTTATACTCTCTTCCCAGAGCAATGATTTTTTTTTTCCCTCTAGTGCAAGTATGAGCTCTAAGTTGGCCTGATGTCTTCACTCCCGGAAATATAAATAGGTAGCAAGTTTTAAATAGAAAACAGTTCTGACTCACCAGTATCCCAAAACATACTCCCAAGGATAGGAAGCTCTATAATAGGGCACACCCAATCGTAGGGCCTCTTATAAAAAATAATAGTACTAGTAGTGAATTCAGGTGACTTTTGGACTCTCAAAAGATTAAGAGACATGAAATAAATCCTTCTTGAAAGATTCTGTGGACACTCCATTATATTGAAGAACGTTTGTGAGATAAGGCTAGGTTTTAAATAGTGTTAGACTCATGTTGACCTAACTGATTGAAAATGAGAATATTCACAATATAGTTTGGCTTTTCCTCTCTCCCTCCGAGAGCCTTGTTGTACAACAGCCTGAGCTAAACATGCTGTGTCAATCTCATTTTTTTACATTTCCCGAGTATTTTCTTCTTAGATCATGCAACAACCCTGTCATTATTTTAAATATTTTTGCCTGTAAATTGCAGAATACTTGATCTGATTTTAATAGGACCCATGTGTGAAATCCTTTATTTTTTTTTAATCTATCGTTCTGATTCTTTCTGCTCTTTAGTACAGCACAGCTTGGTAGCACTAGGTACGTCTTGTTGAAAGTATGTCCATAAATATGTCCCTTGCAGCATGGAACAGCTTGTTAAATTGGCAGTCCTCAGCAGTTTGCCTAGAAAAGTTTGCCTCACTTGCGATAGTCCAAATGTAGGGCAGAACACAGCGTAACTTTTTATCTAATTTTACCAATTGACATATTCTTCAAATTTTTAACTACCTCGTGCCTTTTCCTTATAGTGCCACCACTTGACTTTAAAGTGGCTAAATGTTCTTACAATGGCTCAGTGTGGGCAGGAAAATTACCCTTTATTACTGGATATTAGTTTGAGGGTAAATACCGTAACTTAAAACAGGATGCTAAAGCCACTGTGGGAAAAGTGTTTGGACAGGACTGAGGCCACCAATTTCTATTCCCAGGGAAATTGGTGCTGTTCTCTATCATGGCAAGGGTGGGGCTCACCAATTTTACTCTTTTAAATTTTACTGACATGTTCTATTGATATACCTTTCTTACTGGTACACCCATTAGGAATATTGATATACTTTGATATTTCACTGATGTATTGATATGCTCTGATTTTCATCTCTCCAGTTAGGACACTGTTAGTACTAGGGACGACAAGTATAGAAGGACTCTTGATCCAAAATTCAGCGTCCCAGGGTTGAGCCTTCAATGCCACAGCCCCTTGCCCTCACTTCTGTGGAAGGAGGCTGGGTTCTCTCTCTCCTTATGTTCGTAGCACATGGGTAGGCAGTGCCACCTTGGTCTCCCGGCCTTAGGACACCAGAAAATCCTCCTTTGCCGGCATGTAATCATACCTGTTCAAAATTCATCAAGCTTTGTCTTCAGGGGAAAGCAACACAGCAAAACAAGATGTAACAAAAGCCATATCAGAATATGGCATCTGTGCAGGGCCTTCGGGATCTGGGCAGAGGACAACATAATGACAGTGTGCTTGGAGTCCCTGTCTTGGTGGCCACACTTCTAGGTGCTTTGGGGTAACTGGCCTGAGGAGAAGGCATTTTCCATGCTTAGCTCCTGCCTACAGATTTTACCACTCAGTAAGGGATTCACCTGTCTCTGAAGAATCTATTAGAAAATTCTATTTCAGGAGCAGTTTTTGAAGAAATTCTTCTCAGAAATGTTGAAGTGCGAAGTGGACCTTCCAGAGATGATACCAGAAACTTCTGTCTCCTCACATGTGCTTTCCTGGCTGCAGGTGGCTCAGGATCACTGCATTTGGATCATTTTAGTTTTACTGGAATTAAGTATGTGAGACATATCACAACCTCTTATTTTTAAGGTGGGGTAGGGGGAGTTTATATGCCACAACTCTTTCTCAAGATTAAGAGACAGAATCTGAAGCTTCTGACACAGTATTGCTCAAAGTTGGGGGTTGAGCCTCACTTACTCCAGAAGCATCTTTGATGGTTGTTACAAGTGAGATCTACTTTGAACTCACTGAGTTAGAGTCAATAAGGTACAATCTAGGTCAGGGGGTCCAAATCTTTGGTCATCCCTGGGACACATTGGAAGAAGAAGAATTGTCTTGGGCCACACATAAAATACGCTAACACTAACGACAGCTAATGAGCTAAAAAAAAAAAAAAAAAAGCAAAAAAACTCATAATATTTTAAGAAAATTTACGAATTTGGGTTGGGCTGCATTCAAAGCTGTCCTGGACCGCAGGCGGCCCGTGGGCTGCAGTTGGACAAGCTTGATCTGGGTGGTTCTGATCCACATGAAAAACCTGAGACCGCAACATCAAATGTACTGTGTTCAATACATTTTTTTTGAATGAACAAAAATAACCCAAGGAAACAAAATGAAATTATTAAATCAAATAAAGTACATTCTTTTCTTATTAAATGTCCTTCAGGCTTTATGTTGATTTAACCATGTTAAAACTGTGACCAAAGACATTCTAAACTGTGGAACTGTGATTGATACTTGAAAGAAAAAAATCTCTTGTCTGGCATCTTGAGGAATATTTTCTTACATTCTTGGAGGGGTCTGTCAAACACATTTAAAATAGTCATCCTGTATTATTGTATCTTTCTTAATGAAAAAAATAATTGTTGCCAAAAGCTATTTGCTGTAAAAATGTTTACAGATGCCTTAGGAAGAAAACAGCAGAATGTGGAACTAATTGTGTTGATTCAAGATAATTATGAAACACAAATGACCATTGCTTACAACAAGTCCCCAGACACTTAGGGTTTGACTCCAGGGATCAAGCTCAAACAAAGAAAAAAAGAATAGTAATATATTTGTGTGGTAATATTTGAACTAAAAAATACTATTTCTCCAAGTTAATAAAGCTCTTTGGTGACATTTCAATATCCAAATTATATAAGCTATATAAGCTATAATGTATAGAGCTTTTTTATGACTATGAAAAGTTTTTTTTTTCTAATTTCAAAGGAATATATTGTTTTTAAAAAAATCTTAAATTCACATTACTTTGACTCCTGGACATAAGAGGTGAATGAGCATTCCATTTTCTGTATTTCCAACTTCTCTTTTCAGTCAAAAGTGACATATGCAGGTATGAATTATTTTCATTTCTTTTCCATTATAGATTGTTAGTGATATTTCACACCAGGATAAGAAGCAGAAGCCCAGAAGAAACTTCTGGATGCTACAGGATGCGTTGGCACAACAGACCCAAATGACCCTGATGTAATTCAGATCTTTGTTGGGTTCTCTGCGGGCTGTCTCCAGCCTGCATGGACCTCTCAATCTGTTGTGATTTGGTCATGCTCTATTTAGACTAAAATGTAGAACTGAAAACACAGAAAAAGCCAGAAGCTTCTAGTGGGAATCACCACTGACAAAAAATGTTAGAGGACTGAACGTGATTTTAGCTTTCTGTTGAAGAGCCATATCTGGAAGAGAGTATCTTCCACCTTTGCAGGAAAATAGCTTTCACTTTTACGTTACTAACTGAGAGAGAAGCTGTAAATCAACATATAAACCCCTGGACCAACATTGTTTAGTAGAAATAGAAAGTGAGTCACAGACATAATTTTAAATATTTTATCAGCTATTTTTTAAAAAAGTAAAAATAAACAGATGAAAATAACTTAATATATTTTATTTACCTAACATTTCCAAAATATCATTTGAACATGCAATCAATATAAAAATTATTAACAAGATGTTTAGTATCCTTTTTATTATATTAGATCTTCACATCTCAATTTGATTAGCCACATTTCAGTGCACAGTAGCCACATTTGGCTGCCATATTGGACAAAATAACCCTGGACTACTAATCTCTTATCAGCATGTGAGTTCTCTAAGAGGGGCTCTTCTGAAGGATGAGTTTTTTTGAAGGTAGTGCACTGTTGTCATTTCTGTTGTGATCTTGGGGCTTGGCACTGCCAGTCTGGCAGGTAGTAAGTATCTAGAAGCAGAAGTGAGCATGGGGAAGCCTGCTCTCCATTGATGTTTGTGAAGAGTGCCCTTGGGTTGGCCCAGACTGCAGAGGCTGAGCCCTTCCAGAGTAGTTATTACTTGTCCAGTTGCGGTATTTACCAAGTGCAGCTGTCCGACATTTAAGTTTGCCTTGTTCTAGGCTCTGCTGTACTTTTGGACCACTGGATGGTACTTTAAGATGTCTTTACAGGATGTTTATCCCTCTTTGCTTGTGGCTGTCTCACTTCAGCTTGCCATTTAGTGGCTGCTTATGCTTCCCTGGTCAAAGATGCTGAGCCATTCTAGTCCCAGTCCCAGCTCTCAGTGTTGACTGGTAAATGGAGAGACAGCTCAAGGAGCCAGATGTCACATGACAAATTCAAGTTTCACAGGCAGAGTGTGGGTTGAGACCCACAACTCAGTTTTCAGTTTTTTAACCTCAATCTGGAATATGCCACATCAATATTGTCTTATTGCCCTGGATACTTAGCTTTCTTGGACAATTTAATTTTATTTCTGGATTTCAGGTGTAAAAATTTGTTAACTTACTTCCTAGTTATGGAACCATATCATTGGTCTGCACAGACTTCTTTCTTGATCAACTGGATGGCTATTTATATGTCATCTATCTATCTATCATCACCATAATCTATCACTCCTTCCATCCATCCATCCATTTTTCTACCTCTATCATTTGATTGCCATTTCTCAATTTCTCACTAACATTTCCATTCTTCTTTCCACCATCATCATTTTAATCTGTTTGATGATACCCTTCTGTTTTCATGTGTTCTTGTAAAACATTTGTTCATGTATTTGAACTTACACAGTTATTATGGTGGATAGCTCATTCTATTTTTTGGCGGTTTTGTAGTTTTATTTGATGATCAATGGTTAGTTCTCATTCACATTGACTTTCTGTACATTTTGAAAGTGATAACAGGTACATAGGTAACCAAAGTACAGAGCTTGTTTAGTGAATCTTCATCCTCATTAAGTTTTCTGGACAATTCAACATGGATATGGTATGAGAGATTCCTTATTCCTTTGGCCCAGACAGCTTTGTTGAGCCTGGTATCAATGCACACATCTGGCATTCCCCATCTCTTTCATGGAAAATTTCCAGATCTCTCATTGCCCAAGGGGCACACTTCTTGAAGCCCACTTCATATATATACTTGTGAATGCTGATGGTGTGTTCTTGGGTCACCACCTCTTTGATGGCAGAATGACTCTTCTCACCATGCTTGGCCCATGTTGGAAAAGAAAGCTCTATTTTCCTTTATCATTCTGACCTATGGTTTCTAAGATCTATTCATTAGCAGTATGAACATCCAGTCCTTTGTTTCCGGTTGCTGAAGAATACTTTATAGTGGGCATCTACCATATTTTGCCTATTCACAAGTGATAGACCACATGATCACCTGCCACTTCCCAGCAACACAAACACTGATAAATATTATGGAGCAAGTCTCCTAGTGTGTGATAATATTTTTGAGACTCATATCCGGGGGACAGGATTACTGTTGGCATAGGGAATATGACACAGTACTTAGTTAATAGGGAATTCAACGAATTCAGTTAAGTACTACCAGGTTGTTTCCAGAATGTCTGCAGCAGTCTATGTTTCTTTTTTGTTTTTTTTCTAAAACAGTTGTCTCACTCTACTTGTCCAAGCTGAAGTGCAGTGTGGCACAATCTCAGCCCACTCCAACCTCAACCTCCTGCACTCAGCTGATTCTCCCACCTCTGTCTTCCGAGTAGCTGGGACTACCAGCACATGCCACCACACACAGCTAATTTTTTGTATTTTTAGTAGAGATGGGGTTTTGCCATGTTGCCTAGGCTGGTCTCGAACTCCTGGATTCAAGTGATCTGCCCGCCTTGGCTTCCCAAAATGCTGGGATTACAGGTGAGAGGTACTGCACCCAGCCTAGTCTATGTTTATATCAACAGGCACATGAAGGTTTCTATATCTTCATATGCCCCCAAATGATGATATTATCCAGCTTTCCCATTTTAATCAACCTAATGAGTTTCTTGAACTTTATCTTACTGTTGTATTCAAGCACATGGTAAAAGCATAAAATTGGGAGGCCAAACTAGGTGATACGCCCAGTTTGCTATTCCTTTTAAAAAAATTTTGACCTCATGCTGATTGCTATAGTACTGGAGGAAATAAAGTCACTGGTGTCATTCTTTAGAAGGACAACAACCAAGAGAGTGAAATATACCAACACAAGCAAATACATTTGAGCAGTTCCGGGAAGTCTGTCTTGGTCTAGGTTGGCCTTGAGAACCTGGGAGACTTCTTGAGGATCAATTAATTCTAGGGGAACCTCTTGGGCTTTCTTACTTCTCCAGTAGATTCCGAGATAACTCAAGAAAGATTGTCTATAAAGACACTGATAGCATGAGTCAAAAAAACAAACAAACAAAAAAAAAACAACAACAGTAGAATGTTGAAACCTGATGGGCTCGAGGAAAGGGCCTAAATAGTAAGCTGGCTCTCAGGCACTGCAAGAGTGGTCAGCATGAAACAACAGTGTGCAATGGGGCACTGTGGACTGGACCAAGATCGAGGTCAGTGTAGATATTTGAGAGGGTCTAATCTGGTGGCTGACACATGGTAGGACTATGCTTATGATGGCTATTCCAAAAGCCATAGGGATGACCGTCTCTGGGAAATTTTTCTATTTTGAAAGAAGACCTAATTGTTGATTAAAGGCATAAAATAGAGTTTCAGACCATCTAAGACAGGACTGGCAAGAGCTAGGCAGGGCTTAAAGGCCCAGCCAATTGGACTAGGACTCAGAGAAGCTAGATGCTAGAATTGAGGTTAGGCCTAGTTTGAAAATCCGAACAAAAGTGAATGGTCTTAGAGAAGATCTGGGACCCAAAGACCTTTAGAGGACCCAGAGCCTACCCCAGGTCCTAGACTGACGAACACAAAGATTTTACCAAACTACACATCACTGGTTGGTGGGGCTAAGCCTAGTAATACAGATCCTCTCTTAGCCAAAGCAGCTGAGAGCCTGGATGTGGGTGCACCCGCTGGTCTACACTCTTACTGCCTAGAGTTGAGGGGCTGGAGAAAACAGAGACTTATTGAGATTCCCGAGACCCAGATCCAATGAGCTCATTGTCTGGATTCCCAATTTGACTCTGAAAATCATTGCAAATATATTTCAAACTCTTAGGATTTCCTAAAAGGTCCATTGTTTACTTCTGTTCCTTTTAACATTTTAAAACTTTCCTTTGTCTCACCAAGGACTCTCTAGATCTAATATCAGCATGTGCCTACATAGGTGAGTTTTTCATGGAGTCAGCAGACACTTAAAAAGCCTCTCAAAAGGAAGAGGTGAACCTAACACCAGGTGAACAAGCACCACTATAGTAAGAGGAGAGTGGGGCAACTGTGACTCCTGTGCATTGTCCTGACCAAGTACACTTTGGTAGTGGCCTTTTGAATTTCATGGAATGAGCTGGACAGAGATCAAGTGACTTCATGTTGCTCTTTGGCCAGGCTTCAGCCTATAAACAACCATGACTGTGTAAGCTGTTTTATGGACTCTACATGGAATGTACCAAGGGGATCTCTGCATCATTTTAAATAATAGCATCATTATATCCATGCACTTACCAAACTTTCACAAACATTTGTTGCATGAATGGATAAGTAAATGAATGGCAGGAGAGAGGGATGTTGACTCACATGCCGTGTAAAGGCAAGAGGGAGGCTGCTGTTCTGTAATGTGAGTAACAGTGTTTATGAGAAGACAAGAGAACTGAATCCAAAGACAACAAATTAGAAGATATGTATAATCAGAAAAAACAAAATTACAAATGACATAATTTATCCACATATTCTTTTAGATATTTCTTCAGAATTAGGTTCATTGTAAAGTAATTTCAAAAGTGATCTTACACAGTTGGTAAACACTGTTCTGTGGGTTTTTTATTTTTATTTTTTTTATTTTTTTAATATTTTATTGCATTTTAGGTTTTGGGGGTACATGTGAAGAACATGCAAGATTGTTGCATAGGTACACACATGGCAGTGTGATTTGCTGCCTTCCTCCCCATCACCTATATCTGGCATTTCTCCCCGTGCTATCTCTCCCCAACTCCCCCACCCCCCGCTGTCCCTCCCCCTTTTTCCCCTGACAGACCCCAGTGTGTGATGCTCCCTACCCTGTGTCCATGTGTTTGCATTGTTCAACACCCACCTATGAGTGAGAACATGCGGTGTTTGATTTTCTGTTCTTGTGTCAGTTTGGTGAGAATGATGGTTTCCAGGTTCATCCACGTTCCTACAAAGGACACGAACTCGTCGTTTTTGATGGCTGCATAATATTCCATGGTGTATATGTGCCACATTTTCCCTGTCCAGTCTATCATCGATGGGCATTTGGGTTGGTTCCAGGTCTTTGCTATTGTAAACTGTGCTGCAATGAACATTCGTGTGCATGTATCCTTACAGTAGAACGATTTATAATCCTTTGGATATATACCCAGTAATGGGATTGCTGGGTCAAATGGGAATTTCTATTTCTAGGTCCTTGAGGAATCGCCACACTGTCTTCCACAATGGTTGAACTAATTAAGAGTCCTCACTCTGTGAACAAAGGCAAAACAAGGTCATTTCACAGTTTGTTACCAATATTGGGATTCCCCTCCACTTACTCGCCCCTCTGAAACACAACTCACTCATAGAGGTGGCTGGAAACTATTCTGTTTCCTTGGTCGGTTCTCTAAAGCCTTAGGAACGTCTGCAACAAATCCTAACCCTCCACTCCAGGCTTTGATCACTCTCAGTCTGGAAGTCATAACGAGGTCTGTAGTCCTCAGGGCTTGAATTTGGTCCTGCCCTTCAAACTCAGGTGCCAGCTCATCCCCAGCTGAGTGTGCCGGGGAAAAGTTCACTGTCAAAGGTGGATGGGGTTAAAGATAATATAAGCCTAAACATCCACAGGGATAGCAGATCATGTAGCAAGTAATAATTACACAAGCCATTACCACTGTGTGGACGGGAAGAAACAGCCAGAGATGAGAGACGTTTGCCAACCTGATTAAAAATAAAGGACTGAAAATACTAGATTGTGCCAAATATGTGAACATTAGAAAATCACACTCAAGTTAGCACTGCTGAAAGGTTTACTTGCCGAGGATGGCACCTTCTGGGGTTGGGGATGCATTGGGCTGAGGGTGGGGCTTAGTCAGAAGCTCCTCCGCCTCCTTTTACCCCCATGTGTTTGGGGGCACGCCGAGAAGTGCAGATCCAGGCAGAAATAAAGTCAAGAAAGGGGTTTCTTCAGGAGCTTTCCTCCATTGTCTGGTTACCAGGTAGGCAGTTTCTTCAGGCTTCACTGCAAAAGTAACAAAAAAAGTAGAGGCTACACCACAGCCCAAATAGCAAAGAGCAGGCTGGTGTGAGCTCTTCTCTGCTTGCTGCCCAGGCTGTGTGACTCTGCCTCCGGAGCTATGCTCAGGGCTGGGAGGAGGATTCCTCCTTTGCCTTGTTCCCTCGAATCCTGAGGAATTAAGGGATAATACCGACTTTCTGCTTTTAAAGGTTGGCCAGTGCTTTAATTAGTTCCGATCTCTCTGACTCATGCCACATAAAGAAAGTAAAAAGTACTTGAGTGGGAAATTAATCTCTTCTCGTGGTTTTACCCTTTATAAAAGGTATTAGTCAAGGTTTTTAGAAGAATGGGATGATTTTTGTAAACAATCAACAAAAAAGGCATTTCAGGTAAACACATTCACAGACTATTTTGGTCTTTGGATATTATAAACTCCTGATTGGGATGATATATATGCATATTTCAGCCAAAGTAGGTGGTCAAATGCCCCAAGCAAGCAAGCCAGTCAGTTTAAACCTTTTTTTTTTTTAACTTTTTATTTTTCTTCGGCAGCAAACTAACCAGCACCCTCCTCTACCCACCTCCCCACATTGCTTTAGCTTAGTGTCATTATTTAAATCTGATGCATAAAGCGACATCGAGGCACCTCAATTCATTTAACCTGGTCAAAGTCCTACATATTCTAAATGCAATAACACTTTCTAAAGCGTAGCCTCTGCCTAAAATTTTAACAGGAGGATGTTCGTTTCTTGCTTATGTAAATTCTGTAAAAATATTTAGCAGTTTTTAGCTTTTGAGATAGTTTTCCAACTATAAAATAAATAATATCTGGTTTTCAACATTTTCAGCTCCAAAATGAAATGAGAAGCAAAGGCAGTATCCATTAATTTATAATTAAACTGGTTGGAAAAAGGGAAACACATGCTAGCAGATTGGTCCTTGGTGACTGATATGCTTGCTGCCACAGAGCCGCCACCGGAGGATGATTTATTATTTTTCCTAATGTTTCTCATTCCTATTTCAGCCGAGAGGTCACCCACAAAAGACAGAATCTGGAAAAGAGATGGAAACAGTTTGAGTTTGGTTCCTGCCTTTTTCTCTTTCCTTTCACTTAAATTTTAGTATTTGCAACTTACCAGTCTTAAATTTGACACTCAGCAGACACAAACTGTATTCTTGAGAGGATTAAAGGATTATTCACTTGCTAGCTTAATCAGATTAATCAGAGATTTTGAACAAGATATCTAATACCATTCACAAGATGAGATGTGTGATCACTGCCTGTAAGTTGAATTTGACTTGACCACACACATCCACATACACACTCACACACACACATTCACGCATATACACACATTTATTTCTACCCATTCTGATATTATTATTCATAGTAATTATAAGCATATAATCATGACCTACCTTCGAATGCCTACCTTATGTAGTGACAGAAAGAAAAGGCTATGTGCCTGAATGGTGGCTACTGTTAAGTTACATTTGAACTACTGTGTTCAGTATAGATAATTTGAATTTATGTTTAGAACTGCCTTTTTGTTGACATATTATTCCAGAATCTCTGGAACTTTCAAAAAAATAATTCTACTTTTTACATTTGTATGATGTAACCCCTGACATTTTAATATTACTCATTTAAATTATAGTGCAAGAATAATAAATGTATTTTTAAAATTCTTTATTATTATTTCAAATTTTTTCATTATTAGAGGTTTAAATCCTAGTCTACATTTATTTTAATAAGCTATTTTTTTTTCTGCAGAAACAGGAGGCAGCAAAGACCCTTTGTACTGCAGACATATTAAATCAGGATTGGGACCAACTGTCCCATTGTATGAACTCTTATTTTAAAGCAGTCTGAGTTAAGCAGATTTTGTTGGATTTACTTTTATTTGGGTCTTCTGCTATTTGCAGGATATTCTAATATTGAAAATATTCTCAAAGATAGGAAGAAGCAAAATTAAAGTGTGAGCCCTATTTGTCCACTCTATTAATCAGAATCATTTGATCCAGGAACTTCTGAGATCCTTGGGAGCAGAATTTAGATCTATCTCCATATTGGCCTTGTGGTTCAGAATGCAATGGCTTTTGATGTTCTTGCTTTCCAGCTAGAGTCTATTTCTGGAAGTTACTCATTTATTATAAAATCTTAATTCATCTGTTTAATGTAGTCACTAATGTTTGCCTGGTGATAATGCTGTCTTTAATATATAATACCAGTACCTGATACTTGAATTTGTTTAGTGTTTTATATTCTTCAAGGTCCTTTTACAGATATGATTCTTACAGCAACCGCATGAAATTAAAAGGTATTTTAATTTGTATTTTACAGATGAGGAAACAGATACAGAGAGAATAAGTGCCTTACTCAAGGTTAAGTCTTAGGGTTAAAACCAACATCCAGATCTTTTAACTTTGAGTCCAAAATATGGCATTCCTTTTCCTATTGTACTTTAAGGCATTTTCCCAGTAACAGTTTTGAGTTTGCATAGATCCAGCTACACTCACCCTGTACAAAAAATTGTGTGTGTGTGTGTGTGTGTGTGCACGCATGTGTGTGTGATAAAGAGTAAGAGAGATGTAATATAGCTTAGTAAGTTTATAAGTATGGCTTACAGCAATTAAATAAAATAAACAATTGTTCCCACCTTGCAAACACTGAAAACCCTTTTCAAACAAAAGTGAACAATCAATTCTGGACAGTTTTCTGGGCTTTGGAGCTTCATTATTATTTTATTGCTATACTAGAGCCAAAAGTCAGTAAAGGATGAAATCATGAGCTTCTATTTCACAGCCTTTGATGCACTCTGAATGCTACCTAACTTTTATAGCGCTTATAATTTGCCAGACATGTTACCTACATTATCTCATCCAATCTTGGCAGCATTTAATGAAGTAGGTTCCTGAGTATCACTCCCATTTTTCAGGTAGAGAAACTGAAACAGAGAATTTAAGTAACAAGCACAAGGTCACACAGCTACCCAGGAGTGGGTAGAGCCTAGAGCCGAAGGCAGGGCCTTTGTTCCCCATCACTACAGACCCACCTTCCTACCCTCCAGCTTGATTTTAACACTCTGGCTGCCTTACAAAATATGCTTTCTATATTGAAACCTAATAATCTTAATGATTGCATTGCGTGTGCATTTGCAGCATTATCTTTTAACAGAAATGGTGACATTTGTTCTGATTTAATTTCATTTGCAGCATGCTTTAAGGGCTTAGTACATGCCAGATAGACATGAGATGTTTTCCCGTTTGCTGAAGTTAATCCTCACTTGGGAGACTGGTATTGTTTTGCTCGTTGGCAGATAGAGAATATGAGGCTAGGAGAAAGTAAGTAACCTACCCAAGTACAAGGCCAAGTAAAAAGCCTGGATTCAACCCCAGCCTGATTCCATGCCCTTTGGCCTTTGTCTGTACTTTGACACCTCATGGCGGGGGAGGGATAACAGTGGGGGTAGGAGGACTACACTGAGATTCTTGTCCTAGCCTCACCAGAAGTGACAAAACCAGAACTGGAAATAAACATGCTCAGCATTTCATATTTGCAGAATTATCTTCTCCCCACGTGGAAACCTGAAAACCTTCATGTATTTTAGCAAATTTCATTAACATGAAGTAATCAAACCCAGTTTCCCTTTTTTTTTTCCCTGGACCTAAGTAATTGTTTTCATTTTATAAAGTCACATTTTTATTTTTAATCAAATGCACTATATTATATCTTATTATCTTTCCTCTCTTTTGAGAGGACGGCTGTATTTGGTGATTTGGTCTTCAATGTGTATCCCTATAAATGGTTTTTGTTCTAACAGAACAGAGCAATGTGAAGTTACAACGGTCAGGATCATCTGTTTAACTAGGTAGGGCTAATCCCATATTGATTCCTATCTGTGCTGGGTAGAAAAATGATATACAGTAGGGAGAATGCTGATATTTTAAAAATCTATGTGCTTAGGTGGAATTCATTATAGGCCAACGTTCAGGGACAAAGAGTTAATTTAGATAGGCATGACTATTTTTTCCTGTGTGTGTCTTTACATATCATTTACAAAACATCTTAAGTACAGTTAGCACACAGCCTATCAAATATGTGCTTTTCCTTCTCATCCCTACGCATTCCCTGATGCCCCAAAGCAAGGCAAAACAGAACAAAACAAAAAAACGAAAGAGCAAGTTTAAGAATAGGAGTTTACCACAAACCTCTCCTCTGAAAACACATTTGTGTTGGATTAAAACAACACTAAATTTCTTCCTCTAAAAATATTTGGTAGTGACTTTCATTTCGTTAAGAGCGGTTGTTTTATTTCATAGAAAATGTCAACAAAGCAGTACCATTGTGGAAGCTGATGAGTTAAATTAAGTTTACTGAAAAAAAAAAGAAGTCAGTCTATCAAAAACATTATTCACTTATGTCTAAATATCTACTGGAAAGGTCCCTAATGTGTCCACAAAACATGTGGAATAACTTTTGGGCTTGTGTTTAGGAAGTGTCTTGTCTTGGTAATCTTTTGAGAAAACATGGCTATGTGAGGTGCTTGTTCCTCTATGTGTGCGTGTGTGTCTGTGGGTGTGTTCACAGTGGAATATCTCATAGTTGTCTTTTTCCACAATGACTCTGTTGTAGCTTATCCTGCATTTTCAACAAAGGCTGATACTTCTGGACAAGTCAGGCCCTTGAGAACTGCTATGCAAGAGGTTATGGCTTGGTCACTTTATGGATTGAGAAATCCTATTCCATTTTAACCTAAACCATAAGGGATTTTGTGACTGTCTTAGCAGGCTCCAGGATCACTCAGATTTAGTGTCTGAGCAAAGATACTGGATTTAGGTAATTACAGCCATTGGTTAATGTGGCAGTTATTCTAAATGGATGACCCAAATAGGCGTGATTTCAAGGTTGTGGGTCAGTGGAAACCTTCCCCTGGTTTCCACATACAGCTGCTCACTGGTGGAGGCTTTCCCACACAGCCAGGGGGTGTGTGTGTGTCTGTTTGTGGTGTGTGTGTGTGTGTGTGTGTGTGTGAGAGAGAGAGAGAGAGACAGAAAGACAGAGACAGAGAGACAGAGAGAAGCAACTTCTAAGCTTGGATGTATTGTTAATTTTGGAGATAGAGCCCTGGAGGCAGAGGAGGTGGGCCTCTTCGTGAGTCTGCATGAGTCAGCTGGAGCTCTGGAAATGTCCTATATCTTGGTCTGGTTGAAATATTTATATGCAAAAAACAAAATGTATATTTAAAATGTATATGCTTTACTGTATGTAAATTATACCTAAAAATCAAAAAGTTGAGACTCACTTTCTTTACAACGAATGTGTATTATTTTGGTAGTATTTATTTTTGCACATGTTACAGTTCCACTTCGGGTTCTTTTAGACCTCTTTATGAATCCCTGACAGCGAAAGGCAGTGGTGGTTTGGGAGAAAGCACTCATTTTCTCAAGCAGTCCCAGATCTGCTCAGTCCGTGCTCTGAGCTGTGTGTGCTCAGCTCTCCTGCTTACTCCCAGCCCTTCCCATTACGTCTCTTTCCCAACAGAGAGTTTACTAAAAAGAATTTTTCAAAGTTCCACTGTACTGGGGTTTTCCATTCTCTTTCGCAGTCCCCAGCATTTAAATCCCCCCCACCCCACCCCCCAGCCCTTATGCGCTGACACACAGGTGGTCCTGCTCCTGGGATTATTTCAGAAAAACAACACCGCATTTTAAAATTTGTAAAATGAACTGAAAAATCCTTAAATGAAAAAGAATGAGGCCAATACAATGGAAGCCATAATCTCAATGACAAAAAATAGGATCATGTCGCTTTATTTCCACTCAGCGGCCCCTCTTGATCTCTTAAAAAATCAACACATTAATGATGCATTTGCAAACAAACTTGTTTTTACCTAGTGCTGACAGTCAGACAAGTGAGGGGTTAGAGAAAAGAAAGAAAGGCAAGGCCAGGGGATTGCTTTGCTGCACTGTCTTGGTTTCCCCGGTCTCGGCTGATGGAATTATTGTTTATTTTTTTAATTTTGAGAGGTGGGCCGATGACAGCTGAAGAAGACTGTATTTGCTGAGGAGCAGCATGCTGGTCGAGAGGAGCAGAGCTCCTGAGGGAGACCTAATGGTTCCTCTCCTTCCTGCACGGAGATAAAGACTTATAATAAGCGTGTATGTTCACCATCTGGCTCTGCGCATGTGGTCCTTATGGAGGGGGAGAGCAGCACAATCTGTAAATGATCAGGAGCCATGGCGCTTTCTCCAGAGAATCCACGATGCAATCAAGGTGACAGATGGCATGGCCACTGCTGTGGCCTCATGGAGAAGATCAAAATCACCTTCAATAAACTCTGACTGAAATGGGCATGAACACCTCAAAAAAGTCAGTTTGTCAGTCAAACTGCGACAGCAAGCTGCATTGGGGAACGCAGCGGCCAGCTCTCTGTTTTCAATCGTTTCCGTCTGACTGGGCCTGAACTATGATCTTTCTCAAATTGTCCTTTCTGTTTAGCTGAAGCAGGCCAGCAAATCGCCAGATTCATTGCTTTATTGAAGAAAATTGAAAACACGATGTCCTCAATTCCAGGGACGCACAGCTGGCAGGTGCTAGGACACCCAGGCACAGAGAATGGACCCCGTGTCTTTCAGCCCAACTTTGCCCAACTTTAGGCAGATTTTTGGATACAAAACTAAGATGATAATGTGTGCCTGATCTAAAAAGATCAGCTGGCAATGGTTATGTAAAGGATATTAATTGTCCAATAAATATGTATGGAATAAATAAGTGGTTGAAAAGGGGAAAAGGAAGGAAAAAGGGGGAAGGAAGGAAGAAGGAAGGACAGGAACTCGTAGTGTCATTGATTCTATGTATTTTAACAGCAGGCTGCCGCCTTGATGATGGAACTGAGATTTGTTTGCATTTCTACGCATATTGATATAGGTTGCTATGGACTTGAAGCCTTGGTCATAAGGTTGATGAAATAGCGATATATTATTTTTTCCTTATTAAATTATGTAGAATTGTCAGGGGTCAGCAAGTTTAGACAAATTTTTGTTTTTGCCTTTCCTCCATCAAACTGAAAAAATTTCAAAAGCTCCAACTGCTCAAAAATCTAGAGAGAAATGAGTAAAAGTTTCTTGCAATGGGAGAAAAATTTATACTACTGTCTTTTGAGAGGTAAGCGTTCTGATTTCAGGTCAAAGATGATGGATCTTAATGAAAGAAACCTCTCCCCCTCCTCCTCTCTCCTCCTCCCTTGGCAGAGTTCCACTGTTGTTCTTCCTCCTGAGCTCCAGGACATGTGGATGGAAAGCAAAAGTCGACTTTTTCAACCTTGTGTTTGCCCCACATACCCAATATCTGCCATGTGATACCAGTGTTTTATTTATAAGTTTGTGAGGAGACCTCAAAATTCCAACTTCTCATTGATTTTCCTGTTTGAAACAATGATCTGGTGCTGTGTACTTGCTCCATTTAAAACCCAAATCCTACTCCTGCCCTGCCCCCATCCTCCACATTGTGAATTATTTGTTTGACAGTTGAGAAATATTTTATTATTGGGTCCTGGATTCTCATCAAGTCTTCACTCCTCTCCTAGGTGCAATCTGAATGCTAATGTTTTCGTCTAGAGATTTACAAACCTAACTAAAGGGGCTTCATCCTTAATCTGTACCCCCAGCAAGAGCAACTATGAAAAAGGGCTCCCATTTTGAGTGATAGGAATGGCTAGCACTGTGTACAGGGACCGCTTTTCACAGGGCATAGAAAAGTAGTAGACTTATTTGACATCACAGTGAAGTGTAACCTTCCAGGAACAGAAGATGAAATTCATTCAGGAGAAAATACCCATTGAACTCTGAACACCGACTACGTGCAGGCTTTCAGAGCTGAGGAATGAGTCTTCATGAAAGGAATGGAGGTATAAAGGCCATTGTTCCAGGCACTGTGCCCTACCTGCTTCTTCTTCCCTCAGTCTGGCTGGCTGGTGGGCAACACTGCATTCCTATCAATACTCAGCTCTTGTGTGACACCAGGGCCCAGCGTGGGCTGGTGGGAGCATGCTGCCTGTCACACAGGAGATGCTGTGTGCATTCTTCATCTTGGCCTTTGGCTCTCTGGTATGACAGGCTCAATAATAGACATGTTCATCAAGGCCGCCACCAGGAGGGGTAGCAGGACGGGGAGTTTCTGTCTTTTCGGCAGCAGTTCCTACCCTTCAACTCCAGTCACTGCAAGGAGTGCAATGCTTCTGAAAGGCAAACAGATCTAATCCTTTTCTTAAGGAAGAAGATCGTATGGGGAGAAGCAGGGGGGTCCAGATGAAGGTAGCTTACCCTGGAACATAAATGTTCTGAAACACACATCTAGCATGAAATTTAGTAATCAGAGCTTGGCTTAAATTCAGATAATTACGTTCTACTCCTCCGTGGCATGGATTGTCACCTGATCGTATGCAAGTTACATAACAGTAATATTATTCCTCTCCTTTATGTCTTCTCATTCCTACATAGCAAATTGCTTAGAGAAAGTTTCTCAAGGTAATTTAAAAGCTTTTATGTCTGTTAGCAGAGGTCTTCCTTTATAATGCTACATATATGCATTTGCTCTATTTATGTATCTATATATCCATGTATCTATCATCTCAGTTATCTATCATCTATCCAATATCTATCTATCTATCAGTCTATCATCTATCACCTATCTCTCCATGGGGAGTGACAGATGAGTGGGAGAGGATGTGAGGATGTGTAGGTCTTCAGGTTACACTAGCTCTTGGAACTCACAAAGAAGAAGCTATGAGAGGATGCCTTGCAGTCAAAATAAGGAAAGTAGTTGCAAAATGAACTAAGTAATTTTGAATTGCAAACATTTTCTAAAAGATAGATACAATAATGAAGAGGTTACACAGAACTGTAAATGCGCACACACACACACACACACACACACAGATATGCAATTTACTGAACTCAGATCTCAAAAGCATGCCAATGGCCTGAATGGCCTTGCCATAAACAATAATAAATGAATGTTAATGTCCCAAGCCCTGTATCCACCAGGCTTTTTAAACTTCTTTTTAAGGGGACTGTGCTGTCCTATGTAAAATGAGGGAAAGGATGATTCATTACACACTTGCATCACTACTGGTAAAGTAACTCAGTCATAGCTCTACTGATTTTGGAACAAAGAAATGGAATCCTGTTTTGCCCATGCAGGATGTTGCCATATAAGCAACACACCAGCTCTAAGTTGGGTGTTTGGAGGCCACTACGTTTTTTGGTCAGATTTCATCTCAAAACCTCTCAGTGTCTGCATTTGTCTGTCCATGCACATCCAGATAGAAACCTGAAGGCCAGTGAAGATGTCACCGGGCACATCAGATACTTTCTAAGCTGCTGATGTGTTTCAGTTCAGCTTTCAGGATTTTTTATAACCAGATTTGTGGCTTAAAACATTCCTCAGCAAAATATTTTACTTATGGTATGATGTCTTGCTTATAAAGATAAATATCAATATTTTGTTCTACTGATTACTGGATGCTTTGTTCTATTGAATACTAGATGCTTTTATTATTATTATTAATTATTTGAGACGGAGTCTCGCTCTATCGCCCAGGCTGGAGTGCAATGGCATGATCTTGGCTCACTGCAACCTCGGCCTCCCAGGTTCAAGCAATTCTCTGCCTCAGCCTCCTGAGTAGAGTAGCTGGGATTACAGGTGCCCGCCACCATGCCCGGCTAATTTTTGTATTTTTAGTAGAGACAGGGTTTCATCACCTTGGCCAGGCTGGTCTTGAACTCCTGACCTCATGATCCACCCAGTCTGGCAGGGAGCAAATAGTTTCTGACCCCCATTCAATTCCTCCACCTTCCCTAGAGAATGGGTTGTTGATTTGATTTCAATAAATCCACTTTGGTGAACAATCCACTATAATAAATTTCTTTTTTGGCTATAAAATTATTTACCCTCCATATCAAAATGCTATTTCTGGGGCATTTTGAGTGGTTTTAGGGCATCATTATTTTCTTGGGGTTCTTATAGTCAGTTACAAGTTGCTTTTATTTTTCCTTCATGATAACAGTAAAAAAAAAATCTTGAGGTAGTTTTTTTGTAGGCTTCTGTAAAGACTTTAAAACAATGTTGTCCAAGAGACACATATAATACAAGCTACAAATGTGAGCCACATGTGTAATTTTTTTTATTTTCTAGGAGCCAGATTTTTTAAAAGCAGGAAGAAGCAAATAAAATTGATTTTGATGATAGATATCATTTAACCCAATGGATATACAAAATGTGGTGTAAACATACAGTGAAATATTATTTGACCCTAAAAAAATGCAATTTTGGTATATGCTACAACATGGATGAACCTTGAAAACACTAGGTTGAATGAAGTAAGCTAGATCTCAAAGGCCAATGTTGTATGTTTCTACTAATTTGAGAAATCTGACTACTTGAATAGTCAGATTCATAGACTCAGAAAGTAGAATGGTGGTTGCTAGGGACTGGGGGGGAGAAAGAATGGGGAGCTGGTGTTTAATAGATATGGAGTTTTACTTTGAGAAGATGAAAAGTTTCGGGAGATGGATGGTGGTGATGGTTATGCAACAATGTGAATATACTTAATGCCACTGAGCTGTACACCTAAAAATGGTTAAAATGGTGTCCTTTATGTTACGTATTTTAACACACACACCCATACACACATACACATTACACGCGCACATAGGATCAGATCATATCATTCCTTTGCTTGGAAACCTCCAGTGGCTTCCCATCATACCATGAACAACATGCCCTTTGCGTGATCTTTGCATTCCTGGGAATGGGCACCTGACTCCTCCAGTGCCTTTTCTGCTGATCTCCCCCGTCCTTACTCTGTTCCAGCTGAATCTTCCAAAAGGCAAGCTTTTCCTGGCTTAGGGTTTTACCTTTACTGATTTCTCTGCTCAAAATGCTCTTCCTCCAGGCATTTGTTGGGGTTGGTCCCTTGAGGATGCTAATGAAGCACTGTCTTCTCAGAGACCTATATGAGACACTCCCACATCCCACCTGATGGACCCAAGTGGGACACTCCTGCCAGGCCGACCCCTCCCATTGCTTGCTCCCTCCTCTCCCCCGATTTCTTTTTCTCCATAATACTAATTACTAGCTGACATTTTAATACAAATGTGTTTTATGCTGTCTAAGCTCCATGAGGGCAGAGAATGTGTTCTTTTTGTTCATCACATAGCATCTAGAACAGTATCCAGTATAAATGGAATGTTCAATAAATATTTAACAACCAGGGAAGACAAGCACCTGACACCTCTTGGAAGAAGGTTTTTATCAGTTCTTAACTCCTGCTGAGGAATGAATAGAATTAATGTAAGAATCATTTTGTGGCCATAGAATTGAGTGTTTAAAAGTATGGGTTATAATTTGTGTTTAGGTCTGGCCTTTGCTATTCACAAGTCATGTGACCTTCTGTAACTTACTCACCCTGCTTCAGCTTCAGCTTCTTTGTATATAAGTCAGGGACAATTCTAGTATCTTTCAACCTTGTACAATTGGTGGGGATTAACTGAAAGAATGCATGTAAAGTGCTTAGCACAGTGCCTGGCATATAGTAAAGTCTAAATAAAGCCAAAATAAATTAAAATTTGCATGTGTTACATGTAACAGGCAAATTTCTGCTGTCAATAAAGGCGGGGCAAGTATTTGTTGATAGGTTTATCTGTTGTAGAGTGGTCATTGTAAACACACTGACACGAAGAACAGGAGAACTTGAAGTAAAACTTTCTTTTTTAGACCTTTTTATTTTATTTTTTCCATTAGTTATTGGGGTACAGGTGGTATTTGGTTACATGAGTAAATTCTTTAGTGGTGATTTGTGAGATTTTGGTGTATCCATCACACATGTATACACGTCACCACATTTGTAGTCTTTTCTCCCTCGCCCCCCTTCCACTTTTCCCCCAAGTCCCCAAAGTCCATTGTATCATTTTTATGCCTTTGCATCCTCATAGCTTAGCTCCCATATATCAGTGAGAACAAACGATGTTTGGATTTCCATTCCTGAGTTACTTCACTTAGAAGAATAGTCTCCAATCTCATCTAGGTCACTGCAAATACTGTTATTTCATTTCTTTTTATGGCTGGATGGTATTCCATCATGTATATACACCACAATTTCTTTATCTACTCATTGATTGATGGGCATTTGGGTTGGTTCCACAATTTTGCAATTGTGAATGGTGTCACTATAAACATGCATGTGCAAGTATTTTTTTTCAAATAATGACTTCTTTTCCTCTGGGTAGATACCCAGTAGTGGGATTGCTAGATCAAATGGTAGTTCTACTTCTAGTTCTTTAAGGAATCTCCACACTGTTTTCTACAGTGGCTCTACTAGTTTATATTCCCACTAGCAGTGTAGAAGTATTCCCTGTTCACTGCATCCATGCCAACATCTACTGTTTTCTGATTATGGTCAGTCTTGCAGTAGTGAGGTGGTAACGCACTGTGGTTTTGATTTGCATTTCCTTGATCGTTAGAGATATTGAGCATTTTTTCATAGGTTTTTTTTTTGCCATTTGTATATCTTCTTTTGAGAATTGTCTATTCATGTCCTTAGCCCACTTTTTGATAGGATTGTTATTTTTTTTCTTTTCTTTTTTCTTTTCTTTTTTTTTTTTTTTAAGACAGAATCTTACTCTGTCACCCAGGCTGGAGTGCAATGGTGTGGTCTCAGCTTACTGCAACCTCTGCCTCCCGAGATCAAGTGATTCTCCTGCCTCAGCCTCCTGAGTAGTTGGGACTACAGGTGTGTGCCACAACACCTGGTTAATTTTTGTATTTTAATGTTGCAGAATATTCAGGAGACTAGAGAGACCAATGGGTGAAACAGGAGGATTTTATTAAGGTGGCCACTGGCTCAGCAGATTAGCATCCCAAGCCTGAGTCCTGGACAAAAAAAATAGGGTACTTTTTATAAATCAGAGAGTTTTTTATACATCTAAGCAGCTAACAGGTTTACAGAAGCCAGAGCAAAGAACAGTTAATTAATTTGTAAAATGTCTTCTGATATAAGTTACATTTGAAAAATAGCATTTTGAGAAACACATTGTACATTCTTTGGGTGTTATCTTGCCCTGTGATCTTGCAGCTGGTCAGCAAGAAAAGCAGGAGTCTTGAGATGCCTAGGAACTTTGCTGAGAATGTGAGGAGAATAGATTAGATAGGTTTTACAGGGAGTTAGTTAATTTTAAGCAGAGCTGGGGGTTAGCTTTTATATTGAACACAACACAGTAAACTTTATTTTATTATGCAGCAATTACAGACTACCATTGTTATTATTTAATTTCCCTCTTCATTAGTAGAGGATTTCACTATGTTGGCTAAGCTGGTCTCGAACTCCTGACCTTGTGATCTGTCTGCCTCAACCTTCCAAAGAACTGGGAGTATAGGCATGAGCCACCGCACCTGGCATTATTGATTGTTTGAGTTGGTTGTAGATTTTGGATATTAGTCCTTTGTCAGGTGTATAGATTTTCTCCCACTCTGTGGGTTGTTTACTCTGCTGACTGTTCTTTTGCCATGCAAAAGCTCTTTATTTTAATTAGGTTGTAACTATTTATATTTGTTTTTAATTGCGTTTGCTTTTGGGTTCTTGGTCATGAAATCCTTGCCTAAATCAATGTCTAGAAGAGTTTTTCCAGTGTTATCTTCTAAAATTTTATAGTTTCAGGTCTTAGATTTAAGTCCTTAATCCATCTTGAGTTGATTTTTGTAGGTGAGAGATGAGGATCCAGTTTTATTCTCTTACATGTGGCTAGCCAATTTTCCCAGCCCCATTTGTTGAAAAGGGTGTCCTTTCTCCATTTCACGGTTTTGTTTGCTTTGTCCAACATCAGTTGACTGTAAGTATTGGGGTTTATCTTTGGGTTCTATATTCTGTTCCATTGGTCTATGTGCCTATTTTTATACCAGTACCACACTGTTTTGGTTACTGTGGCCTTATGGTATAGTTTGAAATCAGGTAGTGTGATGCCTCTAGATTTGTTCTTTTTGCTAAGTCTTGCTTTGGCCATGTGGGCTCTTTTTCGGTTCCATATGAATTTTAGAATATTTTTCTAATTATGTGAAGAATGATGGAAATTGCATTGAATTTGTAGATTGCTTTTGTCAGTATTATTATTTTCACAATATGGATTCTAATCATCCATGAACATGGCATGTGTTTCCATTTGTTTGTGTCATCTGTGACACAAACGAGTAGCTGGGACTTTCAGAGTGTTTTGTAGTTTCTTTCAGCAGTGTTTTGTAGTTTTCCTTTTAGAGCTCTTTCAACTCCTTTGTTAGATATATGCCTAAGTATTTTGTATTTTTTGTGACTATTGTAAAAGTGGTTGAGTTCTTGATTTGATTTTCTGCTTGGTTGCTGTTGGTGTGTGGAAGAGCTATTGATTTGTGTACATTAATCTTGTATCTAGAAACTTTGCTGAATTCTTATATCAGTTCTAGGAGCTTTATGGAGGAGTCCTTAGGGTTTTCAAGGTAAATGATCATATCATCAGCAAACAGTGACAGTTTGACTTCTTCTTTACCAATTTAGATGCCCTTTATTTCTTTCTCTTGTCTGATTGCTCTGGCTAGGACTTCTAGTATTATGTTGAAGAAGAGTGGTGAGAGTGGGCACCCTTGTCTTGTTCCAGTTTTCAGAGAGAATGCTTTCAACTTTTCCCAATTCAGTATTATGTTGGCTGTGGGTTTGCCATTGATGGCTTTTATTACATTATGTCCCTTGTATGCCAAAATTTGCTGAGAATTTTAATCATAAAGGGATGCTGGATTTTGTCAAATGTTTTTTCTGCATCTATTGAGATGACCTTGTGATTTTTGTTTTTAATTCTGTTTATGTGGTATATCACATTTATTGACTTGCATATGTTAAACCATCCCTGCATTCCTGGTATGAAACCCACTTGATCATGGTGGATTATCTTTTTGATATATTGTTGCATTCAGTTAGCTAGTATTTTGGTTAAGAATTTTAGCATCTATGTTCATCAAGGATATCATTTGTAGTTTTCTTTTTTGGTTATGTCCTTTCCTGGTTTTGATATTAGGGTGATGCTAGCTTCATAGAATGAATTAGGGAGGGATCCTTCTTTCTCTATCTTGTGGAATAGTGTCAAAAGGATTGGTACCAATTCTTCTTTGAATGTCTGGTAGAATTCTTCTGTGAATCTATCTGGTCCTGGACTTTTTTTGTCAGTAATTTTTAATTTACCATTTCAATCTTGCTGCTTGTTATTGGTCTGTTCAGGGTATCTAATTCTTCCTGATTGAAGCTAGGAGGTTTTTATTTTTCCAGGAATTTATTCATCTCTTCTAGGTTTTCTAGTTTATGTGCATAAAGTTATTCATTATAGCCTTGAATGATCTTTTGTATTTCAGTAGTGTCAGTTGTAATATATTCTGTTTCTTTTCTTAGTGAGGTTATTTGTGTTTTCTCTCCTCTTTCTTGGTTAATCTTGCTAATGGTCTATCAATTTTATTTATCTTTTCAAAGAATCAGCTTTTTTTTGCATTTGTCTTTTATGTTTTTTGTTTGTTTCAATTTCATTTAGTTCTGCTCTGATCTTGGTTATTTCCTTTCTTCTGCTGGGTTTGGGTTTGATTTGTTATTGTTTCTCTAGCTCCTTGAGGTGTGGCCTTAGATTATCTGTGCTCTTTCAGACTTATTATTTTTTATTTTTCTCCAAATTCCTGGTTTAATAAGGACTTGTTTGTTTTGAAGAAAAAAGGTCCCAAACATCAGGCTGTTCACAAAAATAACCCACAGTATCAACTTTAGAAAACAAATCTTAAGACTATAACACTATTTTTCTAGAGGATGCATTTGACATGCCAACTCTCATTCACAAACATACATCGTTACATTTGTGTTGAACTGCCCCACACAGCACACTAATGTTGGGGTGTAACACATACTTCTAACTCAAAGCTGCTTTCAGGAGCTACTGAACTAAATGAGATTGCCTTTGCAGTTAGGGAAGCAACTACTGAACATATGTATGAATGAAAAGAACTGTACTCCCTTCATAACAAGAGATTATTTTGGAGACAGATGATAAAAACCATACATCCTTTTTATTGTTAAGTCATAAAGAGGTATCAAAATTAAAAGCAAAAATTACAGGGTAAGACTTAACAAAACTACTAGGAGCGTCAAAGGAAGTGAAAATGGGACTAGGAGCAGGGGAAATATGAATTAATGAACATGGCAAGGACAAGGATGGGGAGAACAGTGAGCATGTGCTGAAGATACTAGGGGAGAGGATCTGGTGAAAAATTTGATCTTAGACAAGCGCCTAGGTAAAGAAATAATGGGATAAGATTTCTAAACCCCACTATGTGCTTAAGAGTCATCCTCGCCATTGGCGCTGTCTCTGTCATCCTCTCCTTCCTCAGCCTCTTTTTCATCATCCTTGATCAACGCCAGCTGGTCATCCCCCCCGATCTTCATTATCATCATCATCCAGTAGGTCCCCATCCTCGGCAGAGTCATCTGCACGCCCCTCAGACTCCATCTTCACATGAGTCTCGTCTTCCTTCACGGAGCTGCTGCTCTGCTCCTCTACTGACTTACCATTCTTCATCTCTTCTGCTTGTTTGCTCTGTTCCTTTTCAATTTTTTCCAGGTTTTCCAGGAGAGAATCCACTTTTTGTTTAATCTGGGTCAGTTCCTTCTTAATGGCCTGAAGGTCCTCTCCTTTCAACTTTCCAGACTTGGAAGATCCCCGCTGTCCACTTTTAGAATTGAAGCCACTTCTGCCCCTTCGCGAGGTGTTTCCTGATACACGCTGACGTTTGGATGGCACTACAGCCCGAGCAATAGGAGGAGGAGGAGGAGGTACACGTGCTGGATAACTGTGCATCCTATCATAATAATCCCGTTGAAAGTCATAGTCCAAGTCAAAAGAGGAGCTGAGTAGAGGGGATGGAGAAGGGTGTTCTGTTACTGACCCGTACATCTCCGCTGCAGATCGTTTCACACCTGCTTTTCCTTGGTTCACTTTTGGCTCTGCAGCCAGGTTAATGTCTAAAACCTGGCCAGCAATGATTCTGCCATCCTCTCCTGCGACAGCAGCCCGGGCATTTCTCTCATTAACATACTGAACGAAGGCAAAGCCCTTATGAACAGAGCAGCCCACAATTTTGCCATACTTCAAAAAGATTGCCTCCACATCAGATTTCTTGACCACGAGAGCGTTGAGATTCCCGATGAACACACGGGAGTTCATGGAGCGAGGATCTGTCTTGTTGGTAACGTTGCTGGCCATTGTGTTTGATGATAAGGTTTCTCACAAAGCCAAAAATGTAGCTGAAGATCAAAAAAATCTCACAGGAGGGAGAAGGGAGAAGAGATTCGATTCTGAGTCTCCTACTCCCGGGTTCTATGGGGAGAAGCCGACTGCTGCTCGACTTCGGCAACGCAGACACAACCGCTCCCTCTTCGTCTCTTCACAAAATGACCTCTTTTAGACTTTTTGATGTAGGTGTTTAGGGCTATAAACTTTCCTCTTAGCACTACCTTTGCTGTATTGCTGAGGTTTTGATAGGTTGTGTCCTTATTGTCATTTAGTTCAAAGAACTTTTAAATTTCCATCTTGATTTCACTTTTGACCCAATGTTCATTCAGGAGCAGGTTATGTCCATGTATTTGAATGATTTTGAAGGTTCCTTTTAGAGTTGCCTTCCAGTTTTATTCCACTGTGGTCTGAGACAGTGCTTGATATAATTTAAATTTTCTTTAATTTATTGAGGCTTGAAAAAATTCCATGTGCTGTTGTATAGAATGTTTATTCTGCAGTTGATGGATGAAATGTTCTGTATCTACCATTAAGTACATTTGTTCCAAGGTGTACTTTAAATTTATTGTTTCTTTATTGACTTTCTGTCTTCATGAGCTGTTTAATGCTGTCAGTGTAGTATTGAAGTCCCCCACTATTATTGTGTTGCTGTCTATCTCATTCTTAGGTCTATTAGTAATTGTTTTATAAATCTGGGAGCTCCAGTGTTAGGTGCATATATGTTTGGGACTGTGATATTTTCCTGTTGGATAAGGCCTTTTACCATTATATGCTGTTCCTCTTTGTCTCTGTTAACCACTGTTGCCTTAAAGTTCATTTTGTCTGATACAGGAATAGCTGCCTCTGCTCACTTTTAGTGTCCCTTTGCATAAAATGCCTTTTTCCACCCCTTTACTTTAAGTTTATGAGTTCTTATGTGTTAGGTGAGTCTCCTAAAGGCAGCAGATAGTTGGTAGGTGAGTTCTTACCCATTCTTCAGTTCTGTATCTTTTCAGTGGAGCATTTAAGCCATTTACCTTCAATGTTAGTATTAAAATATGAGGTATCATTGCTTTCATCATGCTCTTTGTTGCCTGTGTACTTTGCTTTTTGTTTTTGCTTTTCAACTTGTATTTATGTTTTATAGATCCTGTATGATTTATGCTTTAAAGAGGTTTTGTTTTGATGTGTTTCTAGGATTTATTTCAAGATTTACAGCTCTTTTTAGCAGTTCTTGTAATGGTGGTTTGGTAATGGTGAATTCTCTCAGCATTTGTTTGTCTGAAAATGACTGTATCTTTCCTTCTTATATAATGCTTAGTTTCACTGGATACAAAATTCTTGCCTACTGATTGTTCTGTTTTAAGAGGCTGAAGATAGGGCCCCAATCCCTTCTAGCTTGTAGGGTTTCTGCTGGGAAATCTGCTGTTAATCTGATAGGTTTTCCATTAGAGGTTACCTGGTGCTTATGTCTCACAGCTCTTAAGATTCTTTCCTTTGTCTTAACTTTGGATAATCTGATGTCAATGTGCCTAGGTGAAGATCTTTTTGCCATGAACTTCCCAGGTGTTCTTTGTGCTTCTTGTATTTTGACTGTCTAGGTCTCTCATAAGGGTAGGGAAGTTTTCCTCCATTATTTCCCTAAATATGGTTTCCAGGCTTTTAGAATTCTCTTCTTCCTCAGGTAATTTTTATTAGGTTTGGTCATTGAACATAATCCCAGACATCTTGGAGGCTTTGTTCATATTTTCTTATTCTTTTTTCTTTGTCTTTGTTAAATTGGGTTAATTCAAAGACCTTTTATTCAAGCTCTGAATTTCTTTTTTCTACTCGTTCAATTCTATTGCTGAGACTTTCCAGAACATTTTGCATTTCTAAAAGTGTGTCCAAAGTTTCCTGACATCTTTATTGCTTTTTCTTTAACCTATCTATTTCCATGAATATTTCTGTCTTCACTTCTTGTTATCATTTTTGGGATTTCCCTGCATTGGGCTTTGTCATTCTCTGGTCCCTCCCTGATTAGATTAATAACTAACCTGAATTCTTTTTCAAGTAAATCAGGGATTTCTTCTTGGTTTGACTCCATTGCTGGTGAACTAGTGTGATTTTTGAGGGTGCTGACAGGCCTTGTTTTGTTATATTACCAGGGCTGGTTTTTCTAGTTCCTTCTCATTTGGGTAGGTTCTGTCAGAGGGAAAGTCTAGGGATGAAGGCTGTCATTCAGATTCTTTTGTCCCATTAGGTGTTCCCTTGATGTAGTACTCTCTTCCTTTTCCTATGGATGTGGCTTCCTGTGAGCTGAATTACAGTGATTGTTGTCTCTCTTCTGGGTCTAGCCACCTAGTAAGTCTACCTAGCTCTGGGTTGGTACTGGAGGTTTCTGCACAGAGTTCTGTGATGTGAACCCTCTGCTGGTCTCTCAGCCTGGGATACCAGCGCCTGTTCTGGTGGAGGTGGCGGAGGGTGCAATGGACTCCATGAGGGTTCTCAGCTTTGATGGTTTAATGCTTTTCTTTGTCTTGGTTGACCTCCTGCTAGGAGGTGGCACTTTCCAGAAAGCATCAACTACAATCGTGTGGAGAGGGACCAGTGGTGGGCAGGTCCCTAGAATTCCCAAGATTATATGCCCTTTGTCTTCAACTACCAGGTTGGGTAAAGAAGGACCATCAGGTGGGGTTGGGTCTAGGAATGTCTGATCTCAGACTGTCCTTGGGCAGGTCTTGTTGGGGCTGCTGTGGGGGATAAGGGTGAGATTCCCAGGTCACTGGAGTTGTTTACCTAGGAGAATTATGGCTGCCTCTGCTGAGTTATGCAGGTTGTCAGGGGAGTGGGGGAAAAGCTAGCAGTTGCAGGTCTCACCCAGCTCCCATGCAAACTGAAGGAGCGGTCTCACTCCCACTGTGTCCCCCCAACAGCCTCCAGTCCATTTCCAGAGAGAGGGTGAGACAGGCTTAAAAATTTGCCTGAGCCTATCCACCTCCCAGCTGTGAGAGAAAAGGTCTTTAGTTCTTCCTCTGCCTGTGAAGTCTGGATGCCCAATTTGGGCCCTCCCTCTAGTTTTTGGCCAGGAGGCTTCTTGCCCTGTTCAAACTGTTACAAAGTTCAGCTAGATAATTCCTTCTCCCTGTGGAGTTTTGCCGCCTGCTCCTCTGGCCACCCTCCTGATGGATCCCTGTGGTGCCAGACAGGAATGGGCTGCTTGGGGACCCAGCGGGCTCCCAGGGCCTTCTACAGCTTCCTCTACCCTGGTATTTCGCTTGCCTCTCTAACTTGACTTAGCTCCAGGTAAAGTTGGAAACTTCTCTCATAAGCAGACCTTCAGTTTCTTCAGAGGGGGTGTGTGTTCAGGTCAGGAGGGTCTCCCTTTCCAACTTCTGCAATTGGGGCACTCACAGTATTTGGGGTGTCTCCTGGATCCTGCAGGAGCAGTCTGCTTCCTTCAGAAGGTGTGTGGGTCCTTCTGGGGTTGCTGGTTTGTTCTTGCAGTCAATCTGGAGCTCAGATTCTCAAAGCTGTTCTGTCTGGAGCTGCAATCTAGTCCTGCCTCCTGTCTGCCATAATCCCCTCAAAACTTTCTTAAAAACAAGCACATGGATGAAAAGAAAGCTCTCTCTAGAACAGATTATTTCCACATAGCTGCCTCCTCATAGTGGTCATGGTCTGTTGATCCAGCTACAGGGCAATTTTAGACTCTTTGCAGGGCACTCAGCTATTGGCAGAGGAGAACTGAGGTGTATCAGAGATTTTCACAATTCAACATGTTGCTGCAACCAACACCTACAAACAGATAATCCGTTGTTTCAGAAAACTTGATAGAAACAACTTGTACTCACAAAGAACTATTCGCAACATGTTATTATTAACTGGAGTCTCCATGCTGCTCCAGTTCTTCTAGAGTAACTTCTTTAGAAGTTACTCATCTAACTGTAAGTTAGTATGCTTTGACCAACATCTCCCCATGTTTCCCACTCCTTTAGCCCCTGGTATACTTGAAATTTGCTAAGAAAATAGATCTTGAGTATTCTCATTACAACAAAAAAAGGTAAGTATGTCAGGTAATGGATAGGTTAATGAGCTTGATTGTAGGACTCATTACACAAGGTATATTTACATCAAAACACCACATTGTGCACCTCAAATATATAGAATTTTCTGTCAATTATGCTTCAATAAAACTGGGAAAAATACAATTAAATAAAGCAGTAAGGAAAAAAGAGCTATTTATGTGGGTTTATTAGCATCTGATCCACCTCTGTGACCCTCCTTCATTCTTACCTGCAGCAAACAGGTACCACAGAGCTCTCAGATCTGGGTCAGTGTGGAAGCGGTCAAACAAGTTTTACTTCTAAATGTGACCAGAAGTTCCTGAGATGAAGTTTGGAATCAATAGGAGGTGGTTGAGTTATATTTTTTTCCTTTTCTTACAAAAACTTAGAAGCAAAGCTTAGAAATGCTTAAAGAGTAATCACTTTGTCTATCAATATGTGCATGGTGAATGCAGGTGTTTCTTAGTGACCAGAGTCTGGAGAGGCCTCTGAAGGCCATGCCTCTTTCTCTGCTTTCTCTCATTGCCTGGCATTTAGCAATTTCTTCTAGAGTTGGCCTACAACAAGGGTACAACAGAAAAACTCAAACCAGTTCAATTAATTACCAGGTTTTAGGGAAAAGGTGAAAATATACCTAAAATTCAGTAAGTTTTATTTCTAGCATTTTTTTGAATCCTAGAACCCAGTGTGGTTTTGAAAAATCACTAGACCAAAATGAAGAAAATGTTCCTCCAGACCCTTTTGTAGCCAATTCTCTAGTCAAGTAGTTGTTTTGTGGGTATAGTTTCCCTCTCTATTAAAAGTATTACCTCACCAGCTCTATAACAAGTGTTAGCTATACTTTTATTATCTTATCAGCTTCTATCAACTTATAAGTTAATTGGGAATTAAACACCCTGGAATGCAAGTTTGACATTGTTTCTATCTTGAAAGGGGGGGGAAAGTTATTTAAGTATTACCATTCCACAACACTAGTGGACTAGTGGAGGAATCAATTTGGATGTGGGTGGTATTTGGCCACAATTTTATATTACATATTATTTTGACAACACAGGTCTTAAATAACTTGTTACCAGTAAGAAACTAGTAAAACACAAAAAGGATTTGAAACTATCTGAAAAATGTGAAGGAATAGTTGAGCCTGAATTTGATGAATAAAGTGAGATCTGTGTTTTGACGATTTAATTGATATTTCACATTTATCTCTCTTAAATTCAACAATAATTATAAAAAATATACTGATTCAGACTCTATTTTGCAGATGACTAAAGAGTTTCAGCATACAATTTCAATTTTATTTATTTGATTGCTATGTTGAGGCAAAGCTGTAGTAAGTATTTTGTCAAAAGAGTATAATATCCACAATTGTTAACAAACTTCATTATTAGAAGATATACCGGGTCAACAGAAGACATAGGAAAGGTGTTTATGGAGATCTCAGATATATGAATGAATGAATTATAAAAAATTTAGTTGTGATATAAATAAAAACCTAATATTGTTGGGATAAAGAATATGGACATATAGTATTTTTGGTTTGAATCTCAGTTGATCACTGGGTTTTACATTGAATTATAAAGTAATAAAATGATAAAATTTTAGGGTTTCCTGAAGAAATTATTCTTATTATTTTTGGTCTTACAACAGAAAAGGTAACTTTCTGGTCTGTTTTGCAAATAAAGAAAAACCTGAGAATATGTACAGACATGGAAAAGGAGGCCATCCAGTTTAGCATTCAACAGTCCAGCCTCTGTTTTTAGAAAGGACTTTCCTGTTTGGCATTCCCTGCCCAACAGACTCAGAGCCTTAGAGAAGGAACTGCAGGTATCCTGGCCTCCAAGCACTGTCCATGTGTGGGTGGTGGCTCTGTGTGCCCATCTCTAGGTGAAACTTAAAATTCATAAAAGGCTGCTAGAAAACAAACCAACCACCCTGCTCTTCTTTTAAATGCATAGGTCTGTGTCATACTCAACTTTTCTGAGTAGGCTATAACTGCAAGCGATTTCCTCAGTTTCTTCCAGTGGCCAATGCTGGGAACCACTGAGTCATGTATGCCTCAGCCATTGTGGTAGAGAAGAAGTACCTCTCTGTACAATGAAAGGTATTTTTTCTAGCAGATGATCCTTTCATGTGCAGCATAAGAAGAACAAATACAATATTTTTCCCAACCTTCATTCTCTGCATTGCCAATCCATTTCCTCTTTCAAATGTATTAAATACTATTAGAAACTATTTTATTTTACAAGATTTTGCTTTTTTTCAGTATTATTCTTAGAATTTGGAGGAATGGATGCCTGAAGCCTGTAAGGCATTTCGATTTTCTCTTCCAGACATAACTAGCTTCATACATCGGAAGATGATACAAAGAAGAAAGGTCTGAATAATATGTGATGAGACATTTCCATTGAGTTGGGGGAAAAACTAAACCTTTCTAGGTGATAGATATCTTCAGAAAGTTATTGCTCTTTAGTTAGCTCCTGACTGATCAAAGTCATTTCAAAATGTTCCTCTACTATTTAACTTTATTGGATTGAGAAATATGCATCAGAAAGAATGTAACCTATTAAGAGAAAAATGAAAACAAAAGTAGATACGGCATTAAAACATTCATAGCTTATAGTGTATGTTGCAAATTTTATGTTCTTACAAATTCCTTTTGTCTTGCAATATGATAGACAATAGTTGGGAAATGTAAAAGTGAAGAATCCTACAGACACACTATTATTTCTATTTTAATTGTTCAA
The DNA here is from genome assembly GCA_036589455.1 of Ateles fusciceps. Taxonomy (NCBI): domain Eukaryota; kingdom Metazoa; phylum Chordata; class Mammalia; order Primates; family Atelidae; genus Ateles; species Ateles fusciceps. The sequence continues at coordinate 1,217,812 of JAZHEH010001243.1, forward strand.
CTTATTTCAGATTTTTCGACTTCAAAGTGCATATCTGAGCTACATGTACAAGGAGTCTTACTTTGTTATAAAGGAATTAGAATATTTTTTGGATTCAGAGAATATTTAAAATGTAGAATACTGGGGTTGAATAATAAAATGAGTTTTGGCATTAAATAACCTAAAGAGTCAAAAGGCTAAATTTACATATGCACATTCTTTCTTCCTATCCCAAGTTTATAACATCAAAAATATAATTTTCATTTTTTTATGCTTCTTATTAAAGGAGGACAGGGCAAGGAAATGGAACAGGTGCTCAAGAAGATAGAGATGAGAATTGATTTTGGTTAATGACAGAGACCAAGAACAAGGATTCCAAGTCTGGGCTCTAAAATTGGACTGTGATCTTTCATGAATCGTTCCTTTTTTTATCCATTGAGACAGCAGAGTATAGAGGAAAGGATGACAAGCTTGAGAAATATACCTTGATATGGTTTGGCTCTGTGTTCCACCCAACTCTCATCTCAAATTATAATCCCCACATGTGGAAGGAGGGAGGTGATTGGATCATGGGGGTTGTTTCCCTTATGCTGTTCTCATGATAAGCATCTGGCATTTCCCATGCTTGCACTTCTCTTTCCTGCTGCCTTATGGAGATGGTGCCTACTTCTTCTTCCTCCACCATGATTGTAAATATCCTGAAGCCTCCCCAGCCATGCTTCCCGTTAAGCCAGCAGAACTGTGGGTTAATTAAATCGTTATAAATTACCCACTATTCAGTATTTTTGTTTGTTTGTTTATTTTTTGTTTTGTTTTATTTTGCTTTTTTGAGATGGAGTCTCACTCTGTATCCCAGGCTGGAGTGCAGTGCCGATCTGGGCTCACTGCACCCTCTGCCTCGCAGGTTCAGTTACTCCTGAGTAACTGGGATTACAGGCATGTGCCACCACGCCTGGCTAATTTTTGTAGTTTTAGTACAGACAGGGTTTCGCCATGTTGGTTGGGCTGGTCTCGATCTCCTGGCCTCAAGCAATCTGCCCGCGTAGGCCTCCCAAAATGCTGGATTACAGGTGTGAGCCACCATGCATGGCTGGCTATTTCTTTATATCAGTGTAAAAATGCACTAATACACATCTAGATTGAAATCCTCATTTCAGCTCTTACTTTCCATGTGACCTTGGGACAGTACTTAATCTTTTTGAGCCTTTCATTTTAAATATGTGGATAACAATAGCTACCCTCCGTGGTGGTTGTGAGAATGAGATTCCATTGGCAAAACACCTAGTACCCTGTTTGGTACCATGCATATACTTAATAAGTAGAACAAATTATTATTTTCAAAGAAAGCTGTTAGGTCAAGTCCCTTTGGGCTGTAGTACTCTGGGATTCAGGAGCTGATTGACAGGTGTATAAATTGTGGTTCAGGAACAGGTAGTTTGCTGAGAGCCCATCCAACCCCACCACCCTCTCATATGTGGCAGCCAAACTGTGGCACAGATATTGATTCAGGTTAGTTTTGTGCCTCACACGGAAGTAGGACACCTCAGAACTGTTCAAACACTTGGTTGCCTGAGCCACGTTTTAATCATCCACCATGACTGAGTGACCTATTTTTTTTTTTTCCCCAAGGCTGCTATAAAATCAGAGATGGAAGCTAGCACCAAATCAAAGCACTGTGGTTCTGTCATACATATTTTTTGGTTTCCATCCAACCTTATTTTAAATATCTCTAGGGATGGGCTTTCATCACTTTTCTTGGAAGATGTTGCTTGTATAAAAATTTTCACTGTCAGAAAGTTTTCTCTCCCATTCAGGGTAAATTTTTCTTTCCTTGTTTATACTCATCTAGTTATCTTGTCCTAAACCTGATTAAATAATTCTTCCTGCCTGTTCAGTACTTCTCCTGCCAGATTTTTGTAGTCAATTATTAGTCCCCCCCTCAGCCATTACTTAGCAACACCAGACATAATCTATATCTTTAATCATTGCTCATAACTCACTCCTCCATCACAATCATTATTCTCTCCTCTCTGAATTCATCCACCTGCTCTTTGAAGGTAACCTTAGTGCCTTAGTGGCATGTTCCTTTGGAAGTAAAACACACTAGTGTATGTATTTATTTTAAATTTTTATTGAAATAATATGGTACCATTACAGACAGTTTTGAAAACAAAGAAAAAAATCAACCTGCTATACTAACCCGATGGCTATTGTTACTTTTGTCTTTTCCATGATTATCTTTTCAACTATAAATATGTTACCCTATTGAGTGGAAATTACGCCTCAGGTGACGTACTTAATTCTTCATGTGCAAGATCCCAGTTGCTACCACAGTGGCCCTGTGAGGTAGCTTTATAACCCCCTCATTGAAGATGAGGAATCTAAGGGTCAGAGAATTCAAGTAAGTTGCCTAAAATTTGGCTCAGGAAGCCTTCCTAACCATTACGCAATCCTGCCTATGCTATCTTTTGCTATATTTTTGTCATACTAATAATGTTAATGGCAGGACACTGGATGAAAAAATATTAGGCAATCATTGCCCATCAAAGGTTCTTTAGAGTGCTTTCAATTTTTTTTCCTTATTACAAACATCACGGAGATAAAATTTTTGAGCAACAACTATTTTAAATCAGAAGATTGTCTTATTTCACTCCTACATCATATTGTTAAAAATTATTTAAATCAAGGAATCATAAAAGAAAATATTGATAGATTTGATTAAATTAATGTTTGGAAAGTGAGTTCTTCCTGGCATAATGTACCATAAATAAGATGGAAAGACAAATGATAAACTCAGAAAAATTATCTGTATAAAATTTGATAGACAAATAATACTATTCCCAATATTCAAGAAGGTCATATAAATGAATTTTATTTTATTTATTTACTTATTTTTTATTTACTTATATTTTTGAAACGGAGTCTCCCTCTGACACCCAGGCTGGAGTGCAGTGGCGTGACCACAGCTCACTACAACCTCTGCTTCCCAGGTTCAGGCAATTCTCCTGCCTCAGCCTCCTGAGTAGCTGGGATTATAGGTGCCTGCCACTGTGCCCAGCTAATTTTTGTATTTTTAGTAGAAACAGGGTTTTATCATGTTGGCCATGGTTAGCCAGGCTGGTCTCAAACTCCCAACTAAACATTAAACTAATGTCCAACCATCTTAGCAATTAACATAATTATTAATGCACTAATTTGACACTAGTTTTTATTTCGCTAATAGGCAATACCACAAAAAGATGACAATACCCAGTGCAGGCAAGACTGTGGAAAAACATATTTTCTCATATAATGCAGGTGGAATCAAAGCTAGATGCAGTTGTTCTAGAAGTTAATTTGCTTTATAGATTGAAGGTCTTGGCTTGTCCTCTTTAATGTAGCACTTCCTGTCATAGGGATAAGAAAAAGCCTTAATGTGTGATTTGAAGCAAATTCCTCCAGGAATGCACCCTCTGGAGCCTAATCTGGTGTATTTAGGCAAACTTCAGGTAAAGCTTGGCAGGCAAGTATCATACTGCCCGGCTTCTGTGGAGCAGAAATGCTGTCTATTTTCTTGTTATTATTGTAAAGAGGATGGATATACTGTGATAGATTTTACCCAAGAAGACAGTCCAACTCTGACCCTCCAAAAATTAGGCTTGGAAAACAGAGACGTATTTTGGTCTGCAGAGGAAGGAAAAGTGGCATGCAAATCATCTATCTGCCTCTCACAGAGGAGGTGGGGCAGGCAGCCAAGCACTCAGCTGATGGAGCTCCAGCCCAGAAGGAACCCTGAGGTAGAGAGTGTAGTCTGGGACTGCCATTGCCTTGCATTTTCCTAGGTGCCAGAGATGCAACAGAAACAAAACATCCCCAACTCCCCCTGTAGTGGAGCTAACTTGCTAGCAGTAACTCCGAGGCAGATGTGAACACAGGGCTGAATTGCCCTTCACAATTGAGCTGGGAAGAGTGGATATGAAAATGTTAAAACAAAGAAGAAGGAGGCCATTAGCTTGAGGTTGCCAGGTTTGGGAGTATTTTTTGTAACTGATGGAAAACAACAACAACAACAACAAAATGAAATAAAATCCTGAGCCTCTGCTTGGTTCAACCAGCAGACTGATTGCCAACTGGGAACCTCCTATCGGCATATGAAAATAAGGCAAACACCTTAATTGTACCCAGTGAACTTCCTTTTGTTCAGCCTATAAAAGCTCATCACTGTTCAGGCAGGTGGAGTGGAGCTCTCTGGACTTCTGGTTATGGATGCTGCCTGATTCAGGAATCATTCTTTGTACAAATAAACTGTTGGATTTATTTTCTCTAAAGTTTCTATTTTAACAAAAGAGAACGGGAGATGGTGAAACTGGGCACAGAGTGGGGAAAAAATGGGAAAGAAGTAGAGTGGGAGAGGGCTGGGAGGTAACTTGGACGGCAAAATGTCATGGGAATTTGGGGTCAGATGAAGATGACCTGATGGATAGTGTGTGATGTAATTCCTTCCTGCACACTACCAAACCATCTTTAAAATCTTCCAAAAATTAAAATTAAATGTTCCCTGAGGTTACGTTTCTTGTGGAAAGTGGTGACAGAACCAAGGTCTGCATTTTAATGACTGAAGAGTGGAAGCAGCCACAAGAGAAGGTACACATCTGGGTAACATCTCCTCCACCTTGCATATGCCTAAAGGGAGTTTAGAAAGAGTCCTTTCACAATCTTACCTGTTTACCTCTGGGCAGTTAGAAATATTTTTCTTCATAAACTGTTTAGCGTTAGCTTTTTAAAAATAATTAGCTTATATTATCTCTGTAGAAATAAACAACATCTTAAAATTAGGCTTGCAATTTTGTGTTCTATCAACTCAGGTTTCTATGATGGTTCTAATTCTATCCCCTTCCCTGCCCCAATTGAACATTCAGGTTTTACACTGTTTTTTTTTTTGTTTTTGTTTTTTGTTTTGTTTTTTTGTCTCAGAATAGATTATTTGGTGTGCATGCCACTTTGTTCTGTTACTTTGTTTACTACAGGATAATTTTCCTAATTTAACTTTTATGTTAAGTTAAAGTTCACAACTTTGCTAATTGCTCAGTAGTATTCAGTGTGGGGCTCCACAGCTTATGATGCATTTGGAAAAAATACATTAAAATGTTTTAATCCAGGAAAGTAAAAATGATTATGGAGTGAGGAAGTAAGAACTATGCTGAAAGGTTATAGGAGATGAGCTCACTTAATCAAAAGATACTAAAAGATCTGTTTAATTCATTGAGTCTCACATTTTAGTCTCCACCTTTAAGAAATTCATCTGAATTTGAAACATTTATTTAACTACTATTTTTACAATGTTTCTTTTTAAAAACTCTTGTTCTTTACCCTTATTTGTGTACAACTAACATTTAAGTATTCAATATTATTAGTTGCCTTGGATACAAAGTTTGTGGTACACATAAATAAATGAATGAATGGTGACGCAAATGTCTTTATATCTACAAAAGGCTGATAACAGATGCTTTTATATTTTAGCTAAACTGGATAGTTTATATTTATTTGTATGTAAATATTTATTATAAATAAACTATGAATATAAACTCTGTGGTTTAGTTTAAATATAAAAGTATCTGATTATCAGCCTTTAAAAACAACTGGTTATCCTCTTATTTATTTAAATATAAACAACCTGGTATTTATAAATAAATAAAAGGAAATCGCTCCAGACTGCAGCCTAAAGTATTTTGCTGTTATATAATGTGGAATACCAATAATAATGTTTGTCCAGTGTTAGAGTTGGGTTATCATCTCCCTGGTAAGAGTCAGTGTGAGCTGTTCAGCACATTCCCCAGAAGCTGCAAACACTCTGCTGTGTGTTGTGGTATACTAGTCTTTCCCTGGACCCCCAACTCTGGTGTTTGTCTTGTGGAGAAAATTGTTAGGCCTCTGCACCTTTCCTATTTCACTTTCCCTCTTTTTATGCCCTTTCCCAAAATATTTTTATCAATGTACACTTTTAATGTCTGTATTAATTCATTTACTACTGCTGTAAAGAACTGCCTGAGACTGGGTAATTTATAAAGGAAAGAGGTTTAATTGGCTGGGAAGGCCTCAGGAAACTTACAATCATGGCAGAAGGTGAAGGGAAAACAAGGCACCTTCTTCATAAGGCTGCAGGCAGGAGAAATGCCAAGTGAAGGGGAAAGAGCCCCTTATAAAACCACTAGATCTCATGAGGACTCATTCACTACCACGAGAACAGCACAGGGGGAAACCATCCCCATGATTCAATTACCTCCACCTGGTCTAGTCCGAGACCAGGTGGAGGTAATTGAATCATGGGGATTATGGGGATTAAAATTCAAGATGAGAATTGGGTGGGGACATAAAGCCTAACCATACCAATGTCTACGAGAAGGTCATATTCTTGTGTATGTGAAGATAGTTTAGCATTATATACACCTAAAATTAATATTCAGTCTTCATTAAATTAGCATTTAGATTTTAATAATAAACTGAGAACAGTCATCTACACATTTTTTCTAATTAAAGAAGTTCAATAAACAACTACAATTGATGAAATAAAACTCCCTTCAACAGAGTCTAACTTACAACTGAGTTACTTCAATTGTCTGAAATATTTAAACTCTTTATGTACCTTTTATTTTAGGATTATGTATTTAAAGCCAATTATTCAATTATTTACTTTAAAGGAAATTGCAAGGCATGTCTGTCAGAATCTCAACATACAGAAGTTGTATTATTAATGCACTAATGCTGAATTTAAAACAGAATATTAATATTTTGGGTTGGTTTATTTAATCAACTATTTACTTCTAAACCTTTCCAAGGTTGGAAATATCTATTAAGACAATAGTTTTATTATTTCATAAAATTAAATGTATTATTCCCAAACTGGTGGCATTACTATCCCAGCAAAATAGGTACATTTACTCAATGGGGAGAGCTTGTCTTTACGGATTTCTTATCTATGTTGGGTAAATAACTACCCCCAACTTAGCGGTATGAAACATATTTTATTTTGCTCCCAGATTCTGTTGGTCAAGGATGACAAACTTATTTCTGCTCTGCTGTAGCACAATGTCTGGGGCCTCAGCTCTGAGGACTGAAATGGTTGTAGACAGAAATCACCTGAAGGCTTGTCACTCTTATGTCTGTGTCTGACATGGGATAACTCTCAGGCTGGGTTCAGCTGGAATAGTTGATCAGAGTACTTACACATGGGCCCTTCATGGGACTTCCTCTGTTAGCATGACAGGGGGGACTATTTTGAGGGGGGAGCAAGAATTCCCAAAAAACTAGGAGCTACATAGTCTTTCACAACCTAGCTTCAAACATTACATAACATCACTTTGTTTTATTCCATTGGCCAAAACAGTCACAACTGCCCAGATTCAAGGGAAGGGACACAGACCCACTTCTTGATAGGAGGAATGTCAAAAAATCTGCAGCCGTTTTTCAAGGCTTCCACATTCCATCAACATTTTTTGAGAGACGTGTGAGCCCATGGTTTGCAGATACTCAAAGCCACCCTTCTCCCACCCAAATGGGAGTATTTAATAGTTGCTCTGAAAATAGCTTCCATGTTTATAACTATTAGAGAGCGATTTCACAATTCTCTAAGTTTAAGTCAGTCAATTTTTTTTTCCATCAACTTTCGAAATTCTGTCTGATTTGGGCAGATCAAATTCAGTAACTTCTCCTCTGATTGTCTCCCCATCGAATTGTACCGCACTCATCTATTTCCTCTCTCACTTTTGGTCATAGCATTAAGACTATTCTAGTAATAGCATTTTTTGCTAGGACAATAGTTGCTAGAAATTTAATTTTCTCTGATTTCTCCTTTCCCTTTTTATTTCCTCCCTTACATTGTCTTAGATCCGTATTAATTGACAGCATCATCCTCAATATTCCCCAACCTACCTTTAAAAGTCCAGGGCATTTCTTTTGCCCCTTTCTCTTTTCCTTGCATCTTCCTTTTTTCTTGTCATGCTCCCCTTATTGTAAAAACAAAAATCATTCCACGTCACATATCCTGCACCTTCATTAAAATGTGTGCTACCAGATGCCTGGACCAATGTTCAACAGTGATTTCTCCCTGTATTTTCCATTTATTAGAGTGAAATCAGGGAAGTACTTGGGAAGCAAATGGCTGGACTGATGACCTCTCAGGAGCTTTCCTGGCCCTGCGACTCAAGAGTCATGAGGAAGTTGTCTAATACTCAAAAGAGTAAGAACTTACTCTTTCACAGAGATGTTTATTAAGGAGCAAATTATCCTCATCCCCAAGTTATTTCATTATAGTTCTTAGAGCATCATTTTGGGAGAAGCAAAGTGAAACTGCAGTTAACTAAGTGCTAGCATCTGTTTAATTGTTTCAAATCTACAAAATGTAGTAAAAATTCTCTGCCATGATATGCTGTTTATAAATATCTGTAGCTGTAATCATCATTTGTTAATTAATTCACTCATTTGTTTTTTCAGTAAACATTTATTTAATACTTTATGAATTCACCAAACAATGAACTTAGTAATGGGTTACAAAGATTAAGTAATTAAAGGAAATTTTGTTGAATTATTTAAAATAAAAATATGCTTTATAAATGAAATAGTTTTTGATGTCACCTTAATATTTGTCAGGCCTTAGGTTTAGTGCTTTGATGCTGAGAGTAAGATAGGAATATCAGTTCAACAACAGAAACAGACCAGTAGGAATATATTGTAAGAGATTTATTGTGAGGAATTGGCTTGCATGACTGTGGGTTTTGGGTAGGCAAACCCAAAATTCAAAGGACACAAAATGGTCAGAAAGGGCAAGCTGGCACTCTTGGGCATGGGTTATGGTCGTTGTCCACAGGCGGAATTTATTCTTCTTCAGGGAACTTCAGCTTGCTCTTAAGGCCTTTCAATTGATTGAATCAGGTCATCTGGATCATCTAAGGCAATCTCTCTTATTAAAGTCGACTGTTGATGGACTTTAATCACAGCTACAAAACACCTTCATAAGAACACCTAGATTAGTGTTTGATTGAATTTCTGGGGACTGTAGCCTAGTCAAACTGACATTAAAACATTTCACCCTTGTCAACTTGGCAACCATCTGCGTCTCGTGAAATCATGCCTAATCCCCAGGTAATATGGTAATGAAGTCATACTTCTGCCTAACGTGACACAACCCTCCTGCTCACAACCTAGAAGGCACTAACCCTTTACGCAGATGGGAATGCAAAGTCCTTGGGTGATGTTTACTCTCCTCCTTTGATATCCTGTATATTAAACATTGCGATGTAAAGTTAACTGTTATTAATGCATCTTCTGTTAGATGATAAGGGGATGAGGGGGGAAGAAAACAAAAATATTTGGTTAAAATATATACAAATATGTTTATAACAATATAAGGAAATAATACAACTATTACAATTCTTGTTTCTGCAACTGGTCCATGATGGTTGCAGCTGGTCCATGACACAGTCTATATTCCTTTGCCCTCAACAATTACCTCAGCTGGTTGTGGTTCTTTGCCTGGTGGGGTGACTCAGATCTTCATTCCTGATGGCTCTGGACTATCATTAATTCCTGTCTGAATTGGGTTGTTGTAGTTTTATATAGGCTTTCATGACAGGACATAGCAGTAAGCAGAAATGCCCTAAGGGACCTCCTGTATTGCAGACATACCCTTCCTTACCTCCATTGTATAGTAGTAACCAATTTCTCCTTCATAATCAGGATGAATCACCTTTGCTAATATATTGACTCCCTTCTTTGCTTGTTCACCAAAAGGCATAAAGAGCCTATAGTAGTGAGAGAACAGTGTCATTTTCACTTAACAGAATCATTGCTGTATCTCCTGGTGGAAGCATTCCTCCCTTTGGAACAAGACTTCTAGATACCAGAATCTAAAGTTGTGGTTACAGGAAGCAAAAATTTTGCAAGTGGATGACTAGGGGTAATAGTGAATGAAGACACTTCCATTTCTACCATTTGGTTACTGGACACATGAATCCTGGCTATGTGAGAAACAACAAGCAGGGAACTTGATCACCTTTTCTTTGCACATGGCATCACATAGGTCCACTACATTTATGATATGACGTTAAGTGGACATGGTGAAGAAGAAGAAATAATGACTTTAGACTAATTGGTAAGACATTTGCATGTCAAAGACTCGAGAAAAATGACACAAACTTGGGGGTCTCTAACCTAGTGAAATTTCTAGGTTTGAAATTTCACTAGGTTAGAGACCCCCAAGTTGTGTCATGGGTCTCTATGTCCCCATGTGGGGCATGTTCAGTGCCCCACTGAACATGGTGTGGAGCATGTTCAGATATCCCTTCTAAGGTTAAGGATAAGATGTGGTGTCTGGCTCCTACGACCAATAAAGAGGCACAATAGCCAGCAGGCTTTGTTGAATTTTGTAGGCAACATAGTCCTCATTTGAGTGTGTTACTCCAACTCATTTACCAAGTCACCTGAAAGGCTGCTATTTTTGAGTGGGGCCCAGAACCAGAGAAGGCTCTGCAATAGGTCCAAACTGTTAGGCTACTTGGACCATATTATACAGCAGAACCAGTGGTGCTTGAAGTGTCGGTAACACATAGAGATGCTGTTTGAAACATTTTGCAAGCCCCTATAGGTGACTCAGTGTAGGATTTTGGAACAAATCCCTGTAATCTTCTGCAGGTAACTACTCTTTTAAAAAGAAAACCTTTAGCTTGTTACTGGGACTTAGTAGAAACTAACATTTAACCATGGGCCACCAAGTTACCATATAACCTGAGTTACCCCTTATGAACTGTGTTGTCTGACCCTCCAAGGTTGTTGGGAATTTCACTGGAAAACTTTGAGTGGGATAATTTATCCCCAGTTCATTAAAAAAACATAAGCTGTGGAATGACTTGGCCTTCCTTTAATGCAGTTACCCAGTTGCATCCTGTTATAATTCAAGGGGAAAAGAGATTTAAAATAGTTGGGGGAAAAATGACATTATCTGTTTGTCCTTTTATTTAATTGTATGCTTTTATTTTTCTACTGACTTTTTCTTCTGTAGAAACAATTTTCTGGACAACAAAATATTTGTTCAATAATTAAGAGTAGATTCATTTCGTTACTAATTTTAGCTAACCTGATCTCTTTTGAAACTTCATGGTTTTTTCATATTTTTGAGATAAGAATACATTTTGTCCTTTTGTCATATCCATAAATATGTAATATAGTGATTTCTCATAATAAACTGTATGTACTTTATGCTGGGAAAAGAGTTAAGTTGACACAGATAATAAGCTATTTATTAGCAGTTTTTCACTGTAAAATTAGGCGGATTTCATTTATTTGGATTTGTAACTATATGTACTCAGATGTATGCAATAAAAAGTTGTAATTTATAGAATTTTTAGAACTTTTTCACAAGATTTGTTTTAAAATCAGAAATTATATTATACCTCTAAAGATACAGATTTGTAGAGCTCTCTTTTGCTCATGAGACTGGAGAGGGAACTATACTTGATAAAATCCTTAATTTTCCCATAGGCTAAACAAATAAAGACCACCTGCTTTCAATCTATTTGCTTTCCAGACGGAACCAATAATGCATCTGAGACAAATTATAGTATTTTTCTGCTTAAGTAACAAAATGGTATTTTCAATGAGTAAAATTTAATTATCTTATTTCAATATATTAATGTTAACAGAAGAAAATTCATAAGTTTTCAAGTAATTATATAGCCTAAGCATAAATCCATAAATTACTATGTAGAATCTATACTAAAAATGCACAATCCATAAAAGATTCCAGGAATTTAACATTTAAATAAAATCAAAAGCATTATCCTTTGTGATAAATTACTAAGGAAAAGTTATACTCTCTTATATAGGATTGCACAACCATGAATTGTTTTCATCTATTTGAGGTATCTGAAGTTCTTGATGTGAATTATATAACTTTTCTCTTTGATCAATAATATATTTCATAGATTTAAAAATTAGCAAATAGTAGAAAAATGGAATACTTAGAAAAAATATAACCTCCCAAGATCTATGGCAATTTCAATATCCAGAAATAAACATTTGATATATTTGTCTCCAGTCTTTTCTTTAAATCACATATATGTGTTATATGAGGTTTATGTTTATACATCCATTTAATGTAGAATCATATTTTTGAATAATTAAACTCATGTTCTGTGTATTCTCATTCTTGCATTTATTTACAATCATAAACATTTTCTCATGGTGTTGAATGTTTAGAAAACATCACTGTAATGCCTACAAAGTATTTTTTGATGAGTACTTCTTTAATTTCTTAGAGCATTCCTCTATTACTAGCATTTATGTCTATTTCTATTTCTGTCCTAAATACATTCTGTTCCAAATTTTATCATAATCATCTCTTGCTTTCTTAAGTACTTTTAACACCTTAGTGTACATTTAAAATACTGTAGTTTAGTTTTGCCTGAGTTTTGAACTTAATGTAAGTGATATAATTACTTTGTGCTTGGCTTATTTCATTCACTTTTTGCAATCATTCATATTGTTGCATTTTTTATGGTGTTTTCTTTGTCTTGGATATATTGTAGTCCATGGAATGAAAATGCCATATTGTATTTATGTGCTTTGGGAGCTTTCCCCACCCCAGTTTGAGGCTATTACAAACAGAATGTTGTCTGTATCCTTGTGTCTCTGAGTGCATATATATATATTTCTCTTGGTTATGCTGGTAGTCATGTTGAAACTACCAGCCCATGGAGTAGATATATTTTCAACGTAAACACCGTATATTCTCACTCATAGGCGGGTGTTGAACAATGCAAACACATGGACACAGGGAGGGGGAGCATCACACACTGGGGTCTGTCAGTGGGAAAAAGGGGAGGGGACAGTGGCGGGTGGGGAGAAATGCCAGATATAGGTGATGGGGAGGAAGGCAGCAAATCACACTGCCATGTGTGTACCTATGCAACAATCTTGCATGTTCTTCACATGTACCCCCAAACCTAAAATGCAATAAAAAAAAAAAAAATAAATATATATATATATATATATATAAAAGATAAGACTGATTGCCGGAAAGCAAGCCAGACTGGGAAAAGTCTGGAGTAGGAGTGTAACTCTTACTAGTATTGCAGTGAGTAGTGTTTTCAGTAATTTTTAGTAATTATGATATTGAGTAATAATAATAATAAAGGAAGCATGTTGTAAAAAAAAAATTATTCAATGAAGTGGTGATGACAATTGCTGTACCCATTGATCAGGAGTGGCAGTTTCAGCTGTTCTACATTCTAGCCAATATTTAGTATTGTCAGCCATTACATATGCAGTGTTTATACATCTGTATATCACAAACATGCATAATCATTGTAATTTTAATTTGCATTTTCTGATTGCTAATAAGATTTTATGGCTATTTGGATTTGTTTTTGTAAAGTGTTCCTTAAATCTGTCTCATTTTAAATTTTATTTTAAAGTTCTCTTATTTTCTGGGTATAAGCCTTTTTTATTGCCAGTTATAGGTCTTGTAAACTTACATTCCTGGAGAATATTTTATTTGATATATAATTTTAATTTTATTTTATTTTTACTTTTTGTAGGGATGGGGTTTTGCTTTGTTGCCCAGACTGGTCTCAAGCTCCTGGTTTGAAGTGATCCTCTCACTTCAGTCTCCCAAAGTGCTGAGATTACAGGTATGAGACACTGTGCTCAGCTGAGTTGATATATGATTTGAAGTTATAGTTATTTTACTTCAACATCTTGAATCTATTTTTATAGCTTTATTGTATCTTTTTATAAGTCAATTTGGTTTTTTGAAAGTAAGGTATTTTTCTCTCTGGTTATATTTCCTAACTGCTTCCTAATCTGATATGTCCAAGTGTACTTTTCTTCACATTTATCCATCTTCGCATTTGATGGGATCTTTGAATCTGTGGGTTAAGGTCTTTTGAAATTTTGGAAAACTCTCAGCTTCTACTTCCTCAAACATTGTTTCTGTGGCCGTTTCTCACCTCTTTTTCTGAAATGCCAATCACCTGGCTCTTAAACCTCTTCCTGTATACTTTGTGTCTCTTACTCTTCTGTATTTTTCATCCTTTTGTCTTTCAGAGTTTTATTCTTAATAATTTCTTCTGGGTTCTTTATCTCTTAAACTGTTTTTAATATCCCATTCATTAATTCTGGTTTTTCTTTTTAGAATTTCTGTTTATTTTTTCTATCTGCTAAGTCACTTTTCATAGCTTCCAGTTCTTTGTTAAAATTTTTATTCTTGAATATTACGCAGACACCCTAATATATGAAAAAGAGTATCATGTTTATTTTGGCTTATCGCCTCATAAGCCAGGTTATTTTTATGTTCAAACATTGTATTTGAAAATGTAATGATTTGATAAGTAAGATGATGTTATCTTCCTCCAGAGAGGTTTTCCTTTATTGATTCCAGGTTTGGGGGACACTAGTAATCTTGGATCATATTAATCCAATTGTAGGAATTGAAGATTCCTCAGGAAACCTTAAATTCTTAAGATTCTTTAATTCTTACTTCGTAGAAAGACTACTGGGTTTGACTCCCAGCTCTGCCATTTAATTTGCTTTATACCTCTGTATTTTGACAGATTGCTTAATCACTCAAAGCCCTAAGAAAAATTAAATATATCTGCCTTATAAGATTAGAAAAAATATGGATATCACCCAGTATTTAGTTTAGATTCAAGAAATAAAAAATTTTATTTCATAATCTGAAGTAGACAAAGATAGAAGTGTGTAATACTACAGAGAAGTTACTGAGTGCCAGACAGTTTTCTAGAGGTCCAGGAAGCTCAGGTGAAGGCCATGGGAGGATTGGTTTACCTCTGGCTCACCCTTACTTCACAGTGTAGCCTTTTGGGTTCCCGACCCAGTGAATGGGGGAATCTGCAAGCCCCTATCTTCAGTTGAGCCAGTACCTCAACTCTCAGTCCTCTAGCCCACAGGGCTGTCAAAAAGTACCACTCAGCCTCTCAGCAGCCTGGTCTAATCAGCAAATGACCCCTGAAAACATGGACCCACATGCTAAGATTACATCTCTAAATTTCAGTCTCATCCTGTATATTATCCCAGTAGTTCTTCAGTACTTTTAAAAGTTTTCTGCCACTACTTCAAGCATTTTTCTTAAAAAAAAAAAAAAAAAAAAAAATTCCAGCTTTTCTCATGTTTCTCAGCAAAAGGATTGGTTCCAGTAACTTAGTCCCTTATGAATGAAAGAAGAAATGTTCTAATCGATTTTTAAAGCCTTGGCTATTTGTTAAGAATTTGTTCCATCCAAATTAATCTCTGGTGATTTATTTATCCTAAAGGCAATCTATATTATCATATATATTTATCACATATTTCTTCATATTGCATATTTCTTTCCAGAGAACCCAGAAGAAATTATTAAGATTAAAACTCTGAAAGACAAAAGGATGAAAAATACAGAAGAAAGAGTAAGAGACACAAAGTATATAGCAAGGTGGTTTAAGAGCCAGGTGATTGACATTTCAGAAAAAAAGGAGAGAAACTGCCACAGAAACAATGTTTGAAGAAATAGAAGCTGAGAGTTTTCCAAAATTTCGAAAGACCTTAACCCACAGATTCAAAGATCCCATCAAATGCTAAGATGGATAAATGAGAAGAAAAGTACCCTTGGACATATCATATTAGATACAAAAGCAGTTAGTATTGGCAGTTCGTATCAGTTAAACACAAAAATCTCTACAGGGGGATTGTCTAGGTTCAAATTCCAGCTCCACTACTTACTAATTGTGTGACATTGGGTATTTTACTTAATAGTACTGTATTTTCAGTTTTCTGTAAAATGCAGAAAATGATAACAATATTATCTATACCAGAGGGTTGTTGGTGGGTTTAAGTGAGTAATACATGTGAAGACCCCTAGAAAACTGCCTGCCACTCAGTGACTTCTTTACACGCTTCTACTTTTGTCTACTTTAGATTATGAAATAATTTTTTTTTTTATTTCTTGAATGTAAGCAAAATACTAGGTGATTTCCATATTTTTTCTAATCTTATAAGGTAGACATATTTATTTTTTCTTGGGGTTTTGAGTGATCAATCAATCTGTCAAAATACAGAGGTATAAAGTTGGGAGTCAAACCCAGTAAAGTCTTTCTGCAAAGTAAGAACACAAAACTTTCCAAAAATTTAGAAAAAGTCTCATTGCTCTGTAGCTATGGTAATAAGTAGCCACCATGATGTATTTTAAACTTGTTCAATTATTCAGTGGCAAGTCACTTCAGTAAATATGCTTTTGCAAGCCAACCAATCCACCAATTAGGATCAATCTCTTGCTTCTTAACTTTGTATCACAGATTTTTAAAAATCTTGGTGTATTAGTTCATTTACACACTGCTGATATAGACATACCCAAGACTGGGAAGAAAGAAAAGGCTTAATTGGACTTACGGTTCCACATGACTGGGGAGGCCTCAGAATCACGGTTGGGGGCAAAAGACTCTTCTTACATGGTGGCAGCAAGAGAAAAATGAGGAAGAAACAAAAGCAGAAACCCCTGATAAACTCATCAGATTTCATGAAACTTATTAATATCATGAGAATAATATGGGAAAGACTGGCCCCCATGATTCAATTATCTCCCCCGGGTCCCTCCCACAACATGTTGTAATTCTGGGAGTTACAATTCAAGTTGAGATTTGGATGGGGACACAGCCAAACCATATAACTTGGTTGTTGAGAATTTGATTCATCCAAATTGATCCCTGGTGATTTATTTATCTTAAAGGTAATCTATATATCATATATAGGTATCACATATTTCTTCATGGTGTATTAGATTGACAGTTTTGTATAATGGTTAAACACAAAATTCTGTAATTTAGTAGAATAAGTGCATCTCTACTAAACACGCCACTGAGTGCTAATCAGTCAACAACAGTCTCACTTGAGTAACCACACTTCTACTTCGTCTATCCACTTACACCTATGAAAGTCCACCAGCCCTAAAATTCCATGGTCCTCGAAAACCCAAATAAGATCAGCACTTGTCTCTGCTCAGACTGACTGGACCTGATAATTGTTGTTCTCCCTTAATATAGTAATCAATAAATTCAGCTTTATCTTTTTATTTCAAATATTGTACGGTGGTCTTATCTTTAACAATTCTGAAGTTACCATGGACATAATTTTGAATACCTTTGCCTGGGAACATCTCAGTGAACCCTCAGATCACAAGTTTATTCACTGGACCCCTTCTGACAAAATCTCTTCAGATCTAATGGTTCTCTTCATTGTTTGAAGAGAAGTCAAACAATGATCTGAGCTCTGACTAGTTTTATTAAGCTCTCGTTGCTAAATTAATTTTGTTATCATAGGGTTTAAGCCAAGTAGATCTTGGTATAAGGTAAGGAATTAAGCCTAGTTTTATTATTATTATTATGCTTTAACTTCTTGGATAAATGTGCAGAATGTGCAGGTTTGTTACCTAGATATACGTGTGCCATGGTGGTTTGCTGCACCCATCAACCTGTCATCTACATTAAGTATTTCTCCTAATGCTTCTCCTCCCCCAATTCCCTACCCCCAACAGGTCCCAGTGTAGGATGTTCCCCTAATGCTATTCCTTTCCTAACCCCCTACCTCTCAACAGGTCCCAGTGTGGGATGTTCCCCTCCCTGTGTCCATGTGTTCTCATTGTCCACCTCTCACTTATGAGTGAGAACATGCAGTGTTTGCTCTTCTGTTCCTGTGTTAATTTGTTGAGAATGATGGTTTCTAGCTTCATCCGTGTCTATGTCTTTTTTATGGCTGCATAGTACTCCACAGTGTATATGTGCCACATTTTCTTTATGTAGTCTATTATTAATGGGCATTTGGGTTGACTACAAGTCTTTGTTGTTGTGAACAGTGCTGCAATAAACATACGTATGCACATGTCTTTATAGTAGAATACTTTATAATCTTTTGGGTATATACCCAGTAATGGGATTGCTGGGTCAAATGCTATTTCTGGTTCTAGATCCTTGAGGAATCACCACACTGTCTTTCACAATGGCTGAACTAATTTACACTCCCATCAACAGTGTAAAAGCTTTCCTATTTCTCCACATCCTCTCCAGCATCTGTGGTTTCCTGACTTTTTAATGATCATCATTCTAACTGGTGTGAGATGGTATCTCAATAAATGGTGTTGGGAAAACTGGCTAGCCACATGCAGAAAACTGAAATGGGACTTCTTCCTTACACCTTATACAAAAATTAACTCAAGATGGATTAAAGACTTAAATGTAAGACCTAAAACCATAAAAACCCTAGAAGAAAACGTAGGCAATACCATTCAGGACACAGGCATGGACAAAGCCTTCATGACTAAAACATCAAAAGCAATGGGAACAAAAGCCAAAATTGACAAATGGGATCTAATTAAACAAAAGAGCTTCTGCACAGCAAAAGAAACTATCATCAGAGTGAACAGGTAACCTACAGAATGGGAGAAAATTTTTGCAATCTATCCATCTGACAAAGGGCTAATATCCAGAATCTACAAAGAACTTAAACAAATTTACAAGAAAAAAACAAACAATCCCATCAATACATGTGTATTGTATGGATATGAACAGGAAGGATACGAACAGACACTTGGCAAAAGAAGACATTTATGCGGCCAACAAACATATTTAAAAAATCCCATCATCACTGGTCATTAGAGAAATGCAATTCAAGGCTTCACTTTTTTTTTTTTTAATTCAGTCATTTAAACTTTTTGATTTGGAAGTGCACTATTTGGTAATTAAATTTATCTCTTTATATAAGTTTAACAGACCTTCTGTTTTGGAGGTATACCATTTTACAAATATATTTCCATTAAATATATGTGGCTTGCTTTGCTTTTGTCTATATGTGCAAAGTCTTGTTTCATTCTCAATTGTCTTTTTCTTCTGTTGAATATATGCATATGGCAAGACTTAGGCATAGGTCTGATAAGTAGTCAATCCAGTCCAAGTAGGTCCTGAGGTCCTGGAGTTACAGATCCATTACCAAGCAAAAACAAAAACAAAAAAAAAATTGTGCAAAGAAAGTGACCAGGCTTTGTAGGCACCCTCCATATCTGTCACATTTGCAGTCCTTGTCAATTTGTTAAAGAGAGTCACTTTCTTTAATTTGTATTCCTTGATGGATTATATAATATCTTCTTTACCTCTGCTTGGTCTGCAGACCTGAATTATTCATAAGCACATACTGTCAAACAACTGTAGTGGCTCCTCTTTCTACTTTGTCTTGAGTTTGTCTATGTAAATGTCTCAACATTCTCCTGGAAAACATCTAATTTCTGTTACACAGTAAGTTGTACTATAATCCCAATTGTTTTACTTTCCTTGGTAAATAGAAAAATGAAAGGGTAAAAAAAGAAAAATAAAGAAAGTAATTGACTTCAACAATGTCAAGATAACATTTGACATCTGAAATGTCAAAATCAGTAAATTAATATATGTAAGAGGAGCTCTTAACACGAAATAAGCAATAATCAGCTATTTAACAGACACACTACAGGCTCTAATAAATTTCAAAATCCAAGATTGTCTTCATATAACAAATACTTTGGAACTTTTTGAAACTTATCTTCTTTCATCTCTTTCTACTGAGTTTTATGCAATATTTGATTTTTTTTTCCAGGGATTTCTAAAGCAAAGAACACTTACTTGTAAATTTGACCAGAATGCAGATCTGTGGAAGTAGAATTAAAACTCTGATGTAGAGTCCAATCAGGGGCTATATAATTAAGGAGTTTCTTAAACTTTAAAAGGTCAGGCAAAAGTTTCCTATGGAATTCAGGACTTTGCTGGATACTTATCCTGAACTGAAGATCTGCACTAACTAACCAAATAATTGTTAGCTCCCTCAGATGGTAAAAGTTATTTAAGAGAAGCAGGGTAGAAAAGAACAGATTTAAAAAACACAAATGTATAATGCTTAAAAAGCAAAAACAGAATACTTCCTAAGTCTTTCTTTTAATAATAGGTTGCACTAACATTCAAAATTTAATCTAATTAAAAAATGAAAAGTAGATCTAAGAAAATATTTACATTGTATTCTAGGGTAGACCCCAATGCTGAAATAAAGTGAACCATGTCCTTTGTTTTTGTAAATGACCTCAAACTAGAATTAATAAATTTAATAAGAAGAAATTAATTTAAATGTGAAATTGCCAACTTAGATAATATCAAACAAGTGGCTAGATATTTATAGATAGTCTTATAAATTGCTCAGCCTCCTTGCTTCAGGGCAACTGCGGGAAAACAGGCTGTTGCATGGCAAGGGTGACATCATCTTGAAGTGAAACCACCATGATTACTGAGGTTTGAGTCATTCACACCAAGGTGTTCTGTGGCAAGGTCTTAAGACATAGTCAATCCCTCATAAAGATGCTTATCTAACCCTAGTGATCATGAGTTTTGGCAAGAAAGTCTGAGACGTGTTCAGATGCACATGTTTTACCCTAAAAGTTTGCTATCTGAAGGATATTTTCTGGAGCGCAGGTTCAGGAATCCACTGTCTCATGGCTCCTGACACATCATTTCTGTTTGTCCCTATTAAATATTTTGTTTCTGAAAAATTGTTTGTCTCTTTCTTCAGCCTCTCAGTGTCCTCAGGCCTTGTGGGTAGGTCTGTTCAATGCAGAACATTTGGCAAGCTAGCCAGGAATTGACTGACCAAGACATTTATGCAGCCAACAAAGGTGAAAAAAAGCTCATCATCCCTGGTTATTAGAGAAATGCATTACTGCATCATCACTGGTTATTAGAGAAAGGCCTAGTTTTTTAAAAAAATTCAGTCATTTAAACTTTTTTATTTGGAAGTATACCATTTGGTAACTAAACTTATCTCTGTAGAGAAGTTTAACAGACATTTTGTTTTGGAGGCATACCATTTTACAAATATGTTTTCTATATTTGTATTTGAGGCATCTATGGGGAAAATCCTAGGATGGTCAGCCACATCTATGTGGGGTGGGGTGGCACGTCTGTTAGATGCTTGTGGATCTCTGTTTGAGAATGGGAGCCCCCAAAATGCTGGTTGACCTAGAGCAGTTATTCACCAAAAACTGTATAGCACACTACAGTAAGGAAGGGCGGCGGATGGCCACTGCAGTGGGTTGGCCACTTTTGTGGGCCATCCGTTTGCTAGCAAGGACTCAGCTAGCAGCAGAAGCTAAAATTAATTGGCTGGATGAGGAATTGCAATTAGGAAAGGACATGAGCCTTTCCATTTCTCTCCTTGCGTTCAATTTAGTGGACAACTCTAAAGACCAAGAAATAAAATTTGAAACATTAGCATGCAGATTTGTCTACCTAGGAAGAAAGAAATGGAAATAACCAAAAATCAGAGCTATCATAACTAAGCCGGATTGCGATGCAAAAACGTGGAATCTCTGGGAATGTTATGAAGAGGAAGGCTCTGATGACGGAGTAATAGATAGGGAGGGGGGACAAGGATTATTGGCAAATGATCCTCTCCTAATGCAAAGGAAAGAAAAGCCTCAACAAATGCAGCTAAATGGGAGTTAATCCCCAGTACAGGAGACTCTCACTATCAGGGAAGACACTGCTGCAGAACTCTTAGAGTTTCCAAAGACCTTTAAACAACTACCTAAGGAACCCCTGACACCTTGGATGGCCCAATTATAGGACACAGTGAGTTACAGTGTTTCCTTGGCTGGGAATGAAGCAGAAAAAATGATTGCCATCACCATCCATCCCAGCACTGCAGCAACACCTTTATAATGCAAGGTAAACATAAGGGAGTCATAGCCTTAAGGACTTGGTCATCCTGGCTATGAAGAGGCTTGGTCTAATGACGGGGACTTAACAGGAGGGACGAACTCCCAGAGTTTGATCAAAGAAGTGCAAGGACTTCCCTGAGACTTAGGAATAGGATGAGTCATCTATGCTTGGGTTTTTGCAGGACCTGATTAAGCAATTTGTACTGTTGGGATAAAAAGTAAATTGCTACAAAAATGATGTGGCCCTTTACTGTCTTTGTTGAGTCCTATAGTGGAATAAGACATATATCCTATAGGAGGTGGGAGAAGCCATCACAGATTTAAGAGAAACCAGGAAAGCCAAGGACAGAGTACACTTGGTAACCAGACAAGAACTAACAAAGGGGAAAAAGAAAACCCCATAGACAGGAGAAAAGGGGGAAAGTGACTGATAAGAGTCACATGTAAATTAACCTGGTATGATTTATTGGAAGTAGGAGCACCCCGAGAAAAAAATATACCACCAAATGCTGTATTAGTAGCCTTATGGAGGGGAACTACAGCCTGACCAGCAGTTTCATCCTGTTCCTCTGCCCTTCTGGCAGAAGAGAAAAACAACTCAACCCTCCCCCATCTAACATCTAACATCTTAGCCTATTAAGGCTGGATCCCAGTCAACTTTGAGGCCAAAGTTGACTCTGTGTTCAAGCCATAAGGGGTGACCAGAGGCCCCATTTGGAGCTCACCATTTACTAGTTCCCCCAGAATAAAGAGAAGACTGTTGCCTTAGTAGATACTGGGGCAGAATGTACTTTAATCCATGGAAATTCAAAGACACCCTGGTCAATGGACTGCCATTGATGGTTATGCATGCAAACAATCTGAGTAAAAAGAATTTTAATAAATCTAGGAATTGGAAAATCTCCCTCTGTCCTGTGTAGGGAGAATTCAGATTGAAGGCACCTACAGTAAAGACTATCTTCAGGGGAGTGGCAAAATGAGACCCCCATATAACTCCCTGACCCTAAGCAGGTTGTAAATACTAAAGAAATTGCCTTGTGGGCAGGGGTATATTAAAATAAATGCAGCTATTGAGGAACTGGCAAAGGTGTATATTATCTGACCAGCTCAAAGCCAGTTTAACAGTCCCATCTGGCCTGAATACAAAGCAGACAGTATGTAGCAGATGACTGTGTATTATCAGGAATTGAACAAGGTAACCCTAGCCACATATGCTGCAGTTCCTAATATTACTCAGGTAGTCAGCTATATAGTGTCCATGCTGGGGACATATCACATTGTCTTATATTTTGCTAATGCCTTTTTCAGCATTTCTCTCTCCAAATGGTCACAAGACCAATTTGCTTTTCTGGCAAGGTTACCAGTGGGTTTTTCAACTGTTGCCCCAGGGCTACCTTTACAGTCCTATGCTTTGTCCCAGAATGATGGGTAGAGACTTGTCTGTTCTCATTCTCATCTTTTATTTCTTTTTTTAATTTTAAACTTTTATTTCAATAGTTTTTGGGGAACAGGTGGTTGTTGTTACATAGACAAGTTCTTTAGTGGTGATTTCTGAGATTTTGGTGCACCCATCACTCAAGCAATGTACACTGTATCCAATTTGTAGTCTTCTATCCCTCACCCCCCCCTCCCACACTTCCCTGAGTCCCCAGAGTCCATTATATTATTCTTATGCCTTTGCATCCTTATAGCTTAACTCCCACTTATAAGTGAGAACGTATGACAGTTGGTTTTCCATTCCTGAGTTACTTCACTTAGAATAATGGCCTCTGTTCCATTTTATAGCTGAGTAGTATTCCATGGCATATATATACCACATTTTCTTTATCCACTGGTTGGTTGATGGGCATTTAGGGTGGTTTCATATTTTTGTAATTCCAAACTGTGCTGCTATAAAAAATGCATGTGCATGTGTCTTTTTGATATACTGACATTTCTTTTGCATAGTAGTGGGATTGCTGGATTGAATGTATATTCTGCAGTTGTTGGGTAAAACGTTCTATAAATATCTGTTAAGTCTATTTGTTCTAGGGTACAGTGTAAGTCCATTATTTCTTTGTTGACTTTCTCATGGTGCTGTCAGTGGAGTATTGAAGTCTGACATTATTATCGTGTTGCTGTCTACCTCATTTCTTAGGTCCAGCAGTAATTGTTTTATAAATTTGGGAACTTCAGTATTAGGTGCATATATATTTAGGATTGTAATATCTTCCTGTTGGACTAAATATACTATATATACATATATATTTTTTACTATTGTTGCTTTAATGTCTTTTTTTGTCTGACATAAGAATAGCTGCTTCTGCTCACTTTTGATTTCCATTTTTTTAACATGAAATATCTTTTTCCACCCCTTTATCATAAGTTTATGTGAGTTATGTATTAGGTGAGTCTCTTGAAGATAGCAAATACTTGGTCGGTAGATATTTATACATTCTGCCAGTCTGTATCTTTCAAGTGGAGTGTTCAGGCCACTTATATTCAATGTTAGTATTAAGATGTAAGGTACTGTTCTATTTATCATGTTAATTGTTCCCTAAATACCTTGTTTTTTTTTCATGTGTTACAGGCCCTGTGAGATTTATGCTTTAAGGAGGTTCTATTTTGGTGTATTTCAAGATTTTGTTTCAAGATTTAGAGCCCTGGTTAGGATTTCTTATAGTTTGGTAATGGCAATTCTCTCAGCATTTGCTTGTCTGAAAAAGACTTTATCTCTCCTTCATTTATGAATCTTAGTTTTGCTGAATATAAAATTCTTAGCTGACAATTATTTTGTTTAAGGTGGCTAAAGATAGGACCCAAATCCCTTCTGGCTTGTAAATTTTCTCCTGAAAATCTGCTGTTAATCTGATAGGTTTTCTTTTATAGGTTACTTGATACTTTTGTCTTATAGCTCTTAAGATTCTTTTCTTTGTCTTGACTTTAGATAACCTGATGACTATGTGCCTTGGTAATAATCTTTTTGCAATGAATTTCCTTGGAGTTCTCTAAGCTTCTTGTATTTGGATGTCTAGATCTCTAGCAAGGCCAGGGACGTTTTCCTTGATTATTCTCTCAAATAAGTTTTCCAAATTTTAGATTTCTTTTCTTCCTAAGGAATACCAATTATCCTTACCTGTGGCCATTTTGGCTATATTTCTTGGAGACTTTATTCATTTTTTCAATTCTTTTTTTTCTTTGTCTTTGTCTGATTGGGTTAATTTAAAAGCCTTATCTTTGAGCTCTGAAGTTCTTTTTTCTACTTAGTCTAGTCTATTGTTGAAATTTTCCAGTGCATTTTGTAATTCTCTAAGTGTGTCTTTTATTTCCAGAAGCTGTGATGCTTTTTCTTTATGATATCTATTTCTTTGGAATATTTTCATCTGTATCCTGTATTTTCAAAAAATTTCTTTAAGCTGGTTTTCACCTTTCTCTGTTATCCCCTTAAGTAGCTTAAAAATCAGCTTTCTGAATTCTTTATCTGGCAATTCAGAGATTTCTTCTTGGTTTGGATCCATTTGCTGGGGAGCTAGTGTGACCTTTTGGGGGTATCACAGAACCCTGTTTTATCATATTACCAGAATTACTTTTCTGGTTTTTACTCATTTGGATAAACTATTTCTTCAATTTGTTCTTGAATTTAGTTTTAGTTGAACTGTGTTAAAAATTTTTTTTTTTCCTCCTTTTAGGGATTGGACTTTAATGTACATTATAGTTTAATTTGATTATTGGTGCTTGTAGGAGTGAAGACTCTGTAAGAGTCCCTTAGTTATAGAGTATTTGTGCACTGGCTTTCCTCAGTGCTGCTTGTAGCAGCTATGTTCTTGTGTGTGGGTGAGTTCATTGTTTCCTATGGAGTTGGAATGGCATGGATCTCTTGATGCTTATCTCATCTCATTCTCTCTTAGTGTACACTTTGTTTCTTTATTTAGTTTTCCCCCAGTATTTTATTTACTGTATAGATGATTCAGGCTTCAGGTCGATAGAGGAGGTATACCTGGGTAGGCACCAGTTGTAGCTAAGTCAAGAGGGTAGATGTAATTAATACCCAACAGTGGGCCCAGGTCCCAGCCTTGATGAGGATGGCTGGGGGAGCTCTCAATTATATGTGCTTGGGTTTTATCAGGGTGAAGAGTGGGACCTACCTCAGCTCCCCTGCTAGGCCTGCAGGAAAGCTATTCACCTCACCGCCTCACTCCTATCCCAGTGTTTTGGCTATTCAGATCAGACACCTCTTTTCATCTATGGAAATGCTGAGTTTCAAGTAGGGAGGAATTGTGACTCTGCCTCTTGTGCAGGCCTGAATCTAGTGGGTGTTCCTCCTGTGAGGCTTTGCTGCCCCTGAAGCCTGTCTATAGGTGCATCTATGCTGCATTTCTGTGGGGGGGAGCCCCAGCTGTATCTGCAGTAGAGTGCCATGGGGGAACAAGGACCTCTTCTCCAAGGCCCTTCACATTCACAGAGGCTGCTTGCCTGTTGGGGTAGAAGTACAGATACTTTTCCTCTGTGCCTAGTATTGCAATTATGCCTCTGCTGTGAGAAACTTCCCACCAGCAGAAAGATCTGGGACTCAAGGCCTAACGTGATAATCCCTTGATGTGGTACTTTCCCCTTTCCACAAGGAATAGGGCTTCCTGAGAGCCGGACTGTAGTGACTGTTTTGCCTTTTTGGGTCTAGTCACCCAATGGGGCTACCAGGTTCTAGGGATGTCTGCTAACAGTCCAGTGATGTGACCAGTCTTCAGGTCTCTAAGTTGTGGATTACAGCATTTGCTCTGATGGAGGTGGCAGGGGAGTGATGTAGACTTTGTGAGGTTCCTTGGTTATAGATGGGCTTAATGTGCTGGCTTTCTCAAATGCTGGTTATGCCAGTAGTGAAGCTGTCAGGACCTTTGGTTAGCCAAGGTGTTGTAGGCAGTGGAGTTAGCTGTTGTTTTCTCCTTCCTGGGATTAGGATTATTCTGCCAAGAGTTGTAATGGCCTGAGTTGGTTGGCCTTCAGCCAGGTGGTGGTGCTTGCAAGAGAGCATCAGCTCTGGTAGTAGCAGTGGGATTTGAGCTTGCCCTAAGTTGGCCAGGTAAAGTAGTTTGGTTTTCAGGCAATGGGTGGGGCCATAAAGCTCCCAAGAGTTTATGTCTTCTGTATTAAGTTATCAGGGTGGGTAGAGAAATATCATCAAATGGGGGCTGGGTAAGGTGGGTCTGAGTTTGGACTTTCCTTGGATGATGCTGGCTGTGGCCACTGCAGGGGATTAGAGGGTGGAACTCAACCCAAAGGGGCTGCATTCCAGAGGAGAGTATGACTGCTCCTGCTGTACAGTACAGTTCACAAGAGGACTGGGGGGATAGCCAGTAGTGAAAGGCCTCACCCAGCTTTTAGGCCATTGGTGAGGCCAGTCTCACTTCCACAGTGCCCCACTAACAGTGCCAAGTTTAGCTCCAGGCAGCCTGTGCGTAGAACTCAGACCTGCCCCATGTCATAAGCTTCCCCCGCTGAGAAAGCAAGCATGGCTTTCAGGACTTGCCCCTCCCTACCTGCCTGCCAATCCAGATGCCCAGTTTCTGTGCTTGTATCTGTAACATCCTTCCTGCTTCCCTGTGACCCCTTCCTGAGTTTGGTGCCTTCCCCATGGGCAACTGTGAGATACTTAGGAATGGCTTCCCGGGCTTAAACTGAAGACTGGGAATGCCTATAAGGCTCTTCACACTGCTGCTTCTACTTTTATATGTCATGCCACTCCCTAAATCCATTCCAGCTCTAGGTACTGTTAAAGCCTTCTCCCGTGTCTGGATTTTCAGATTCCCAGTGGGGATGTGTTTGAAGGCAGGCTCTCCCCTTCTTGCATTCTGGGAACTCACAGTTTTTCACCTGTCTCACAGTTTGCTGTGGCGTGTCACTTCTTTCAAAGAATCTGTGGATGTTTTCAATGTTTTTTGGTAAGTTCCTGCAGTGGTTCCTGGATCAAAAGTTCACAGTGTGAATCAACAGACACTTTTCTGTCCTTCCAAGTAGGAGGGACACACTAGCACTGGCTCCTATCTGCCATCTTGAAAGGAAAACAACAACAAAAAACAAAACAAAACAAAAAACCTGTCTTTTCTTTCTTGGTTTTATTATGTTGGTAGCATTATGTTAATGTCTGAAGATTTTAATGTAATACAGGCAGACTTGTTGCATTGTGTGCTCATTTGTAGGAATAGAGATGGGCAATTGACCCATAGGAGATCAAGGGCATAGGGCCCACAATGAAGTTTTTAGGGGTTAGGTGGTCGAGTAAGACTTATTTGCGACCTGGTGCAGTAATTGAAAATGTCCAACGATTTCCAACTTTGAAATGGTAAAAGGAATCCAAATATGTATGGGTCTTTTGGTCTACTGGAGAGCATTCATTCTACACTTTTCCCAGTGTTTGAGAACACTTTATGTGCTTGTTAGAGAAAGGGCAGCACCTTGGGTCTGAGAAGCACCTCAACAGGAAGCTTTGAACAGGCTTCCTGTGCTGGTACAGCAGGCATAGGCCTTAGATGCCCTTTAGAGGGTATAGCTAGGATTTTGAGTGTTACTGCTACTCCTGAAGGTGTGAGTTGGGCCTTGTAGCAGTCACACTATGGTAAATCAGTCTCTTTAGGACTTTGGTCACAATTATGGAAAGGAGCTGAAACCAGATACTTTCCCATCGAACAAGGCCTAGCAGCAGGTGGGATGCAATACAATGCTTTACAGCAGGTGGGATGTGAACAAAATCTCTTTTGATGACTATGAGAATGGGTCTGTCAGTCAAGAGATGAATAGAAAGATTGTTTAAATGACCCACCTCCACTGTAGCCCAAACACGTGCCTTGAATAAATGGCATGCCTATTTGCAACAACGAAGTGTTCTCTCAACCAGTTCTTTAAGCCCACAACTGCATGCTGTATTGGGCATTGTTACATATGAACAACCAAAGGACACCCTGTTACCTCCTTTCATCTCAGTGCCTGACACAGTATGACATGGAGTGCCACCCATCCAGGATGATGCTTGGTATACAGGTGGGTCCAGCAGGGAAACCTCTGTATTTGGACTGTTGTTGCTACACAACCACAGATGGATACAATTTGGTATGAAACAGATAAACATCAGAATACTCAGTGGGCTGAGTTGAGAGCTGCCTGGTAAATAATCACACAGGAGCCCTGGCCCTTGGTTCTTTGCACTAATAGCTGGGCTGTATTCAAAGGCCTCACTATGTGGCTAGCTCAATGGGAACAAAAAAAGGGCATGATTTTGCACAAACCGTATGGGCATGAACATGCGGCAAGACATATGGGAGAAACTGCACCACACTGCGGCTGATTTAACTGCATTCGTGTGGTCGTACGCTAAAAGACTCGGTTCCCAGGAAATATAGAAGCTGACACTCTAACAAAAATTAGAAGCATCATGCTGGCTCAGGTTGCTGAACTAGTGACCTGGGTACAAACAAAAGTGGCCATAGAACTGCAAGGGTAGGCTAGGAGATAGCCATGGGGGCGGGATTGAGCTAGAAGATAGTGACCTGCCAGCAGCTGCTGCAAACTGTTTATCTTGTTCTCTACTGTGTTCATGGTATAGACCATATCAAGCAGGACATATTTACAGGGCTTTTCTCCTTGTAGCTGATTGGCAATTAGATTATATAGGACCTCTCCCTGTAAGGAAGGAAACATGTTAACTCATGTGGACACTGCTACTAGACTGCTGTAAGGTTTTCCTGCTAAGCAAACTAATCAAGTCAGTACTATTAAAGGGTTAGAGGCTCCGGTACTAGGTATGGATATCCCCAGTGCATTGACAGTGACTGAGGGCCCACTTTGCTGGACATGATGTCCATGCCACACAATATAGCATGACACTTTCATTTCCCATATAACCCTCAAGCAGCATGGTTAATTGAAAGGAAAAATGTTCTGTTGAAAGCACAGATTCAAAGTTTACCGGGGAAGCCTGCCTTGTCCGAGTGGATAACTGTTTTACCTACAGTCCTTATTTCTTTAAGTCGGTCAAAGAGATGTCTGCCCCATATGACTGGTTGGGACAACCTTCTCCAAGCCTACCACTGTTTACATATGGGTAACTGAGACAACTTCTTTGCTCCCAGACCTGTTTGACAACCAGTGTGTTTTATGTATGAAGGCAGCAACAAACATACTACCAGGGAAGGGGATACCCTACTAGGGCTTAAAATGGTAAATACCCCACACGGGTTAAGTTATTCCTGCCAGAGAGTGGAAAATATCCTGGACAGTTAGAGTCCTCTCCATTGAGCCTACTGAATACTGGACTCATGACCACCTGCTATAAGTGGTCAAGAGGAACATGTCTAGCCAGTGGAATGATGGTGGGCTCGCTAATATGTTGTACTTTCAACCAAATTACTTTGACAACCACTGCTGACATCTCCTGGGCAACATATATGGTATATGTCCCCTTTACAAAAGCCAAGAGCCGTCTCTTTAGTAACTGCTCTACACAAAATCAGCCAGCATATGTTCAGAGACGGAGAAGATCTTACTTTGCAAGTACACTAAATTTCTTTCTTTTCATCCTTAGTTGTTATATTAGGCCATTACTGTAACCGGATGTTGCCTATGAAGCAATTTTTCCTTTATATTCCTGATGAATCAGATAATATCACTAAATTAATGACTGATATAAAAACACAAATAACCAGTTTCTCAGACCAAATCCCCACTTTGAATGATTGGCATTGTAGCTGGTTTGGGTCCTGGGGCACCTCATAGCAGAAGCTGCCTCTTGGTTTAAGTATTATACTCATGTGCTGTTAATGTTCTGTTTTTGCCTTCACTGTTGTGCTATCTGCCTCCAGTGGAGTCAAAGCACTGTTGCTGAAGCATACAGTATCAAATGTCTTCCCCTTGAGGCCCAGAAACTGTCACAGAAGAGGTGGGCACTGGGGATTGTAAAGGCTGGTTTTGAGGGGTGGAGTGTAGACAAAGAGCCTGTTGCATGGCAAGGGTGACACTCTCTTGAAGCAGAACTGCCATGAGGACGCATGCTTGACTCATGCATACCCCAAGGTGTTCTACAGCAAGGTCTTAAGACAAAGTCAGTAGCACAGATAACCCTTCATAAAGATGCTTGTCTAACCTCATCAGTAGTCACAAATTTTGGCAAGAAATCTGAGATGTGACCAGTTGCACATATTTTGCTCTAAAAGCTTGCTACCTGGTTATTTGTGTTTGCTGAGGGGGCAAATGCAGGGATCCACTGTCTTGTGGAACCTAGAGATATAACTTCAGTTCATAAGTCCCTATCAAATATTTTCTTTCTAAGAGACTGTATCTGTCAGCCTCCTTCTTCATTCTCTTAGCTACATTGGCCTTTGGGGGTAGATTGTATAGACCTGTTCACTTTGGAACAACAATTACAGGCATCAAGTAAATTAGTGAAAGTACCTTCAGACCCTATACTAAGCCTATAAATCTAAAGTAACCACAGTTGGGAAATACAGATTACTTGGAAACCACCTAACGTTTTTCTACTAGTTGATTAACGAATCATGAATTATTGTTACCATCTTCTTGTATGTCCACTGGTATAACACTGTTAATCCAGACTCCATAACCCTTATTCGGTGAAAGGGAGGCCATCATTATGCTTCCTTAATTCAAGATGTATCCATACCCAGGGCAGAACTTTTGGATATGCCAATACCAAATGCTGACTTAATGTGGTTTGTTGATTGGTCTTATATTTTTAATATAAAAAAGGACAATATCAGGCTTAATTTTTAAATAGTCTAGTTTTTCTTTTAAAATCTCATTCCCTACCAGAAGCCAGCTTGTTCAAATGGCTGATCTGTACAGCCCTCTCTATGGCATATGAAATCACTAAAATAGAAGAGTAAATACAAAACTATTAGCTGGTCTATTTTAAATAATCCCTTTATTTAAAATGCTGAGAAAAATAGTAGTTTAAAAAAATTTCTTAGATATTTTTCAATAATAAACAATGAACACATTAATGAATAGATGTTATGACACTACCCTAAAATAATGGCTGTGAAAAAGTAGATATTATCAGAAATGTTCTAAAATTAGATTATGGTAATAGTTGTACACCTCAATTAATTTTCTTAAAGTTATTGAATTGTGTACTTAAAGTAGGTAAATTTCATATAAATTAAACCTCAATAAAGCTGTTTATAGAAAGTAGAGATAGTAAAAAATGTACTATAAAAACTAGTGTACTATACTCTAGATATTATAAAATACTTTATACTATTAAATGATAAATGCATAATATAGAAATACTCTTAAAATACTATAGAAATATCTTAACAACCATCATTCTAAACAAGCTGTTATGAGTGCCATCCCTATACAAAGCATCATGTACATTGACAACAAAAATAAAAACAAGTCCCTTAAGAAGTTCAAGGATCGTATCATAAATTCACAGAATATAGCCTGCCAAAGATAAGCTCTAGAAGTGATTAGATTTTAATCATCACCTGATAGCATCAAATGGAATTTCAAATATACGCTTGAAAAAATCTTCCATGAAACAAAACATCTCATAGGGACAAACTTGCCACAGTATTAAGCCCCAATTGGGACACTTTTGAAGGATAGCACAGAACGTAGCCAGTTCTTGCTACATCTGTAGTTAGGTTAATCTGGAAAAGCTGTGGAGGTAGAGCATGGACTAGCTTCATGCCTGAAGGACCTTTTGGTTACCTCCAAACAGATTTCATGTAGTTTCCTTCCTCCATGGATTATGCATACGGAAATTGAAATAGTAGATTTGTTCTTCTGGATGCATTTAAAAATTTTCTTCTTCTGTTGAAAAACCACAACACTCACAATGACTAAAGTGCTATCATGTTTCGTAATTAAGACTTTCCAACTTACTGATTCAGTTACATGGGCCCATCTAACTGAAACAGTTATCCATGCATTTAAATTATGCCAGCCTTTGCCCCTTACTCAGAAAACTACCAGTTTTCATGACTCCCAATCTTCTGAAAAATGATAAGGAATTTAACATATCTGGAAAGTTACAGCCATTAGTGGTCCTCAGCAAATGTTGTCCAGAGCTCTCCAGAGGTAGATGATCCTAAGAGGTTGATACCTGACAAATGAAACTTGGAGCAAGCTGATAGTTATTATGAAGTGAGAAAACTTCTCCTCATGGCCACTGGAGCAAGAGTCTTCTATGCCATACTCATCTTTGCACACTCTTGTTTGTTATGGTTTTGGCCATGCATCTCTACAAGTTTAAAGTCATTGCACTTCCGATTTAGTCTACCATGTTCTTCTTACTAATAACAATGACTTGCTTAAGTCCAGCTTTAAGTAAAATGTCTTCGAATTAAGAAGGCTATTAGTTAGGCCAGGTGGTAAACATTTTCTTTAAAGGGAAGACACTAAATAATTTTGGTTTTGTGAGCCACATACAGTCTCTGTCATTTCTTCTTGTCGCTCCTTTCTTCTCTTCCTCCTCTTTTGTCTTTCTCCTCTTCCTTCTCCTCCTCCTTTTTCTTGCAAACTTTTAAAAGTGTAGAAACCATTCTTAGCTGTGGTCTGGGTTTGCTTTGCAGACCACAGTTTGTTAATCCCAGACTGAAGTCATTCCAAAGATATGACTATACAACATCCTCAATGGACTGTACATCTCTCTCTACAAAAAGTCTAAAGGGATAGGATTTTTTTTTTTGAAAAGACTCCTATGGTGATGGCTATATTCATACCAGTTAAACAATTCAAAGAGGTCCTCAAAAATGTATTCCCTCATATGAGCTGACATAGCCAATAATAATACAGCCCAGATCTGCAGATCTAACACATCAGTTTAAATTTATTAACAAGTATGTATGGATACTAAAATATTCATGGATTTTCTTTTGGCTAACCAGGGAGGAATCCACACTATTGTTACCTGAATTAATGTTGTCTGAGAGAAAACAATCTACAGCTGAGATAAAGAAAAACAATCTGGCTGTTTCACATACACGCAGGGAATTGTTAGGATGGATCCTCTCTTCACTTCTTTTTCAAATATAAATCTTCTGCTTCTACTTATTTATCCCGCTGTTGTTTATTGCCTATTGCACAGGATCTTAAAGGCTTCTGAACAGTCACTCTCCTGATAGATGATTCTACAAATGATTAAAGGAGAAACAGGATAAAATTCATGCTGATCACCTCTCAAAGTAAAAATCAGATGTCCCTAATAATCAAAGCTTTATCTGCAAGAAGAATGAATACCTGTTGTGAAGATCTGAACAATCCTAATATGTCTTGCAGCTGTGGCTGAATGAGGACTGAAAGGGAAACAAAATAAAACAGTTCTGCAAAATTAGGAAAAGACTGATTGTTCGGTAGCCATGGCAACAAGTAGTCACTAAAACCAATTTTAAAGCTGTTCAATTGATCAATAGCAACTTTAGTGAACAGGTTTTGTAAGCCAGTCAGTGTCAGCACCTTGATTTTAAAAGTTAGCCAATCAGAGATTTACCAATGCCTTTGTCAAAAGACATGCATTCGTATGCCCACCAATCAGCAACCATCTTGCTTGGGATTCAACTAATGAAATCAATTAATGTGTGCATCTGGAAGTCTATGCACCTCTGAATTCCTTGCTTCCCAGAACTCTGTATAAGATTAGCACTGGTCTCTACTTGGAATCTGTAACTGACCAACATCAAGCTTCCTCGAAGGAATAAATTTAGCATTTTTATTTCAGGTATTGAACAGTGTTTCATCATGACAAATGCCTGTGTCTCTTCTCAGTTATATAAAACTATCCGATATTCCTGTTGTCAATTTTTTTCATATGTGCCATGCTTTTTTCTTCAGTGTAGCTGTATAATATATTTTTATATTGGGCAAGGCAAATTTATTCTATTCTTTCCTTATAAAAATCTTTTTCTGTTTTTTTCATTTGACATTTAGTTTCATTTGTTCAAATTCTTACAAAAAAAGATGAGGCACTTTGAAATTATATTCATTCTATAAATTAATTTGGGAAGTATGGATGTCTTTATAATAGTGTATTCCTGGCCGGGCGTGGTGGCTCACACCTGTAATCCCAGCACTTTGGGAGGCCGAGGTGAGCAGATTACGAGGTCAAAAGATGGAGACCATCCTGGCCAACATAGTGAAATCCCGTCTCTACTAAAAAAATACAAAAATTAGCTGGGCATGGTGGCACGCACCTGTAGTCCCAGCTACTTGGGAGGCTGAGGCAGGAGAATTGCTTGAACCCGGGAGGTGGAGGTTACAGTGAGCCGAGATTGTGCCACTGCACTCTAGCCTGGAGACAGAGCAAGACTCTGTCTCAAAAAAAAAAAAAAAAAAAAGTGTATTCCTAAGTATTATCTTTTCATTTACTTAAGACTTTTCTAGATGTATGATTCTTAATTTATGTTAAATTACTTTGCTGATGTTTCATATATTTTATACTACTGTGGTAAATCTATTTTTTTGTTTTATTTTTAATTGATTATTTATTAATGGTATCTAAAAAATCTTGGGCTGAATAATTTGATTTGTATTGGAATATCCTTTGAACATTTCCTTATTTTTCTAACACTTACTGCCTTGATTTTATTAAATTCATAATTCTCAAGGAGGAGTTTACTTATTCGTAGGAATACAGTGTTTGGCAATCTCTCGGGGGTTAATACAAAATCATGGACTAAACAAAGTCTTTCTTGGAACATCAATTTTACTTCATTTTAGGAAACATTTGGTTTATATTAAGATAAGCATGGATGTATAGTAAGTCCTTACATTAATAGGTTCTTGGAAACTTTAAGTGAAACATATAAAGAAACCCATGTTTTTTTTTTTCATCAGCGTTATAATGAAATGATGTGAAACAAGCAGTAGGGGACTGGCTGTACATTCTTTCACTATAAGTCACACTTTCCAAGAGGCTATAATGATGTTAATGAGGACTGTATTATATATCTAAATTCGTAGTGATACATTCTCTTTCCTCTGTTATTCAGGGGCATTTTAAAGGAGAAAGTAGGCCGAAGGCTTTTCTATTAAATTTTAAGCTCTGTAAGTTCAGATTGTTTTATCAAACGTAGTGTTCCCAGCACTCATCATAACATATGAAACACAGTGCAGGTGCAATAAGTATTTGTTGAATGAAATATTTTATCCTTAAACATTTTTAGGTAGATAATTATATTTTTATGGAAATAATTTTTCTTGTTTTTCAATATTTTCTTACCTCATCCTGCCTATTGATATTGTCTATACTCCAGAATATTTAAAGAAATGTTAAATGAAAGTGGTGAGAGCTACTTACTTGTTTTCTTCCTGACAATTAAAAATGCCTTTCAAATGTTACTACTGCTTATGTTGATATTGTTGGTGTATTTCAAATGATATCCTAACAGACATTAATTATTCTTTTATAATTCTACAGATTTTGAAATCAAGAAAGGTATAAGATTTTAACGTCTATATAAAATCTATCAAATTACTCTACAGATAGAATAGAAAAATAACAATTTTGGTCTATTCTTGCAATCCTAGGATACATCATGAGACTGATCGCAGTGGATTATTCTCTTAATACATTTTTTATGTTGATTTGGCAATATTTTACTCAGGTTTTTCATAGGTATGATTTGTACACAATTGATTGTGTGTGTTGTATGCCATTTTGGTCATTTTTATTATCAGGAAAAGTCTTCATTTATAAAAATAATTATTTTTTTTTAAATTCTGAAATAGATTATATAACTAAGGAATGATACATTTTTTGGAAAATGAGAAAGGCTTAAGCTATATCCATTTGAAATCATTTAGGAAGATTTTTTTTAAAAAACTTTCAGTTTCCTTCATGATTATTGTTCAAGCAACTTCTTGAATTATTTTGGATCATTTCAGATGTTTTAAATGAGCATTCATTGATATTTTAAATTATTAATATCCAATGGAACAATTATTTTTGGTAAATTACATTAAGCTTCTATTATTTGTTATAGTCTCTTTTCTATTTCTTTGACTTGTTTCTCCATTTTTGACAATTAGATTTTTGAGAAATTAAATATTATTGGATTTCCTCAAAGGATATTTGGTTGACTGATTCTTAAATTCTTTTTTTCTTATCTACGTTATATTTATTGTGCCCTTCATTTAACTTTTCTTGGGGTTAATTTTTCTAGTCATTTGCTACTTTATAGACTTTTGAGTTGTGTTTACTATTCATCTTTTCCTCTTCCATTTTTGCTTAATGATGAAAGAATTTAAGAATACTAATTGGCTTGTAATCAATTTGTGTCCCTCCTCAATAGTCTCTATTTGTACAATCAATCGATACTTTTTTCTTAAAATTTTCAATCAAAGCTTTAAATCATGCTCATGCTAACACAATACAAAGAGAACTGAAAAGAAAACAAAAAATGTCGTCTCATCCTCTAACTACCTCTATCACAATGTCTTTCCTTAACAGAAATTATACTCCTTCCAGTATGTCTCTTGTTTTCACATTAAAAACTTGTAATTAATATAAATTTTACCTATAATGTAAATATATCTAAACATAAAATAAATCCGCATAGAAAATGTAAAAGTAACATAAATAACACAATGGTTTCCACGTTTCGGCTGTTACCAATTCACATGCACTTAGCATAGCTGAGGAATTAGCTGTGATAGTTCATTCTTTCACTTCTGCTGTTTGCTCTCATTCTCCAGATGTATATCATTGTGCTGTTGAAAAATAATAAAAGTATTTATGCTAGCATGATGAAGTAAATGCTGTCTGCAGAATCAAATGTATGATGACTCTACTTCCTACCTCAAGCAGAGACAGAAAATTTTGGTATTTTTTATTTATTTTTCTTTTTGTAATGACTTGCTTTCTAACAACCCTCCTGTCTGCCCAACCAAAGCTCTGTAACACTGGATTTTCCTTTTATAATCAGAAAGCCTTTTTATTTCTGTTTGTCGTTGCTTTCTCTCTGTGTTTTCAGAACCTTTAATTGCCTTATATATCGTTATAGTTCTTCTTAATTTGATTTCTTTGAGAGTGTGAAAATCGCCTTAATTTCTTGACATAAAAACTTCTTTTTCTCCTAGGTTGTCAGGCAAATTGGCTTATGTCCTGCCTCACCACCCCCAACCTGCTTCACTAGCTTTTTCCATTTTATCTGGGATTATCGTTTCATCACATTATTATACAATCTAATACATTTTATTTAGAAAAGCTAGACTATGACATATGTGTTCTATCATGTTATATATTTGCAGTAGCCATTTATAATTTATCATACGTATTTAATCCATTCCATTGATCACTTTATATAATCTGATTTTGCCATTCTTGATTTATAGGTGTTTTTTGGATGCATCGGCTTATTTCTTTGTATGGTTGTCTGATGGGGATTAATTTTCTGTCTTATCTGAGGATGTTTATGTTGTTTTTGCATGTGTGTCACAGCTTGACTTAGTATCTAATTCTCTGATCAAAAGTACTCCATTTCTGTGGTGAGGAAACCTGAGAAAAGCCTTATTTTGGTTCCGTTGTAAGTTGCCCAGTGTGATGCTCTCAGGATCCTCTGTGTCAAGGGAAAGGGAAGTAAGGAGGAAGACATATGGGGGCTGACCAAAGGGAGTGTGGAGGGCAGGTTGAGGAGCATGCAGAGGACAGAGGGCATTCCTGGAGACTCTGGCAGAACATTGTCTCTCAGGCAATCATTCCAAATTAGACACATCCACATCACAAGGAATTCAGTACCACAATTTGGGCAGGCAGCCAGAGTTCCCAGTTAGAGTGAGTAAAACCCGAGTGGCCACAGGGTCCTGGGCAGGGGGAGTCAGAATGTAACTGAGTTGAGACTTTGGGGCCTGCTGTGGCAAGGGGCAAGGGGAAACAGGAGACTTGAAGAGGGGATTGGCCCTAGCAGCAGGCTGGAGAATTTTGGAGATTTTCTCGGCTAAGGTGAGACACAGGGAGCCAGCGATTACCAACTGTCCTGGATCAGATAACTCTAACCAAGAGTTTGGTGGCCCCAACTTCAGCCATAGTTACTAGACTGATGAAAGCAACCAAGCAGACAAAAGCTATCACTCCAGAGCCCAAAGGAATGACAGGAATAATGTGGCTCTAAGAAGTCTTTCTCAGCTGTGGGAATAGAGGAATCCCTCCTGAGCTAGTAGAGGGAGGGACAGGAAGGGGAGGGCTCTGAAAAGAATCTGCTTCAAAAGAACTTGAGTTAAACTTTAAAAAGACTGTTCAACTTAGTAAATCAGATTAGTTTTTTTTTAAACCGAATTGGACTAAATTTATTCTACTACATAGTGAATTATGAGAAAGAGAAGATAATTTTAAAGAAATAAATGAACTAAAATACAAGTTTAGCTATATATTGAATATACCTTTCTAGTCACTTTCTTAGGGTTCAGATCACTCTCTGGCTTCTAAATTCTTCCAATGAGATCTGAATTCTGTGAATATAAATGATCATCGTTCTTGTATCTATTGGATATATTCTTTCTCTGGTGGTTCTCTGTCCCTGTGGCAAGTATCTTCTCTCAGCAGTTTCTTCTTCATCTTTTTTTCTTCTGTATTCTAGGTGAATATTCCATGTTGGTCTTCTCTCATTGATTTGATTGTCTGTGGTGTCAATTCTATGATTTCTTGCCTCCCAAGTCTATTTTAATTCTGCTATTATTTTTTAAAAATGTAAATGAAAATTTTCAAAATTTAAAAAATAATAGGATAGCACAATAAATCATATACACTGGTGATGTCGCTGTGGAGGTCAACCGCTTGGATGTCTTGTCAGAAGGACCTTGCACTTCAGCTGTGAGGAGTTCAGTTAGCTGAGAGCCTCCAGATGCAACACTTGGGGATTTGCCCATTCATGCCAAGATCTCTCTCCAGGACAGCATGCAGCCAGTGTGGGATCACAGCTGGGACATGAAGGCCTGACCATTTCTGCCCAATCTGGGACTCCTCTGATGGGTAGCTTGCTTGGTGGGTTGGCTGACACTGTCCAACCTGCATCCCATCTGAAGCTCTGCTTTTCAATTCTGCTTCCTCCTTCTTGTCCTTTCATAGGAGAATATGCTTCATGGCCTGAGGACTTTCCCTGACTAATTCCTGCTCGCTTCCCCTTCATCTTTCGTAGGATTTACACCCCAAGAAACCTCTATCCTTCAACTTTACAGCATCAGCTTTTCATAGAAAAGCAACTGACACAACCAAACAACTCCTCTGTTACTATTTAGGTTTTACCACATTCAAATCATGTATTCATTCTCTAATGTTCATGTATTTGCTGAAGTATTTTAAACAAATCCCAAGCATCATGTAATTTTATTTCTCCATATTTTGTCATATATCACTTAAAAATATGAAAAATATGTATGTTCATAATTATTCCTTATTAATATACATTAATAATTATTCCCTAATATCCCCCAAAACACAATACAAAATCAAATGTTTCCAGTTATCTCAAAAATTTTATGAAGCAAAGTCTCTGTGTCTTAATTCTCTTTTTTGCTGTTATCTTTTAAAACCTGCATTATTTTAGTATTTCAGTCAGGTCATTTAGGATCTTCTTTCATGTGATTTTTTTTCATTTATGGTTTCTTGCTTGTCTTCTGCATAGTCCATATGAGCTTTGGACATATATGTTTTGGACAAAACTCACATATGAGTTTGAGCAACATTAATCAAATTTCTTCTCAAATGTTTGTCTTTTTTTGTTTGTTTTTTGAGACGGAGTTTTGCTTTTGTTGCCAGGCTGGAGTGTAATGGCATGATCTGGGCTCACCGCAACCTCCACCTCTGGGGTTCAAGTGATTCACCTGCCTCAGCCTCCTGAGCAGCTAGGATTACAGGCATGCACCACCACACTCAGCTATTTTGTATTTTTAGTACAGATGGGGTTTCTCTATGTTGGTCAGGCTGGTCTCAAAGCCTGACCTCAGGTGATTCACCGGCCTCAGCCTTCCAAAGTGCTCGAATTACAGGCATGAGCCATCATGCCCGGCCAAATGTTTGTCTTTTTAAAGATAAAATTAGAATTAGAAACATTCTCTTAATCTTTAAAATAATGGTTCCTTTGCCTTGTGTGTTTACAGAATGGCTCCTTTTTCTGTTTATTCATATTAAAAGGGGAAAGCTATATTTATTTCTGGATTTTACAATAGACAGGGTGGAATAATCTAGATTCCTTTAATATATACTCGTGATAAAAGATTTTCCTTCTGAGATTCAAACCAAAATTTTCAGGTTGGTGGAATTTACAATGGCTGGCTGGCATTCCTCCCAGGCAAGTCTCCTGAATTGAGGATGGATCTTCTGATTTAGCTACAGGATTTTCTAATCCAGCTAGATAGACTCAGTTTTCAATTTTTTGAACAATCTGGAAGCATTTCGAAATGGTTTTCTCCAATTCCTTCGAAGAGAATGGCGCTGCTTGGATTCATAGGGTAACCCATATTGATAAAGCCATCTTAATCAACTTTGCAAAGTGCACGTGCCAACTAGACTTTTGACATCTCATGTTCTCTTATGTTGAATGTCTGATGTAATTGTCGGTTTCTTTTATATTTTCATGGGTATTTTAATGAAAAGTTGAGCAGGAATATTTTGGGCCTGGTTCCATTTTAACCTAGATATGTATAAATACCATAATTACAGTTTATTTGCAGGATTCTGCCATAGGATAGGTAAGTAATATGATCAACGAAATGCACAGTTTTGTTGCTTTCTCCACTACTTCTCATAAGAGAGAGGAGAAAAACAAAATATAAATAAGCATCTGGGAAGAGGACTGTATTTAACACAAGTTGTGACGCATGTTACTGAAGAATTCACTAAATATTTCAATTTGTAAAGCATGCATATCTATAAACTTTGATTAATTCCCACTGAAACTATGTATCTAATTCAGGTGGTGATTATGAAATTCATTGTTGACAACAATGTTTTATCAATGGTAAGAACTTTTTCTAAAATTGAGTAGTAGATTTTCTTAGCACGTGATGCAGCTAATCTTCTTCTCCTAAAGAAAAGAAGGGACTTTTAAAGAAAATAATTATGTAAAGGCACATATACAGCTTTCATAGAAAAGTGTGCCTCTAGTGTACATTACTATTTACAACATTTTATAGTAATTCATATCTCAAAATGTCAATAGAATATGATTTAAGGTAAGATTCATATATTTGTTATTACCTTTTTCTCTTTTAAATCTGTTTTTCCTTTTGTTTTCAAAGTGGGTAAGAGTTAAAGTGTCTGAAGTGTTTCTCTTAGGTGCCCTTTCTTTTAAAGAATGGGAAGGCCGTTGGTTTCCTTGTTCTTTGCTTTTTCAGGCAATGGCATCAAAGTCTTTAACTATTTCCTTTATGTTTATGTCCCTTTTAAATTCCTGATTTTTTAAAAGAATTTCCAGCTCTAGTGACTCTTCTATATCTCTTTTCATGTCATTAAAAACATCTTTTTGTTTTTCCACAGGGTTTATCAAAACTAAATCTTGATGTATTCCCTTTTGGTCTAAGAAAAATTAAAATTTGTAGTAAAGTTTGCCCTCTTTGTGTCATTTATCTGTTTTTGCTCCTCACTAAATTAGAAAGTGTTTTTTTTTTCCTTAAGAGAATGATACCACTATATTTCTTTCTACTTTTCCTTACCAATAGTCAACATTGCTTGATAAATTCAGTTACAGAATTTTAGAGCTGCCTTTTATGGTGTAAACTATGTCTTTTGTTTTAAAAGGGATGGGGCATTTTGATAATAAATGTTTTATATATTAAGTGAAATGCAAATTATGTGCTCATACACTCATGTACACAATGGCATCTGCCTAAGAAATTACGCATAAATATATTTAACACATGATGATACCAGAGCCGTTTCATATTTATTTGCTATCATGAGTCATCTGCTCAGCTGGTTATCTAATCTATAGCCCAAAATACAGGTTTTAAAAGAAAATTAGAGTTGACAGTTTTAAGTCATCACCCCCAATTAAAACAAATGCCCATTTCTAGTACCCCGTAACTGTCCACATTCACAAAATCATTGCAAAATAGTTGACTTGAGCTGAAGTATTTATCAGTGCTTTGTTAAAATTGTATACATGCAATATTCTTTAATGTTCCTTTTTATCATTCTCAGTTTTTCTTGATTTCGTTAGTCATTTGAAATTCTAAAACACAAATGGGTTTAAACTTGCAGTGTCTTTTTGTGGGGGAGAGAGATTAATTTTTTAAATTAACTTCTTATTTTACGTAAGTGTAGATTCACACTTACTTGTAAGAAATAACATTAGAGATCCTGTGTACTCTTTACTTATTTTTCTGCAATAACACTTTCAAAGCGAGTATAATATCACGACCAGGATAGTGACATTGATAAGTCCAGATACAGAACAGTTTCATCACCACAGGCTCTCTCATGCTGCCCTTTCAATGCCACATCCACTTCCTTTCATCCTCTTCTTAACTGGGACACCATTAATCTGTTGTTGATTTCTATAGTTTTGTCATGTCAAGAATCTTATTTAAATGGAATCATACAGTTCGTGACTGAGATCTTTTTTTTCTTTTTTTTTAACGCAATGTTTAACACAAAACTCTGGAGATTCATTCAGGTAGTTGTGTGTATCTGTAGTCCATTTCTTTTGGTGCTGAGTAGTCTTCCATTATGTGGATACACTACAGTTGATTTAAGTGATTCACCTGTTGAAGGACATCTAGATTTTTTGTAGTTTTCGCCTATTAGAAATAAAGTTGCTATAAACATTTGTGTATGGTTTTAATTTTTGGTTTTCTTTTGCTATGCTCTCTTTGTCTGGTTTTGTTATCAAAACAAAACTTCACAAAATGTAATAGAATAGTTTCTTCCTCTTTTATTTTCTAAAGAAATTTTGTAGAATTAGAATTAATTCTTTTTTAAATTTCAGTAAAGGGTACAAGATAGCCAAAAATTTGAATGCTTCACTGTCCCTGCAGCCCCCAATTCCCACTGAAGAACACCAATTTAACAACCATCTACACACAAAAAAGCACCTTCATAAGAAACAAAAATCAGGTGAGCATTTGCAGTACCTGGTTTTAACTTGGCATCACAGAAAGAGGTAGTGGAAGAGGGTAGGAAAGACAGTCTTGAGTCACCAATGACATTTCTCCCCTAACCCCTGGCAGCAGCTGTGT
The DNA here is from genome assembly GCA_036589455.1 of Ateles fusciceps. Lineage (NCBI taxonomy): Eukaryota > Metazoa > Chordata > Mammalia > Primates > Atelidae > Ateles > Ateles fusciceps. The sequence goes on from JAZHEH010001243.1 coordinate 1,261,694, forward strand.
GGTGCAGAGAGAGAATCTATGCTCTTGGGAGAGGGGAGAGCACAGGGATTGTGAGATGTTGCATTGAACTCAGGGGCTGCCCTGTCACAGCAGAAAGCAAAACCAGGCCGAACTCAGCTGATGTCTGCCCATACAGGGAGCATTTAAACCAGCCCTAGCCAAAGGGGAATCACTCATCCCAGGGGTCAAAACTTGAGTTCCAGCAACCCATATCACCATGGGCTAAAGTGCAAACAAAACAATCAACAAAGTCAAAAACAACCCAGAGAATGGGAAAAAATATTTGCAAACCATCCATCTGACAAGGGATTAATAACTAGGGTATATAAGGAGCTCAAACAACTCTATAGGAAAATAATCTAATAATCTCATTAAAAAATTGGCAAAAGACCTGAAAGACGTTTCTCAAAAGAAGACATACAAATGGAAAATAGGTATATGAAAAGGTTCTCAATATCACTGATCATCAGAGAAATGCAAATCAAAAACTACAATGAGATATCATCTCACCTCAGTTAAAATGGCTTTTATAAAAAAAAACAGACAATAATAAATGCTGGCAAGGATGTGGAAAAAAGGGAACCCTCATACACTCTTGGTTGGAATGTAAATTAGTACAATCACTATGGAGAACAGTTTGGAAGTTCCTCAGAAAAGTAAAAATAGAGCTACCATATGGTCCAGCAATCCCATTCCTAGGTATATGCCCAAAAGAAAGGAAATCAGTATATCGAAGAGATATCTGCTCTCCCATGTTTATTGCAGCACTATTCACAATAGCCAAGATTTGTAAGCAACCTAAGTGTCTATTAACAAATGAAAGAAAGAAAATGTGGTACATATACATGATGGAGTACTATTCAGCTGTAAAAAGAATGAGATCCTGTCAATTGCAACAAGGATGGAAGTGGAAGTCATTATACTAAGTGAAATAGGCCAGGCACAGAAAGAAAAACTTTGAGTGTTCTCACTTATTTGTGGAAGCTAAAAATTAAAATAATTGAGCTCATGGAGATAGAAGAAGTATGGATAGCAGAGGCTGGGAAGGGTAGTTGGGATGGTGTGGGACAGAAGTGGAGATGATTAATGGGCACAAAAGATAGGAAGAATAAATAAGACCTGGTATTTACTAACACAACAGTGTGACTATAGTCAAAAATAATGTAAGTGTACATTTTAAAGTAATTAAGAGAGTAAAAGTGGATTGTTCGTAACACAAATGATAAATGCTTGAGGGATGGATATTTCACTTACCCTGGTGTGATTATTATGCATTTCATGCCTTTATCAAAATATCACATGTAACCCATATATATATATACATATATGTGTGTGTTATATTATATTGTTTACAATATATATATTTGTGTGTGTGTGTGGGGGTACATAGTAGGTGTATATATATATATATATATTATATTGTTTTTATATAAAAACATAAAATTTATATAAAAACTACTGTTTTTATTTTTTGTGAGTACATAGTAGGTGTGTGTGTATACATATATATACACACACACCTACTATGTACTCACAAAAATAAAAACAATAAGTAAACAAATAAAATTTTAGTAGAATTTTCCTGTAAAAACATCTGCATCTGGAGATTCTTCTCTGGGAAACTTTTTTTTTCTGAATAATTATAGGACTATTCAAATGATCGATTTCAAATAAGGTGAGTGGTGAACTATTCAAATGATCGATTTCAAATAAGGTGAGTGGTATGTTTTAATAGGGATTGGTTCATTTCATCTAAGTTGTCAATTTTATGTATTTAGAGTTGTGCATAATTTTTCCTCATAATCCTTTTGATATCTGCATATTCTGACTAATAGCCATATTTTGTTTCTAACATTGGTGCATATGGTACGTTGCTACATCTGGGTCTCCTCTCTTTTTTTCTATTAGTCTTGCTATTTCTGTGTCAATTTTACTGATCTTTTCAAAGTGAATTTCTTGTAGATAGCATATATCTGGGTCATGTTTTTAAGCCACACTAGCAGTATTTTTTCTTTCAATTGGTGTATTTACATCATTTACACTGAATGTGAACATTGATGTGTTAAGATTTATCTGTCAATTCTTTTCAGTTTTTTTACTTCTGTTTTTTATTTCTCTTTGTTTCCTACTTTCCCATCGGCTTACTTAAACATTTTTTTTAAGAATTTCATTTGTATGTATCTACAGTGTTTTTGAATGTATCTACTTGTATAGTTCTTTTAGTGGTTGCTCTATATATTACACTATATATGCATAACTTCACAGTCTAATGGTGTCTTCATTTTACTATTAATAGTTTTAGTACAGTATAGAAATCTTATTTTCTTGTAACTTTATTCTTCCTCATTCAGAATACAACTGCTCTAAATATTTCTTCTATACAAATTTATAACCACATCACACACTGTTATAATTTTTCCTTTAACCATCAAACATAATTCAGAAGACTTAAGAAGAGAAGGCAGGTCTACCATATATACCTATATTTTTGTCTTTTTTGGATGTTTCAATATTTCTTACTTATCATCAATTTCATGTTTACAGAACTTTCTTTCTAGTTTTAAGGTAGGTCTCATAGGGACAAATTATCTTAGTTTCCTTTCATCTGATGTCTTGATTTCTCCTCATTTCTGAAAGTTATTATCTCTGAACATAGGATTGGGTATTGACAACCCTTTTCTTTTAGGACTTGAAAAGTATTGTGGCATTTTCTTCTGCTCTCCATAGTTTCTTATAATAAAAGTATTTTCATTTGAATTGTTGCTCTCTGGTAGGCAAAGTATCATTTCATCTTGCTACTTTCAAGGTGTTTTTCTTAGACCTCAGTTTTCAGATGTTTGACTATGATGTGTGTTGGTGTGTATTTTTTGGGTTCATCCTGCTTGGGGTTTTCTCAGCTTCTTAAACCTTTCAGTTTACATTTTTGCCAATTTGGAAGATTTCACCCATTACATCTTTGAGTGCTTTTTCAGCCTGCCCTCTTTCTCCTCTCTTTCCAGGACTTCAATGAGTACAATGTTAGATCTTTTGTTATAGTCCCACTGGTTCCTCTTTATTTTCTTCAGTCTATTTCTCTTTCTTAGATGGAGAATATTGTTGTTCTGTATTTCAGTTCACTAATATTTTCCCTTTGTCTTCTCCATTCTGCTGTTGTATCTGTCCACTAAAATTTTTATTTCTTTTTCTTTTCTTTTCTTTTTTCAATAAGACAGAGTCTCACTCTGCCACCCAGGCTAGAGTGCAATGGCAGGATCTCCGTTCACTGCAACCTCCACCTCCTGGGTTCAAGCAACACTCCTGCTTCAGCCTCCCAACTTTATATCTATTATTTCTTTACTGAGACTCTCTAGCTTTGCTGATACTTTTTGCTTTTTTGCTTGTTTCAAGCATGATTTTAATTGTTCAATAAAGCATGTTTATGATGGCTGCTTTACAATACTTGTCAGATAATTCTAACATCTTTGTCATCTTGTATAGGCATCTATTGATTTCTTTTTTTATTCAGTTTGAGTTCTTCTTTGTTCTTTGTGCACTAGGGATTTTTCAATTGAAATGTGAACATTGTGTGTATTATGTGATGAAGATCTGGATCTTATTTAAATCCTCCATTTCAAATTGCTTCTTCCATCACCACTCTGGCTGGGGAGGTTGGGGCACTGCCTCATGACTGCTATGTGGGACTAAAAGTCCAGGTTCTTCATTCAGATTATTGACACCCAAGGGTATAAGCTTCTCCTTATTTTTAGGGGGGAAATAAGAGTTCTGGGTCCTACTAGGTCTGCAGTAATACCTCTTTGGCAGGTAGGGGTAAGAGTACCTCATCCCTGCTTTCCACATATTCAACACTGACACTACCACAGTGCCTCATACTGCTGGCTCATAGCGAAGTCCAGGCTGCCTACATGGTCTCTACTGACATCATGGCAAAGGCAGGGGGAGCTTGTTACCACATGATGGAAATGACAGTTCCTGCTTCTCACTCAGCCTTCAGCAGGGTTTTGGGTGCCTTGTTGCAGTTGGGAAGGTAGAAGGCTAGGCTCCCATTCAGATAATCCTTACTGAATATGTGGTGTGTGCCAGGCATGGTTCTAAGAGCTTCTAATGTATTAAATTATTTCATTCTTGCAACAACCCTATGAGGTAGTTACTATTATTTTAACACTGAGAAATGAAGTAACTTGCCCAAGGCCAAAAGCACAGTATCATGGGGGAAATTCTAAGCTACAACAAATATACGAGCAGAAAATCAGTGAAGTGGCTGTTATGAGTGGCAGTCAGGAATACTAAGGAAAAGAACAATGAAGTCCAACTATGTGGCTTGGTAAAGTCTGATATTCCCACCAAAGAAACATGTCTTATGGAAAAATGATCCATGTGTCTGGTGCAACTGCTACACTAAACATACAAAAGATAGAAAGTGAAAACTTTTCTGCAAGGTTCATTTACATGTCTCTTGTCCCCACTCATCTCAAATTGCTAGATTACTGAACTGACGATGAAAATGTACCTTGAACTGCCTTCCAGCTTGAGCTTGAGAGGAGGATTTCAATAGCATTCCACTGCTGAAAAAGGCAATTGAACTCATTCACCCTCTTCAAACATAATTTCAGATCAAGATACTGTGCCCATTATTCAAAATCAAATGGCAGCCTGCTAAATACATGTGCTAACACATGTGCTTACACACACAGGCACATATACACGCAGAGACACTACATCCTCCAAAAGATTCAGCAACACAAAAAGAAGAAAACAGCTCTTGAGAACCAAAGAACACTTTTTAAGCAGCTGCATGGTATGAAACTTGTAATATTCAGAATGCATCTACTTTGTGCACTCAATAAAATTCAAGAAAGCATGAACCTTTTACAATAAGAAATGAAGGAGGAAGTGGTAGTGAAGCAGGATAATTCTCTAACCCCTTCATGGGACCTGTGAAAGGGGTGCCTCATTTATTCAGTTCGCAACTCTGAACTCCTCATGGGAGGGAGCATATGAGTGAACGAGGCAGGAACTGGAGTGCACGGGTGCTGGAACTAGCCGGTTGCTTTGGCGCCAGCAGGGGTGAACTCCACTCACTCGGACCTGCTGTGCTCCACCCCCTCATGGGAGGTAGCATGCAGGTGAGCCAGGGTGAGGGTTTTGGGGCGCTGGCAGGAGCAAACTCTGTGCAGGCCCCATGGCAGCATCTAGAGGGAGTGCTCACAACTTCTGAAGCGCCAAGGGGAGTGTTACAGTGCTCTTTTAGCTCTGCTGCCGACAGACAGCTTAAGTGTTAACAGTTCAGTGGACGCTCTGCCTTTTTGTGTGAGGTGGCTGCCTTCCACCAGGGAGGGCAAAGGGTCAGTGTGATAGCTTTTTGCATCTAAACCCGTGGTTCTTGAGTTCTTGTCTGATGTCCAAGAGAAATGAGGTCACATGAATGCAAATTGAAGGATGGTAAATGTGGGGGGATTTTATTGCCAATGGAGGTGGCTCTCAGTGGGAATAGGAGCTGAAAAATTGATGGGGCGGGAAGGTAATCTTCTCCTGAAGTCTAGCCATCTCCGGCTGGATTTTTCTCCAAAGTTATGCTGTCAAGCTGTCCCTTTGAAGTCAATCTGCTTCTCTCTGATGTCCAGCTGTAATTTCCAGCATTCAGCTGTTTCTCCACTGTCTGCTGGCTGACCCTGGGGTTTTTATAGGCACAGGATGGGGCAGGGTGGGGCCATGGTGGTTTTGGGAAAGGCAACATTTTAGTGAGAAAACAGGGATGTAAGTTCTCATTTTGGGCTGCAGTTTCAGGCTTGAGGGTGGGGTTTTGTTGGGGACCTTCCCTTTTCTGCCTAGAATTTCTCTGCCTCCTGTCCCTATCAGTAGGACAGCAACTGATATGACAAGGCACACCAAGACAAGCAGAAAGAAAAATGGAGCTCGATGACTGCACTGAAAGAATGACCACAAGGAAGGACTGTATTGAAACTCATAAGAGCAGAAATAAGACCATAGCGACAATAATGCAGTGCAGAGTTTAATTCTTCCTAATATTTTATCAGTGATAAAATTCAGCCTGAGTAAGTCATCTAGAATAAATTTTTAAAAACTGAAAATGAAAAAACACACTTAATATGAAGAATAAGTAATTAGAATCCAACAAACTATTAACTGAGGAAAAACTGAGATGAAACCTGTCCTAGTGTTGCAGACTGACAGGGCTAACTACATACTATGAAAAATCTCAGTACCTACACATGCCCAAGCATACTGCCTAGACCTTTAAGAACAAATAAGCATAATTATAAACATAAAAATTAAATGAAATACATGATGCCTACCCCCTAAAATCACTCTGACCATAGAAATTCTCTTCTATTGTACAATATAAAAACTAAAAGATGACATGTAAAGAGTAATATCTCTATATTTCAGGTAAAATATTTGTTACCCAAGAATTCTATATTCAAAACATTATTGTTTAATTGTACCTATGGGCATATTTAGATATTCAGAGGGTCAAAAAATATATCACCTATATTAAGATATCCTCCTGCAACCAAGACATGAATTACATTTGGAGAAACCGTGGTAGGAAAGACATGGTTTACAGCATTGAAAACATTTAAATATTGATTTGTTCAAAAATATCACAAATATGTATAGAAAGTAGACTATAGCTACTAAATTAAGATCCATAAATGGATGTTGAAGAGAAGATACAACATGTAATCTACATGTAATCTACGTAATGTAAATAATAATTCGGTAATACACCTGAGTCTTAAATTACAGTATACAAAATTTGTCAAGAAGCATGGAAAGGAGAGATGGAAGAAAGGAAAAGTATAGTAGGCTACTTTTCTATTATATTTGGGGCAATCTGAAACTGAAAATTAGAACAATATATATGTTGTTACTGAAAATTAGTTGATATATAGTTGATATATCAACTATAGTTGATACTGAAAATTAGAACAATATATGTTCAAATCCTTTAAAATAATGGTGTGTTATTAACATCATTTAAAGCAGTCTGTGTTTTTCTTAATTACAGGGAGACCTTGTTTTAATACACTCCACTTTTTTTTTTTTTGCACTTTGCAGATATTGGGTTTTTTACAAAGTGAAGGTTTGTGGTAACCCTGCATCAAGTGAGGCCATCGGCCTCATTTTTTGAGTGGCATGTGCTCATGTCATGTCTCTGTGTCAGCATTTTTTAACAAATAAAACAGTTTTTAAATAAGATAGGTACATTGTTATATTTTAGATATAATGCCATTGCATACTTAATAAACTACACTGTCATGTAAACACAATTTTATGTGCACTGGGAAACCAAAAACTTTGTGTGATTCACTTTATTGTGATAATCACTTTATCATGGTGGTCTAGAACTGAGCCCACAATATCTTCGAGACATGCTTGCACTAAAAAATATGCCTATATTTCATCTAAAAATAATAGAAAACAAGTGAAATAGAATATAAGACTCAAATACCAAGTAATCATGAAATATTAAAGTGAAATGACGCTTGTGAATATAAATAGGTCAAATTATTTTTATAGATGCCAGCTGTGTTCATAGTGTGTGAGAAAAACAAAACCCATTCATGTACAGTATGTAAAAGATGAATCTAAAATGCGGTGATTCCAACAGGCTAATGTTAAAAGCATGGATAAATATTGATCAAATAAATGTATTCAAAGTCCTCCAATGCTCAAAATGTCAATATACTAATAGTCTTTTTCTTTTATATTGGCAAAAGTACAATCCATAAACAAGATAAAAGTTTCAAAACTTTTTGTGATGAAAACTGTCACCAACATATATGAAAAATAGTGATAAATGTAATTAACTGAAAAATTGTGAACAATTTTGATGTACTTCAATAATTATTTGGTTATTAATTAGGAGATGGAGAAACAAAAAGTTAGTAATGATTGTTTTACATAAATTGTATAATTTTGAACAATACAAAATGAGGATATACATTTTTTTAGTTTCATGGCTTGCAAAAGTTGATTATATATTAACCCACAGGAAATGTAAGCAATTCTAAAAGAAAAAATATATACATATTTTAAATAACAGCAATAAAACCAGAACTGAATAGTAAAATTTCAAACATACAGCAATTGTCATTGACAGGTTAATGACAGGTTAAAGTAAAACTAAAAACTTTTGCAATTATGGTTGGTTTAGAAATAATTAAAATGAGTAATAAAACTCTCATAAGAGATGATTTAGGCTGAACGTGGTGGCTCATGCCTGTAATCCCAACACTTTGGGAGGCCAAGCGGGGTGGATTGCTTTAGGTCAGGAGTTCGAGACCAGCCTGGCCAATATGGTGAAACCCCATCTCTACTAAAAAACAAAAATTAGCTGGATGTGATGGCGGGCTACTAATACCAGCTACCTGGGAGGCTGAGGCAGGAGAATTGCTCTAACCCAGGAGGTGGAGGTTGCAGCAAGCTGAGATCACACCATTGCATTCCAGCCTGTGCAACAGAGCAAAACTCCATCTCAAAAGAATAAACACAAATGTTAAAAAGATGATTTAAAAGGAATTTAGAGATAATTCCATGATGTTAACACAAAGGAAAGGATGGAAAATGAATAAATTTATCATTTAATTGGAATAAACAAAAGTATATCCCACATATCTATGTGTATACAGACATATGAAAGTCAAGAGGAAGAAATTGATAAATATGTAAGCAGAAATCAGTGAATCAGAAAAATGATACCAGTAAGCAATTTAAAAAACAAATGAAGAAAACTTACCATGATCACATAACTAAGATGTATTTTAAAGATGTAAAAACTTTCTAATATTAGGGGTATTAGGATAATTAATAACATCAACAGGCTAAAGGAGAAAAAGTGTGACACCATCGTGAGAGATGACAAAAATTCATTTGATAAAGGCCATTGCTATTTGTATTAAATATTCCTCAGTGAAGCAGAAGTAGAAAGACATTTCTTAACTTCTTTAAAATAAATCTATCTTATTTCAACAGCAAAATTATACTCAGTGTTAAAATATTAGAGCTATTACCATTAAAACTGGGGGAAACATTGATGCCCACTGTCACCAATATCATATAACATTGTTTTAGATGTTCTAATAAATTCAAGATGATAATAAAATAATCTAGAAGCATATATTACCATTAATGATGATACACATGACTTGCTGAATCAAAGAGAATTACTGAAATATCTTATAGCACTTGAAATTTAATATAATTCATTCAATAAATTCAATAATGATTGGTTAGAAAAATACACACGAACACACACACACACACACACACACACACACACACAATCAGCTAATTCCAGTGTACAAAACACAGTGGTATAAAGGAATAAAGACCCCATTCCCATTAGCAACCAAAAATATAAAGTATTTGCAAAAAAATTAACAATATATATTCTAGTCTTCTCTGAAGAAAACAAAAACAAAAATGAAGGCATATAAAGAAAGTGAAAAAAATACAGCTGGAAAACAAAACAATATTATAAAGATAATTATTCATAAACCATTTTACATTCCATGTGACTTCAATATTTTGCATTCTTTTCCCATTACTAGAAATCAACAGATTTTGAAAAAGAAATGAGAGAGAGTTATTGTACCAGTTGAAATTTTAAAATAGTGTAAAGATACAATTGCTTTAACTCTGTGATGTGGTTCAAGAATAGACAGACCAAAATGAGGAAATGTTTGCTGTACATATATGGCAAAAGAGGTTAGTATATAAAGAGTTTTTATAAATTTTAATATAAAAATTAATATCTCAATAGAAAAAAATGAACAAAGATCCCTAGCAAACATGTACAGAAAGATGAAACTCAAGTGAGCACTAAAAATACATCCAACATAACAATTATGAAAATGCAAATTATTAATTCTATACTATTTTATTTTGACATATTTATTTGACATATTTATTTGGCAATTTAAAAAAGATGATAACATTTTGTTTGTAGTAAGGTATGGTGATATAATTAAGCATAAAGATTGTTAGTATTTGTTGGGAGTACTTGGGCAACATATACACAAAAACTTAAAAATTATCTTTGTCATTGACTAAGTAATTTTGTGTCCAGAAATTTACCAAAAGGAAACAATCAAATGAGAACCCTCTTACACAGTTTTAAGATAAATTAAACATTTAAAGCTATGTAATTTCTATACTTAGATATAAATAATTTATTTTTATAAGAAAAAATTTACAAACAATTTTAATTACTTTTAAAAGCAATTTTAAAAATAGTTTGGTGTTTTATTATTATTATTATATTTTAAGTTCTGGGGTACATGTGCAGAATGTGCAGGTTTGTTACATAGGTATATATGAACCAGGGTGGTTTGCTGCACCCATGAACCCCTCATCAACATTAGGTATTTCCTCTAGGGCCCCACCCCCTGACAGGCCTGGTGTGTGATATTCCCCTCCCTATATCCATGAGTTCTTACTGTTCAACTCCCACTTACAAGCGAGAACATGTGGTGCTTGGTTTTCTGTTCTTGTGTTCGTTTGCTGAGAATGATGGTTTCCAGCTTCATCCATGTCCCTGCAAAAGACATAAACCCATCCTTTTTATGGCTGCATAATATTCCATGGTGTATATGTAACACATTTTCTTAACCCAGTCTATCATTGATGGGCATTTATGTTGGTTCCAAGTTTTTGCTATTGTGAATACCTCTGCAATAAACATATTTGTGCTGCAATAAACATACTATGTGTCTTTATAGTAGAATGATTTATAATCCTTTGGGTATACACCCAGTAATGTGATTGCTGGATCAAATGATATTTCTGGTTCTCTGTGTAGTCATTGACAATCATACTTTTAGAAGACTTATTTAATAAGAAATAGAAAACGATTTTTTTCAGGAAATAACATTTTTTAGCATTAATATTCAGGCTAATTATTTCCTATGTACTAAATTTCCTTAAGAGACCTGTTTTGTTGAATGATAAGAATGTTTGAGAATGAATTTATCAATTACCTCAAAGTAATATGTTTCTGACGTGCTTAAAATCAATTTGTCCTCTAGATCTGTTCATAATACCATTACAATTCTGTTTATTGAATTTGTAATACTCTATCCATGAAGGAAGAGTATGCTAAAAGTTTAATCTCAGTCTAGACTTTATATAGAATTCCAAAGAGTTTGAAATATTTAAGAATGGATTTATAAAATTTAACTTAAGTTTCAATAACTGGCAAATGAAAGTATGTGAGTAAAAGGATACCCAGGATATTCTAAATGACTTGTGCGTGGCATGGTTTCTTCTACTAAAAGAGATTAGGAACTGGTTTTCATTTGTGTGCAGCATGGAATTCTCCACTGGGTTCTGTGACTCTCATGCACTTTATTTATTGTCCAGGCATTGTTCATAACAATTTGAAAAGTGAGTGGGTAAGTGTGAAGTCCTTAAGAACAGGATCTTCGTGTCTTATTTATTTTCGTATTTCAACACCTAACAATTGCTTGGCATCAATGTTCATTTACTAAAATCAGTATAAAAATGATGTGTAGATAGTATATTCTTATTTGTGTTCTTGTTTAGAGGTATAAGAAAATTGGAACACATTTCAACACTTCTAAGATACAAGAATTTTCACACCCTATGATAATGGTTTTGTTTTTGCTGCATTTTAATCTGGGTTATTCAGAAATTGGAAAGAGCTTGATGTTCTGTGAATATTCTTACCAGACCAAAAAACTTTTAAAAGTTACTCTTTTTTGTCTCTCAAAAGACTAGATGTTTTGATCTAATTCGTGGATATTTGTTTATTGAACATTGAAGGAAAGTTACTAAAAAGCTCGTTGTGATTATAGGTGGCAGAATGAATTCAATTTAGATCTGAATGTATTTCTCTTTGCTTTGGGGATATATTTATGTAAACATTGCTTTGTGGAAAAAAAAATTGGCAGTGGTGTGTTTATAATGAAAATAATTCATTATATTTATTGAAATCATATCTTCTGTAGTGGCAACATCCTTAGGGAGGGGAGGGAAGATGGTACTCATTAGATACTTTTCTTCATTTGTGAGCCAGACAGTATATTAGTTTTATCCAATTGCCATCTGCCATCCGTTTTGTATATAGTATGCCTAAGGAGCTCACTCCATATAAGGGTCTAGAAGATAAAGGTAGACCATATTGTATTTATATTTGTAAACACTTTATGCATTAAATTACAAATATTTATGTGCCATTAAGGTCTGAATAAAGGAAATACAGAGTTGAAACAGACATGCCTCTCTTGTTCAAAGCTGGGGGTTGAGGATAACGTTTGGCTGGAAGCGTGGTTCATTTGTGTGTGTAGTTGCATTTGTCATAACTATGTGAATGTGTCACTTTGATTTCATTTACCATTAATTTGCTCAGTACCACTTGCAAAGTAGTAGCAAAGAATTTCTGTACAATTGGGTAAGTTTAAGAGTGCACTGTGGAAAGACACATGGTGTAGATTCAGTGATGCAATAGACCCAATGAGGAAACATACATTTAATCCATTAAAAATATTTAAATAATTAAAAATTTATTTTGTGAAATTATGTAATGAGGTTACACAATAACTGGAGCAATAGATTCTGTCAACACAAGTGGCACACATCAGTTTTGAAATGCAGAGGACAGAATTGTTTGAGATCTTTGCAGCTGCGTACTTTCAATCACACATAGAAATATGTGCTACAAAATCTATTTTTTACTCAGAAAATCTATGTAGATCACAGGAAAAGTTGTGTTTAGTTTGAAATCTTGAAAATAATAGCCTCAATGTTAAATGCTAATTGACAAATTATTTTTAATCTCTAGGGAGGCAGGAATAAGGTAATGTTAATAGAACTGCTGGGATTGAGTGGATTATAGCAGTGCTATTATAGCATGACAAAGATCTGGGTGTGTGCATGTGTTTGTGCGTGTGTGTGTGTGTGCACACGCATGTGAGTGTGCATGTGTAGGCAACATGGCACTCAAGAAAATGAAAGGAAATGAGCCAGAAATGTCTCACATTTTGCTGGCATCTGTGGAGTGTCGCCATATGAGAACCATATGACTGCTGGCAGATTGGCATGTCAGCTCAGGCATGTAAAACTTGACCGCACTGAGCTCAGGGTTTATCAGTTTATAACAGGAATATTGATACAACTTTAACTGCACTCTTTTTTGTGCAAGGACATTTTACCTTTCCCGATGCCTTAATTCCCAATTGTACCCTTTGAAACTTTCTCCAAGCAGAAATAATGCATATACATAATTTTACCCAATAAAAGGTATACAGGTTTATAACAAATGTAAATAAAATTATTTATGTTTAAATATATTATTAATGCATATTTAATATATTAATAACACACATGTTATATATTTAAATTTATGTAAATATGTATATAGTCCATGGAAAAGGAGCTACTGAAGACAGTGGCAACAGTAGCAACATTTTATGTGGCAAGCTGGCTTTTACTTTCGTGTATCTGTAAGTGCTGAGCACCATGTTCTGCTGTGAGCCAGAGATGGGATTTTAGATGCCTCTTTTCATATGGTAACTGAGGTGGGCTAGAAGGTGGGACTGTAAACTTTCCTCTCAATTGTGATGAGGAGGCCCATGTTGGCATGGTCTATACTTTCCACAAGTGGAAACTGTTGATGAATTGAATCTTCAGTAGCTTTGGGCAGGAAGAAGATAGTCTTAATTATTGATATCTTCAGGGTAAAAGAATAGATGGTGTGAAAAGAAACAGTCTCCATCTACACTGTTCAAAAGGAAATTGCCTTCTGTTGGAAACAGTCTTTACCGGTCTGCTTTTTAATGAGTGGCATTTTTGAAATAGAATGTTCCATTTAATTTTCAGAGCCAGGGAAGAGAGAACAGACAGGATATTAATCCATTTTTCATTGAGTCTACTAAAATAGTGATATTTCTGGTTATTGGAATGATTTAAAAATGGAGATGACAACACTGAGGCCTAGTCCTGAGACAAGTGTCGAGTGGGTGCATATGACATGCTCCTGGGCAGCGCTGTCCCTCACATTTTCAGACCTCCTCGTTTCAGCACAAGATGGCAGATGGTTTATGTGCAGGTCCTCACCACGAGTAACCACTTGCATCTCACTTTGCATCCTTGGCACTTTTTTCATCCTTGCTTTGCGGCCTTGGCCCTCCCGCCAAAGCCCAATTGCCAGTAAAATCTAGAAATGAAGTTAACACTTTGGGGACAATCCTCAAACAATAGGGGCATGGAAATAGGTGGGGGAAACACCCCAGTCTTCCTGTTCCTGGGTGGGAAAATTTTGAGGCACTTCCTCCACACTTCCTTAGAGAACTCCTAGAAATATTGCCCTCTAGTTGCCCTGAGCAGTAAGTGGTTCATTAGCTCTGCCTTTTATTGGCGTTTTGGCATTCCCAGTATCATTGTCCCTACTACCTCACTACCATTTCTTGGGATCAAATCTGAGTGAACTGCTTGTACTGAAAATGTTATCTCAGACTCTGCTTCCAGGAGAATCCACAGTAAGATAGGAAGTGTATCTCGCATGTCTGCTCCCCCTCTTAAATCCTCTTTGGGAGCATCTATCACCAAACGTGACTTGCAACCCATAACCAACATGAATTTCAGCTCCATGATCCTGCTCTCTTTAGTCATCTCCCAGCTCTGGACTTCACCTAATTTTTGCACATTTTATAGAGATGTCTCCATTTTATTTTGGTTTAATTCCCTTAGAGATTGTGAATTCTTCTGGATAAAATTACCTTTAAGCATGTGCTCAAAAGGCATTGATGGGCTACTTAATTTATGCCATTTGATATATCACACTGATATTTTATCAAAGCCTTAACTCAAAGTAGTGAGTCCATTGGTAGGAATTTGGGTTCCTTCCAACTCCTGTCAAGAGGCCGACACCAATGTTGCTGACACAGGGAACTTGCCCTGCCAGCACTCTTCTGCAAGAAACAAATCCCCAAATGTATGAGTCGAATGGCAAACAGGAGTGCATAATGAAATGCATGATTCAAGTATTATTATGTGAATTATGTTTATTCAAGAAAATCTTGTTAGAATTATTGACTATAGCACCTGATAGAGGAAAATGCAAAATTATAAAGTTGGCTAAGGAATGATTCTATTCACTGCAAAAAAGTTTCCGTGCTTTACAAAACATTGCCTCTTTTATGGCAATCTTTACAACATGAGTATATAATACACGATTTCTTATAATTATTTCCCATACAGGTGAATGCTCCTTGAGGTATGGGGGACCAGCTTGTCCATTTTTTATTTCTATCTAATCCTTTGCTTAGATCAGACATTTGGCAAACATTGGTGGAGATAAATGTGAAATACCTAAACACTTCTGTTAAGTATTTATATAACATTAATTACTTAGCAAATTGTGTTTTGGGTTGAATGAGTGATCTCAGAGTGGAATTTAAAATAGTATTGCTGTTACTGTAAGCTGAAGAATTCTTAGAAACAACACATAATTTTTTGAGCTAGACTGCAGGAAGGCCATATTGAGCATCATGTAATAGTCAGAAGAACTGATCTGGGAGCCAGGCAGACAGGGGCTTCAATCCTGGTTCCGCCGATTAAGAGTTGGATGGCCTTGGAGAATTCACCTTATATCTCCAAACCTCATTTGAAAAGTTGGATATCAATGATGGTCATTTAAAGTGTTTTAATTTCCCCTGCCACCACACAACTGGTGGGTGATAGATCTGGGACAAGAATCTAGCTTAATGATTTTCAAATCACATTCTTTTGATTGTAAAACACTAGGTCAAAATAAACATCTCTGAAATTACAGTTGTAGTTAATGAGAACACAAGATTTAATACAATGAACTGATATTTGTCCAAGACACAACTATGGTCCAAAATGTCCTCCGATTGATCCAGTCTTATCTAGAGATCCAAAGATGATTAGGTCTGGTGAATGATAACCTTAAGGATTCTATATGGGGCCTCAGGTAACCAATTTGTGTCTTCTACCATATAACAATGTCACTGGATGTCTCCTCCCTTAAGAAAGTGCCAGTTCAAGGAACAGGAAGTCATAGTGGCATTGCCTTAAGGAGTAGTGTTGCCTTTACCTTGAAGTTGACTTCCTGTAATATGATCTGGCTCTGTATCCCTACCCAAATCTCATCTTGAATTATACTCTCGTAATTCCCACATGTTGTGGGAGGGACTTGGTTGGTGATAATTGAATCACGGGGCAAATTCCCCCATACTACTCTTGTGGTAGTTAAAAAGTCTCATGAGATCTGATGGTTTTATAAGGGGTTTCTGCTTTCACTTCTCTCTCATTCTCTCTTGCCACCTTTTGCTTTCTGTCATGACTGTGAGGCCTCCTAGCCACATGGAACTGTGAGTTTATTCAACCTATTTTCTTCCTAGTCTCAGGTATGTCTTTATCAGCAGCATTAAAATGGACAAATAAGTAGATTGGTAGTAGTAGAGTGGAATGCTGCTGAAAAGGTACCTGAAAATGTGGAAGCAACTTTGGAACTGGGTCACAGGAAGAGGTTGGAACAGTTTGGAGGGCTCAGAATAAGACAGGAAAATGTGGGAAGGTTTGGAACTTCCTAGAGACTTACTGACTGGCTTTGCCCAAAATGCTGATAGCAATATGGACAATAAAGTCCAGGCTGAGTTGGTCTCGGATGGAGATGAACTTGTTGGAAACTGGAGCAAAGGTGACTCTTGTAATGTTTTAGCAAAGAGACTGGCAGTATTTTGCTCCTGCCCTAGAGATTTGTGGAACTTTGAACTTGAGAGGGTTGATTTAGGGTATCCAATAGAAGAAATTTCTAAGCAGCAAAGCATTCAAGAGGTGACTCGGGCACTGTTATATGAATGCATTTTTATAAGGGAAGCAGAGCATAAAAGTTAAGAAAATTTGCAGCCTGACTATGCAATAGAAAAGAAAATCCCATTTTTTGAGGAGAAATTCAAGTTGGCTGCAGAAATTTGCATAAGTAACAAGGAGCCAAATGTTAATCCCCAAGACCATGGGGAACATATCTCCAGGCCATGTCAGAGGCCTTCAGGACAGCCCCCACCTATCACAGGGCCAGAGACCTAGGAGGAGAAAATGGTTTTGTGGACCGAGCCCAGGGTTCCCCCTGCTGTGTGCAGCCTAGGGACATGGTGCCCTGAATCCCAGCTGCTCAATCTGAGGCTGAAAGGGGCCAATGTAAAGCTCAAACTGTGGCTTCAGAAGGTACGAGCCCCAAGGCTTGGCAGCTTCCATGTAGTGTTGAGGCTGCAGATACACAGAAGTCAATAATTAGGGTTTGGGAACCTCCACCTAGATTTCAGAGGATGTATGGAAATGCCTAGATGTCCAGGCAGAAGTTTGCTGCAGGGGGCAGAGTCCTCATGGAGAACCTCTGCTGGGGCAGTACGGAAGGGGGTTGTGGGGTTGGAGCCCCCCCCCACAGAGTTCCTACTGGGGCACTGCCTAGTGGAGTTGTGATAAGAGGGCTACCAGTCCTCCAGACTCCAGAATGGTAGATCCACTGACAGCTTGCACCGTGCACCTGGAAAAGCTGCAGACATTCAACACCAGCCCCTGAAAGCAGCTGGGTGGAAGGCTGTACCCTGCAAAGCCACAGGTGCGGAACTGCCCAAGACCATGGAAACCCACCTCTTGCGTCAGTGTGACCCAAATGTGAGACATGGAGTCAAAGGAGATTATTTTGGAACTTTAAGATTTAATTGCCCCGCTGGACTTTGGATTTGCATGGGGCCTGTAGTCCCTTTGTTTTGGTCAATTTCTCCCATTTGGAACAGCTGTATTTACCCAATGCCTGTACCCACATCTTATCTAGGAAATAACTAACTTGTTTTGATTTTACAGGCTCATAAGTGGAAAGGTCTTGCCTTGTCTCAGATAAGACTTTGGACTGTGAACTTTTGTGCCAATACTGAAACGAGTTAAGACTTTGGGGGACTGTTGGGAAGGCATGACTGGTTTTGAAATGTCAGGACACGAGATTTGGGAGGAGCCAGGGGTGGAATGATATGGTTTGGCTCAGTCTCCCCACCCAAATCTTATCTTGAATTGTACTCCCATAATTTCCACATGTTATAGGAGGGGATCCAGTGGGAGATAATTGACTCATGGAGGCAATTTCTCCCATGCTGTTCTTGTGGTAGTGAATATGTTCCTGAGATCTGATGGTTTCATAAGGTGTTTCCACTTTCACTTCTCTCTCATTCTCTCTTGCTGCCACCATGTAAGAAGTGCCTTTCACCTTCCACCATGATTGTGAGACCTCCCCAGTCACTTGGAACTGTGAGTCCATTAAACCTATTTTTCTTCCCAGTCTTGGGTATATCTTTATCAGAAGTGTGAAAATAGACTAATACACTCTGTTACTCAAAGTGCTGGGATTTGAAGTTTCAATTTGCTTTGGCAGGTGAGTTTCAGCAATTAGAGAAGAATCCAAGGCAGTCGGACTTTTTATTTATTTTCAGAGAATCAAACCCATCTGCATACTCAGTGCTTAAAGTTGCAAAACACTAAGAGCTGTAAAACCTTCTGTGAGTAATGGGAATTTTGACTTGGTTTGCAGAACTCTGTGTACCAGAAGCATGCCGGAGAAAGCCTGATACTTTGATTAATCTTTCTAAAAGATGCTATCAGGAATAATTATATGAATTCAAGATATCACTGGATCCTTTTTTGCCCATTCCCTTCCTCTTTCTAGCAAGAAGATGATGCCCTTTCATCCATTCTCAGTAGGAACAGTGAAGACATGTGTGGGTTCTGCTCATCCTCTTCTAAGCTGGGCATAATTGAGCCACCCTATTTGTTCATATTTACTCACTTCTTACTCAGAGTAGATCTGAGGACTTTATTTATACCTCCTTGTTGGCAATCTCCACCATATTGAGGAATCTTTGTCCACCCTCATCAACCCCAGCAAAACAGACACGTCCCTACCCTTATCATGGCCTATAGTTGGCCTGAATCTGTAACAGAAAGGTCCTTCCAGTCTTTTGTATTAAAAGTTTGAGTTTTGTGAGTAAACCCATTCACAATTCAGAAAGATCAAGATATTTCCTTTTGGAAGAAAGATGAAGTCATATTGCAACAAAAATCTGCCTCTAAAAAAGCTGTTTCTAAAAAATCTGTTCAATATGTATCAAAGAATCAAATTACACCCATCTGGAGAGATGCATATGAAAAAAAAAAAAAACCCTGCGTTAAACAGCAAACCACATCTATAGTGCTTCTTAACGGCAAACAAAGAAATTCTAGATGTATCAACAGGCAGGGCAGGGTCTCTTTTGATTAAAAAGTACTTAACGGGAAAAGGACAAATCAAGCTCTTTTAGCCTTTCAGGTTCTTTTCATAAGGTGGGAACAGGGGGCAGCTGCACATTATGAGTAATTCAGATGGGAAAAAAATCATTTTCAGTGGCCTGCTGATGGCTTTGAGTGAGAGCAGATTTCCATGCAGGAATGATCTATGGGCCAGGATTACACCCCTTTTTGCTCACACAAGGACTGATTGCATGGCTCACAGCTGGAGTTAATCCAGATTTCTGTTTAATTAAATAGGAGCCATCATTCTGTTGCATTACATCAAAGCCCAGGAAGGTGACATGGAGGTGAAATGGCAAATGTAAATTTTTACTTCTTAGATTCTTAGTGAAGGGATAAAAATTCTGGTTTTCAGCAGGGTTTGTTTGTGAGAAAAGAATATAAATATAATTGAGACATCTGTGACTGTTTTAATTTCCCATCAGGATCATCCTTCATAAAATCACATATTTTTCTGGGGCAGGAAGCTTAGTAGGGTAAACCTAAAATGATATTGGTAAAGCAATTCTTCCCTTCAAGAAAAATCCACTGAGTGCCACTTATTCAAATGGCATTACAAATAATTCTATAGTGAATCAGCCAAGAATGAATAAGGTTTACTTAAAAAGAATACTGTAAATATACTGCTTCCATGGGTTAACAATTTTGGTTACCAGAATGTTTATTACACTTGTCATTTGGAAGACAGATATTTATCAAAACCAATGTATGAATAAATGTGTTTACACTGAAATTCAAAGGAACACAAGATGATTCTCCCACTTTAAATAAGTAATATGTATAATTTACTACAACTAGCTTTAAATGATACCAGTATATCAAATATATCAAACAGAAACTTCTATAAATGTGATTCTCAAATTAATCATCTTTCCACTAAGTGATTATAAAACGCTTTCCCAAGGTATGGCTAAAGGAAACCTTTCTACTAGAGGAATTTCTCCACCCCCCACTTTTTTTTGGCCATGTCAATCTATTCTGTACCATTTGTGATACAATAGAGAGATGCAAATAGTCACTTCTAGGTTACGAGGTTTTTATTATTGGTTTAAGAAAATTCTAGTCTCTGTCTGCATTTGCTCATATTTCTGACTCTAAGTACAGTCTTCACGAACTGTAGAAATGGCAGATTTGTGTGATGATTGCAATTAGGTTTGCCTTTCTTTAATGCACTCTGCAAAATGGCATCTGCAATAGATTGCCCTATCTGAGGGTTTCTTTGTTTGCACAACACTGTGGCTCTTTACTATTTTTCCCTAATCTGAAAGCTGAAATCACCACTACACTTTAACGTTGAGTAAAAATTTTTCTTCTTCCTGGTTTTGTCAGAGAATAGAAATGAGAAAAACCCTGAGGAAAAAAACAGAATAAATGACTTAAGATAAAACCACAGGCAGTATGGTTGTTCCTGGCAACTATACTGGAACATGGAAACTTCTAGGTTTCCATGTTAATTCTTGGAGGTCTTAGTTTGGATTTCCTCAGGGAGGAGACCCTCAGACAAATAAGTGAATACAAGTAGCTTGTTTTGGAGGTGAAACTAAGAAAGAGCAGTAGGGGAAATGAAACAGGGAAAGCAAAAACATTCAATAATGGGTAAATGACCAGCAAATTTCCACTGTGAATAATTGCGACTTATTCCCACTGGGCAACTCAGAGAGCCGGTGTAGAACATGAGCCTCAGAGTTATATCCAGCACAGAAGTGAGGAAGCTGGTGTATTTCTACACTGGCTCCTATCAGTCATTGGTTGAGAGCTGCTAGGGGTTGAGAAGAGGGAGGTAATTGGTACTTCCTGCCTTCCCCGGCAGGGAAGCATCAGCTCAGAGAAGGCCCTCAGGCAAAGAAGCACAGAAGCTGACGGTTGGCTGTGGGCCAGTACACCTACAGCAGAAAGGCTGGGAGGGGATATTGACGGACCATGGACTGGGGCTGCTATATTCCACACTGCTAGCGTTTTATTCCTGAAAATAAAAGGACAATCCCAGTTGAAAGATTTAAGACCTGATTTAAAAGGGTAGGGTGGATGGAACTGAAATCAGGAGATATATATGAAAGTTCTCATAAATAATTGTTTCTGGAAACAAAACAATAAAAATGTTATACTAAGTAAAATGTCAATACTCTATGTATTATGTTAGCACAATTAGTAATTCTGTGCTCAGTAATACTAATTTTCATTTATGCATACTATGGATGAGAATTATTTGTATCTTCATCTGTGGTCTGGTTTGTTCAGTTGATTGTTTCTTTATTATCAATTATATGTGCAGTTATTTTATAACATCATTGCATCTGGTCTGATTTTATGATCTGGGAGTTGTCTCCTGCCTTGGGGGACCCACTTCATGTCTTGGGGGATCTACTTCCCGTCTCTGAATTTCACTTCATAAAACCACATGTCATTGCCCTTGTCTTCCACCTCCTTAATCTTATCGCAGTAAGTATCAGCATCCATGTTTTAGCTTCACTTGTGGTAAACTCTGCCAAAGAACTGCTCTGTCATGAGCTTCATTTTCTCTTATTTGGCTTCATCTTTCCCAATGTGTCATCACAAAATTACCTTTTTCCTTACTCCTACTTTACATCCCTCTTCTATCCCTAATACCAGTTTTAAGATTTTATAATTATGCAAAATTTGGTCTAATTTCACAAATATATCTTAAATGCATTGGATCAAGTGTTAAGTATTGTACAAGACAAACCACTGATTAAAAAAGGCAAAACAAGCCCTGCCCTCAGAAAGTGTAGTATTTATCAGCAAGATAGCCATTGAAAGAAAAACATAAAAGTTGATGTTTGTTTGAAAACTGTAAGAAGCGCTATGATGTAAAAGGGAATGGGAGCAAGTCATGGTGCAGTTTAACCCTGCCTGAGCGTGTGGGTGTGGCCAAGAGGATTCTCAGAAAACATCCTTGACATTTGATCTAAGATCTAAAGGATGAATAGGATTGAATTTTCGGCCAGGCAAGAATGCTCCCAACAAAGAGAAAAAGCATGTGCCTGGCTCCCATAGGGGAAGAGCCTAGGAGGTGTCCAGATAAACTGAAAGGCCAGTGTGGCTGGAGCCCAGAGCACAGGTTGGGTGTGAGCTGAGCTCAGGTGCAGGCAGGGGCTACATAAGGCTGATAACTGTTGATTTTTTTTCTTTATACAAAGACCAATGAGACAACATTAAAGAATTTAAAGTGAAGGGGTGGTGTGGTTGGAATTTTGTTTCAATACGAGTGTTCCCATCTTGAGAATGGATTGGAGGAATGCAAAAGTAAAAAGCAGGGGACTCTGTGAGAAAGGTTATTGCAATGACCCATGTGAGAGATGATGGTGTCTAAGACTAGCCTGGCAGATGAAACTAGTGATACAGATGTGTTCGGGAGACATTGAAACGATTGGTCCCACAGAAATGAATCTATCATCCTGAATGCTGTCATGTATACAGAATAAGGACTTGGACTCTTGCATTCTTTATGATATAAATTGTGGCCCATTTTTAATTTTGCAAATTCAATAAAAACTAAGTGAAAACCCCAGATGCCATATGGACAAGAAGTCTATTATCACACTCTGGGGTCCTGGATCAACAAAGGACATCAGGCTTGACATGGGCCTAAAATAAAAGACACACAATCAAGTGGGGGAAGTTTGATGTTGCTATGGTTATCCTGGCTCTTTATTTCATCTGAAGGTGTGGTACTGATGGTCTTTGCTTCAGAGAGTCCTTCTTAGGAGGCCATTCCTCCGTGACTACACTTGGCCACTCAATGCTAGAAGCTTTTAGACATATGTACTCATATATTCTCCAAAGTCCTGCCAATTAAATATGCTTGGCTTGCACGAATTAGGCATTTGTCCTTTGAGGAGGATGTTAACACTAACCATGCTAATCCCAGGCAGCCACAAGGGATTTGGTCACTTTTATCAATCTACAAAACACAAAGGATTTATTCAGTGAATTCCTTCTACAAAGAACTCAATTATTTTTTCAGAAAGCCTTCAGGCATTAAAAATATATGAAAACATTAAAAAGCTGATTACTCTTCTTGAAGTATGAAGGATGAAGGAATAT
This sequence comes from Ateles fusciceps, assembly GCA_036589455.1. Taxonomy (NCBI): domain Eukaryota; kingdom Metazoa; phylum Chordata; class Mammalia; order Primates; family Atelidae; genus Ateles; species Ateles fusciceps. Next base: position 1,285,106 of record JAZHEH010001243.1, read on the forward strand.
GCTTGTTTCTTCCTGATTTCTTCCTGATGAATCACAGTGACTTCTATTTTTCTTCCCCAAGTTCCTCCAAAGACAGAAACAGAACTTCTTCATACTTTCTTGAAGAAGTAATGCAAAACAAACCATAATTTAATTCTTAGGTCACTGCGAATACAATGAATCATTTGTATATTAAGACTTTATGGCTTATAATGCCATTGTTAAAAGTTCAGACTTTTGTCTTAGGCAATGGGAAAATATGATAATTTTTTTCTATATTTTTAATCAGAGGCAGATTCAGATTTGCATTTCAGAGAGATGGCTCTAGGAAAAACTTGTGGGACAAATGGAAAGACAGTAACATCTGAGTTAAGGAAATCCATCAGAGGGTATTTCATTTGTCCTAACAAGGTGTATTTATTTAGCACCTCACATGCACCTGGAACTATGCAATGTACTCAGCATATGCAGTAAAGCCTAGTAATTGAAAATACAGGTTTTAAAGCCAGTGGGCCTAGATTAAAATCCCAACTCCTCCATTTACTAGCTGAATGATCTTAAACAAGTTACTTAACCTCCCGATGCCATAGTTTCTTCATCTATGAAGTGATTATCTATGTATCTATCTATCTATGTATCTAAGTATTTATCTATGTTCTATATATCTATGTATCTATGTATGCATGTATCTATCTATCTATGTATGTATCTATCTATGTATCTACCTACCTACCTACCTACCTACCCATCTGTCTGTCCATCTATCTAGATTGTTATAAAGACGAAATATAAGAGTACTTCTTTTTGTGTGTGTGTGTGTGTGTGTGTGTGTGTGTGTGTGTCAGAGATGGAGTCTTGCTTTGTTGCCCAGGCTGGAGTGCAGTGGCATGATCATAGCTCACTGCAGCCTTGAATTCCTGGGCTCAAGTGATCCTCCCACCTCAGCCTCCTGAGTAGTTGAGACTACAGGTATGTGCCACCATGGCCAGTTAAGTTTTAAAAAATTTTTTGTAGAGATGAGGTCTTGACATGTTGCCCAGGCTAGTCCTGAGCTCCTGGCCTCAAGCAATCCTGTTGCCTCAGTCTCCCAAAGTGCTGGGATTACAGGCAGGAGCCACTGCACCAGCCCCAAGTACCTCTAAAGCGCTGCATATATGGTACTTATTTTTACCTCTTTTATTTAAATAACATCCCTTGAAGTGAGAATACGAATTTTTATTCTACAGGTAAGGAAACTGAGTTTTGAAAAGGTTATATGGTTCACTGAGGTCACAGAGTGAGTAAGGAAAAGATGAGGCAGGCACTGAGTCCAGCTCTCTTTGAGTTCAAAGTTCATGTTGTTTTCTTGTTACTTTCTGTTTGTGAGGGTTTCATGTGAGAACACAGACTGGGGAGTAGGTAGAGGCTGGTGAATGTAAGTCACATTTGGAGGACAGAATCTATAGGGAGTGAGGTGGCTCTTGGAGTCACTCAAATAATGGAGAAGAGAAAGCTTGATGGTTCAAAAAATCTTTTAGCATCCTAACAAGTTCCCTCTAAACTTAAGGCTGGTGTCGCTTTCACATAGATTTGTCCAAGTTGGGGACCACATCATCTATTTTTGATACAATTTGTCAATATTAGATTTGCTCAGTAGTTGGAAATTATATGAATATAGGGTATAGAGACATACATTTGGGAGAAGACAATGTTATTCATCATATTTAGTCTTCAAGTCTGTGCCAAATATGTTCCTGAACTTTATGTTACAGGGTCTGAACAAGATGTGTTTTTAGTTGATTCCAAGAAGCATGCTAACAAGCTCTAGACTATGTTGAAATATTTAAGAGTTTCAGATATGAGAAGGTCACAGGGTAGATATTTGGGATATCTTTAAAATGACATAATTTAATTAATGCCACAGTCATGATATGTCCAAGACCATCAGACAAGATATGCAGACAGGAGTCACTAGATATTTGCACACTGGATATTGCCAGTGATAAGTTGCCATAGTTAGCATAGGTCGCCACCAACACAGATCTGGTTCTGAGCTTTGTACATTTAAAAGCTTAATGTTATCCATTTGTCAGGCTATAAGAAATAGATTATTGCTGACCAAATTCATAAGAGAATGAATTATATACTAGAACTTATAGTTTGCCATGAGATACCAACTTAAGTGATAAATGATACCCCAGACTTAGATGTCCTGAGTAGTTACATGCACTCAGGAGATATAAATTATGAATTCAAACATTACTTCATAATTCTAGAACTGGGAGGGAAGAGTGTAGATTGCTTTAAGGTATACTTTCTCTGGGTAAATTCACTCTCTCTTACTCTAAAAATATTTCTACCTCTGCCCCAGACCATGCCGAAAGGGTCATAGCCTTTGCTGTCCAGCCGATGATTTAGGGTTAGGAAGCTGGGAGACCAGCTGAGAGGCAGTAATTATAGTTATGCAGATGAGAAACAGCTTGCAATAAGGTTTATTCACGGCAAGGAAGAAGTAGGAAAGAATTGTGATATTTAAGAAGTAGCCTCAATAGAATATAGAGATGGATTTTATGTGGAAGGTGAGGCAAAAAGAGAAGTTAAGGCTGATTTGTAGATTTCTAGCTTTGAACATGTCCAGTTAGGGATAACTATGAGATTTCCACTTGAAGAGAACCAGTAGTATCTCCTTAGAAGAGATTTTGGCTAGGGAGGCAGATACGGAAGACATTGCTATGTCCATCTGTTTGCATAAGGATGTGATTTTCCCAGGGTGTGTGTGGAATGGGAGGGGCAGTGGTAAGGTGTAGAATTTTGCAGCACACCAACAGTTAGGGAGCAAATGGGAGAAGAAGCGTCAACAAAGGAGACTGATGGAAAAAGGGAGGCCAGAGAGAGAAAGTAATCAAGGAGGAATCATGGCACATAACAAAATATGGAAAGAATTTTCAATAGAGTTTTTGATAAAGCCAAATGCCACAAAGTGGCCAAATAAAAGAAAGACTAAAAAATGTGTCTATTGTATATAACATCCGGGGGGGTCTTCAGTTGTTTCTTATTGAATGATAAGGCCAGAAGTCCCATTGTAATGAGTAGAATGGTGAGTGAAGTAGTCAAGACATTGATTTTAGGCTAGTTTTCCCCAGAAGCTTGGGTGTAAAAATAAGAAAGTTAGACAGTTAGTTTGGAGTTGTGTGATGGGCTTTATAAGATGATGGGGTTTGAACATATTTATTTACTTATTAAAAAAATGCTAGTGAAAAGGAAACATGTTGAATATTCAGAATGGAAAGGAAATGATGAAACATTAAGCAATCCTTATTTTACTATTTCTTAGAATAGATAAATTATCAAATAGTCATCATCTTGGATTTGTTATTGAGTATATGACTTTCTGAGCGTATATTTGTAGATTCATCAAATTCCGCAAAACTTCTTTGGTTTCTGACTGCAAGAAGAGATCTGTCCTTGGGACTGTATCATATTGGCTGTGCTCTAGACAGGGAGTGATTTTGACGAAAGAGTATAAAGAAAATTTCGGTTCCAATTTAATGACCTGCTGAGTGAGCCTCAGATTAGGGGTTACTCATAGAGAGAGACAAGGCAGTGGATGAACCAATGAGTACATATTAATCAAAACTACTTTTCATTCATTTGTGAATATAATTTGGTTGCCGGACTCCAAGCTATGCTAAATTCAAAGCACTCATGGTCCCTAGTCACCAGGAGGCTATAAGCTGAGGTCAGGAAGATAAACTTTAAGCAAACAGATATTTTGGTGGGTCCTTCCCTTGAGAATGTCATTTCAACTGATATAACACTAAAGAAGGATAAAAATTTTGTAAACCAAAATGGATGTGGAAAACCCATTTCTGGTGGAAAGAATAGTGTATGATGCCAAGGCCCTGGAGTAAGAGGCATCTGTTGACATCTTACTGATATCTTTCTTTTTTCCCCTTTATTTTTTCTTTCTTATCCATTTGCTTTATTTTGAGGACAAAAGAGGAAAGGCAAAATTTTTACAAAAATAAAGGATTGAATTTGCCAAAGAATTAAGAAGTAATTGATATTATAATGGGGTGAAAAGTAGAACCTTGGAAATATATAGCACTTGGGTATAATGAGTATTTATTTAAAACTATACATATCATTCCCATGATAAAGTTCTCCTTATCTTAATTTTATAAGTAAACATTGCTTTTTTTTTTTTTTAATAGATACAGGGTCTTGCTCTGTCACCCAGGCTAGAATGCAGCAGTACAACCATAGCTCACTGCAGCCTTGAACTCCTGGGCTCAAAATAATCAAGCATAATAAAGAAGGTCTCTTTCTCTCTGTCCTATTCTTTCTTTATCCCTCTCACTTTCCTAGATAGTGGCAAAGATTGCAAAGGTGATTTTAGTCTAGAGCTTGATGACCTGAGGGACAACTAGTAACAAATATCCTTAAAAATCCAAAGCTGAAGGAAGCCAGTGAGATGATAAGTCACAATTATAGTTGGTGTCTTGCTGATTTTTCTTATATAGCAAAAGTCTTTAAGTCTCAAACTTAACATTTAAAAGGAAAGAAAACAAGACAGGAATAACACTATCTTTAAAAATCACTTTGTGCCCTCTTCTTTTATTTTGAACTTTTTCATATGGATTTTTTCCATTCTAAATTTTCCCTTGAGACTTCCTTCCTTCCTTCTGCTTTTCTTGTTTTGTTATATATAATTAGAATAAAGGAAGGCAAATATGTTGAGATCTAAATTCCAATATATCTAAATTGCTAAGTTCACAATATGTACAATGGGGGCAAAGTCACATAAAATGAGTTTTACAGACATATTTATAAAACCACCCAAGAGGAATAATGAGAGGCTAAAATATACAATTCCAATACATGAGGTTTCGACGTAGAAAGTCTTGGGTTGCACACTTATAAATGGGAGCTAAATGATAAGAACTCATGGTCACAAAAAGGGGAAAAACAGACATTGAGGCTTACTTAAGGGTGGAGGTTGAGAGGAAGGAGAGGATCAGAAAAAAATAGCTATTGGGCACTAGACCTGGTACCTGGGTGAAGAAATAATCTGTCAACAAACCCCCATGATGTGAGTTTACCTATGTAACAAACCTGCACACGTACCCCTGAACCTAAAATAAAAGTTAAAAAAAAAAATAGAAAAAAAGGTCGTGGGTTGTTGAGCAACTTCTTTAGTAACGAAATGTAAAACTCTCAAAGCTAGTTCTGAGATTGTTAAAGTTAATTCTAAATCTGAATTTAAATTTTCTTCTTTCTTTTTCTGTATAAACTTAAAAAAAAATTTAGGAGTACAGCAGAGGAAGGTAAAGTATATGAGGAAATGTGACTAATAAAATTAAATACATTAAGTCAACCAGTTTCCATATTTCATTTCAATATATAAATCTAAAATATGAAAAATAAATCTAATATACATGTAAAATGAAGATTAAAATGTCACAACATTGTCTGAATTGGTTCATTTATTTAATAAACATTTATTAAGCATCCACTCAGCCTCTGTCTCAATCCGGGGATTTACAGCAGTTAACAGATGATAATTCCTGCCCTCATATAATTTCCATTTTAGTCTGAATGATATTTTTGTAAAACACCCGTGTTTGATATGTTGAATGATACAATATGCTGGCTTTTAAAAATAACTTATTTTTCAATACTTTAAAAATGCTTAAATGTTAAATATTTTATATAATGTAAAACATGAATTTCTTTTCTTAAATATATTGCCAATCATATGGGAATATTTTTAAACACATGCTGTGTTTAGTTATGAATATAAAAAATAAGAGAATTGACAAGAAAATTATTTGAAAAGGTAATGAAGAATTTGCAAGAGAAAACAGAGCATGACTTTAAGAGATAGTGAAACCATTAGTGTGTAAATGGTTTATCAGAATGCTTTTCTCAGTATTTACAAAATCACAGTAACTCCATGGTAGACAACATTTTCACACTCCATATTTTTATGGTTTAGTTCTTACATTTTGTGCTGGATCATTGGTTAAATCCGAGAAGTATTAAACCCTAGGGAAGTATTTCTGACCACAAATAATATTAATGTCACCTTTTCACAAGATAATAAAAAATAAAATAATATTAAGGCAACCTTCTCATCAAGGTTATAATTAGAATGCCCTATTTAACTAAGAATAATGACGCCTCTTTAAGGTGGCCTTCTGCTTTGCTCAAGTTCTGCATCTTTTTAATCCAACATGTAAAGACGTTGTAATATCTCATTTGACATTTTCTTCATATATTCAAACCACTTATATTTTGAAAAAAAAATGGGATTATAAAAATGTTTTTCACTTCATTGAAAGTAAAGTGTTTTGTGCACTCTGAAATAAACGTTTCCTAATGAGAAAGACGTGAAATGAGAAATAATGGCTGTGCAGTTTAGAAAGTGAGAGAACTGACTGGGAAAATTATGTACAACATTGCACTTAGCAAAGTTCCCTGATTCATTGTAGGAGCTCAGATAATAAAAAACAGCCAATGATGATAATTCGCAAAGTCACGGTAACTCTATGGTAGACAAGATTTTCACACTCCAAAGCTGCTACACTACACAGGTATTTAGGAGTAAATTTAGAAAGCAAAATATAAGTCAAATATATTTCTTTTGGGTCTGTTTACATTTATCGATTCTGTTCAAGATCTTTTCTCTCTAAGAAAGTTAAGAAGCTTATTTGGTTCTATCACTTACAAAGAGTTAAACAATAGGATCTTAATTACATTTTAGCTGTTTAAAGCAATTAAATCCTAAGCTTGTTTTACTTTCAAGAAAAAAAAAGTCACACAAACCTTGGTTTAGTGTTAAAAAGTGGCAACCGCTATTCTTGAGACAACTGTTGATTAGCATCTAGTCTGGTTATTTAAACGAACTGATCAGCAAACATTCACTAAAAGGTAATGTCTATCACCTGTCCAGTTTGACGCTAAGCAGTAGCCAAAGATAGCTTTTTAAAACAAACTGGCCACCCATCCATATCACTGCCTGAGGGGTTATATTTAGCCTCCTGGAGACAACGTGTATGGTTAGAAGGGCCAGAAGAGGTCACTCCAAGAAGCAGAGCTAGAGGTGAAAGACCATGACTTACCTGGGCAGAGCCAGGCACTCCGTCATTTTAATAGCACACTAATTCCAAAAAGTTTTAGCACTTACAGCCTTGAAGCTTAATTGCTCTCATTTATCTTCCTAATAAATGATGCCAGAGCTTAGAAATGTAAGAGATTTACCCATGGTAAGTCAGTAAGTGGGGGACACAGCTATATTGGAACCTCAAATCTGTGCATGCCTTAGGTTGCCCTGATGCCAAAATAATAACTGAAATATACAACCCAGAAATCACTGTACCTGTCAGACGAATGCCACCCTTCAGTTGATTTCTCAATAGAGAATTGGCTGCGACTATACCCTTTGGCACAACGTAATTTCAGTACTTAAATAAATATATGCAGAGATGAGTACAATCAATGGATGCATCAGATAAAATTCCAAGAATGAGAGGTGAGAAGAACATATTTGGCTTTAGCCCTTTTCACTGAAATTTAATAAACACATACAAAAATGGAAAAGAACTAGTAGTTCATAGAGATCTCAAACAACAACAACAAAAAGATAAATTGAGAGCTTTGGAAATTTTGTAGAGCAATGACCCGCTCAAGTCCAGGGGGAAAATGTCCAAGAAACAGGAAAGATTCACACTGCTTGGAAATGACACCTGATGCTGCAGAATGTGAAAATACTCACTTTGTAAATTAATGTGATGCCCTACTTTCTTGAAAACTATCGGTTTGTTAAGATGTAGCAAAATATTAAAATGCTTATTGAAATTAAAGCCACATTGCAGACATCTTCTGCACAGATACTCAAGTTTTTCTCTTAATCATGTTTCTATTTTCAGTCACTAGAGGAAAGACACACATTTACATATGGTGAGCATTAATTTGAAGAGGTCTGTTAGCTTTTGTTAAATCCTCTCATTAAATTCCTTGGATGGATTCCTATCCAGCTTATCCTACCAAATCTAAAGTTTGTTCAGGTGTCGAGAGTGAAGAATTTCAAAAGCAAGTAAATAGCCTCATGAGCTGGTGCTAAAACATAAGAACCAGCTAGAAGCCTCATGTGTTCTATGTGAGGAGAAATATAGTAAACAGGACAATGAGAAGAGAAATGAGAAAGCAAAACGAGAAGGACTATTGCAAAGGACACACCAGAGAATGGTGTTTGGCAGTGTTTTCCGGGGCCCTGAAAACTCACATTCTAGCACAGTGCTGGGATACTTTTGAGGGGGATGAATAATAATTAAATTTATTGATCATTTTCTCTGTTAGCTTTGCCCCTAAAAACAGGTATATACTTGAAAATGAGTGTATTAACCAGGAACGGGTGATTCCTATACATAGTTATTCACTAGCATTAGTAACCAGGAACGGGTGATTCCTATTACATAGTTATTCACTAGCATTAGTAACCAGGAACGGGTGATTCCTATTACATAGTTATTCACTCTAGGGCATGACCCATTGAGAGGGAAGCATTTTTTCCACCAGATGCAGCAAGTGGCATTGGAAAAGCAAGGTAATGTTCTTTCCTGAAGCTTATAGTTGTGCATATGAGATTTTTGTCCAAACTCTGCCAATTCAATCTCATCATATTTGCTAAGCACCTACTCTAGGTAAGGGACACTGTGCTAAGTACAGGGATTACAAACATGAATCATTTGACAGATTCCACTTTCACAGAACTCAGCAATCTAAGTTTTTCAATAAATCCATCAGAAGGCTATGAGAAATAAAAAGTAACCATAAGGGTAAAAGCAATAATAGCTGCCGCTTACTGAGCACCCACTAAGAATAAGGCATTGTGCTTGGTTCTTTACAAATTTATGCCAGGTACTCTACACAGCCATGCTTCCACATAGATTTAACAGTGTTTATTTTACAGATGAGGAAATAATACTCAGGTAGGTTCAAGTAACTTGGCCAACCTCATACAAGTAGTAAATGACTGAGGCAGGATTTGTACAAGCAGAGTACAAATGGTTCTTTATAGAGTATGGAAAGTGTCAGCAGGGGCGTGAAGCTACTCTTGCACCTATGACAAAATGAACCTTTTTCTAGGAATATTATACTGTTGAATGAAGCGAGCAATTCTCAAAAGAAAGTGTATACACTTTTGGAAAAGAGGGGGGCATCTACAAAGATAGCATATCAGCCAAATAATGGGCATGTAAGATTTATAACTTGTATAGCGGGAAGTCTACAATAGACAACAGAATATGCAGGAGGCTGGTGCAGTGAGAAGCTAGTATAACATAGGTGTCAGGGTTCATTCTGTCACAAGTTACTTTCCAGGCTCTGAGGTGTCCCCCTGCCATTTGTCCTGAGGTCATGTGATACATTTTTGTAAACTTTGCAAAAGCAAGCCACACTATTCACAACCTAATAAGACCACTGTCTTGTTCACTGCAAATTCCACTCTAATACTTCTTTCATTGTGTGGCACTGGAGGGCCACCGAAATTTTAGGGATTCAGTTAGGAGAAGCTGAATTAAGAATGCATTTAATTGGAGTTAGTAGGATATATTTATGGGGATTTTTGGGGGAGAGGTGCCTTAGGTTTACAGTTAAAATCATTTCTACCTGTCCCAGTATGGGAAGAACTTCCCAGAACATTCCTGCAGAGCCCACAGTGCCAAAGCAGCTGGTATGTGATGCGAAGGCACAGTGCTGGCAGGCGCAGGCTTATCATATAAATGTGTCCCCACGTAAGACAAATGTGGGTCATGCAGATGAGTAAGATTTGAAATACATGGAGCAAGAAACAATTAAGAAACGATTCCGTGGCAAACTTCCAAATATCAGACATGTAACATTGTATATGGAGTATTTGGTTCTTGCTGTTCCCTAGGCAAAACAGAATTGTTTTCTCCTGATAGAAATAAACTCAAAATTCAGTGACTAGAATTGTAAACATACCATCCATTCTTTTCATTTTTGATGGCAATCATTTGAAGTGGAATTTATCAGTTCTGTGTTTTTAGGGCAAAATATTTGAAACAATACTTTAAGCACTAGTTACATGTGAAATTGCATGTTTAATTTACTCCAAATATCAATAATAAAACATTTTGATTTACTATACTAGAAAAGCTAAATTATTTCTGTTCTCTCCACAGAAAATAATATTATAAAATTGCTATCATATGACATAGCAGTCAAAGAGTATGCCAAATATAATATAGGGAAAATGATGTCATAGAGATATACTAGACAGCTAATACATATAATAATATAAATACTATATAATTTTATATTTAAATAATATATAAGATAAATGTAATCTAAATATCATATAGTTATATATACAAATGACAAAAATTATAATACGACAAAAATATAAGATGTTATGTTAATAAAATAGATCTTTTTTCTGGATGTTGTGAAGTTTACAGTGTTTGACAGTTTCAAAAAGATTATTTATATGTTATTTAAAATTGAGTTTCTCTTATTCTAAAAGGCTGTTTTTGACATGTTATAGATAAATCTCAGTTTATGTATTTCTAATCTTTCTGATTTCTTCTGTCAGTTCAAATCTGCTGTTCAACACCAGTAAATTTCTCATTTTGGTTATTGTGCATTCGATTCTAGAATTTCCATTTGGTTTCTTTATATGTAGGCATATAAAGAATATTTTTATTGATATTCTTTTATTTGGCAAGACATCATTCTCATGGGTTCCTTTAGTTATTTAGATATGGGTCCTTTAGTTAGTTAAAGATAATAAAAATAGGTGATTTAAATTAGTCTTTGTCTAATAAATTCAACATTTGGAATTCCTTGGGTAAATTTTCTGTTGACTGTTTTTCTCTCCCCTACTTATAGGTCATAATTTTTTTTCTTTGTGTGTCTCATAATTTTTTGATTAAAAACTAGATGTTTTGGATATAATAATGTGGTAAGTCTAGAAGTGAGAATATCCTTCCCCCCATCCCTCAGGATTTGTTGTTGTTCTTTGTGTTAAGTGTTGTTTGCTCCATGATTTATCTGAACTAATTTTGTAGCCATGTTTTTTGACATGTGTGGCCGGCCACTGAAGTCTCTGTTTAATTTGCCTAGGGGCAAGCTAATGATTGCACAGAGGTTTCAAGTGCTTGGAACCAACAAAAATTTAGTCTTTTTAGAGGATCTCTTGCGTGTTTGTTGGGGTATGCCTTTGACACTTCTCCAGGCAGTTTGCAACTTTGCCTTAGCTTTTACTTTCTTCTTGCACAAAGATTCAAGGTTAGTCATGGGTAAGAGCTTAGAACCTTCTCAGGGCTCTCTTAAGCATGCACACAACCCTGGATGTGTGTGTGGCCTTCTAGAGTCCCAGTAATGTTTCAGAACCTTTCAAATGTTTTATTTGCAAAAGCATATCATTTCACAGCTTTCAAGCATTTTGGTTAGTCTATTGTTTGTTTGAACAGTTGTATTTTGCCTTTGACAGCAGCAACTAAAATATTTTCCTGTAAATATCTTCAATAATGCACCAACCTCAATCTCCTACCCCTACCCACCACCCATTGCAGCTTTAGCACTAGGCATGTTTCATTACAATTCTTTGCAAATGAAGTCCATTCGGCCACCTCCAGTACTAGTGCTGGGACTGTAGGCTGTTATTTTCAAGTGTGTCACTTAGCTGAGGAGCTGTGGATGAGACTAGGGTAAGTTAAAAATGCCACAAAGCTCATTGTTCTTACCAAGAATCAGCTTTTTTTTTTTTTTTTTTGTGTGTGTGTGTGTGTGTGTGATAATCACTCCCTAAATTGCTGCAAGCCTTTAGTTTCCAAAGTTTTGAGAAAGTTAAGTCTGCCAATTTTTGCCATTTTATTGGTTGCTTTTATGAAGGAGTGAATTTTGGGAGTTCCTTACTTCACCACACTTATATCACTCCCCCAAATATTCTCTTTGTACCTCATTTAGTATTTGCAATTTAATATTCTTTTTTTCTCAAAGAGAAACTCTCAATTACGTAAGTATAAAGCCCATCAAACATGCATCTGTCCTTATACAGAACAGTGAACAATTGTAAATAGTGCCATTTAGGGGATGGATGCAGTATTATAGAAAGAATAAAAAATTAAAATGACAGGATTAAAGAAGGGATTTAAAGTAAGCCTTCATGGGAGAATTGGATTTTCACCAGTGGAGATGGGTAGGTGGCATGGGGAAGCTGAAAAGATATCACAGGTCAAGAAAAATAGAAAATTTAGATAATGTGAAAGATGTCATCATTGTTAGAAAAGCAATTGGTCCACTTCAACTTGAGTGAAGTATGTTTGGGAAATTATAAGGAAGATAAGGCTGAAGACATAGAATAGGGCCTCAAAAGCCCAGACTAGAGGGTTTTATAACAAGTCTTATTATAAAAGAACAATAATAATGATGATTTTTTTTCACCCTGCATGGTATTTTATCCTCAGGTTAGAACTTCACAGACTGTTCTGTAAATAGCAATGTGATTTATCCTGGCATTATCACTATGGCCATCTGCAAGCAATGTATTACTCAGTATTCTGTATACTTCAATGCTATGGCTGTGAGTGAGTTATGGGGCCTTATTGAACCTAAATGTAATTTTAAAATCCTGTGTGTCTGGGGGAAATCACATTTCAGAAGCTCATCCATCACTTCTCTGGGTAACTTTTGAGTACTGGGCATCATGATTCCAGAGTTAAAACAGAACATGACATGGAAAGGAAAAAGAGGTGTGTGTGACAGAATTAGAGGGAGCAATAGAGATAATTGCTCAGAGCCAAAAGGAAACACAAAATTCTAAGGTCTAATTTTTGGAACTGGTGAGGCTTCATCATAGCTATTCACTTCTAATCATCCTCAAATAATAAATGAATAGAAGAGTCAATGCTATTAGAATAATTTACTATTCATCAAGAATAATAAATGAGGGGGAATAGGTTGTTATTCAAATTTGTCTAAAAATAGCAAAGAAGAAGGAAGGAGGAGAACTAATACTGTTTTTCAGTCTAGCAACAACGTGTGCAGTGGTGGCAGGGCTGCTGGGACACTCGGGGTGGCAGAGGAAAGGACGGAGCCAAATGTGCTTGCAGTCAGTGCCTCTGGCTTGGCTAGACACCAAAGTCAGCTGAAACAATGATGAATCCTCCTAGCTATTCTAGCTCCAAAAAGCAAAACACTTTTCTGCTTTACTAATGCTTTGTCCCTGATGGGTTGCCTCTTCCTCTCATTAATCTTTAGTTTATGAACTCTGTTGGCAAGAGTTATACAAATCACCCACAAGTCACACACAGAAGTAGATGCTGTCGACAGCTCCTGGACACATAGGGCTGTTCATTCATTGGCAGGAGCACTGAATCACCATCAGCCTCTACATCACTAGTTTGCCACACAATGCAGATGTGATGCACATGTGATCCAGTTGTCTTCTTCATCTACAACCTTCTTCCAAATACTCTCAATGAAAGTGGAGATGGAGATAAGCATGGGGGCACAACACTTGGCATGGGAAGAAAGGGCAGGAAGTCTAGAGACCCTCATGTCAGTTCACCTACAGGTTTTGAATTACCATTTGTGTCATAATTTGACTGCTAGTAGCAGCATGCTGGTATTACTGAGCATGGAGCTGAAGCCCTAGCAATGAGCTATTCTGAATGTTCCCCTGTTGCCTCCATGACAGATTCTGAGAATTCATAGTCCAGGGGGAATTATGTCAAGACAACCCAGGACCTGCATGTATCTGCCTTGCAAAATGACTTTGTTGATAGGCCAGATCATCAGGCCAGATTCCATCAATACTGATGATGAGTTTCCCATCAGGGGCCTAGTTTTTTTTAAAATATAACCCAACCTGATGAGTTGCGCCACCCAAGCCAATCTCTTTTTTATATATAATTAAACTTCTCATGGGATTAATGAAGTTCTAAATCAGAATCTAAATCCTTTTACTCTCAATAAACTCCTCCATACATTGTAACTCTGTAGATGTAATTTATGGGAAAGAGCTGCCACTGAGCTCTCTCTGGCAGCATTTAAAACCCAAATGGCAGTGGATTTGTTGGGGGTGGGGATTGATAGCTCTAGCCATCTCTAAATGTCATGTTACTGAAGTAAAATTTCTATATGGAGCTTGTACTGGCTTGAAATATCTGTGGTTGATTTTTAAAAGTTGATAACAAGACCATGTTTCTAGAAGAGTTGCCGGATAAAATACAGGATGCCTAGTTAAGTTTAAAATTCAGATAAGCAATAAATAATTTGTAGTACAAGTATATCCCACACATTGCATGAGATATACTTGTACTAAAATTCGTTCATCATTTATCTCAAATAAAATTTAACATTGCACGGTATTTTGATTTGCTAAATCTAGCAACCTTACAAAGGAGACAATATCATACAAGTATTTGCTCAACTGTGGAAGAAATGCTTGTTTATATATATGATTAGGACCCCTTCATGGATAAGTGTACCTTGTGGAATTACTCATGAACTTGTTATTGGGCATGTGAGAAGGCAAGACTCTAAAGCCTGTTAAACTGTTATTAACATGTGACTTATATTGCGAATAAAATACCAATAAATATGTATTATGCTAAAATAAATAGCACACATTTGTTTGGAACAAATGGTTCAAAACACAATATCACTTGATTCCCAATGCCATAATCAAATGGCTTCATGCAAATGAAATGGCTTCGGTAGTTATCTGTGTAATAATGTTGTGAAACAGCCTTACTGTCAGGTAACCTTATCTTTTATGCACTTCCCCAAATGCCTAAAATGTCACACTAAAACACTTTCAAAATTAAATAATGCCTTGCTATTTCTGAGGTGAGATGCCTGCTGAGTTTAAATCATTTTTTTTTAAAGAAGAAACACTCGTAATTTTTCTGCAAAATTAGATAGTTATCTGATTCTGTGAAAGAAATATATTAACATATTTTAGGTTAAACTTAAACATTTACTAAAATGTTTAGTTGCAACAATCAATATTTCCAAATGAAATGATAATTCCAAAGATAAGTCAAAAGGTTGAGCCACTAGAAACTGAGGCTTTCTGTACTCCCTCTGTACATATATCCAGGAGGTTTTAAAATACACTGAGAGTAATCATTGCTCACTGAAGAGTTTTCTACCTTTTGTATTTAGCTATATTCATTCTTTCCTGTCAGCCTCTAACTCCTTGAACTTACTTCATCCCCTCCTCTGTCTGCGGTCACCTGATATACTCTGGCTAGCTTTACTTCATGTCAATCTCAAGCACCAAAATCCTATCTAAAGTAGGAGAAAAATAAGAAATCTTGCCAAACCACATCTCATAGGTATCTCAGTTCGTTCCTCCCTGATCTTGTGTTCTGGTAACAATAATTAAGCCTGACGTGAAACTCAAAATAGGTGTTCAACTACGCTCTCTTAATAGGTGGTTCCATGACTTTCCAACATTCAAATTGATCTCTTCCACCCAGTTATCTTGTACCCCACTCAAGTGAACTTCCTACAATTTAGAGTAAGATGAAAATACCACAGGTGGTAAAGAAAAGCACCACATGGTGATAATGGCCAGGGAGTCTTTGTAGCTCTGGCTTTTCTTCATTACAATACATGAGATTATCAGATTAGCTAGTTGGAAATCCAATATACATAGGGAGAGAAAACCTAAGTAAAATAGAGTCATACACAGACAGATCCAGTGAGTTAACTGGGTACAGAAGAAGAGAAAAGACAAAGGAGCACTGCTGTGTGGCTGTGGCGCTCTGAGCACTGTGATGCTGGGGGCGGGGGTGTTGAGCTAGGAGGCTTCGAGATATGGGGATTCCACTGATTGTGTGGGTAGAAGATACTAAATCTAATTTTTCTCTTTTCCATATTTTGCCTTGAACTAGCTGATTCTTCTCTTAGCTATGGGTCACATTTCCTTCTGCTTTGGAAGTACAGTAGTTTTTATAGATACTGGATACCATAAATATTACAGAATTTAGTGTTCAGATTTTGTGATTTTCCTTGTTATTGTATATATTTAAGGTGTGCAATATGATGTTTTGGATATACATACATAGAAATATGTATACATATATACATAGCAAAGTTACTACTGCAGTCAAGCTAATTACCCCATCCATCTCCTTCCAGTTACCCTTCTTTCTTTTCTTTTTTTTTTGTCATAATGAGTTCCTAAAATCTACTCTCTTAGCAAATTTTTAGTATACAATACAATATTATTATCTATAGTTCTTAGGCTGTTGAACTAGACTTATCCTGTCTTCAAGTTGACACTCTTTGACCTATTTTTCCATATTTCCTCTCCCTCCTCATCCCTGTAACCACCATTCTACTTTCTGTCTCTAGGTATTTGACTTTTTAAAATTTCCACATATAAGTGAGATTATACAATATTTTTCCTTCAATTTCTACCTCATTTCACTTAGCTTGATGTCCTCCATGTTTATCTATGTTGTCGCCAATGGCAGTATCTCCTTCCTTAAATTTGAATAATATTTTATTTTATATATGTACATATATATTATACACACATATACATATATGTATCCAATTTCTTTATTCATTCATCCATCAATGGACACTTAGGTTGTTTCCATATCTTGTCTATTGGGAATAATTGTGTTGAATATCATGCTGCAATGAACATTGGATTGCAGATATCTATGCAAGGTGCTGGTTTCATTTCCTTTTGGTATATAACTAGTAGAGAGGTTGCTGGGTCATATGATGCCTCTATTTTTAATTTTTTGAGGAATCTCTGTGCTGTTTTTTATAATGATTGTACCAATTTACATTCTGAGCAACAGTATACAAAAATCCCCTTTTCTCCACACCATCACAACACTTGTTATCTCTTTTTGATAATAGCCATCCTAACAAGTGTGAGACAACATCTCACTGTGGTTTTGATTGGCATTTTCCTAATGATTAGTGATGTTAGGCATCTTTTAATATACTTGTTGGCCATTTGTATGTCTCCTTTAGAAAAATGTCTCTTCAGGTTCTTTGTCCATTTTTTAATAGGATTATTTGTTTTTTTATTATGAGTTGAGTTTTAACCCATTATCAGATATATGGTTTGCAAATATTTCCTCCCAATACATGGGCTGCCTTTTCATTTTGTTAATTGTTAACTTTGTTGTTCAGAATCTTTTTAGTTTGATGTAGTCCTACTTTTTTTTTTTTTTTTTGCCTGAGCTTTTGGTATAATGCCTAAAGAAATCATTGCCAAGACCAATATCAAGGAATATTTCCCTTATGTTTTCTTCTAGGGTTTTGATGACTTGAGGTCTTACATATAGGTCTTTAAGTCATTTTGAGTTGATTTTCGTGTATGGTATAAGATAAGGGTCTAATTTTATTCTTTGGCATGTGAATATCAGTTTCTCTAAAATTATTAAGTGAATAGCTATCCTTTCCCACCTGGTTGGCCTTGTCAAAAATTCGTTGCCATATATGCTTATGTTTATTTTTGTGCTCTCCACTCTGTTCTATTTTTCCATGTGTCTGTTTTTATGCCTGCACCACAGTTCAGTTTTGATTACTGTAGCTTTGCAGTATAATTTGGAATCAGGAAGGATGATGCTTCTAACAAAAGCAATCAGAAAAGAAAAATAAGTGAAAGGTATCCAAATCATAAAGGAAGAAATAAATGTATCTCTGTTTGCTGATGATGTGATTCTATATGTAGAAAACCCTGAAAACTCCACAAAATTCAAATTCAGTAAAGTGGCAAAATATAAAAATCATCAAACAAAAACATCTTATATTTCTTTACACCAATAATTATAAATTAAAAAAATCAAGGAACAATCTTATTTATAATAGCATCAAAAAGAATAAAATACTTAGGAATCAATTTAACCAAGAAGTGAAAGTCTATACACTAAAAACTATAAAACATTAATGAAAGAAATTGAATAAGACACAATGAATGGAAAGATATGCTGTGTTCATGAATTGGGGGAAAATATGTTAAAATGTTCATACTGTGCACCCAAAGCAATATACAGATTCAACACAATCCCAATCAAAATTCCAAGGGCATTTTTTCACAGAAATAGAAAAAAATCATAAAACTCATATATAATCACAACAGGCTTTAAATATTGTCCTTTTGTTGTCTGGATTCTGTTGTGTTCCTCTACAAAGTGCTATCTTTCTGACAGGGAATGAATTTACTTAGAAATTAGCTTATTCTTTTAAGGAGGGTTTTCAAGTTTTGTTTAGGCAAGCCTAGAGTAGCCTATACTCTAGGATTAGTTCGGCTCTACTGCTAAGGCATGACTTTTGTGGGGTCTTTACTGAGTGCACCTGGTGTTCAAGGAGGTCTTTCTGCTAATTGGTCAGACAATCATGTGTAGGTTCTGATAGTGTTTTAGCATACAGCTCTCAAGTAGTTGTACTTTCTCTAATGTTTTTTGTGTTTCTAGCTTCAGGCAGTCTCACGTTATACAGGTCACAGCTTAATGTCTGGAAGAAGATTTAAGAGTATCTGTATTCAGGGTTTTTTTAGACTCTCTCATACTCTTCCAAGTAAGTTCAAGTCACCTTTTCCTCCATAATCTGTGATCTGCCTCCTCCACCTGGAAATATTCATTCATCCATTCAACAAACACTGATTTACCAGCCATACTATCCTAGATGCTTGGAAATATTTATTTAAAAAACATATAAAACCTCTGAATTTTATAAGTAGATTAATTTGCATATGAGGGAGAAAATCAATAGAATGAAAGCAAAACAAACAATATGATGTAAATATACAGTATGTTAGAAAATAATAAGCTCTATAGAAAACCAGAGAGAGCAGGTCAAAAGGTATCAGGATATTCAGGATATGGGAGAGAGCAATTTAAATAGACAGTTAGAGCCCACCTTGTTAAAAATGAGACTTCTGAACAATGAATTAAATGAGATAAGGGAATCAGCCATGGGGACACCTCAGGGAAAAGCTGTGAGAGAAGAGCAATGTTCTTGGAGTTTTGGAGGATCAGCAATGAGGTTACTGTGTCTACAACTGAATGAGCTGTGTAACATGTAAACCATTATAAAAATTTTGGCTTCTACTCTGAGTGGAATAGGAAGGCGTTACAGAGCTTTTAGTCGCTGACAAATACAATTTGACTTACATTTTAAAAGAAGCACTGTTGCTGCTCTACTCTAAATGGATAGTAGAAGTACAAACAGGAAATCAGGGAAACCAGTTATAAGTTCTTGAAGTAATCATGATCATTGGACAAATGTGGTGGCACTAGAGAGAGAAATTAGTAGTGATTCTGGGTAAATGTTTTCAATGTAAAGTTCACAGAATCTTATAAAATAATGATTGTGACCATAAAAATAAGATAAAGAGAAATTTTCCGAGCTTTTGAGCTGAGAAACTGAGAAGACAGAGTAGCCCTCCAATGAGAGAAGGGTATAGATAAAGTCAATTAATAGGAGAAATACCAGGAGATGGGTTCTAGATTTAAGCATTAAGTTCCTAATGGATTTCAAATAAAGATAGGAAAGTGAATAAAGCGATCTGGACTTCAGAGGGGATGTCTGAGTTAAGGATACAAATTTGGGAGTCATTTGCGTAGAAATTTTGTTTAAGGCCATTAGGTTCAATGATATCACCAGCGGTGAGACTGTAGATAGATATGAGAAGAAGAATAAGGGCTAAGTCCTAGAGAAGCATAACATTAAGGAGTCAGAGAAACAAATAAGCAACAAAGGCGCCTAACAAGAAGAACCCGGTAAGACAGCAAAACAAAGAGAACGATATCTTGGAAGTTAAATGATGGGAATGTGTCACAGAGAAACACATGCTCAAGCCTGCCAACTGCTGCCAGTGAGTCAAATATGTAAGTACTAAGAACTGACCACTGGGATTAGAAACATAAAGGCCACGGAGACTTAGTAAGAGGAGTTTCGATGGAGTGGGTGGAGTACAATGTCTGATTGGAATTGATTCAAGAGGGAATATGAGCAGAGGAACAGAAAGCTCTGATTTAGTCAAATTCATCAAGGAGTTCTAGGGCTAGAACGAGAGAATGGATGGACTAGGGGAAATGGCATGACTGCTTGGCAACATTATGGGTGCACTTGAGGTTCATGATCATAAGTTTAAAGGGAGACCAGTCAGAGTCACTGTAAGTTTCTCACCGGCCACATGCTGTCCAAATGCAAGCAAGAATGAGGTACTATAGATTTCACCCTGATCCATGGGTTTGCCATAAAGATTTGGGGTGGGATGTTAATGATAGATCATGGTACTTAAGCTGTGAAGGAGGTACAAGAGTTCAGAGGATTAATGGATTGCAAGTCCCAGGCAAGGAGCTGTCCAGCCATGGTGGACACCCAACTTGGGTGGGCACCACACCCATCTAGGTTAATACTGGTATTTTAGAAATCAGATCTGGATGGAAATATGTGGAAGACCTTATCCAGGTAACAGAGAAAAATGGGCAAATATGGGTCAGCCAGGCAGCTGCTCAGGGTAGCAATTTTTATATGCATTAACACATTATTGTACTAAAACGTCACAGGAAATGGACATGTACATGCAATCCTGAAATTAAATACAAAAAAAAAAATAAAGATTTTCCCCAAACTCTTCATAGATGAGTTCTAATGTGGCTGGAAAAAATACTCTTATCACCTCTTGGACTTCACCAATGTAGCTTTAGCCTATATATCCTTGAATTGCAATAGTTAGTTTCTTACTATTCATTTTATGACTTGTCTTTTTAATGTTTATCAGGCTGTGTAGTGATTTTTGAAGCATAGTTATTTCACAGTTATTTTAATCAGAGCTCATTGTTTACAAGGGTCCAAAATTTATTTTAGCTAACTCTAGAAAAGATGAATTTATAAAAAGAAACAACAAAAGAGGCCATATTAGGGATACAGTAAGGACTCAGCCCAAGCTTCATAAGAAGTGGGAATAAAAAGACCCTGAAGGTCTTCTTTGCCTTTCTCCTAGGCCATGTGGCTGCTACCATCTGTTTTTTCTTGTCTGGTCTACCTTTAAAAAAACTTCCTCTGTTTGCAAATTAACCCACATGACTCCAATTCTACCCTATTTGTCCTCACAGATCCAGTATAGACCTTATCAGGAACCAAAGTCTAGATCAACATTTTTAAGAGTGATTTTTTCTCTCGGGGTACTGGCCCATCAGTTGCTAAGTTGGACCAGATGGATGTCTACCAGCGGCTAATCAATCAGCTGTGGTCAGAAAAATGTGAGGTTATATATAACCATAGCTGACATAGCAATGAGCCTTTCCAGAATGAGGGATTGTAGATGGAAAAACATGTCTATTGCAAGAAAAATCACAGTTCCCTTTCAAATATACTTTCGATTAAAGCCAATTGCATAATTTTTGATTAAACAATTAGGGAAGAAAGCAAGAGCCAGAATGATTCCACCCCTAGCTACCTCTCTTTTCCATGGTCACATAAGGATAAGTTTTTCAAATCAGGTTTTAAAAAAATTTAGTTTAGTATACAGACTCTGCTAAAGTTTTAGTTGACAAAGGCAACAGAGTTAAAATGAAACTGAGTTTTACCAAAATGCTAAAAGTAGCAAGAAAAGGGAAAAAAGTGCCTGAGTGAACATTTTAATTAACTCACATGTAATTTTAATTAAAAACATAATGTGTCAGGAAAACGAGTAATGCCTTTGGGCAATAAAATAGCTGGGTTTTCTGCTTAATCTTCTGCTTCATCTCTTTCACGGCACGTGTAAGTTATTGGTAAGAAAAGATTTCTTCTTCTGTTTCACAAAGAGAACCTCTTTAACGAAATGAGTTGAATAAGATAAGAAAATTGCAGAAAAATACTTTGCATGAGGGTCTTATTTTCTTTCTCAGTAGGAGTTTCTAATTTCCTTTGTCTTCGTTATTTATTTTTTCATAACACACTTTTTTTTCAGGAAATCTGATAACTGGATCAAATCAAGACCTCTAAACTCACTCTGGTCAAAATTTATTATTTTTTTGTGATTAAAATTATCATGAAGGGCCAACAATCCTTTTCCTCCCCTTAGATGTTAAGTATCCAAGAGTAACTGACTCCCTGTGGGGTACAGAAATAACCCTGAATTGGAGTCATGTGATTTGGGGTTGTATCTCAGTTTGTATGCAAACTGACTTTAAAGCTTTCTGGAATTTACTTTTCTATCAGTCATGGAGAATAATGCATGCATCCCAGGGTGAGAAGAGAAATAAGTGGTATCATGAATATGGAAATAGTCATCTCTCCTGCTTAAGGATTTTATTTTTATGTAACACAAATTGTTTTATTGCTGCTATTGTTTATAAACTCACCATTGCCTCCTAAGTGGGGTTGATCTTGGCAACTGCAGTATAAATAGAGGAGGACAGGAGCCCAGCAGAAGGAGTCTGGGCACCATGTGATGGAAGAACAGAGAGGTAAACTTTGGTGACGGCAAGCAAGGAAGACAAAATTTTGCCAAAAAAAAAAAAAAGGCATGCCCAATGAGCATTTTAAAAGAATTTACTGTTGGATGTCTGATCTCCCTGATAAAATCTCCAGATAATTTCATATTGCTTGCTATTGATTTGTGGGCTGGTAGATTCTTCATGGCAATTGCATAGAGCTACAAAGTCCTATCCCAAGTCAGGCTGAGGATACATCTGACTTCTAAGTTTCACTTGATTTGTGACAACAGCCTGACCCATCTAACCAAAAGGACTCTCTGTCATGATACTCTGCTAATTCCAGTGACAGCTCTAGTTGACTGTCAGGGCCCAATAAGAGGCTGTGTCTTTAATTCTTGCTTTTTGCAATTACCCTTGGTTTCCTGGAGAGTCAAGGGCCCTCTTCTATCACCTCTAGAAGCAAAATTATGAAAGGTGTGATACTCAACATTAATGATAGCCACCATGTCACCTAGTTTGTCTCTAGAACTTGCCCAAAGCCTTGTGGTTACATCAGGAGGGTAAATCTATGTCTATATCATATCTGTGCAATTCTGCTACTTCAGGAATGGCTGAGGCCTGAGGTGAAACTAGGGTGAGCTTACTTAAAACTACACATGATAGGGACAGGAGGCAGAGAAATTCTAGACAGAAAAGGGCGGGTCCCTGGCAAAGTCCCACCCTCAAGCCTGGAACCACAGCCCAAAGTGAGAACATGCATTCCTGTTTTCCTTTTTGAATGTGGCCTTTTCCAAAACCACCCATGGCCCTGCAGAGAGCCTCTTTCATTGGCAATAAAATCCTCCATATTTACCACCCTTCAATTTGTTTATGTGACCTGATTTTTCTTGGATGTTAAACAAAAGCTTGGGTGCCATCGGTGTGGATGCTAAAGGCTGTCACATGGACCCTCTGCCCTTGTGAAAAGGTAGAGGGCCCACTGAGCTGTTTAACACTTCAGCTCTCTGCAGTCAGCAAAGCTAACAGAGCACTGCAACACATGCTGTCTGGGACTTCAGGGGTCACGGTACCCCCCTTAGATGCTGCCACAGGGCCGCAAAGAGTTTTGCTCCTGCTGGTGCCTAAAAGTGCCAGCTCTGGCTCCTGCACCTGTTCACTTGCCTGCTCTTCCTCCTGCAATAGGTAGAGAGCTATGGGCTGAGTAAGCAAGGCACCCCTGTCATGAGGCCTGCAAAGAGGTCAAGGAAAATTTCTTGTTTCATACAGACCGCCAATACAAATACAAACAAGAGCAAAAGCTCAGCAGGAGTGTTAAGCTCTAAGAAGTCAGAAATGGTTTCCACACATTGTGAAGCTCCAGAGCAGAAGCCACTAGTAAGTCAGGCCACTGAATTTGCAATATGGCTCCCAGACAGTGACATTTGAGAAGCCATTGTGGTAAGGGCAGAGGTGGGGGAGTGGGAAGTGGGGGAGAGGGCCCTTGAGCAATTACTTGGTTCTTAGAGTTCAAGGTCGTATGTGCCTTTATGAGCCAACCATAGAACAGCCTATGGTTGAGCTAGTTTTGCATAAGGGGCCAGCAGCAAACAGTTAACTATGCCCTACATGTTGTACTTATAGACCTTGTCTGGTGAGGAAGATCACAGACTCACTGGCTCTCCCTGGACTCAAGAAGATCCCCTAGATGATAGATATAATCCCGTGAAATGACCCCTATTCCTTACCCATCCTCTGACCTCTCACAAAGTAATAAAGTCATCACTCTGTCATAGCCCTTGATAAAAGTAAATTCTGTTTTTATGAGATTTGAGGGTTTAATGCTTCTGTTGGGGTTTTATTGTGATTGTATTTTCACCTAAAGGTATAGGTAACAAATAAAAATAGACCTCTTGGAGACTTATTTGTACAAATTTTCCCAAAATGTCACAAATGAGAGATAAAAGTTTAGACTTGAACTGGTTGCATGCTGAGAAGATAGGATTTAATTTCACATTGCATTTCCTGCTATTGTAACCATTCACTCCAGCTTTGTCCCAATCCTGCTCAGCGGCTTTTCTGAAGCCAAAGCTTCCAGTTCATTCTGAGAACGGTTAATTGGTGGCAGCTCACTCTCCTCTGGGTAAAGATAAAGAAATATGAATACAATAGAGTCATTAGTCATACTTTCTAAAGTATGCTTTCCCAAAAGTGGCCAGTTTATAGTCTTGGGATTTATATCTTCTTGGTTCCCAATCCAAGCTCCCATTTTCAAGTCCACTGGCTAGAACAAGTGGTTTTCACTGAATGTTAAAAGCCATTATCATGGCAAAAAAAAAAAAAAAAAAAAACAACTCATGAAGTAACAAAGTTTTTTTTCATAAAAATGACAGCAATGCTTTTCTGCCAGAGTGGTGACTGTGGCACAACACATGCCCATGCACAGCATGGGAGCAAGTTTATGCTGAGTCCTTCCTGCGAAAGTCTTTAGCCCTGGAGGTTCTGGCATGGTTTCCTGGAGACCCAGTATTCTTGTGACCTCTTCCTTCCTTCATGTCTGTCTGTTGCAGCAGCTCAGAGAAGCAAGATAGTTTAACAGAAGAATTCTGTTAACCTTGCCCTTCTTTGTATTTATCTGAGACCTGCCCAAGCCTTCTTTTGCAAAGAACCCTACTCTAGCCCAACCAGGGGTAGACATTTTATTTTAAATAGGAAACTTTTTATTTACCAAAGCAGCCTTTAAGTCATTTTGCCCTCATGCTAATCAGAAGTATAAAGCGATGCAATATTCCTCAGACTCAATATTGCAGGGCATATACATAAAGGGCAGAATTTGGTATTAGTAATGAGCTGCTTGGCTCTCATTCACAGCTTCTACAAAATCTTCACTTTCAGAAATCCTCTGGTTTTTCTCCCTGTGCCTCCTTTCTATAGCCCAAATTTCAATAGGGACCCCATCACTATTAAACTAAATCAATGAAAACCTTCACTACTACCTCCAAAATTCATTCTTTCGACTATGTTTTTTCCTTGATGGCTTTTGGGAAGCAGCCAGTGAGAATTATGGCATATACTCCATTGTGCAGTAAACAGGTCCTGGAAACTCCACAGGTAGGTGAGGTGGGTGAATACCTGGGAGCCTATGTCACCTATACTTGGCCACTTGCCTAAATTTCCTAAAGTGGACCCTTAATCCATTAGCTTAAAGGAATTTAGTTCTGGTTACAATGCAGAGAGCTTTGAATTTTCCATTTTTACCCTACATTGTAACTAAATTCTTACACTTTTCTGGGCTCAGTTTTTGGTGGAAAGCAAAAGGAAAGTTTTCCAAGCTCAGCTGAAACAGAGTAGAGCCTGTCGTGAAAAGTGGTAAAAATCGTGAAGATGGGGCTCATCTGACTTCACATTTACCCCAATGTTTGCTATAAGCAGCCTGAAATCAGGAATTTGCTAGGAAACTGCCAGCTCAAGGAAGGCTTGGCATTTCCTCAGCAACTACCCAAGGATGTTTGGGACAACGGAGGCCGAGGTTGACTCCCAAGGACACCCATGGCTTCGCCCAGGCTTCTAGTCTTCTATGGCAGACAAAGCAGCATTGTTTTTACTATGCATCTGGGTCTTTCCCAATGCTAAAGAGGACATTGGTGAGTGGATAACTGCTTTTCCTTCCCTGGAAGCTACAAAAATAACTAACTGTCCTGATTGACTGGGATAGCCTTTTGGAGAAAGGGAGGCTTACAGGGAAAAGTCCACACTCTAGAAACTCAGAATATCCAGGGTGCCTTGGGTGTGGATTCTTGTTACTTCAGTCCTATTTCTGCCATGGCAATGGGCATAAAATCATTTTCTAACACACAGGGGGAGTTTCTACACTGGATATAAAGTAATTTTTATTAGATTATTATCATTTTAATGGGTGCTCATCAGTTGGTAAGCATACGGGCAAAGCTTATACTAACACCTGTTCTCGGCTGGTATGGAGATCTCTTTGCAGCACTCCACATATATAGCTTAGTTCATTAAAAACTAAATACTATATTAATAATTGACTACCTTGGAAACATATTGGCCCCAATGCTGTGTGTTCTGTTTTAATTTTCCTTGTAGAGGCACTGAAAGCACAGAAAGTGTCTCATACAGGGTATTTTAACCAAGTAATCATGGTTATTACTGAAAACAACAGTTCTGATGCTTTTTTGCTGGCTTCCAGGGACTCCTGAAAAATTCCTTTTTTTACTTTATAAGACTATTTATTTCATTTAGCTTTTAAAGGCTATCTCTATCCTGTCTTAACTGCAGGATCTCGCTTTTGAAGCCAAAACAAAACCTTTTTTTTTTTTTTTTTTTTTTTGGCAAATAAGGAGAAGCCAGAATCTTGTCTACCTAACCCAATTTACTGAATAGATGTTTCCAATTTGGATTCAACATTATTTTTAATATAATTTTAGCTCATTTGATATTTATTTAAACTGTAGGAATCAGGATAAAATGAGGAAACCAAATTGAGAAATAAAGTCAAATAAGGCAGGTAAAATAAGGTAAACATTTTTTTAATATAGGAGGTCAGTAAATACGTTTTACTGGGGTTCCCATTGGGACGCTTACTACAATAATAATGTTAATGATAATAATTATTTATTGAGAGCTACCAAGCGATACACATTATGTCAGGTACATTGCTTGAGCAAACAAAAAAGCCTGTAAGGTGGCTATCAATATCTCTATTTTTTTTTTTTTTCTTTTTTGAAACAGGGTCTCGCTCTGTCACACAGACTGGAGTGCAGTGGTGGGTGAGATCATAGCTCACCGCAGTGTCAAACTCCTGGCCTCAAGCAACTTTCCTGTTTTGATCTCATAGAGCACTGGGATTACAGCCCAGAGCCACTGCACCTGGCCTTTCCATTTTTAAGATGAGTACTCTTGAGTTTCAGTGGCTTAACCTTTTCAAATTACTAAGTGGCAAAGACAGAATTTAACCTAGGGCTTAATCTCATTTTCTTCTGCTATTCTGTCCTATTTTCTCTACCTGATAATCATTATATTAATTAAGCATCTAGTATGTGCTAGGTGTTATACATACATCATTTTTTATCTTTATAGCAACTCTGCGAGATAGCTATTTTAATCTGTCTTTAACTGGAAAAAAAATGGACATGTAGAAATACAATTTCTTGTCCAGATTTGCATAGTTAGGAAAAGGCAGGTTAGGTTTTCAAATTTGGATTTACCTCAAACCAAAATCTGAGGTGCTTCCAGTCAGCATCATGGTGAATTGGTGATGAGGAAGAAAGCATCTCTAAAATTGATATTATAGCTGATTGCTAATGATAAATTAAGTCACTAAGAAATAAATCAACCAGGGCAGTGTCTCACATCTGTAATCCCAGCACTTTGGGATGCTGAAGCAGGAGGATAGCTTGAGTCAGGAGTTCAAAACAAGCCTGGGCAACATAGCAAGGCCACATCACTGCAAAAAAAATTTAAAACTGAACCAAGAGCTTCTGTACAGCAAAAGAAACAATCATTAGAGTGAACCGGACCAACAGAATGGGAAAAAATTTTCGCAGTCTACTCATCTGACAAAGGGATAATATCTAGAATCTACAAAGAACTAAAACAGATTTACAAGAAAAAGCAAACAAACCCATTCAAAAGTGGCTGAAGGATATGAACAGACACTCTTCAAAAGAAGACATATATGAGGCCAACAAACATATGAAAAAATGCTGTAATCACTGGTCATTAGAGAAATGCAAATCAAAACCACATTGAGATACCATCTCATGCCAGTTGAGAATGGTGATCATTAAAAAATCTGGAGACAACAGATGCTGAAGAGGATGTGGAGGAATAGGAACACTTTTACAATGTTGATAGGAGTGTAAATTAGTTCAACTATTGTGGAAGACAGTGTGGCAATTCCTCAAGGACCTAGAAATAGAAATTCCATTTGACCCAGCAATCCCATTACTGGGTATATTTACAAAGGATTATAAATCATTCTATTATAAAGACACATGCACATGTATGGTCATTATGACACTGTTTACAATAGCAAAGGCCTGGAACCAACCCAAATGCCCATCAATGATAGACTGGACAAGGAAAATGTGGCACATATTCACCATGGCACACTATGCAGATATAAAAAATGATGAGTTTGTGTTCTTTGTAGGGACATGGATGAATCTGGAAACCATCATTCTCAGCAAACTGACACAAGAATAGAAAATCAAACACCTCATGTTCTCACTCACAGGCAGGTGTTGAACAATGAGAACACAGGGACACAGGAAGGGGAGCATCACACTGGGGTCTATTGGGTGGGGCTGGGGGAGGAACAGCGAGGGGTAGGGAGGTTGGGGAGGGATAACATGGGGAGAAATGCCAGATATAGGTGACAGGGGAATGGAGGCAGCAAACCACATTGCCATGTATGCAACAATTCTACATGATCTGCACGTGTACCCCAGAACCTAAAGTACAATTTAAAAAGAAAAAACTGAGCCAAGAGTGGTGGCACGTGCCTGTAGTCCCAGCTCCTTGGGAAGCTGAGTTGGGAGGATTGCTTGAGCCCAGGAAGTCAAGGCTGCAGTGAGCTATGATCATGCCACTATACTTCAGCCTAGTTGACAGAGCGAGATTTTGCCTAAAAAAAAAAAAAAAGAAAGAAAGAAAGAAAAAGCAATAAACCAAGTATAGCATACTTTGTTACTTTGTTTATCAGAATTTCATAGATTCAGTAAATTAAAGAGGAAAGCTTTGCAGTTTATTGATACGTCATACTGTACCCAACATCTTACAGCTACATGCAATGCTTAAATCTTATATTCCATGTTCCTGCTGGCTCTGATAACCTTAGTGATTTGGTCACTATTTATTTGAATATTGAATAATCTACTCAGCATCACAAAATGAGTAGAGAAGCTGGATTTCAAACCTGAGGTCTTGATTCTCAACACCAGTTGATTCCATAGTGCAACTAATCTCTATCAGCTATTTGGTCTTTTTATGTTGTGAGAACAAAAGACAAATCAATGCCCTAGAAATACAAAAACCAATGTTCACTCCTTTAGAATATATATTTTAAAGGACATATTTGTCAAAAGATTGTTTTCAAACTCTGAAGACATTAAAGAATAACAATATAATTCTGTTTTCTCATTTTGTTTACAAGACTTGTAGTGCTGTGTGGGTGGCAAGGAGTAGACAGAATTCACAGGATATGAGTTCGTTTAAAATAGATGAGTAGCATTCTAGCTACATGAGCTGCATTATGTCAGTCCCTATCTCATTTTCTAAGCCTCAGCTTCACCATTAGAATGTGTAGCTCTGCCCAGTTGCCAGAGGCCATCATGATGTGCAAAGAACTGTATTCACATAACCTTAGCTCTTCTGTGGTAGGGTACTGAGCAGCTACCAAATCAAGGTACTCAAGGTTTCCAGGGCTGACCAGCAGTCCTCTCACCACCTTTTCAGTCCCAACTCTTCCCACCCACAGGTGCCCAATGGTAAGGCTTGAAGCTTCGTTTCCTGCTTCTAAGTTTTACCTTTGCTTCAACAGTTCAGGCTTTGTCCTTGAGCACTCATTGAGTAACTCGAGCTGCTGCTCTGCAGTTTAATCTGGATGGTGACTGCCTCTTATTGATTCTCATTCATGGGCCACACTTCCTTGTGGTTGGGACCTTGTTGCCACTTCTACAAACTGCAATACACCTTGTTGCCTGAGTTATGACGAAGCTTGCTACTGTATCCCTTGGACACTTTCCTTGGCCACTTAGTAGAACCTCCATAGTTGTCTATCAAACCTGTTCAATTCTAGTGAGCCTCATTCACTGTCTCTCTTTGCCCAAGTATGCCCCAATGGCACATCATGTCTCAGTCACAAGATAGAAAAATAATGCTGCCAGTCTCATTCTATCAGCCCCAGGCAGTTACACCACCAGTATGAGTCCCATTGTAGTTGTTTTTTAAAAACAGAATTCATTTTCTTATTTTCTACTATCTTTGGTTTTCCCTGAGGTATTTGTCAAAATGAAAATGAACTAGTTAAAATCTCTGAAGGAAAACTCTACATTTCAAGCCTGATATAGCAGCTTATTTCTCCAGTTACATTTCCATAGAAGAAACTTACATCCCAGTACTGAATGTATGACAGCACTCACCCAAGAGAATTATAATAGGTTGAGGCTGTCAATTTATTGCTACTAGTAGGAAGGTGTGAGTGTGTTGTTGCCCCTCTAGGCTAGAGCTCAATGAGCAAAATAATCTTTCTCTGTCTTTTCATAGAACTTGTGTGGCTGGCAATATTCTGTTTATTTAATTACTTCTCAGTTAGGATTTCTCAGGGGAAGATAGAGTTGAAAGCCCTGAAGTTGTCTCACAAGATGTGAATAATTTTTAGCAAGTATGTTTAAACAGAAAGAGGAACCTAACTTCAGCATTTTGTAACTTCAACTGTCAGTGCAGTAGATGTCTGCCCCACCAAATGGAACCCACAGCCGTTTGATGACCACACACTATGTACAAGATATCACATTAACTGCTGAGAAAGACCTGTGCCTTGTTCAAGAGGAGCAAAGTTATGCCAATTTGAAACAGAGCCACCAAAAACAAAGTCGACTTCAAATCACAATCTCTCCAAACTAATATGATGGATGTTTTCCAGGTAGACTGAAATCCTTTTGAGGGAGAGGTTTCGGTCTTCAGCTTTGGAAACGCTGTGATGTGATGAGGCTTTGTGTCCCCACCCAAATCTCATCTTGAATTGTAATCCCCATAATCCTCACATGTCAAGGGAGACATCAGGTGGAGGTAATTGAATCATGGGGATACTTTCCCTGTCCCCTCATGCTGTTCTTATGATAGTGAATGAGTTCTCATGAGATCTGATGGTTTTATAAGGGGTTCTTCTCCTTTGCTCAGCACTTCTCCTTCCTGTCACCTGTGAAGAAGGTGCCTTGCTTCCCCGTCATCTTTTGCCTTGATTGTAAGTTTCCTGAGCCCTCCCCAGTCATGCTGAACTGTGAATCAATTAAGCCTCTTTTCTTTATAAATTACCTGGTCTCAGGAAGTTCTTTACAGCAGTATGAAAATGCCAAGTACAGTACTTTACATACTCTCAAATGCCAAGGACAGTACTTTACACACTCAGCAATAAGAATTTCACATGTGTGTATGCAGCTAACATTCTTCAAACTTCTTTCTAAAGAATATTTTCCAGGTAAGTTCAAAACTGCAATTAATTACAGGGTTGGATTTAGAGTTTAGTGAGTTGAAAAGAGTTTTCCAGTTATTTCCAATCAATTTTATGTTTAAATGGTTATGTATTTGCTCACTGTACCTATATTATCTACTACTTTTACACTATTTAATGCCTAACATACATGAAGACGAGGCGATTTTTATAAAATTATAATTCGTTGATTTTTTTTTACAGGTACTTTGTTCCATATAAGATTTGAAAAAAAAATCATAAAATGGTAAACTAAATGATAAAATAAGAAGGGAAAATATTAGAAAAGGAGGCACAGACTAGGGCGACTTATCTTGCTGAGCTATCCGAAGGTCAAACTGTAAAAGGAGGCATAGTCAATTTCACAATTCTTATAATCCACAAAAAGAAATTTGACTAGATTTTCAGGAAAACAAAAAGACTCTCATGGGATGCTATGGTCTGAATGTTTGTGTTCCCCCAAAATGTATATGTTATATGTTGAAATCATTTTTTGTTTTTTTTTTTTTTTGTTTTTTTTTTTTTGAGATGGAGTCTCACACTGTAGCCCAGACTGGAGAGCAATGGAAAGATCTCAGCTCACTGTAACCTCTGCCTCCTGAGTTCAAGTGATTCTCCTGCCTCAGCCTCCTGAGTAGCTGGGATTACAGGCATGCACCACCATACCCAGATAATTTTTCTATTTTTAGTAGAGACAGAATGGGCCAGGCTGGTCTTGAATTCCTGACCTCAAGTGATCTGCCCACTTTGGCCTGCCAAAGCACTGGGATTACAGGCATGAGCCACCACGCCCAGCTTTTATGTTGAAATCTTAACCTCCAAGGTGAGGAGTATTAGGATGTAGGACTTCTGGGAGGTAATCAGGTCACAAGTGTGACCTTATAAAGGGATTCATGCCCTTATAAAAGAGACCCCAAAGAGACCTCTACCACTTCCACCATCTGAGGACACAGAGAAAAATTTCCATCTATGAAGCAGGTCCTCACCAGACACTGAATCTACCTCGCTCTTCCCAGCCTCTGGAACTGGAAGAAATAAACTTCTGTTGTTAATAAGCTACCCAGTTGATGGCACATTGTTATAGTAGCACAAACAGACTAAGACAAAAGATTTGAGAAGGGATCTAGATGTCACCTAAGTTAGGTTTCTTGCCTCTCAACTTCGTCTGCATGCCACACCCTCTTCTTCGTTTTGGTGTCTGTGTCCCCTTGGAAGCCAGTTTTGAGTGTTCAGCTATTGTAACAGCTCACCCACCTCCTAGTCCAGTTTATGCAGGGCACCATCAGTTAGGTTCTAGTGTTGCTAAGAGCTGGCCTGGGATTCATAGCTAGGCCTTGGTGTTCTCCAGTCAAACATAACAATTTTGCAGAACACCAATTTCAATGTAAGCCATTCCGTAATCATAATAGATAAAGACAAAAACAAGCACACACCAAAGTTATGTCTGATCACAGACAAAACAGGAAAAAATGTCAAACTTCCAAAATAACCAAACATCTTTCGATCATAACTAATATATATGACTGCAGCTTCCTCAGCAATTACAGCTTTATCCTTGGTCTTGATGGTTATAATGGGGTCTTCTCAATGTAAACTCCTGCTTCTTCCAGGGCAAACACTTGCTCCCTTCATGTTTTCTCATAATAATATTATTGCTATGCATGCTTCTCTAAGGGATACTAGGGACAGTTTGAAATTTCAGTGGGCACTTTGGAGAGTTTTTAACATAAAACGGATTAAGTTGAAATTAGAACAAAAAGCAAAAAAATTTTCATGAAGCGTTTGCCTTGTTCAAGAGAGAAATTGCTTCATTTAACAGAGGGGACATATTCTTCTCTGTGTTTTGTTGTTGTTGTTTCTGTTTGTGTGTGTGTGTGTGTGTGTGTGTGTGTGTGTGTGTGTGTGTTTACTTTGGGGATTAATAAATTCTGGCTTTTAAGTTGTACGTGTTGATAAAATTGTCACAAGCCCAAGCTATATCTAAGTCAGTTGTAATGCCACTGTCTTTTGTATTTATATCAGACTGTTTTTCTACATCTAAACTTTCTCTACTCTTAGAGGGAATATATTGTATATTAACCTTCTATCCTGTAACCTTGTTATAATTTCTGATTAGTTTCAGGAGTTTTTTGTTGTTGTTGATTCATTGGGATTTTCTACATACCATGTCATATAATTACTTTTTACAGCAATAATTTCATATTTTTATGAATCTGACTCCCTCTCATTTGCTTACGTTTCTTCTTGCTTCTATTGCAGTGGGCTCAAGTATTGTGAGTATCTGCATAAAACATCATCTGATGCCAATCATCTCCAAGTGAGCAGTTCATCTCTCCAGCAAACGGCATATTACAGTAAAATATGGTCTCTTGTGGTCCTTGCAGATTTTGTACTATGTTTAGTGAAGTGCTGTAACCTTGAATAACACCACGCAACACATATGAAGTACCAATAGTGATATTAACTGGAAGTGTTCTCATGAAGCAGAGAAGATAACAACAAAAAGTTGAATTCCTTGTTATGTCCCATGACTGAGGTCTGCAGCTGCGGTTGACTGCTATTACGAGATAAATAAATCCAATCTAAGGATAATTTTTTTTTTAAAAAAAAAGGAGTTCATAAAGCCATCACTGGGAATACACCAGCAAAAAGTGCAGTGAAAATCTTGCATTTTTTTGAAATAGCTTTTTATCTCTTTTAGAAAATATAGCTTTTATTTGGGTACAACATTACTATAAGAAAGGATAGATTCTTTGTTACAAGGTCCCTTCTGATACTTAGGCGTCTCTCACATCATTTCATCCCAATTTTTCAGTTGTATAATAATTGGAACTAGATCTCGTGTAAACTGAAGGCTCTTATTGAAGTCACTATAATCTTGTCACAAAAGCTAGCTTATTAGAAATGAAAATTAATCTCCACTTATACCAGGTTGTTATACTCTGACCTACCCTATAATATTCATTCTAATTGTTAGGCACTTTCAAATATTTAAAACTAGCCACAAATGTTATCTATAATTGGTCTTTCCTAACACCCTAACATGCCTCAAGTTTCCCTATGATGTGTATTCATCCTTGCAGCAAACAAAAACCCCAGCTTAACTGAATGTGTTCTTGGTGATCTTTGGTTTTAGGTCAATAAAATGCAGCTCCTGATTTAAGATGTATACAATTCAGTTGTATAACAGGAAAAACCAACTAACTGATCTCTCCTTCTACACATTCAACACAGAACACATCTATAACCAAAATGTTTGGCATTCCCACACTAAGCAATTCTCTGACAACAGTTAGGTGTCCTGCAATTTAACTCAATTCTGACAATATCTGCCTGGAGACAGCATCAGAACCCATGGGGTAAGGGCTCAGTTTCAAATGCTGCTATGGTTTGAATGTCTGACCCCAAAGTTCAAGTGTTGGCAACTTGATTCCCATGGTGGCAGTGTTGGGAGGTAGGGCCTAATGATTAGGTTATGAGGTTCTGCCCTCATGAATGAATTAAAGCTGTTGTCACAGGAGTAGGCTCCTTATAAAAGGATGAGTTCGGCCCCCTTTTGTCTCTCTCTCTTGCTCTCTTTGTCCTTCCATCTTCTGCCATGAAATGACAGAGGACAAAGCCCTTTACCAGGGCCCTTGGACCTTCTAGCCTCCAGAACTGTGAGAAATAAATTTATATTAATTATCAATTACCCATTGTGTGGTATTCTGTTACAGTAGCACAAAACGAACTAAGAAAGATGTCAGTCACAAGGTCCAGGTTGCAACCTTTGCTTCTAACTGACCAGCTATAAACTGGGGTTCCCATAAGCTCCTCCTCAAGTTACACAATTTGCTAGCATGGTCCACCATACTGAGAAACAGTTTACTTATGTTTAGCAGTTTATTATAGAGGATATTGCAAATGCTACGGGAGAACATCCAGGTGGAAGAGATGTATAGTGCAAGGTAGGAGGGAAGGGGCATAGAGCTTCCTGGCCTCTCCAGGAATGACACCCTCCACATGTTCAGCAATCTGGAAGCTTTTCTAACTTCATACTCTGATCATGGCTTGATCTTTCTGGTAACCAGTCCTCACCCAGTAGCCCATTAAGAATCACTTCTTTAGAAAAAAAGATACTCCTATCATCCAGAACGTGTGAAGGGATTTGGGACTTCTTTGTCAGGAACCAAGGTCAAAGACCAAATATGAAAACAAAAGATGCAGGCAGCACTCTCTTGCTCAGAAAATTAGAAGGATTTGAGGCACTTTGTGCCAGAATTCAGAGGCAGAGTCCAAATTTATATTTCTCATTATATCGTAATATCATACCAGTGTGGTGACAGACAACTAACTATTTGTCAACATTTGTTATACTACATGGTAGATAATTGATACATTAAAAAGCAGCATCACTATAGAGAAGAAATCAGTTTGTTCTGTTGCTAGAGAAGGCCCTGTGACAGTCTCATAAATGAGAAGACATTTGAGGTGGCCTTTGAAGGATGAAAATAAAAAGCAACAGAATGAAGGATAGCACTAATAAAGAGGAAGGAACATAATAGAAGGGAATGACATGAGCAATTACATCGTGGCATGAAAGTTGATGGATTTTTCAGTGATACAAAATAGTTAGGTGCAACTTGGTCTGGAAAGGAAAACAATGAAATTGGGCTCTAGTTTCTATGTGGCAGGGGGCCATTAAAGACCTGTAAGTATGGCAGTATACAATCAGACTGCACTTTGGAAGATACTCTGGTGAGAAAGTGAGGGACTGGAGTAGCCTAAGGGAGAGACTAATGGCAACTGAAAAACTATTGCAAGTATCCAGAAGAGAAATCATGGCTTGAGATCAGGCAGGCAGTGGGAAGAGAACTGAGTGGACAGATTCAAGATGAACCATTTTTGAATTGCAGTACACATTACTGAACTCATTGACCAACAGGATACACAGATTGAAGGTACAGAGAACACCTTCAGAATGACTCTAGAATGAGGTATAGGGAAGTGTTTGGGAATTCTGAAGGAGATGAAGATTCAAAGAGGAAGATAATATGTCCAAATTTTGATTGCTGTACATGTGGAGCTTTCTGTTAGGAGTATCAAGACCTCTGCAAATATGGACTCAAAGCTTAGAAGTGAAGTCTAATCTGGAGAAAGAGATGCAGAGGGTAGGACAAGATGAGGCTGCTCATGAAGAGATGGTAGATGAATAGAAGGTTGATGAAATGTAGAATTCTGGAGAATCCCATCATTTAAGGGGCAGGCAGATGAAACAATGTTTACAGAGATGAGACAAGAACAAGGAGATAAAAAGAACACAGTACAATGGCTCAGGCCTGTAATCCCAGCACTTTGGGAAGCCAAGGCGGGTGGACCACGTGAGGTCAGGAGTTCGAGACCAGCCTGACCAACATGATGAAAACTCGTCTCTACTAAAAATATCAAAAAATTAGCTGGGCATGGTGGTGGGTGCCTGTAATCCCAGTTACTTAAGAGTCTGAGGTAGGAGAATTGCTTGACCCCAGGAAGCAGAGGTTGCAGTGTGCCGAGATCCCACCATTACACCATTGCACTCCAGCCTGGGCAACAGAGCGAAACTCCGTCTCAAAGAAAAAGAAAGAACACAATAAACACAACAAATATTTTATGAATAAATAAATAAGAGTTATAATTTTGAATTACAGGTTTTTTCTTTCAAAATATTCCTTCTTTCTTTGGTTTTGGCAAAATCTCCTCAACTGTGCTTTTTCCTCTCAAAATAGTCCTTCTTTTTTTGGTTTTGGTAAAATTTGATTAATATAAAAATCTCTTCATGATCAATGTCAGACTCTTAGGCTTCTCCTCCCTGAGAACTACAATAAAGCAAATATACTCAATCCTATTTATGTTTCTTAAATTACTTTGCTTGTATTGTACTGCCTGAGTAGTCAAGTGGCCCCAGAATATTTGAAATACATTAACAGAGAAACAGGAAATAGTTAATGGCTGCTCCTGCAGCAGCTCAGTAAATTAGAATAATCAAATGCATCTTGGGGTAAACTCATGTGCACATAGCTATAAACAGTAATCTCTATTCTTTTAAAAGCACAAATCACTTTTTACAATAATTCCTAATCATTCTAATTTCAAGTTATAGGTGAGAATAAGTCATAATGAGATAATTTGTACTTTCTAATTAAAGTGCTTGTTTTTTAAGCACAGAAGTAAAATGGTGAATTACTACAAAGGAGAGAAAGTCTTATCATCAATTAATCAAAGAAAAAGAGAACTTACAACATGTCCGAATCAACCAGAGATACAAAGTTTTAATCATTCAGGGAAGTTCACAAAGCACACATCCTTCCTACCAGAATCCCATAAAATTGTGTATAATAGAGGCAGAGGTAAGACAGCAGCACGAGTTGCTGAGGAAGAGGAATTTGGTGGGTTGGCCACGCTTTGAAAAGGCCTCCATTTTGGGTGTGTGCCAGGTTTCCCCAGCACCCAGTACACACAATTACTGCATTTGCATGTGTAAATTGGGTAATGGCGTGCCTAACTATCAGATTTGTATGTGAAAATGCTATCAGCATATGCACTATTGGTTGTGTGCCCACTAAAAGAGGACTTTTAATGGGGTTGCATTAGTTGGGGAGAAAAATTTCTAAGAAGTTGAGAGCAGGTTCTATGTCCCTGGATCCCCCGTAGATGTCCCTATGGATAATTGGCACCCCCGATAATTACTTTGTTGTTGTATATTCTCTCAAATTCTATGTAGGGGAGGAAATTCATCAGAGGATCAGTTGACCAATTCTAATTAGCACAGAGCAAAATTATACCCAAGTTACTCTTGGCAGTGCCTGTCAGAGCCAAATGAACAGACTGCCGCACAACCAATCCATTCATCTTGGCCATCTTAACAATCAACATGGATCTCTCTATAAAATTGACTTTGTCTTTTTTCCCCAGCTAAGACATAATATTCCTCAAACATCTTTTCTGACACATCATTTTACTTTTTGAAGACCTCAGTATTCTCAATTGCCTCGTATGGTGGCTCACGCCTGTAATCCCAGCACTTTGGGAGATTGAGGTGGGCAGATCACAAGGTCAGGAGTTCAAGACCAGCCTGGCCAACATGGTGAAACCTCGTCCCTACTAAAAATACAAAAATTAGCTTGGTAAAGTGGCAAGTGCCTTGATCCCGGCTACTCAGGAGGCTGAGGCAGGAGAATTGCTTGAACTGGGACCTGAGAGGTGGAGGTTGCAGTGAGCCAAGATCACGCCACTGTATTCCAGCCTGGGCTACAAAGAGAGACTCCATCTTAAAAAAAAAAAAAAGGAAAAAAAAAGAAATAGATAAAACTGTTGCTCTTCCACCCCCAACAAAATAGCAAAACTCGATGCTCATTTTTTTCACCCTGTTTCAGTGGATTTCTTCTTATAGAAGTTTCTATGCTCAGTTATTAGAACCCTAGAATGTAAAGAACCATAGTTCAAGAATTCAAGAAACACAGTGATCATATTTCCTGGATCAAAAATCAGTACACATGATATTGGAATAATGGGATTGAATACTTCAAATTGGAATTCATTAAAATATCTGGGATGTTGGGCTGTTGTAGCCAAAAAAAAATGCCTTATTCTGGAGGTAGCTTCCTGCTCTGTAACTATATTTCCCCTGGCCCTCCACTGAAATGAAAATAAAACCTCAATGTAAAACAATTGTCATAATGTATCCCTTTAGGACTCTGCTTTCTGCCAGGCACAGTGGCTCATGCCTGTAATCCCAGTGACTCAGGAGGCTGAAGTGGGAGGATAACTTGAGCCCAGGAGTCTGAAGCTACAGTGAGCTATGATTGCACCACTACATACCAGCTTGGGTGGCAGAAGGAGGCCCTGTCTCTAAAAAATAAATAAATGAATAAATAATAATAATAATAATAATAATAATAAACAACTAGAATCCTGCTTTCTGCTGTCTACAGTAACAGCTTGCACACAAATGGCTTATACCAATTCTGGATTTTCTCTTTTGATACAATGTTTTGTTAAACGGCAAAAACCCAACAAGTTGTATACCATTTGGTCTTTTCACCCGTTCATCTTTCTATCAGTTTTTCTCAAAGTTTGTTCTGAGTAACATCTAATCAGAAATGTCTGGAGGACTCATGAGAAGTGCAGATCCATGCCTTATTCCAGAACTATTGAATTGGAATTTTGAGAAATGAGGCCTGGAAATCTATAACTTAAGTTCTTCAAGTGATTTTTTTTTGCACACTAAAGTGTGCATTTTGTATACAGTTTTATTTGCCTTCTTCCATTTAGCTGTGAGAATGTTCAGTATTAAGTTGCGATCTAACTATTAAAGGCATGCATTGCACACCCCTCCTATTAATACAGACAGAATTATTATACTGGTGTGTTGTAATAAGAATAAAATCTTAGCAAGAAAATACAACATGAATATTCAAAATAAATGCCATAACATAAGCTATGCTTCAGTCCAAGGAGATCACTTTCTTACTTAATCTGCCTGATTTTCCTACAGATATTTTCAAGGAATGGCAACGTAAGACCCAAGATCATCTCTACTTCAGGTTTTATCATGTCATGGGCACCCTCAAGTGTTATTCCTCCCTAAAAATGCATGTGACTGGTGATAAGAAGAGACTGATTTATGATCACTCAATATTGAAAAGGTGTAGCATTCCATTTCACAAACAGTATTCTACTAGATTAGAAAATACCATGAACACAGTGGAGGATCCTCAGTCCAGGAACCATAAACCACTGGTGCTTTTCCCCACATTTTAATTTAGCTCTCTGTTTTGGATTACATAAATAAAAATGAGCCTGTATTTTCTTTATAAAATAAGTCAGTCTCTCTACATAGGGATCACTAGTTAGATTGAACATTAAGGCATATATAAAATTGCATCCTTAAAAGACGCAAAAACATTTCTCAATGAGAAAGAAGCTGCTCGCAGTGACCTTCATGTCGAACAGTAGGGGGTCAACACAGGCACTAAATCATTTTGATTCACAGATGAGATCAACATATTCATATTTGTTTGCCAAATGTGTATTTTAATTTAAGCTTCCTCTGATTGATGCGTGTAATTTATGCTGCCTAGAACTAAGGCATCATATTTTTCTTTTTTCCTAACTAACAGGGGGGAGACTTTCTTGGAAACAGATAAAGGAAAGAGTCCAGTAATTTGTAGCAATGTGACTGCAGCCACACATGCTCCAGAATTAATGTTCTTCATTAGGGTGAGTAGGATCAGCTGTATGTATACATCAGGTTTTTAATTAACTCAGTCCCCACAACAGGACTCATGATTCAAACTGTTAGCATTTTTTTTTCTTAAATCACAAAATTAAAAAAAAATTGGGTGGCACATCTTTTTCACACACACAAAAAGCAGGGGGGATATTCAAAGAAATGAAAGGCTCATTGTATTATACTGAGAGTGCTCAGAAGATCTTTATAATACTGTGTTAATCAGATAAAGGAGGGCTTAGCACTGAATGATTCCAATGAGATGCTGAAAACTCAACCATTGTGACAGTTTTTCCTGTGTATAATGGATAGGATTTCAGCTCATTCATCCTGTTGCCTTTATAACTAACATTTTGAATCTGTTAGGTATTTTTCACTGCCTTGCTCTTGTGGAACTGACCTGGTGATATTTTAATAAGATACTACCAGTTTAAGGAAACTTCAGTAAGGCAACATGAGGAGCTTAAGAGAGGGGTGAGGGAAGAAACTTTTTATAGCAGCTTCATTCTCTGAGATCATATTAACATAAATTTGACAGTTAATCTCCATATTGCAAAAAGGCTGCCCAGACTTACTTAATTAAACTTAGAACAAATATGTTTCTTTATTTGCCAGGTACAGTTTTTATCTTAAAAATACCCACTTCCAATTATGGCTCAAGACTGTGGTTAGGGCAGCAGCATGGGGCAGTGGCTGGTGAGGGCAGGACAGACTGAGCCATGTGCAATTCAGGAGAGGGCTGGGCTTTGGGACAGCACACCTGACCCCATGCTTCTGAAGAGATTCCACAAAAGACGCTGATGATGTGTAAAAGTTTATTTGCTTTAGATTTTAAATGATAAAATTAAATTTGATTGATAGAGATGTTTTTCTCAAATCCATTTAAAATCCATTCTTCAATAAAGATGTGTTGAATAAATATCCGAACTATTAACCCGAAGAACTAGCTCAAAGAGTGTACATGAAAAGAAATGGACCAGGTACAGTGGCGGACAGAATCCTAACACTTTGGGAGGCCAGGGCAGGAGGACTGCTTGAGCCCAAGAGTTTGAGACCAACATGGCAAGACCCTGTCTCCACAGAAAGAAAGAATAAAAAATAAAGTAAAATAAAATAAACGTGGAGGAATGAGCAAGGCCTTTGACATCCAAAGGCCCTGAAATTGTGCTTTACAATTGTGCTATTCCATACTGAACTGCAAACTATTTAATGCTTTGTGAATCTCAGGTTCTTCTGCTAAATGAATTTAAGAATATTTGAATTATTAGTAAGGATAAAATATGATGATTTATTCGTTCTATAAATATTTATGAGATACACTTGGTGACAGTCCCTCTTCTAGGCAATAGTGAGTAAGACACTATCCCTGCCTTCCTGGAACTTCCATTCTAGTAGAGGAAACAGGAGTAAGAGGATTCTGTAAGGCCAGCAGTTTTAAGTTCTATGAAGTAATATCATAGAATACAAGGTTAAAGGGTGGTGCCAATGGGAAGGTGGTATTTAGACAGAGGATAGGGAAAGACTCTCTAGGATATGACATCTGAGAAGATTAGAATGAAATAAGGAAGCAAAGCCTGTGAATTTTGGGAGAAGACAGTTCCAGGAAGAGGGAGCAGTAGGTTCAAAATTCCTGAACCGGAACTGACTTTGGTAAATCAAGTAGTATTCAGGCTATTAGAGAGCTTGAGTGGGATGAAATGAGGGTGACCCAAAGTTGGCTCCAGGTTAACTGTCTTTCCTCATTTCCTACCACCAACCCTCTTAGAATTCATGCACTCCTTTACATTTCAGCCTGACTGTGGTGAAATGCCACTGAAGGACTGAAGGCATTGGTTTCTGCTTTGCAAACGTCACTCTGACTGCTGTGTGGAGAATAGACTGTAATAGGGCTGGTATGGACAGGAACAACGGAAGAGACTATTGCTGTTTTCCAGGCATGACATTATGGTGGCTTAGAATGTACAATAAGGATGGAAGAAATAAAAGCAGTCAGATTCAGGACATATTTTGAAGGTAGAATTGATGAGATTTGCTAATGGATTGAATCCCCTTCCTCCTGGACAAACTAAGCAAATATAGAACACATTTACTCAAAATAAAGCAAGAAAAAAAAAAACAAATAATTTTAGGAATGCAGCAAACAAGCAAGCCAGCCTCCTCAAGAGAGGCAACAGCATGGTTGGATAGCACGTATGAACTATAGTAGTGCCACAGTAGCATACAGGT
The DNA here is from genome assembly GCA_036589455.1 of Ateles fusciceps. Taxonomy (NCBI): domain Eukaryota; kingdom Metazoa; phylum Chordata; class Mammalia; order Primates; family Atelidae; genus Ateles; species Ateles fusciceps. The sequence goes on from JAZHEH010001243.1 coordinate 1,328,187, forward strand.
GATAAGAAAGCCTCAACCTTTGTTAACTGCTTTAAAATACTAACGTGCAATGAGAACATTTGGGAAATCCTGGCAGGGGTTCTTATGTGTGCACCTACTCATTGCTATAATATATGCTACATTCCATATTAAACAAACAAAAGCAGACACTGAAAAGCAAAGAAAATGGCATGAAATAAGCATGATAGTGGAAGTGTTCTTCTGTATTGGTAGAAGAGGCCAGACCCACTCAGAGGAGTTTTCTCACCAACAAAGGTCAATCTGCCAGATGGTCAAGCCCAAAAGGACAAGATTGTGCATTCTTCTTCATATCATCAGGTCCTACTTCATGATGGGACCTGATGATATGATTTCAACAAATTGCCATTTGTTGAAATAAACAGAACTAAAATATATAAGACTTTTTAGGAGTAGATCATAAAATAACTCTCAGGTATCTAGCCTCTGCAAGCAGCATTGTGGGTCATCATGGGACTTGAGGTGACTGCCGTTTGCCAGTTACAGATCCAAAATGTTTAAAGTCTTTTTATTTATCTCAGTAAAATATCCTTCTTTCATAGCATAGCATCAGATGCTTGCACAATTTGGCACTGCTGCCAATCAACTGGAATTCCTAGTTTCTAAGTTTCTCAGTGCAGCCAAAAGCCACTGCAAGTGTCACTTTCCTACAGTGTAACTTGCACCCTGCATGCCACAAACACCTCCAGCACATGGCTCCCATTATGAATGATGCTGGGCATCTGTCAAAAGTGAAGGTTGAAACCCTGAGGAAGGAAGACAGAATGCAAAGATTTGCTAGAGGGAAGCAAGTGTCTTTGCTTCATGACATGAGTGGGGTAGCCATGAACTTGGCTATTACATGGGTGTATCTAGACTCACGGGCCTGTCTTCCAACACGCTGAAAACAGGCAAAGGCTAGTGTTGCTGAGTTGTAGTTTTCTGTTGCTTGTTCCCCATACAATGTACTCTAGCCTCTAATATTCTTCCATGATTGAGTTTCAAGTTCCTCGGAGAATCTCCATCCATTTCCCCATCATACAGCAGAATGACTACGTGGTTTTTGGAGCCTCCTTAGAGAGAGAAAGAGGGAAAATCGTACCCATAGCTTAAATACTATTGAGGCATTGTGTCCTGATAATACCAAAGAGGCTAAGCAGAATATAAAAATCAGGAATAGATGACATTTTCCCTTAGAATAGCACAAGATAATATATTTATTAATTTCTCATCCATTTGTCTGATTTGAAATCAAAACATTAATCAAACTCTGGGCAACTAATACTGTGTAATACCTTTTACTTTTTTTTTTTTTTTTTTTTTGAGACAGAGTCTTGCTCTGTTGCCCAGGCTGTAGTGCAGTGGTACAATCTCGGCTCACTGCAACCTCCACCTCCTGGGTTCAAGCGATCCTCCTGCCTCAATCTCTCAAGTAGCATGCACCACCACGTCTGGCTGCTTTTTGTATTTTTAGTAAAGACAGGGTTTTGCCATGTTGGCCAGGCTGGTCTTGAACTCCTGACCTCAGGTGATCCACCCTCCTCGGTCTCCCAAACTCCTAGGATTACAGGTATGATCCACCGTACTTGGCCATACCTTGCATGTTTATAGCATGAACCACTTTACACTTGACAGAGTAATTTTGTATGCATTTACTTGCTTGATAAAGGTAGATGGGATAGATACCACTATTGCAATGTTATGGATATAAAATATGCTCATCAAGGTTAAATAACATGTCCAGGGATACATAATATGTAATAAACCAGGACTCTGATGTGAATCCTCACCAGAACTTCAGACCAATATCTGACTAAGTACAGAAACTTTACAGGGCTTCATTACATCCATTTGCTGTTGTTTATTATTTACACCAAATTACTGTATGCATCAGTCCGAAATTTTAGTACCTAAAATCAGTTTTAGCTAATTAAAGTAGAAAGCCACTTTATTCAAAGGCTCTTGGCTGATGCTCAGAATTTCCCAGAAAACTAGAGAAACAGCTGGGTCAGTGTGCCTAAAATCCTGATGACAGAGACTGTCATCACATCCATTAGTGGTCACATTCCCTGGCTCTTAAATATTTACGAATACTTTGTTCACAAAAATATTTAACTGTTACTCATGGGCTAATAGCCCAATATAATCTATTTTTTTCTGCTTTACATCAATGCTATCAAATACTTAGCGAACCTAAAGACAGGGAACTCAAAGATAGGACTTTTCCCTTTAAGTCCTGCATATCAGAAGGTGCCATGAGATCTGATTTTGAGTCCCAAATCAACACATAATTCCTATGTGACTTTGATTTTCTCAATTCCTTAAATTTTCTATTTACATCAAAGAGCTGATTGCTCATTCAGTATTTATTGAGGGGTTGAGTTTAACACTGTAAAAATGATTTGTAGACTATAAAGTTCAATGACAATTGTTGTTACCACACAATTTAGTGCTTAATTATAGCCTGACACTTATTTATAACTGTTTCATTTTTCTGGGTTTTCCTCATGGACTGCAAGATTCTTTACCATAGTCCATTCCTCTCTGTAGTATGTAAGCACCGTGCTAGTCCATATTGGGCTCAAAGTATGCTACACGTTGAAGTCCCAGGTAGATCTACATGAAGCACAGCTGACCCTGATTCTCAGCTGCAAAGAGCCATTCTCTGATGCAAAAAGCCAATTAAGTCTTCCCATCGCTGAGCCACATCTGGACTCCTTAGATCATAACTTGGGACTTTCAAAATCTGGCTTTAACTTGCCTGTCTTACTCTTTTACTATCCTTCACTGAGCTTTGACTTTCTCTGCCCAAATTAACTTAAAATTCTTCACCCCCTGCACATAATGCCCCACGTTATCTTGCCATCATGCTTGTCCTACTTGTCCTGTTTCTTTCCTGTAGAAACACCCCTACCTTGTTGAATCTCCACATTTCAAAGCCCAGCTAAAATACTGACTAAATTATATTACTCTAAGTAGGCACAATGCCTTTGTCTTCTGAACAAATAGCAATTTTTACATCGACAATAGTTTAACCATTACACAGTCATCTTTCATTAGGTTTCTTAGTCATCTCAGTGTGGTAAGCACCCTGAGTTGAATTGCTTATATCAGAATAACAGGATGTTCAGGACTAACTCATAAATGAGAAAGAATAGAGGTTATGCATACCATGGGGTTCTATAGATTTTTAGTTCTTAAAGCTTGTTGTATTTTGTATTATGAAAACTTTGATGCATTATTACTTACAGTTGATTGAAAAATTAAATATTAGGCTATAGTAAAATCAGGTAATAATGATAAAAGCAGGATTAGAAACAAGGTTCCTTAGATATAAACTTACTATTACTCATTCAGGCTTTTTCTACATTTATTTCTATAAATTAAAATAGTAATAATTGCAGATAAATTAATATGGTTGATCTGGTTTGTAAGTCACTATAAAGCTCTAACATTTAGCGATTGACACGTACCATTTCTTTTTTTCTGACATGGTGTGGTATATATTCTAGCTAATCAGATTTCAAACTATACTTTGCTATTATGGGCAATGAGTTGGAGAAGCTGGCTACATTTTATTAATAAAAGAGCTTTACAAGCAGCTAAATATTTTGCTACACAAATTGTAGGTAATATGATGCTTGCAATACAGGGAGTGAAGTAGGATGGATCACAGAACACCGAAGCTGGGCTCTTATGGAAATTTTACTTTTGAATTGATAAAAAATGGATTGTCTTCCTTAGTGAATGCCTCATATTCCTGTTCCTGTACATAAAAGGGGAAATAATCCATGATATTTAAGACTGATATAATAAAACAAGATGCTACAGTAAACTTACCCTCTACCTACAGATCAAGTTCTTTTTGAAATTGAAAACTGAATTACATATTCCCTTTGTTTAAGAAAATTAGGGACTCTATTTGCAGCCATCAAAACAGATATTATCAACCCAAGTATGGGAAAAGGATTATCACTGTGGAACTATGATTTCATATATGTTTCTAGTCACCAATACTAGGGAATGTTGTCAAATATTTCTGAGAAAGCTCACACTGTCTCCGTAGGTTGATTAGATGAGCTTTCATACATTGGAAACCTGACTACTTTCCAACAACTTGATTTCACAAATGGAAAAACAGCATCTGCTTTCCTGCAGCTTCACATATGGCGATCATTGTTGCTAAGACAAGCTGAAGCAGGTAGTCCGTGTGACAGTACCCCTCTGGAGTGCTACAGTCTCCTGGGACCAGATTACACTGGTCTGCTGTGAGGAGCTATGACTCCCTGGGGCAGTGGAAAGTGCATATTTAATCAACATATGCAAAACATTCGTACGAACAGCAAATTACAGAGAAAATGATCAAATGCAATATTTAGAACTCTCTGTTTGTATTTTCAGTGGGCTAATTTAGACAGGTGTATTTCATGCCATACTCTGCTAGTTTGAGTACTTAATAAAAAAATCAGCCAGTCTCTTGCAGAGGCCAAGGAGTTGAAATGGTTGTATGTATGCACCATGGGGGGTGGTACTTGTTACAGGAGAATATGACTTTCTCACATTAGCCAACAAGAAAGTATGAAAAGATAGAAATCAATGTTGGACACAGAGGAGAAATATGTTTTGCATATAAAGAAACGAGACACCTACAGAATTTCATTAAGGGTATCTCTGTCCCTCCAGAAGCTCTGATTGCATTTTATAATCCTCAATGTATATACTGTATATAAGATTCTATAATCAGCGGCCCATTTTTCAGGAGGTGGAAGGAGCTTCCCTAGGATCAATGTTTCTATTTTAAAGGTCAAGAGATTGGCAGCAGTAGAAATTAAATTCCAGAATACATCCACCAGCCAGGTACATTGCAAGCAGATGTTCTTTTTCTGAAATTCCTGTGCCAGTGGCCTTAACCCTGATTTGGAAGGACAATTCAATCAACTACAGAAGAAAAGCCTTCAGGGATTCTGGAGCAGTACTGGATTTCTCCTGAATACAGCTATCATTAAACAAATAATTGTTTATCAGGAACTGTTTCTTCAATAGACCTCTATTATAAGCTGAGAAAAGATTGGAAATGGAACATCTGAAAGCATTCAGTCTTTAAGTATTCAAATAAAAGCCAAGATTCCTTACTTGCCAATACATTTTTTAGATCAATTTTATTCTAAAAATTACCCAGGAAGGCATTCATAAATTGGGAGCATTTTACAAGTCTAAACAATAACTCTCTTTTGATATATGAGAAGCAGGAAGAAACAAGAAAAAGGCAGAAATAGAAGACAAGTTAGAAGCAGTGTATAAGGTCAAAGGCTAAAAAAGAATACAAGTGAAAGATGTTGGAAAGAAGACAGCAGAGACTGCTGTCCCTTAGCAGAAACTACAAAAGTAGATTCCTACATAAAGATGAAAAACAGGACCAATGGTCTGGGCTACATTTTTAAACTTACAAGTTAGAAACATTTGTGTTTTAGGACTTGCACTTCTGAAGTACACAATCTGAACAGTGTTGGATGTTGGATTTAACATGACTCTAGGACTAGCAGGCTGCCCTTGGAACCTGGACTATATCCTTTATAAAAGGCAGTTCTGTGATTACTATTCAGGAGGCTCTCACACATGTACTTAAGCTGCTAGCGAGGTCTCCAAGCCCAGCCAGTGCTCATCTCAGATTACACCTGAGACTCCTGTCCTGGGTATTTTTGCTGCATCAGTTTTGACCTCTTCATGCTGATGGCCTATGATAACTCCCAGATTTTACTTGTACTTTCCCATGCTTACCTCTGGTGACTTGCCCGTATCTTCTAGTTTTTACCAAAGTTTGTTTTGGACTTTATTGTCTTCCTAGCTAGCCTGAGTCCTGACAGAATAGGGAGGTAATATATATGCAGATTCCATTTCAACTCTGCACCTAACTAGCAATGCAACCTTGGGAAGTACTTTTCTTAATCTCCTTTGGCCTCACCATTCTCAACAGTATAATAGGAAATTTGGCTTGAGCAGTAAAGTGCCTCAGAGACAGTGAAAGAATTGCTCTTGTGTACCTTTCCAACAAGATTTAGCTAAGTAATGTTTTGGATTTCCATACAAAATTTTGTTTGAAAAGAAGACTTTGGTCAGTAAACAAGAGTTTGCAATCCTCTGAATTAGAAGGTCACCAAATTCAGTTATAGAATCAATAATGCAGTCCTTTACCCAATCATTTATTCTCATAATCAAGCTTCATTCGAAAATTGAGGATCTGGCATCCTGAAACATTGCCTGATGAGAATGCTTAAGATCAAGCTGGACTGTAAGCAGCTGGAGAGCTGAGAATACACATTTCAGTATTGTGCATAATTTTTATCATGGGGTAAGTTATATTGCAGGCACTTCACACAATTCAAGAACCATTCGTAGAGCTCCTGTTTTATACCGACTCCTTCTTGGTTTGGGAATGCAACAATGTGAGGCATGCTCTAACAGACCCAGAGGCTGACTGTTGACAGGATGAAGAAATGAATATGACTAAAAGACAGGGGTAATCTCAGAGCAAAATTGCAGCAAGGTTGGCATAGGATACAGATTGGTGACCCTCTTCATGGTGTAATGTATTTTACTAGTTGTCTAAGTTTCAATGAAAATTGAAAACTTCATAAGTTTCACTATATCAATTTTGCTTAAGAAAAATTTCCCTTCCCTGGCTTTTTCAAGCTTCGAAAAGTTGTGTTTTATTTCAGCTCCTACAAGAACAACCTTCATAGTGGAGATTAAAGTAGTTCCTGACCTGTGAACTACTCACAAAGTTTGCAGAGAAGCAAGGGAGAAGTTTCAATATTGACAGTGTTCTACAGGACGCTGAACTATTTCTCCTTTGTTCCTCTTGAACCCAGCCTTGGAGCGCCTTCTGAACAACTGCGTCCAAATGCCTAGTAGTCCACTCTGGTAGTTTTCACTGCATTACTAAGCATACCCCCAAAAGAAAGCTGATCAGTTCCAGAAAGTCCTGACAGTCTATTTGTTTTTGAGCCAAATGATTCCCAGCGACAGTAGCCTCTGAAGCCAAATTCTAGTTCTTCCCTAGTTTCCTAATCTGAGAAGTAGATACAATATTAGTTCCTAACTGATAGACTGTTTGAGAATATAATAGAGGCAAACACTGAGAATGTTTGTTGTGTTAAGAGAGCTTTACAATGAGCACTGCTTCTATCATCATCAAAATTTTTTAGAAATCTTAGCTCAGTAAGAGACATAATGCCTACATGGAAGCTTCTCATGTCTGCCTTAGGCAACGCATTGAAATGACTATGGACTGTCTGGGTGAAAAGTGATCTTCCTAGAGTGGGAAGAGCAAGGGCTTGAGAGCAAATATGCTTGGCTATTGGCCCTACTTCCACCACTGGCAAGAATCACCAGAGAGGCTATGAAATGCAGGCTCAAAGACCCCACCTTCTACCTACACAATCAGAGTCTCTGGAGTGGGAGCCTGGGAGATGGTTACACACAGTGGTTTTACGCACAACCAATCACCTAGGTCTTGGGCACCAGCTCTGCCCTTACCAGCTTCTAACTTGTGATTTTGGGCCTCTTAATCTCTTCAAAACCTTAGTTTCTTCACCTGTAATGTGGGATGAATTCCCTCCATGCACATTGTGGAAATGAAATTAGACAAGGCATGGAAAATGATCAGCTGGTCAGGCACAGAGGAAATATTTGATACATGATAGATATTAGCCCCTTGAAAATTTATGCCTTGTACCAGAATGCAAGGAAAAACACCTGGGCGGTACAAATGTATGCTATGAGTTTCACAGAGAATGAGCGTCCAAATAACTCTTTTCTCTGAACCAACATTTTTCCTGCACTGGGCTGGGAGGACATCAACCCCGTAACACACACAGCACAGTTACTGTGGAGATCGTGTTGAAGCCCTTGGTTGTGTTAGGCAAGAAAAACAAGAGGTTGAGTACTACTGCCCTAATAGACTTTATGATTCTTTTGTTTTTCAGACAATATCATCCAACTCTTAACCCTCAACTCAGTCATTGCTTTTATCTTCTACTCTTAGGCAGCTTGGTGCCAAATTATAGTAACTCACTCATTCTAGACAGCTGGTTCATTTCTCTCCTTTTTCTCTGATGTCTTTTGATGTTGATTGAAACGTAAAATTTTGGTCTGTCTTATTTCATATGTATTATATTAATTTAAATTACTTTAACTCATTTTATAAATAATAACTAAAAATAGGTAAAAAATAAAGTCATAAAGCATTTGGAAAATTATTAATTTGTGTCTTTTCTCCAGGCAAGCTGAAGTGAAAGTGAGAAGAACAAAAACATCTATGGAAATATATTTAGATTTAAGCTCAACAGTCAAAGGGAAATGAAGCTTGTAATTTAACAGTCAGGAAAAATAAACACATCAGGACAAAAAGCTTTTGTTAAGAGAGTATAAAATATCAAATTCAAAAAAGCTACCAGTCAGACCAAGCTTTTCTTATCATGATGACTACACCTAAATATTGCCAAATATATAAATAAAAGTGGAAATTCTAGTTAACAATTTTTAATTACTCTTTTCTAAGTGATGCCAAATGTATATTAACAAATAGCTGAATGATTGACTCAATGTTTTGGTTTTCATCTGTATGTTTGGTGTCATGTAGCTAAATACTCAATCTAAAGAGTAGCATATTAGCAAATTGAAAAGCAATGCCGAAACTTACTGAAGAAATGATGAAGAATCTTTAATCTTGGCTTCACAGAGAAATAACATGAAGGAATTTCCAAATTAAAACACCAGTGTAGACCTGTTAGCCTCATTTTTAACTCTAGCTTTTGCTTTTTCTGTACTACTGGGTCTTTCTTAAACTCTCGATATTCCTACTCATTTAAATTTTAATATTATTCATGTATTTTTATTAATCAAACTTCAAACTCTATTTATGTAGAGGTTTATATTCAAGGTTTCTATAAAACTGGGGTTGCTCTTTCAGAAAAGCATAAATAGCAAAATAAAGCTACAGTTTACTGACGAAGACTGCAAAAATAAAAGACAGTATTTAGGTGCATGAATGTAGGAAAGATGGCTGGTCACACCCTGATGTTCCCAGCTGAAATATATGTATGAATGAACATTAGGACTGGCATCTCTTCTTTGAAGCAGTAAGATTTTCTCCGGAGGGAAAAAGGGAAGTACTAGGAAAAACAGTAAAATTCCTCTTTTATCCTTCCCTTTTGTCCATCTCTCCCCCTTTTCTCATCTTTTTTATCATTGCAGGCTGCTACATGCACAGTACACAAAATTTTAGGTGGAGATTAATGAGTGTTCCCAGTAGCAGAGGTTAAAGGGGACGTCTCACTTCTCAGCTCTTGGTGTCATACTTTTCTTTTTTTTTTATTGTATAGGGATATTGAGGATCAACAAAAACACTTGCATGTGAACTTTTTTTTTCACCAATTAAATGAGATGCAATGAGAATCTTTCAAAATGTGCTTGAGCATTCTGAAAAACAGAGTACCAAGAAACTCTACTGGCACACAGCACTTCAAAACTAAAGAGAATTTGTATGCACTGGGCAACAATATGCAAAGAGTCAATTCCCAATCCTCAGTGCCAATAGATGATGCAGACTATCACAAACTGTGGATGATCTAACAGCCATTTGTGCTTGGCATTGATATGCTTTTGTGATTTCATTTTGCCAGAAATGTTCCTGTTAGTTTAGGAAAAATGAATGCATTATTTCTTGAGCATACAGGAATAATGCACATGAATAACAGGTTGAGGGAAGATGATCCAAAGCATGTAATCTGGCCACTATCAAAAGTCAGCCATTAAATCTTGGATGTAGGGGAGCTAGACAGGAAGCTATTAGATACCTGTATTGAACTGTGCATTTTACACTGAACATATGTAAAATATAGAAAAGTATGTTCAATGTAAAAAAAATCCACAAAATCACCCTAGGTAATATTAACCCTATTTTGTCGATGAGAAAATTGATCTTCATGAAGGACAATTAACTTTTTTCTACAATTTCTCAGAAATTGTATGTCAATGGGGGAGGCTTATGTTTGTTTATGGCTGTTGTTTGCATTTATTGCTTACACAAGGTATCAAGCTCTGTGCCATTTTTTCCTATATCCTTTTGTCTTTCAACTCTGTAGTTGCTTCAGAATGAGCCCTGTGAAAACTCCCAGGGCTTCAAGGAGCAGAACTAAAAACCACAATAGCAAGCCATTCTGCCTCTCTAATAAAAATATTTTTGCCACTATTCTGTATGTTTATTTACCTGAAGTATAAAATAGTACACAATTTAAGTAATTTAGCTCTCATTTTATGTGATTCGCTTACAGAAGATATATAATAATTACAATAATCATTGATGAAAATACTAACTAACCTTTATGGAGCACTTGCCATGCCCTGGAAACTAATTCCATGATTTACGTACTTCTTAATTCTTATTTTACATATTAGAAACTGTAGCACAAAAGAATTAAGTTTAAACTTAGAGTTTTTAAAAATACTAACATTTTGTAGTTAACTTATAAATGTTGTGTTTTACAAAAAAAAATATAGCCTATTTATATTTTTTATTATAACAGACACTTTGGTCTTATTTTTGTCACATTGTTCTGTGACTGCTGGTTTTAGTTTCTGCACATGCTTGTTTGTCTTCTAAGCAGTTTTACTGGACATTTGTGTTTGGTTCACTTTGTTTCCTTTGACTTTTTTCAACTTCGCTTTGTTGTTCTCTTATGATGTGTAAAAAACAAGTTCTGACTTAAATCTACATTATTTTTTAATATTTTAAAACACATTTATATTTATGTTTTTTAATCTACTTTCAAGTTCTTGTAGATATGAGAATTAAAAACCAGAATGTATTTGTCTTAAAAAGTACATATTATATTTTTAAGTGTATGTTTAACTTTTATATTAAGCTTTATATCATACTCACAATAATTACTTATGCAACTTGTTTAACTGTTTTTACATTCAGTTCCCAGCTACTCCCCCACACCTGCCATAACTCCCCCATTGTTATTTTATGTCTATTTATATTTGGGTAAATTGAGGGAATCTTCAGGTACCTTCACATATTATTCATTAGAAGAGTACATGGATGTTTATTTGATGAACTCTCATATGTCTGATAATGTCTTTGCTGCTGTATATGTACATTTAATTTACTCAGTAACTTAATCAACACTCTGCAAATATCAATTGATTTTATTCCCACACATGAGCTGCAATTAAGGTCTGAGGCTAACTTGACTTGGTTGTTACATAGGTAAGCCATTTTGCTGAATGCTTAGAGGATACCTTTATTTTTTTTTTATACTGTTAAATTTTCAGTAAGAAATATTTTGATTCATGCTGTTTCTCATTAATTTTACCTATTTCATGATGGGGGCTTTCAATGTACATACTTTTGTCTTCCTTTAGCCAGAAAACATTTTCAGTATTATGTCACAATTGCTGATATTTAGTTCATCTTTCCTTTTTCAGAAACATTATTTGTATATTGACTTTCCAGCCTACACATTAAAAAGTGTCCCATCATTTAATTTTTAAAATTTTATTTTGTTTTTAATTGACAAATCAAAATTATACATGTTTATGATGTGATGTTTTGCTACATGTATGTATTGTGTAATAATCAAATCTAGGTAATTAGCACATCTTCACCTCATTTATCATCTCTTTGTATTAAGAACATTATTCTCTTTTCTAGTTATTTTGAAATATACCATAAAGTATTAACTAGAGTCACCTTACTGTGCAATAAACACCAGAACTTATTTCTCCTGTCCAACTGTAACTTTGAACATGTTAACCCACCTCTCCCCATTCTTTCTCGTGACCTTCTCTAGCCTCTGGTAACCACTAAGGTACTCTCTACTCCTATGAAATCAGATTTTTAGATTCCACATATGAGTCATATCATGTGGTATTTATCCTTCTGTGCTTGCTTTATTTCACTTAGCAACGTCCTCTAGGTTCATCTACATTATTACAAATGACAGGATTTCATTCTTTTTTGTGGCTGAATAGTATTCCCTTGTGTATATACATCACACTTTTTTGTCCATTCATTTATTGAAAGATACCTAAGTTGATTCCATATCTTGGCTATTGCGAATAGTGCTGCAATAAACTCCCGAGTGCAAATAATCTTTTTGACATGCTGATTTCATTTTCTTTGGATACATATCCAGAAGTGGGATTGCTGGATCATATGGTAGTTCTATTTTTAGTTTATTGAGGAACCTCCATACTCTTTTCCTTAATGGCTGTACTAATCTACATTCCCATCAATAGTATCTAAGTGTTTTCTAGGACCCCTTCCTTAAACCTTATACAAGAATTAAATCAAAATGGATTAAATACTTAAATATAAAACCCAAAACCATAAAACCCTAGAAGAAAACCCAGGCAATACCATTCAGGACATAGGCATGGGCAAAGATTTCATGATGAAAATACCAAAAGCAATTGCAATGAAAGCCAAAATTGACAAATGGGATCTAATTAAACTAAAGAGCTTTTGCACAGCAAAAGAAACTATCATCAGAGTGAATAGGCAACCTACAGAATGGAAGAAAATTTTTGCAATCTACCCATCTGACAAAGTCTAATATCCAGAATTTACAAGGAACTTAAACAAATTTACAAGAAAAAAACAATGCCATCAAAAAGTGGGTAAAGGATAGGAACAGACACTTCTCAAAAGAAGACATTTATAAGACCAAAAAACATATGATAAAAAGCTAATCGTCACTGATCATTAGAGAAATCCAAATCAAAACCACAATGACACACCATCTCATACCAGTCAGAATGGCAATTATTAAAAAGTGAAGAAACAATAGATGCTGGTGAGGCTGTGGAGAAATAGAAATACTTTTACACTGTTGGTAGGAACATAAATTAGTTCGACCATTGTGGAAGACACAATGGCTATTCCTCAAGTATTGGAAGTCCAGCTCCCAATGTATCAACATGGGTTCAAGATCTCTCAAAGTGATTGAGTGGTCGTTGAAAAAGAAAGAAAAGACAAAGAAACAGCTTTCTTCAAAGGTTGGCCCAGGGGAGACACCAGATAAAACCACTCTGTAGATGTCTAATATTTCCCTGAAAACCTCAGTTTTTTATTAGGCTCTTTCAATATGGGAGGGTTAGTGAGGCTGCACAAAGTTTCAGTGATAATTACACAAAAAAGAAACAAAAACTGTTGTCCAAAATCACAATATAGTATTACAAAAGCAGAATCATGTAAAAGTTACTTTCTGTGTGTTAGCATAAAAAACCATACACCTTAGCAAGAATAGAGGTTAAACATAAACTTATAACTATCAGCAAGAAATGCACTGGGCTCACAGCTGCAGGGGTAACAGGATCTGACACAGGACAATCAGCCTGACCACAAAACTGCAAGAGTGGGGGAGACGCCCATGCAGGCCTGGAGAAGCAGTGGGAGAAGAAAGATTTTTACATCCTTATCTCCACCACAGCGGTTTCCCTCCAAATAGACACCCCTTGTGGGTCCCTTTATAGGCTCTCCATACGGGTCGTTTTCCCTTTCCAGGGCTATGTTCAATATGCCTTTCCTGGGAAAGAAATCTGGGGTAATAATCCTCTCCATTACATGTCCATTTATAGACTCTCTGCAATGAGAAGCTTGTTACGTGCTGTCATCTCTCTCTGGCAATCAGGCTAAGTGGTTTGTCTCTTACACAGAGTTCCTGTTTTTACAAGAACAGCTCAGCAAGCCAAAGTTAAAGTTACAGCTCAGCAGAGCCAAAGTTACAAGTTATAGCTCAGTTATTCACATTATTCTTCATTTTCTCAAATATAATCGATACAGTAAGTAAGAAGTATCATGAAGCAAATAGCTCATTACGGGGGGAACCAATTTTTAAGAGAATTTACAGGTTAAAAATTAACAACAATTTCTTCTTGTTATTTCAGACAGCTCTAGTTTTTCCAATTCTTCCAGAAACTTGGGGTTGCTCAGTCACCACCCAGGGGTTCACAGTGCTACCAGCACTCAAGGATCTAGAACCAGAAATACATTTGACCCAGCAATCCTATTACTTGGTATATACCCAAAGCAATATAAATCGTTCTACTATAAAGACACATGAACATGTATGTTTATTGCAGCACTGTTCACAATAGCAAAGTCATATAACCAACCCAAGTGCCAATCGATGATAGACTGGATAAAGAAACTGTGGTACATATATACTGTGGAATACTATGCAACCATAAAAAGGAATGAGATCACTTCCTTTGCAGGGACATGGATGAAATTGGAAGCCATTATCCTCAGCATGAGAACAGAAAACCAAATATGGCATGTTCTCACTCATAAGTGGGAGTTGAACAATGAGAACACATAGACATAAGGAGGGGAACAACACACACCGGAGCTTATTAGGGGGTGGGAGTGAGGAGAGGGAACTCAGAGGATGGGTCAATAGGTGCAGCCAATCACCATGGCACATGTATACCTATGTAACAAACCTGCACGTTCGGCACATGTAACCTGGAACTTAAAGTAAAAATTTTTTAAAAAAGACGAAAAGTAACATTTTATTTTCTTTGAACATGTCTGCTGAGTTCTGAGAAAGCTTTTCAAATTTATCCTTCATATTACTAGGTATATTTTCTGCATTGACAATTCTACTTTTTTTTGTTTGCAATAATAATTTTGTATTTCTTCAACTTAATAATTACTTTTAAAACACATTTATACAATGTATATATAAATTGAGCATATTTTATAGTTTATGTACATGTAACATATACATTTTAAGGCCACATTTAATTTTTCCAGGCTCTGTCTAATTTCATCCTGCAACACATTACCTAGTTTCTTTTTGCAGCTCAGCCCATTGACTTCTCAGGTCTTCTTTTACTTCTGTGTTGCTAAATAATTTGTTGTAGCACACAGAGGGATTAAAAAATGAATACAAGTGAGCTCAGTTAAATTAATGCAGGAGACAGAAGAGCTATTTAGAGTTAAATGTTACTGTGACAGCTCAGTCTTTACAAGACAACTTGAGAATCTCTTGTATTCTGGATAAGGGTAAAGTTAATTGAGTAGGAAGAAAAGAGAAAGATGCATTTAGAGGCTTTTAAAGAAGTATATAAGAGTACAAAACCACTAAATAAAGACCTAGATTATACCTTGGTACTAGAATTGATGTGGATATGCCCGATATCCCATAAATAATTTAGAAAAACTATAGAGATGAAAGCCCTACAGTTAGTTTGATGGGGCCACCAAGCAAACAGAACTTGGAAATTAATGTCAGTATGACCTCATTTGCATCACAGGTTGGCAAGACCTAAGGTGCAGAGGGGTTATACCAGTAATCATGACACCATGACATAGTCAATTAAATAATTACCAAACACTCTTACTGTGATGCTTTAGCAATCCTTACATCAAAATCCCCAACCTCCATCTCTCTCTATGGAGGTAAAATAGGCGTAGAATGAATGGGCTTAGACACTGGGATTTGAACATCAGCCTCCACTATAGCCGCATAGCTGGTGATTTTCCATTTTGAAAACATCCATTTTCAACTCATTTCCCTTTATGTTTATCATTATATATGGGAAATTGGGCAAATGTGTAAAATAGACATCAAAGTTCTCACTTTTCTCCCTCTGCTTATTGTAACCAGTTGTGTTCCTTTTGGAGTAAATATTTTCTAATCTGAGCTGGGACTTAAAACAACTGGAAAACATACACAGTCTCTGAAAGATATTGATTCTCTCCTTTCCCATCACATTCTTGTTCTTGTTTAGCCTTTTCGGAGACTAAGAAGCAAGAAAATAACTCACTTCCCCAGAACTTTCACAGCTACAGTGCCCCCTTGTGCAACTTGATAAGGGCTAGGATGGCAGGGATCCAAGAAAAAGAAAAAGGCTCAAATAGGGTTATTTTAGGGTTTTTGTTTCCAAATATATAGAGGAGCCAAAATGCATTTTCACACACAGCAGGTTTTTCCTTCTTCTTTCCTTGCCTATATAAAGGAAAACACTTTGTTTTTAAGAGGGGGAAATCCACCTCTGAGATTATGGAACACTGACACAGCACCATTCATCTTGGCAAAAGTTGACTGAGCAGATGATGTAGATCCACTTAACTTGGACTCAATCAAAGGTTTTGCTATTTTCATTTCACAGGCCAGATGTAGCTCATCATCGGTTGGAATCAATTCCAGAAGAGGTGTTAGAGTCTGTTGGTCCAAGAGAAAGTCTGATCCAGGCACCAAAAAGAGCCATGAGGAAAATGGATACTATCTCCACTGATCTCCCAACAATTTAGGTAGTCCAATACTCAGTTCATATTAAGCCGTGGGATAACCTAGAAGTGATGCTATTTTAGTGAGTTTATAAGTTATTAAATTCACAGTCATTGTGAAATCATCTCCTATGTTCTATTTCTATAAATATACTGTTATATATGAATGGATAGGGAAACTAAATAATTAATAATACACACACTTGGATTTTCAATAAATCAGAGAAGCTGGAAACCAATTCCATGCTAGAGATGCATCTAACTGGGCTACTTGAGTCATCTGTGTTGACTACAATCTGACCAACAAATGCTTTGTAATTTGTTACCACAGCTCTTACCCTTCAAATCAAAACAAATACTCAGTTTATTTAATAGAATACACTGAGTCAGTAATTTCTGACTGAAATAAATTTAAAATTTCTTTAGAATCTTTATAGTAATCTTAATGTGCATTGCACTAGATATTTCTCATTCCCATAAATATAGGCACTCTTGAATTTCTTCAAACATCTTTCAAAACCGCACAGATCAATAATGAGCAAATAAAACCAGGCACAACTCATCCCAACAGCATAGCTAGGAAATAGAGAGTACTGCAAACTTCAGTTTTCATATGGGCGGGAAAAATCTTCAGCAATCCCAGCAAATCCAGCTTGGGAAACTATATTATATCAAAGAAATGAGACTCCAGCACCGTCCTAGAAGTAGTGCCATGCAGACAATATTATCTAATGTTCATCCTCAGCAAGAAAGGCTCCTAGCCTAGGTGGGGAAATAAACCACCCACTCCTCCCCATCCCCAAATTCTGAGGTTCTGTGAGTAACATTTACTGGTGTTATGGATTGAATTGTGTTGTCCCAAAAGATGCTGAAGTCCTGTTTCCTGGCACCTACAAATGTGACCTTTTTTGAAAGTAAGGTACTTACAGATAATTAAATTGAGTATGTTAGGGTGGATGCTTGTTCAATAGGGCTAGTACTCTCATAAAGGGAGAAAGCAAGACAGGAAAAGTACCCAGGGAGAATGCCATGAGAAGATTAGAGTTATGTTGCCGCAAGCCAAGGTGCCACCAGAAGCTAGGAGAGAGGCCTGAAACAGATCCTTCTGTAGCACTTTCAGAGGGATGATGGTCTTGCTGACATCTTGATCTTGGACTTCTAGCCTCCAGAACTTTGGGACAATAAGTTCCTGATGTTTAAGCAACTCAGTTTGTGGTGCTGTTATAGTAGCCTTAGAAAACTAATAACAACTGGAAAATTAAATGAAAGGTTTTTAAAAGTCTGCAGAAGCAGGAGTGGTTGTGCTTCTTGGAGGAAGAGGGTAACTTAGAAAGGAGAGGAACCTTTTGGAGATTTAGTGGGTAATGGGTAATAAAGAAGTAAAACTCAGAAGATGAGTCCCATGGAAACAAAAGAGTATCACAGTATCAGAAGGCACATGGAACCACCCCCACCAAGAGGTGCATTTATTACACAGTAAGCTCTGCACCATATCAACAAAAGAGGGCATTCTGAAATTTTGAAACTGAATAAGTTACCCAAACTTCTTGCTTATTATTTCTGGAAGGAAAATAACACAACTTAAATGAACTAAAAGTTAACAACCCACATATTCATACAAGGCTACTAAGAGAAAAAAGTCAGAATAAAAAACTTTGATTAAGAAGGGAAAATCAAAATCTTTCAGTTTGTAAAAATAGTCTTCAATAATAAAAGTCATGAAGCTTAGGAAAACAGAATACTTTAAAACAAATTAAATAGTATTACACAAAATAGTATAGATATAAAAAATTATAAACCATAAATCTGAAACTTAGATAAGAAATAGACAACAGTGAAGAAAATATAAAATGAGAGTTTACTAAACTTAGAAAAGAAAAGGAGAAAAAAGAAAATACAACGATTGAAAATTATTTTGGGAATAAGAATTAATTAGAGATAATTCAGTATAGAATGTACTCAACAAAAAGTATAATAAAGAACATTGACATGGGGAAGGAAAACAACCAAGAGAATAAAAATAACATTTTAAAAGATGTAAAAATGACTATAAAACATGTCAAATGTTTGCATTTTAAAAGATGTAAAAATGACTACACATCTATGTGTATATATGTAAATACGTGTTAGTATACACACACATACATATAGTGTATATATATATTTACATATATAAATATATTTATATGTATATATAAGTATATATATTTATATATAAATATAAGTATATATATTTATATATAAATATAGTATATATATGTATGTGTGTATACTCACATGTATTTACATATATACACATATATGTGTATATATATGTGTATATATATACTATATTACATCTATGTATAATATAGTATGTGTGAGTATATACATATATTTTGTATACTCACACATATCTCTCATATGTTTTATATATATATATATATATATATATATATATATATATGTAGATACTCACACGTATCTCTCACCATGTACCTGGAAAAATTTTCTCAGCATAATGAACTCTGAGACATAGCATAATGAAACTATTAGACTTTAACGATAAACAGACAGAAAATCTCTTGTCTGTCAAGGAAAATGAATAAGACATTTACAAAGGAAAGGAAATGAAACTGGCATCAGATTCTCAAATGGAACTTAAAAGCAAGAAAATAAATAGAATTTTCAAATAATTTGTGGCAGCTGTGAAGTAAGGATTATATTACCTAGTCAAGCTGTCTTTTATGTGTCAGTGTATATAAAACAGTGTTAAACATGCTGGAAGTTTGAATATTGTACTTACAAGTATTTGCTGAAGAATCTTTCAGATGATGAGCTTCATCCAACCAAGAGACGACTGGGGAAACTTCAAAGTATGTATTAGGAAATGCTGAATATATTTAATTATACATCTAAGACTAATGCAATACTCAGGGTAAGGATGAAAAAAATGCTTTATTTTTTGCAAAATAGATATGACACATTTTGTAATGGGTGGAGAAGAGTGATAGATAAAAATAAAATTATCACACAATATTAGATCAAATTCAAAAATAATATTTAAAGCTGATAAATAGTAGAAAACAAATTGAGGAAAACAGGGCTGAAGATATAAAAGAGTTTTAGCATAAAGTTAACCACTAAAGTTATAAAATGGTCTAAATACAACAAAACAAAACAAAAATAACCTCACTAAAGAAGTATCATAAATGTAATATAAGATAATATGACAGTTGAACCCAAACTTATAGGTCATATCAATAATTGTAAGTGGGCTTAACTCACCTTTAAAACAAAAATCTTTAAACAGGTTCTCATAGCAAAATATGCATATTCTACATACAACAGACACTTATAAAGAAACACGCTAAATCTAAAAGCCAAGTAATGGGAAAAGATATACCAGTCAAAAACAAACTATAAGAAGCAGGTGCTAAGATCTTCATAACAGATAAGGTAGAATTCAGGCCACAAGCATTAAACAAGACAAATAACATTTTGTAATGCAAAGTCTTATAATAACATATGAAATTGCAAATATCCATGACTCAAAACAACAGATAATTTCATAAAGCAGATGCTATGGGAGATATATGAAGAAATGATTACTAATAATTGTAAAACTTAGTATACCACTCTTTATTTAAGATAGGTCAAGTACATTTTAAAGAATGAGTAGGTATATGGAAGAATGCAAAGCAATATAATAAATAAAATACTATGTTGTATATAAAAATTTACACTGAGAAAATAGAGAATATTTCTTCTTTGCAAGAACTTGTGTATGTATTTCAGAAAGGTATTAAATTATATGTCAGTTATAAAAACAACATTCTGTGTTTACAATATAATAAAACTAGAAATCAATAACCAAAATTTAAAAATTCCTTCATCTAGAAATTTTAAGCTCTCTAAATAACTCTCAGTAAAGAGGAAGCACAACCAATATTGTAGAATTTCTAAAATATTTTTATTATAAAAACATTTTATCACCATAAACATTGATTTTTAAATGATACTTAAAACATTGTTTAATCTTAACCTGAAGATTATAAGAAAATATAGTAGAAAAACTAGAATGCTCTTAAATTTTCTAAATTATAGGAGGAATCTATTATAAAAGATTACAAAAGAAAGCAACTTTGACAATTGAAAGCCTAATATATAAAAAAAGGGAGTTATGTTCAAACAAATCTGACATATCAATAAATATAAATGTAAATTGGATGAATTCCTAGAAACATACAATCTACCAGGAATGAATCATGAAGAAACAGAAAATCTGAGGAAACCAATAATGAGTAAAGAGATTGTATCAGTAATTTAAAAAAAATCTCATCAAAAAAGCCCAAGACCTGATGATTTAATGGCTCTAATGTCTACTAAACATTTGAAGAAGAACTAACACCAAACGTTCTAAAATTCTTCAAAATATTAAAGAAGAAGAAAAACTTCCAAACTCATTTTACAAGATAGCATTACCCTAATATGAAAGACAGAAAAAGAAACTATAAGAAAATAAAATTACAGGTCAATATCCCTGATGAATAGAGATGCAAAAATCATTAACAAAATGCTAGCAAACAAAACAAAATTCAACAGCACATTGAAAGGATCCTTCACCATAATCAAATAGGATTAATCACTGTAATGCAAGGATGGTTCAACATACATAAATCAGTAAATGTGATATACCATATTAATAGAATGAAAGACAAAAATATGATCATATTAATAGATGCAGAAAGGGCATTTGACAAAATTCAGTATTTATAACAAAAAGTCTTAATAAATTTAGGTATAGAAGGAATAAAGAAATACAGTAAAGGCTATATATCATAAGCCCAGAACTAATATACTCAACAGTGAAAAGCTGAAGCTTTGCCTCTAAGATAAGAAACAGGACAGGTACTCCCCTTCTTATCATTTCTATTTTACATAGTGCTAGAAGTTTTAGCTGGAGCAATAAGGCAAGAAAAAGTAATTAAAAGTCATCTAAATCAGAAAGGAAGAAGTTAAATAGTCTCTGCAGATGGCAAATTTTATATATAGAAAACCCTGACGACACCATTAAAAAACTGCTACAACTATAAACAAATTCAGTAATATTGCCAGATACAAAACAATAAAAACTCAGTAGCATTTCTATACCCTAAGAGTGAATTATCTAAAAAAGAAATCAGGAAAACAATTTACAATGGCATAAAAATAATAAAATCCTTAGAAATAAATTTAGCCAGGAGGCAAAAGATCTCTACATTTAAAACTATGAAACATCAACAAAAGAAACTTAAAAACTACTTGAAAAGGGGAGAGCCCACTAAGCACAGTAGCAGCTTACAGACTCCACAGCCAATATCTTGGAACAGTGAATCCTGCTTCCCAAGCCTTCTTCCCTTGCACCAATATCAGCCTTCCCCTCCAACTATGAGATGCTCAAGAAAAAGCATGAGGCAGCTATGTTGGGGGGTGCCTCCACAGCTTGCTACCATAAAGTCCACCATGTTCAACATCTATAGTGAAACCTCTGTGTCCATCATGTTGCCTGGTCCCTGTTCAATACACTCTTCATCAATTGCTGCTCCCTGAGACTTGTCACATTAACTTACTCCAAGAAGTCTAGGGACCAAAAGATGGCAGGCCATGTGACTGGGGCCAGACTTATACTTCCATTACCAAGTGTGTGAACATCTGTACCCTGTTCTTTGGCATCCTTCCGACCACTAGATTCATCATATTTTGGGTCACTCATTTAGTGATGATCTCAGGAATTTCACAGATGATAGAGAATCTCTTAGGCTACTATTAGCCACTCAAGGACTTCAACCCATGTCTTTCACTGTCTCCTGCTGGCCTTGCATCTTGTACTGCTTTCCTTTTCCCCTTAACCCCATCTTTACACAATGGTTTAGACATACATCTGTTTACAATGGAATTTAATAAAATGTGCATGTTTGTCAAGAAAAAAGACACTGAAGAAGATACAAATGTAAAGACAACCTATGTTAATGAATTGAAAGATTAATATTGTAAAATCTCCATACCACTCAAAGTGATCTACAGATATGATGTTATCTCTGTGAAATTTCCAATGAAAATTTTCACAGAAATTGAAAAACAATTCTAAAATTCATATGAAACCACAGAGAATCTTGAACAGACAAAGTAATCTTGAGTAAAAAGAATAAAGCTACAGGCACCACACTACATAATCTCAAAATATACTGCAAAGCTAGAATAATCCAAAAAGCATAGTACTGACATAAAAATAGATACACAGACCAATAGAACAGGATAGAGAGCCCACAAATAAATCCATGCCTTTATATTCAGTTGATTTTTGACAAAGGTGCTGAGGATATAATGGATAAAGCATTGTCTCTTCAATAAATGGTGATGGGAACATTGTATATCCATATGCAGAATAATGAAATTGTACCCTTAGTTCACACTATACACACATCTCAAAAATTTTAGACTTACTTCTGAAACCTAAAACTTAAAAATGACTAGAAAAACTATTTTTAAAAAGCTTCTTGATGTTGGCCTTGGCAAAGATTTTTTGGGGGATATAAGCCTAAAAGCACAGGCAACAAATATAAAAATTGGTAAATAGGATTGTGTCAAACTAAAAAGTTTCTGTGAGGCAAAGGGGAAAAAAATCAACAGAGTAAAGAGAAAAGCTGCAGATGGGAGAAAATATCTGCAAACCATATGTCTGATAAAAGTTAATATTCAAAATCCATAAGGAACACAACTCAATAGTAAGAAAATAAATAACCCAGTGAAAAAATGGATAAAGGACCTAAATAGACATCTCTCAAAGATATACAAATGGCCATTAGGTATATGAAAGAAAATGCTTAACATCACTAATCATTAGGGAAATGTAAATTAAAACTAAAATGAAATGACACTTCACACTTGAAAGGATGGCTATTATCAAATAGACAAAAGATAATAAGTATTGGCAAGAATGTGGAAAAAGAAAACACTTGTGTGCTGTTGATGGGAATGTAAATTAGTATGGACATTATGGAGTATGGAGGTGCCTCAAAAAATTAAACATAGAACTACCATATGATTCAGTACCACCACCTCTGGGTGTACATCCAGAAAAAAATCAGTATCTCAAAGACATATTTGTACCCTCATTTTCACTGCAGCATGATTCACGATAGCCAGAATAAGGAATCAACCTAAATTTTCATTGACGGATTAAAATGTGGTAATATACACAATGGAATATTATTAAGCCTTTAAAAAGAAGGAAATCCTGGAATTTGTGGAATAAAGAAAATGTGATATATATGCAATTGAATATTATTCAGCACTAAAAAGAAAGAAGTCTTTTCATTTGGGACAACATAGATGAACCTCAAGAACATTATGCTAAGTGAAATAAGCTAGGCACAGAGACAAATGCTGCATTCCACTTATATGTGGAATCTTAAAATATTGAACTCATAAAAGAAGAGAGTAGAATGGTGGTTGACAAAGGCTGGTGGAGATGGGGGACAATGGGAGAGATGTTGATTTATGAGTTGAGTTCATTTAGATAAGATCAATAAGCTCTCAACATCTATTGTACAGCATAGTGACTATAGTAAATAGTAATGTATTGTATACTTGAAAATTGCTAAGAGATTAGATTTAAATTTCTCTTCAAAAACAGTTAAGTATGTGAGATAATGGACTTTAATAATTTAATTATTTCACAATGTATTCATATATCAAAACATCACATTGTACACCATAAATATATGTAGTAGTTATTTTTCAATTATACCTTAATAAAACTAAATACACATAAATGGAATGAACTCTCTAATCAGATCACTAAAAAACCAACACTATTTAATATTCAAAAAACACTCAAAGAAAAATGTCAAAAACTGATTTAACAAAGCATACTAAACTAATGCAAACTAAAAGAAACCAGGCAAAATAGTATTAATAGAAAACAAGGTTGGAGTTATTGATTAATGAATTCATGCATAAACGTATATGTATTAACTATTTACTGTGTATCAAGCACTCTTTTAAGTACTGGGATCATAGTGTCTCACAAAAGAACAAACACACAAAATAGACACTACCTGTAAGGAGCTAATTAAGTATATGGCAGACATAAATCAAAATAATAAATAAAAATCAGAGTAAATAAAATTTTAATTTTTTTTTTTTACTTTTTTTTTTATACTTTAAGTTCTGGGGTACATGTGCAGATCATGCAGGTTTGTTATATAGGTATACACATGCTATGGTGGTTTGCTGCACCCATTCCCCCGTCATCTACATTAGATATTTCTTCTAATGTTATCCCTCCGCAATCCCCCCACCCCTTGCTATCCGTCCACTAACCGCCTACCCCTCAACAGGCCCAGGTGTGTGATATTCCCCTCTCTGTGTCCATGTGTTCTCATTGTTCAACACCCACTTATGAGTAAGAAAATGTGGTGTTTGGTTTTCTGTTCTTGTGTCAGTTTGCTGAGAATGATGGTTTCCAGCTTCATTCATGTCCCTGCAAAGGACATGAGCTCATCCTTTTTATGGCTGCATAGTATTCCATGGTGTATATGTGCCACATTTTCTTTAGTCTATCATTAATGGGCATTTTGGTTGGTTCCAAGACTTTGCTATTGTAAACAGTGCCACAATAAACATACATGTGCATGTGTCTTTGCTGGGTCAACTGGTATTTCTAGTTCTATATCACTGGAGAATCACAACACTGTCTTCCACAGTGGTTGAACTAATTTACACTCCCACCAACAGTGTAAAAGCATTCCTATTTCTCCACATCCTCTCCAGCATCTGTTGTCTCCAGATTTTTTAATGATCACCATTCTAACTGGCATGAGATGGTATCTCAATGTGGTTTTGATTTGCATTTCTCTAATGACCAGTGACAATGAGCATTTTTTCATATGTTTGTTGGCTGCATAAATGTCTTCTTTTGAAAAGTGTCTGTTTATATCCTTTGCCCACTTTTTGATGGGGTTGTTTGTTTTTTTCTTATAAATTTGTTTAAGTTCTTTGTAGATTCTGGTTGTTAGCCCTTTATCAGATGGATAGATTGCAAAATTTTTCTGTTGGTTGCCAGTTCACTCTAATGATAGTTTCTTTTGCTGTACAGAAGCTCTTAAGTTTAATTAGATCCCATTTGTCCATTTTGGGTTTTGTTGCCATTGCTTTTGGTGTTTTAGTCATGAAGTCCTTGCCTATGCCTATGTCCTGAATGATATTGCTTAGGTTTTCTTCTAGAGTTTTCTGGTGTTAGGTCTTATGTTTAAATCTTTAATCCATATGGAGTTAATTTCTGTATACAGTGTAAGAAAGGGATCCAGTTTCAGCTTTCTGCATATGGCCAGCCAGTTTTCCCAACATCACTTATTAAATAGGAAATCCTTTCCCCATTGCTTATTTTTGTCAGGTTTGTCAAAGATCAGATAGTTATAGATGTGTGGCGTTATTTCTGAGGACTCTGTTCTGTTCTATTGGTCTATATCTCTGTTTTGATGTCAATACCATGCTGTTTTGATTACTGTAGCCTTGTAGTATAAGTTTGAAGTCAGGTAGTGTGATGCCGCCAACTTTTTTTTTTTTTCTTAGAATTGCCTTAGCTATGCTATGCAGGCTTTTTTTTGGTTGAATGAGATTATTTTAGAGCTTTAAGATTTAATAACTACCCTGCTGGGTTTTAGACTTGCATGGGCTTGTTATACATTTGTTTTGGCCAATTTATCCCATTTGGAATGGGAACATTTGGAATTTATCCCATTTGGAATGGGAACATTTACCCAATGCCTGGACCCTAATTGTATCTTGGAAGTAACTAACTTGTTTACAGTCTCATAAGCGGAAGAGACTTACTTTGCCTCAGATAAGACTGGACTATGGCCTTTTGAGTTAATGCTGAAATTAGTTAAGACTTTGGGGGACTGTTGCAAGGCATGATTGGTTTTGAAATGTGAGAAGGATATGAGATTTTAGAAGAGCCAGGGCAGAATAGTATGGTTTGTGTCTGTGTGCCCACCCAAATCTCATGTTGAATTGTAATCGCTAGTGTTGGGGAAGAGACCCTGTGGGAGGTGATTGGATCATGGGAGTTGATTTCCCCCTTGCTAGTCTCATGATAGCAAGTGAGTTCTCATGAAATCTGATGGTTGAAAGTGTGTGGCACTTCCCCCTTCAATCTTGTGCTCTCTCGCACTTTCTCCCTCTCTCCTGTTACCATGTGAAGAAAGTCCTTGCTACCCTGTTGCTTTCTGCCATGATTATAAGTTTCTTGAGACCTCCCAGCCATGTTTCCTGTTAAGGCTGTATAACTGTGAGTCAAACCATTTTTCTTCATAAATTACCCATAAACTACACATTCTTCATAAACTGCATGAAAACTACCTAGTCTCGTGTAGTTCTTTATAGCAGTGTGAAAATGGACTAGTACAACAGTTAAGTAAGAATAAGAGGCAGGAGCAGTAATTCATGAATGTAATCCAAGCACTTTGGGAGGCCAAGGCAGGAGGATCATGAGGTCAGGAGTTTGAGACCAGCTTGGCCAACATGGTGAAACCCCATCTCTAACTAAAAGTATAAAAATTAGCTGGGCATAGTGGCAGGCACCTGTAATCCCAGCTACTTGGGAGGCTGAGGCACAAGAGTCACTTGAACTCGGGAGGTGGAGGTTGCAGTGAGCCGAGACCGCACCATTGCACTTCAGCCTGGGCAACAGAGCGAAACTCTGTCTCAAAAAAAAAAAAAAAAAAAAGAATGAGAGAAAATAGAGAATAAGGTGAGTCTAATTTATGAGAGCTTTGTAAATTTTCTAATATTAATGAATGGTAAATAAAAACTAAACAGAGGCTTAAATGCACAAGCGAATTGACACAGGGTTTAGAGACAGAGCTGAGATAAATTCTCACTCTTGGATTTTAAAATTGAGGTCCTTCAGTGAATCACATATGCCCTTCTAATTTTCATTTTCTTCTTCTGTACATGGGGAAACATTTACTTGCTTTATAAAGTAGATATGAGAATTCAGTGGAAAGAGGTATATAAAGCACCTTCTGTAGTTTTAGGTACATAGTAAATACTCAGTGAATAGTCACCAGCTAATATAAAATTACTATTAATTTTAGATGATGTAAAAGGAAAACATTTAGGTTACAACTGTGCCATTTTTTGGGGGGGGGGGGGGAGCAGAAAGTACAGCCAGGTTCAGTGCCTTGATTATCACCATCTCACTTCCATTATAGATATTCTAAAAAGAGAACAAGTAAGGTACTCATGGTGATTGAATGACATATTTTCAAGGAACATGGGTATGTATATGATTTTCCCAAAATGAAAGCTGTTTTCTAGCTGATCACTGCTAAAACCCCTTTATGAATATTTTGAATTGCTTATAATTTTCTTTGCCTTACAGAAAATATAATTGATGTTTCTCCATTTACATATTTTGTCTTATAAAAAAGAGAGGGAGATGGTCAAAAAATACAAAATTTTAATTAGGAAAAATAAGTTCAAGAGATCTATTGCATGACATGGTGACTATGGTTAACAATATACTGTATTCTTGAGAAACGCTAAGAGAGTGAATCTAGAGTTCTCACCACAGAAATAACTATTCGAGATGATCCCTATGTTAATTAGCTATATTTAGTCATTCTACAATGTATATATACTTCAAAACATCACGGACATGGTGAATATATACAATTTTACCTGCCAATTTAAAAAACAGAAAAAATCAATTCTTCCACCATTACAAAAAAAAGGAAATTAGACCATTTCGTAATGAAGGAAGGAGCTATATATCTAAGCTTATCAAAGGAATTCCCTAAGGTCTGAGATACAAATGCCATATGCTCCAGGGTTTTGAAACAAAGCAAGACACAGATTCTGAATGACAGTTGTGTTATCACTTGGGGGAGTGGGGTGTATCCTAGTCTTTCAACCCAACTGTCAACAGACACAATGTTTGTGACATTAACCAGTTCTGTGTGCCTTGTTGAACAACATACATCATTAACTAAGGAGGGCTTGGTTGGGTTGTATACTTAAACTGTATTTTTTATAGATAACAAAGATTTTACATGGCACAAAGGGTTAGTTAGACAAATATATGACATTAAATAATATCCAGCTGTACTGGAGAGGTAATTCATCTCACAGAACTGAGCAGGATAAACCCAGGGGAATGAATTTACTCACTATCAGATTCTATCCAAGAGTAGTTTCTACTTTGTGTGGTAGTAGGAATGATAATTAGGAACTCCAGATATCCTGGCTGTATTATGTTCCAATTATTTAAATTCAAGGTGGACTGCCTTGTTTCTAGGGTATCCTTGTCCATTTGGTCCACTGGATCTTTTTCATGATGACTTCTGGGTTTAGTTTGGCATCATTTTCTCTGCCTTAGAGATGAGAAAGCTGTAGTGCTGAATATTAATAGTAGTGATGACAGTTAACATTTACTGAGTGCTGTATGATTGGCACTATTACAAGTACTTCCACAAATTTAATCCACACAATAAATCTATATGGCAGGTACTATTATTCTCCCCATTATAGTGATATAGAAACTTAAGTATTAAGAAGTTAGCTAACTTGCTAAGAACCCACACTAAAAAGTGGTATAGATGTGATATGTATTAGGCAATCTGACTCCAGAGTCCAATTTTTTTAAGCAGTATGTGACACTTCCTCTCCAAGGGATATATGGAGTCACCATGAAGTGAAGACCAGGTGATATGACTTTCAGACCAAGTCTATAATTTCTCAACAAATTCTCAGGAATCTACTATGTAAAAGCTGCTATACTAGGTGCTAAAATGACTATAAATGATAAACACATGGTCCTTGCCTTAAGAAACTGAAGACAAGGCAAGAAGAACAAATAAATTGAGAGGAGTGAGTGTCTTGGGTATTAACCATGGAAGGCGAATTGGGCTACAAAGTGAACTGAGAAGCAGTTCTTAATTTACTCTTCTGCCCTTGTCCTCCTACTCCATACTCTTATAAGGGATCTTTTCTCAGGTCCTTTGGGCTAGGAATAGAAAAAGCAGCCAAGAAATCAGCCTTTTTTACTCTCTAACCAAAGGGATTCTTCTTGACATTTGAAAGTCGGGATGTGAGGTAAAACAGTAGATGGGAATTCAAAGACTGGGAAAGGAGATTACAGTCTCCAATTCTTCTCCACCCCTTCTATTGAGCTGCACCTACACTCAAGGAAGTAAAATAATTTGCTGTCATCCATCAAGTGAGGCACAATGGTCTTAATATGAATTTATGCTATCTTTCCTTACTACACATGAGCAAAATAAGTTTCCTATTTATTTTAAAGTATGATTTTTAAAGTAAATTTTGCTTAGTATTCATTTTAAAGAATAATTTACATTCATACTTATTTTATTTTCTCTTTTTTATATGCCTTTATCTTTCCCTTGATTCTGAACCTCTAAGATCAGAGACTATATTGTATTTATATTGTTTGTGATCAGAACAGTGCCTGGCATATATAACAGATAATTATAGTCCACAATATTTTGCAGACTTAAGGTATTTAATCACCTGTTCACACCTTGTACAATTCTTTACTCTTTAGTTATATCACTATTTGTAGTTACATAAATAAGAGTGATGACAACACTAAGACATTGTTCTGTTAAAATAAATTTCTTATAAGAAGTAGAAGAAAAATGTGTTCAGCTGGATAAAGGAATTACCAAATTATATATCTTTTATTTTGAGTAAAAAATGAGTTTTAAATCATTTATTTCTTGACTAACTCTTCAAAGTCAGAAGCTCTCAGTCAGCATCATATCACTATAATGATAATAATGTAACAGACTCGATCAGTAGAATAAAGAGCAAAAGCCACACGATCATCTTAACGGGCACAGGAAAATATTATTGCAGCATTAGTCACAATAGCTAAGATGTAGAAACAACTTAAACATCCATCAACAGACGGATGAATAAAATGTGGTATGTATACACAATGGAATATTACTTAGCCATAAAAAGAATGCAACTCTGTCATTTGCAGCAATGTGGACAGAACCAAAGGGCATTATGTTAAATGAAATAAGTCATGCACAGAAATCCAAATATAGCATGTTCTCATGCATTGGTAGGAGCTAAAACAATTGATCTCATGGAGGTAGAGTAGAATGGTGGTTACCAGAGGCTGGGAAGGGTGAAGGAGGTTAGTTAACTGGTACAAAATACAGTTAGATTGAAGGAATAAGTTTTAATGTTCAATAAAAGGTGATTGTAGTTAACAATAATGCATTACATGTTTTAAAATAGCTAAAAGAGAAGATTTGGAAAGTTCTCAACATAAAGAAATTATAAGGGTTTAAAATGATGGATATCTTAACTACTCTGATTTGATTATTACACATTATATGCATGTGTCAAAACATCACATGTACTCCATAAATATGTACAACTATTATGTATCAGTAATAAAAACTTTGTTAAATGAAAGAAGCTAGACACAAAAGGTCCCCTGTTATATGATTCTATTTATATAAAAATCCAGAAGAGGGGGAATCCACAGAAACAGAAAGACCTATAGTTGCCAGGGGATAGGAGGAATGAGAGCAACTGCTAAATGGCTACAGATTTTCTTTTGGGGTGATGAAAAGGTTTTGGAATTGGATAGCAGTGGCAGTTGTACAAAATTGTAAATGTGCTCAATGCTACTGGAGTTTTCACTTTAGAAAAGTTAATTTTATGTTATGTTATTTTCATCTCAAAAAAGCTAAAATAAAAAAATTTAACATTCCTCCATGATAAAATCATAAAGGAAACTAGGAATAGAAGGGAAGTCTTCAACTTAATAAAGAACATCTACTAAAAAAAAACATAGCTAACATCAAACTTAACAGTGAAGCACTAAATGCTTTTCTTCTAAGATCAAGAATAAGGAAAGGATATGCACTCCCATGACTCCTTTTCAAAATTGTACTAGAGATTCTAGGCAGTACAACAGGCAAGAAAAATAAATAAAAGGCATTCATATAGGAAAGGAAGAAATAAATCTATCTCTACTTGAAGATAAAATGATTTGTATATAGAAAACCTAAAAAGTATGAGCTAATAATCAAGTTCGATAAGTATGAAGTATACAAAATCAATATTTAAAAAAGAGTTATATTTCTATGCCATAGCAACAAACAAACTAAAAATAAAATTTAGAACACAATTGCACTTATGATAGCATTTGTAATATCATAGAAAGAATAAAATACTTTGGAATATATTTAATAATTAACATAAAATGTATACTCAGAAATCTAGAAAATATTGTTGAAAGAAATTAAAGACCTAAAGCGATGAAAGATATCCTTGAGCTCATATATTGGAAGGTATAATATTGTTAAATGGAAATGCTACCGATTCAATACAATTCTCACTAAAATTGATCTACAGATTCAACAGAAAAATTAAAATTCCAACTGACTTATTTACAGAAATTGATAAACTGAACTAAGATTCACATGCAAATGTAAAGTACCCATAATAGGCAAAACAGTTCTTGAAAAAGAGTAAAATGGGAGAATTCACACTTACTATAAAGCTGCAGCAGTCAAGATGATTCCATACTTGCACAGGATAAAACAAACATATCAATGGAATATAATCAAGTTCATAAATATTTCACATTCACAGTCAATTGCTTTTCAAAAAGAATTCTATGACAATTAGGCGGGGGGAAAAGAATATTCTTTCAACCAGGGGTTACGGGAAAAGTGGATATCCACATGCAAAATAATAAACTCAAAATGAACAAAAAATCTGTATCTAAAAGTTAAAACTAAAATTTTCAGAAGCAGACATGGGCATATACTTTTGAGACCTTAGATTAGGCAGCAATTTTTTTGGATATGACACAAAAGTATACGCAATGAAAGAGAATGTTTATAAAGTGAACGACAAAATTAAAAGCTTTTAGTCTTCAAAGAACACACCATTGAGAAAGTGAAAACATAACTCACAGGATTGGAAACCTTTTTTGCAAATCTTGTAAAGTAAGGTGTGTGTAGATATTGGAACCTTCCTACATTGCTGGGGCGATGTAAAATAGTGCAATCACTTTGGAAAACAGTCTCGCAATTTCTCAAATGATTTAATATAGAGTTACCATAGGACCCGAGAGAAAAGAAAACATATCCACACTAAAGCTGGTACATGAATGCCCATTACCACATTATGTGTAATAGTTAAAAAGTGGAAGGAACTCAAATGTTCAATCAACTGATGGATGAATAAATAAAATGTGGTCTATCCACAGAATAGAAGATTTTTGGCAGCAAAATGATATAAAGTACTAATATATGTTACGATGTGGATGGGCCTCGAAAACATTACCCTAGGTGTAATAACCAGCCACAAAGGGACCATATATTGTATGATTGCAGGCATATTAAGTGTCCAGAATTAAAAATCTGTAGAGACATAAAATATATCAGTGGTTGTCTGTGGCTGGTGCAAGGGAGGACTGAAGGAGCTTTGAATGATGACTAGGTAAAATTGAGCCTCTTTAGGGGGTAATTCAAAGGTTTGAAAATTGATTGTGATAAAGCACAAACAATTCTGTGGATATACTACAAGTCATTTGATTGAAAAAAAAGAAAGAAAGAAAAGAAAAGAAAAAAAAAAGAAAAGTAGGGGGGTGAGGGGCAGGCCTAGCAGTGGACTGGGCCTTGGAAAGCTAGTTAGAGAGACCTCAAGACCAAATAGAAATCTAAATAATTTGGTTCAAATTTGAAGTTGCCAAACACTATCATTTTCCATTTGACATTAGCATTAGCCACAATCCTTGTGGCCTTTTAAAATTATTAGCTCACCTTGGAAACATTTCTGTGGTACAAAGTTAGGTACATGTCTCACTAGCTTTTCTTACAGAAAGGAAAAATAATTAAATTTCAAATTGTCTCAGATTTCTCCCTAAAAACTATCTATTACTATCTAATTTTGTAACTTTAAAAACTAATAAAAGGCAAGGATCTTCCAATAAAAACATTTATTGGCAAACCAGCATGCCATATTTGATGAATATACTCAGATTCACTACTTAGGTAATCCAGGAGTTTTAGTAAATAAATTTATCTTTGGAAGAGAATAGTACTCCTAGAGAAGTAAATAGGGAATCAGTTAGCTGGAAGGAAATAGCATGCATGATCTAGTTGGGAACAATAAGTTATTAGAAAAATAACAGAAACCTCCCCAGTCAAGATGATATTATTATTAATAAGACAATTCAATGTTTAAAATGGGCAAAGA
This sequence comes from Ateles fusciceps, assembly GCA_036589455.1. Lineage (NCBI taxonomy): Eukaryota > Metazoa > Chordata > Mammalia > Primates > Atelidae > Ateles > Ateles fusciceps. The sequence goes on from JAZHEH010001243.1 coordinate 1,361,770, forward strand.
GTTTAATAGATACTGCACTATAGAAAGTACACAGAAACCATACAATCACGTGAAACTATTCAACATTGTTAATCATTAGGGAATGAGCTGCCATTTAATGCATATTAGAAAGGCTATAATCAAAAAGACATACAATAATAAATTATTGATAGAAATGTAGAGAAAGAGGAACCCTCACACATTGCTGTATGGTACAGTCACTTAGAAAAACAGTTTAAAAATTTCTTAAACATACCAGGCACTTTCCACAGAAAAGCAACTTAAATTGCTGGAAATCTATTCTAGAGAATACAAGCATACACTCATACAAAGACATGTGCAAGAACAACTATGACAGCATTATTCATAATAGTAAAAAGCTAGAAATTATCCAAACATCCATCAACTAGTGAAGATACTAAAACAATGAAATACAACCATTTGAAGTTGCCAAATGTTATATACAATGGAATTCATAATAAAAAGGAACAAATTTGATACATGCAAGAAATATTGACTAAGCTCAAAAACATTATACTAGGAGAAAAACCAGACCCTAAAGACTCTATTTTTAATTATTTTATTAATATAAAAATCTGAAAAAGCTAACATTTGAAGAGACAGAGTTAGATCAACGGTTACATGGAATGGCAATAAAGCAAGAAGTAAGGCAATTAGGCATGAGGAAACCTTTTGGGGCAATGGAAATGTTATAAAATTGGATTGTGATGATAATTATATAGCTGTATAAATTTACTAAAACTCATCAACTATACACATAAAATGGGTAAATTTAATAGTATGAAAGTTATACCTCAATAAAACTGTTAAAATTTTTTAAATGGCATTTAAGATTCATACTTTAAATCACCAGTACCCCCATATAAATGCCCAGTAATAGCAGGTAAAACATAAAGAAGATTTAAAAAATTACTCTTAAGGCAATTCTGTAGATCAAGAATAAAACAGTAACAGAAAGCAGCAAGTAAGGCCAAAGTTGTCGGCAGGTGTGGTCTGGATTTAGAACTGATATTGGCTAGAAAGTTTATCTCTTGTTGATAACAAGAAATAATAGTAGATCATATGAGACAAGAAACTAAAGCCAAGCTCACTGTCCAAAATCAGGCAGTACAATAAGGTTTTTCTACTCATAAGCAAAGGCCAAGTTAGGAGAAGAGAATGTGTGAGGGAGTTGCAACTGACCATTAACTGGGAATATTGTTTATACATATGAAACTTCATACTTTGACAACTTTGCTACTAGCAATATTCAATACTGACACAAGATAAAAGTCCTAGATTGGTATGATAAGATCTAGTTATGAACTAAGACCTCAGAAGCCAAGTGGAAATACTACAAAACAACTGCAGAAAGAAATATGTGTGTGTGTGTGTGTATGTGTGTGTGTATGTGTATGTGTATCCGTATGTAGTGGTAGGGGGAATCAAACTGACAACTAAAGAAGCATCTCCAAAATAATTGTTTATTCAAAAATATTTAAAACACACACAAATACACACACACACGCTCTTAAGACAGCCCAAGTAAATATGACCTTGGGGGAAGTATACACCAGATCAATGAAAATAATAACATTGTCTTCACAAAGGATTTTTAAATACATGGAATTTTAAAAGAGCTATGTGAAGGCCTAACATCCATTCAAAATAATTAGACATAATAAAATAAAATTGATAGAAATAAAACAAAAATGAGTGAATGTGGAAGAGAATCATTAAAACTGAAATCTTTTAAAAAATCAATAAACAACTTATTGGGAATGGTTAAAGTGAGAAGATAATTAAGAAAGTCACCCATATAGCAGCACAGAGATTAAAACATAAAAAGACAAGTAAAAGATGTGGAGTTCACTTAAGAGAATCCAACATGTGTACTGAAGGATCTGCTGATTAAGAGAATAGAGAGAATGGCAGAGAAATGGTATTCAAAAGTCAGTAGCATACTTAGTAGTGAATAAAAATAACTTATACTTCCCATTCTACATTATACTAAATGTTTTAGCTCAGAAAATAAAACAAGAAAATGTGGGTGAAATTAGGATCCTTCTTGAAAAATATAAAATCTGAATCAAATAAAAAAGAATAATCTTGTGACCATTAAAGAAATTGAATTAATAGTTGATCTATTAAAAATGCCTCTTAGCCTCTACTAAATGTTCAAGGGACATACAATTCTCTCTTATTTTATGAGACCAGTGTGAAAAATACATTATGAGTTCTGCTTATGTAAAATTCAACAAAACTAATCTACAGTGATAGCAGGCAAAACAGTGGCTTATGAGGGCTAGGGATGGAGAAGACTAAAATGCCAAAAATGAGGGCTTAATGGAAACTCCCAGGGTGATGGAAATGTTCTAAAATTGTGATTTATGAATAAATTTTGATGTACTTGTCTGTATGTTACATTTTATCAATAAAAAGAATATCTAGAAGCACTTCCAGAAAGGTAATATGAGGAGCTTTATGGACCCTCTCTGCAGCAAACAGCAAAACAACCATAATTTCTCAAATAATTATTTGTAAAAGGAAACACACAACAATTAGAAATTATCTCTAGAAATTATCTTAAGGGTTTATAGAAAATGGAGAAAAATACGCTCAAGAAAATCTACTAAATCTTGGTAAGACCTATGAGAGTTTTTAGCACTTTAGCATGACCTACCCTCTTCCCCCCAACTGCACAGCTCAAAATGATGGATTATTTACTTGTGAGTAGAGTGGTCAAGATGAGGTTCCATTCCACCCCAGCTCCCAATCTATGACAATAATTTCTCCCCAGAAGGGGCAGGCCAACAGGATTTTTTATTCCTCATACTCCATCTTGCTGAAACTGTAAACCAGATAAGTATGGCTAAGATACCTCAGGCTTTCCCCTCTACTAACTCTTAAATTGCAGAGTAAAAGCACTACTCTAGGTATGTCAGATCATGGATACTAGACCCTGATCATCATTGCTCCAGTTCATTCATAGAACCTAGGTACCATGCCTGGAGAGGCAAATAGAGAAGACCAGGGTCACCCTAACTCAATACAACACTTGTAAAGCACAGGTATTACTCTGAAAGAGATAAGCTACTATCCTCACCCTCAGACCTAAAAATAGCAAATCTTGAAAGCAGCAAGAATAACTTGACAAATCATGTACAAGGAAACTTCAATAAGTTTAACAGCTGACATATCATCAAAAACTATGGAAGACAGAAGGCAGTGGGATGACAATGTTCAAAGTGAGAAAAAGAAAAACTTGTCAAATAAGAATTTTATGTGCAGCAAAGGAAATCTTTAAAAAAGAAAGTAAAGCGAAGACATTTCAAATAAACAGAAACAGATATTTCATGCTAGTAAACTCATTGTAAGAGATACTAAAGGAA